>CM014275.1:46329693-46345973 GCA_004135705.1 Alloteropsis semialata | reverse complement strand
GATCCCTTCACCTCTTGCCTCGGGACGAAACAAGTTAACCAACCCAGCTTCGAATATTTGCTGCATGGAAGATATCCGATACGCTATTTAAAAAGAGCAAATAAGGAAAACTCTAACCTAATTAATCATTTCTTGGTATGCTAAATGCTATCCTAAACGACCTCTATTTCCTATACGGAGGGAGTATATACTTAGTATACGTGTTGGTAGCTACAACCGGTAGGGATGTCTCCAGGCAATAAGACTAATTGGGGCACCGATTATTGGTAGTGGCAGCCAGTGACATCACTGTCGGCTAGAGGCTCCAGCTTGCTTTGGTGACACTATCACTGCCATGGTTCATACAATACCAACACGAAATGTTTTTTTTTTGAGAGCATACCAACTCGAAATGTTTAGCACTAGTGATATATATAAGCCAATCGCCCTATTTAAATAGTCATCTCCCACTCTCCATCCCTAAGGCCATCTAACCCACGGTGTTCATGGCAGTGTCTATCCCGCCACCTACGCAACACACCAGCCATAGACACCGTACCTTCCAATGCATGATTTCTAGCGTGGGCCCGCAGAAATTTTTGCCCTCTCTCCTCTTTTCTTCTCTCTTCCTCCGGCCGCGCAGACTAATTCTCGCCGCCGCGCCAGCCTGAGGGAGCGGCAGACTCACGCCCGGCCTCGCCGTGGGGACCTCGGTTCACGCCACAGGGACCCGCGGACGCGGACGAGCAGGGCGCAAGCCGCAAGAGGACCACGCCCGGGTAGCCGTGAGCGTCGGCACGTTCGGGTGAGGGCGTGACGGCTTGCGGCGGGTGGAGGCTCGAGGGCGTGGCCATGACACGAGTGCGAGCGGCGTGGAGGCTGCGTCTGGAAACGCCAGCATGGACAGCAAGCTTGCGCGTGAGGGCCGCGACCCACGATGATGGCTCGTTTCCTACTTTCCTGTGATATTATTTTTTGTCGATTCTGAGATGATATGAGTATCAGCTGATGTTTCTTTTATTTATTGTAGAGAATTTTGACAGCTGGTGGTGATGGAGCTGAGCTTATACATCGTTTGATTCGTTTCTCGCGTGGGGTGAACACAGCCGGGCGAGTCTGTGTGCGAGTGGCGGAGTGTTGAACTCAATCCGGTGGACACAGCGCGGCTGCAGGGAATTGAAGGAGATGAATATGACATGTGGGGCCCATGTTAGGAGGGGCAAAACCGTCTTTTCCACGCGCACTTAACAGTACATAGACAGAAATGTGGACGGAATGGCATACAAGGCATAAGTGAAAACTTTTGTGGCACTCAGGGCAATCTGAAAATTTTTGTGGCACTCAGGGAAGCCGTCAAAATTTCTGTGGCATACAGGGAATTCTCTCTTTTATTTTCTGTTATTCTCTAATATTTTTCCTTGAACTAGGAGCATGTAAGCGATGACCACAGAATATTGTAGCCTGATCGGACTTTAGGTGTGGCATCTAGACATTTATAAAGATTCGAAAGATTAATATAAAAGGATTGTATCCCCCAATTAAACAAAGTGAAGGTGTGATGCAATAGTTTAGGAGATTTGCATGAACAAAATGGTCTCGAATCCTGTAGAAGATAATAAGTACAAACAAACTATGGCGTTGAGAGAGGGGGTGACTGGTCCATTAGTGGGTTTCCCATTGGATTAGAGTATATTTTTTTTGTCATTTGGTATTTTTATGAGTTTTTAAAATTACTTTCACTATCAACCTTTCACCATCGCCCGCCAAAATCTGCGGTGAGAGGGTTACGAATTGGCAATGTTTATGTAGTGTCTCTTAGGGAGCTGAACTTTCTTTTGATCTGAGCGAGCAGCTTAAGACGTACATATACTATGGGTGCTTGGTTGCATGCCATCATTTAGCACACCATGACTATGGCAGCCACAATAACTTGAATAGCTGTTTGGTCCACTCAACAATTGATTATGCGAGGAAATATGGTAATTGCTAAACCAAGGTACCAACTGGAACTGTCGTTTGAATTTTCCCCACTCCCTTAGGGATGTAGGGAGATGGCGAGTTAATAGTGGTCGCAGCACAGCTTTACCTGTGGCATCTGGGGCTGTGGGGCTTTGCACCTGGATGGAGTGGGCTCTATGCAAATGCTGAGGAAAAGCAAGGAAAGGTTGCTTTGTGAGGACCAGGGTGTCACTCATGTGGCGTGTGATTAGGTTTTTCCCTTGCTTGGTGTAAAATCAACTCGAGTTGTCCATCCTTCATGGTTACATGAAGCTGCTTGATCTCTTTTCACGCTATACTAAGCAAGTGGAACTATGGAGATGAATGATGAACTGGTTGATGGATAACAAAAATACAACCATTAATAGGCTCAGAAAACTAATAGAGATCAAGCATGACTTAGACAATTGTACTCAAATAATGTTGCAGCAAGCATATGTAGAATATATTTGAGTACAGGGATCAAGGAGCAAAAGATGGAGGCAAAGAAACACAACATAGAGTCATTGTGACCGTTGATTCAATGACAGCTGAAAGCAAAGGACGAGATTTGGCCTCAACACCATCACATGGATTGAAGGGCCCACAACCAGAGCTTCGTGCACCCAAAACGATGGTACCCACCTGGAACCGACCTTAGGACCCACACGTCAGTCTCCCAGAGAGGTGGGCCTGAGAGGCGGTTGGGCTGGGTCGGGCGACCTCCCCGCGCGCCCGACTCAGCCCTCCCTTGACCAGTACCTGTAAACCACCTTGGAGATCACATATAAGCCATGCGTCACTGGAGGCGGTGCATCGGAGGGTCAGCCGACACCCCCCACTTCGGCCAACCCGGGCCCACAGCCAAACGGCCTCTGGCTGGCTCTCCACCGCCTATGGATGCTATAAATACCTGCAAGGGGCGCCGTACTCAACACGCACCAGAAGAAGAGCTCCTTTGCTACAAGTTTAGTCTTAGTAGTGATAGTTCTAGTAGTTGAGCTTCTGAAGGGCTTCCGGAGGAGTCTTGGTAAGTTCTAGAGTTCAGCTTCTGTATCTCTTCACTTACTTATAGTACTCTAAGCTTAATGGAAGTATCTTCATACTTATGTTGTATGCCTCAACTTTACTCTACTTACTTAGTATATACTTCTTATGTCTTGCACCCTATCCAAGCTGACGTATGCTATGACATTGGCTCAATATGCTTTATAGTTGCTCTATTTATTAACGTGATAGATAGAGTTGTATTTCTTATTGCAAACATGGTGTTTGGAATATGGAATACTGTTGAGGGTATCGCTACCCACGGATTAGTAGAGGTAGGCGGCAGGTGATGACAGCCCTGTCTGTCCTTTGTAATCCTCCACGTTCGAGAGATGATATTAGGCCTTTATGATAAGACGTCCTCCTGTCGTCCCTTGATGAAGGAACCACTGGACACCTCGATATGTCCTCTGTCATATGTCCCTTGTATGAGCTTGTATAGGATAATGTTGTATATCCATGTACCATTTGTATGATGCTAATGAACCCTTTATGATCTCTACTAATGTTCTATTACTAACTAAGACTATCTTAATGATGAGCAATGAACTTCTACGTGTCACATTACCCCTACACTTCCATATCATTTACCCCTGTCTAGACTATGGTAGATTAATAATGTTGTAAGTAAATACATTGGATGACGCCTCTCTTTAACTAAATGCTTACCCTGCGGATAAACAAATAACGATACTTTGGAATACTCCTGGGTGAAATGCTACAACGTACTTCTGTGCGCTTGCAGAATAATGTAAACATTAAGAAATACCAACAAGCATTTCTGGCGCCGTTGCCGGGGAAAGCAATGGTTAAAGAGTTCTCATCATCCATGTATTTAGTGCAGCATAATTAATCACCAGTAATCTAGCTGGTTTACCCTTTTGCTATGTTTCTCTGTGATGTGAAACAGGGTAGTGTATTACTGGTTTCCAATTACCATCCAACTATGTCGAGAACCCGAATACCATAGGAAGGAGGGTACGCTCTCATGTCTTAATCCCTCAGGTGTTCTTGTCGGAGACCGAGCCAGTCATCGAAGAATTATCCAATCAAAGAGAACGACCCATTCCAGTAGCATCACAACCGGAAGAAGCTATGGCCGAGAGGATGATCCGTGACTACTCCGCCCCTTCTGCTGCCCAGATCCCAATGGGTCAGGAAGTGGTTGTGGGGGATCATGCCTTCGAGCTCAAGGCCCTGCTGATCAACATGGTGCAGGCCAGTCCATTCTGTGGGAAGGCCAATGAAGATGCTAGTGCCCACCTGTAGCACTTTCTGGAGGTGTGCAGTACCATCACCATCCGGGAAGTCGACCAAGAGGCAATCAGTCTCCGCCTGTTCCCGTTTTCACTGTTGGAAAGAGCCAAACAATGGTTCTACTCCAACTGTGATGCGGTGAACACGTGGACCAAGTGCTCGTGCATTCTTGGCCAAATTCTTCCCCATTGGCAAAACCAATGCCCTTAGGGGAAGAATTTCCAGCTTCCAGCAAGAGTCTGGAGAAACTGTATCGGAGGCGTGGGATCGTTTCCATGACTATGTCCTAGCCTGCCCACACCACGGTATGCAAGAGTGGCTCCTGCTCCAGAATTTCTACCATGGGCTATCCCAGACAGCCCATGAACATTTAGATGCTGCTGCTGGAGGGGCATTCCTCTCCTTGACTGCGGCCGCCGTCAAGCTACTCATAGAGAAGATGGTGTCAAACCAAGCTTGGAATGACGACTGCCTTTAGGGGCGCAAGCGCGGTATGCAAACAGTGAAGGAGGTGGACATGCTGGCCACCAAGATGGATCTAATCATGAAACACCTCAACGACCACACCAAGGATGGGTCCGACAAGAGTGAAGGGCCACTAGACTCACACATGACATGTGAAGTCTGTGGAGAAATCGGCCACTCGGGGAACTACTGCCCCGAGATACAAGAGGAGGTACAGTTTGTGAACGGCAACAACGGGTACTGGCCTCAATGGAACTGGAACCAGCAACGCCCATTCTACCAGGGAGGTAATGTTGATGGTCCTTAGACATGCCAATTGTGAACCGCAAGTGCACGGATCATTGGTAGCTTTCCTCTTAGAGTATTCCCCCAAGGTTTATCAATCTGTGGATTGACAAAGAACTACCTAGGGTTTTCTATCTAGCCAAACGGATCTAATCCAATCATGAAGCATAGATTGCATACGAGGTTAAACATGTGTGTGAAGCTGATGAATGTAATGAATGGATCACAACCCCACGACACGAGGTAACACGACCAAAGGTAGCACAAGCCTACCGTCTTCTAGTTGCAACTCCGGCCAAAGCGATAATCAATCTAATCTTGTACAAAGATAAAGAGTCATCTCTAAGAACTTTTCCATGGGCGCCCTTGCGAGGTGCGTGTCAACGCCTAAGGTTTCCCAAAGCTTTACCTCAAACGCCCACCAAGTGCTCTTTACTCGAAGCTCCTCTTCCTTGGTGGCCGCACAACAACTCCCATGGTACTCACCATCGATCTTACTCAACATTACGCAACCGTTCGACCTCTTTCCTCCCGCATGTTGTCACCACACGAGGATAATCATGCCGACTTCCTATGCACTACTAAGATGTATCCACAGGGCATAGACTAATCATCACGATTAGATCTATTCCTACTAACAACATATGCTAGCTAGACATATGAGAGAGAGCATGCATCTTAGAAGATCAAAGTAAACAAGACAAGTAGATTTATATCACCATCGAATGTATATACGCCTTGATGAGTTCAAGGCATGGCTCCGGAACTCTGCCATGGCTTCACCACGCAGGGCCAACAATGGCGGCTAGGGCATGGCCTAAGCCATCTCCTATGCAACCTCGAGGACTTGCGGTGGCCGTCAGCTTCCTTTGGTGTGTGTCCCTCTTCGCGTCGACTTGTGGTGGATGGGTCTGATTCTCCTTCTATTGAGGGCACCTAGGGAGTTGTATTTATACCCTAGGGGAGCCTTCGGACATGCTCCATCTTCCCTTCCATGAGATCCTTGCTTGGGAGTTAAGCAAACTTGGTTTTCATAAGATTTGACTTGCCCAGATTTTTCTAATTCGCAGCCCTGCCTTCCCGATGTCATATCTTACTTGTTCGGACTCCAAATAGGGCAAACTCAGATTCTGAATTGTGTAGCACGAAATTATATCCAACTTTAGTATTCATGAGTTTCCTTTGAAATGAAGTTAAGATCCCCAAAATAGTGCTGGAAGATAATCTGCCCGATTCCAGACTTCTCTGCGCAGCATGCTTTTCGGGGGCTATATCTCCTAGCTCCATATTCCAAATTATGCTTTCCATATGTCCAAATTGAAGGTCTCGATGATGGCTACAACTTGGGTATTCAACATTTTGTCATTAGAGGTCATTTAGATCTCCGAATCTGTACTAAAAAATCATGCTGTCCTGGGCTGCGCGAATATCTCTGAGGTTGCCTTGATCTCGTGGATAAATTTCCAAATCTTCAATTCCTTCATGCTTAAGTCTCTCATACCTAAGGTTCATTAAATGTGGACACCTAGGGCCATGAGTTGGGCTATGAAAGCCCATATAGTCCATTGGTTGGGCTCCCTCCGCTAGGCTCGATTCCTTTGGACTCGTAGTTAGTTTTGGGCCTTGAATATAAATGCCCCAAATTGGGCCATTTTCCTGGAAAAACACAATATGCTCCAAAACACAACACACATACAAAAACAGGGTTATTTCAAGTGCCAAGTGGTGGGTTGGTATATAAATTAGTCCAAAACCACCACCTAAATAGCACTAAAAGTGTACATATAACGAGCGTCAACGGTCCCTCCATGCTTAAACCTTGCTCGTCCTCGAGTAAGTCCAGAATCTTTGCTTAGCTAGAAAATCAGCATTGCCCTTCAATGTCTTCCCCGCACTTAGTTATACACGACAAGACACATTGCTCTCAAGTGTTTAGTATTTAAAGTTCAAGTTGTGACCGGCTACTTTTCATTATGGAAGATAGACTAGCAATAAAGAACAAGCCACAATAATAATAAATGCAATGCTCTTGAACTTAAGCGAATTTCAGATCTTTACCTTGTTCCATCATGAAGAGTTTTCAAAAAGATGCTCATCCAAGCTCATGGGAACACTCATCTCATCAAGTCGCTCAAGCAAATACTAGATTATTTTCAACCTATTCTACTCATATATGAAAGTGGAAGGCTTATGTGGAGCTTGGTAGGTAAAAACAATCCTAGCAAAACATTATATTTGAACTATTGTCAAACTAAGAGAGAGATCTATTGGAATTACCGAGACTAGTCAAAAGGCCATGGAAGATAAATGTTGGAGAGAGAGAGGGATGGAACACAAACATTTAGATAGGTGGACATGTGCAAATGGCAAGTGGATGATCCCGAGGCACAAATGAAGTCCTAGTTATCGGATTGCACATGGTAAGAAAATTGAGTATGGAATTGTCTTCAAAGCACTTGAAATTTGATGAAGCTAAAAGAACTAAGGAGCATTATTTCTCTTTTTTTCTTTCTTTCTTTCATTTTTTTCATCTTTATTCTTTTCTTTCCTTTTTTTCCACATTTTTTTTCTTTTTGATCCTAAGAACTTTTTGCAACATAGTACTTACTCAGCATCCTCCCCCCATGATTAAACAATTGCTCGTCCTCGAGCATAGAAGTGAGGGTCGATAATTGCTAGAGTAAGTACCCAAAATCCATCTTGATCTTCGGGAACGTCACTTGAATCTTCAGGGAGTTTCTTTGATGCCTCCCAAATTGATGTTCTCTAAATTAGGCTCTTGATTCTTCTAAATTTTCCTCGAGGTAATGATCCATACTCAACTGTAGGTTGTGGTCAAGGAGGTAATCACAAAAAGATATTTTGGGTTTCGGGTGGATATCCAGCGAAGTTTGTGAAGTTTCCAGTGTAGAAACTCACAATGCATGGATAGAAAGGCTAGCAAAAAGAGGGTACGCAAAATGGAATGGCCAGCTTCTTAGTCTCGAACCATAGAAATCAATCTTAATCCAACTCATCAAAATATAAGTTTGCAATCCTAAATGTTTCATCATGATAGATCATGTATATGTAAAGGCTTTGGTAGGTAGAACTTTGCAAGAGATTTAAGAATGTTGATAGCATAAGAATCAAGTTTTAAATAAAACAATACACGGTGTAAGGTCATCGGTAAACTTAAATCAAAGAGCAACATGAATAATATGTGGGTCTAGAATTTAGTCATTTAACCTCCACAAATAAAAGAGCCGTATTTAGTCAATTTAAGATCATTTAATAGAGAGCAAATGGTCAAGTCATATACAACATCATGTAGGTAGAACAAAGCGGTAACTTTCATCACTTTTCCATAAGCAAAGCATACACAAATGATATCATCTTAGTGAGCGCAAATGTGATGGTGATAACTATTTATTGAAAGCAAAAACAAGACTAGGTTGTACTCCTAGTAGCCATGTTATTAACAAGAGAGATATACAAAGGTTTCTAACCTATGGTCGATGGCATACATATATACAAGCATTTAGAAGTAATGAACAAAGAGAAGGTTGAGGAAGAGTTACCATCCTTTTCGATGCTTGTAATGGAGTGTAGCGTGGCTTCCCCATGTCTAAGCATTGTGCTTAGCATGGAAGAAGAATCTTGAGCATCTTATGATAACCGTGATCATTGTACTCCATATGGTTTTTTCCTTTTTATCCAACAAGTTCAAATTTTTTTAATTTGGTATTATTTAAATAAAAAATAGCAGGAGTAGGGGTCAAAATGGGGGAATTGCAAGTTTGGTACCCAGTCGGCTACTTAATAGCCGACTGGGAACCTATCGGCTACTGAATAGCCGACTGGGAGCCTGTCGGCTACTGAAAAGCCGACAGCCCCCGTGGCGCTGACGTGGAAAGCAACCGCGCCACGGAGCGGACAGCTGCAGGACCTGTCGGCCATCCAGTAGCCGACAGGCTGCCGACAGGCCAGTCGGGCCCGACTTCTCTGTCGCGGCTTGGATGGCCCATGGACCTGTCGGCTATCCAGAGACCGATAGGCGCATGTCGGCTTCTGGGCAGCCGACAGGTCTGGTTTCCTCAATTCCTAAACATATATATATATATATTTATATTTATATTTATATATATATTTATTTTCATTGCATATATCTTCTTACATTCTATAAATATATTTGTTTCCATTGCATAAATATGTTTTGGTTATTTTGTTTTCACATATTTTCGTTCCAGAATGCAGACACATTATTTGGTTATTTTCATTCCACACAAATGGTTGTTTAGTCGTGTGTACGGAACGAAGATATGTGCGATAAAGAGAAAATGGTTAGATGGGCATCCACTCATAACTGTTCTGTCAACAAATTTTTCTTAATTGAGTACCCCCGGCATTCATTTGCAATGCATAAAAAATTACATCACAGAAAGGAAATGGTGAACACACACCTCACATCCTTAGCCTAAACAATCTAATAGAAGTTGCAATGGCATGTGCAGCACACCGAAAACATAATCAGTTGCTGTTACTAAACCCAACATGCCTTAGGGGAAAGTAGATTACCGGGTGTGGAACTAACGCTCTACTGAGTAAAACGGTGATATTTCCCCTTCCTGCTGGATTCGGGTGCAGCTTCCTTTGCACGGCGTGCGCCCTCTCTGTTGCGCTCGCGATCGGCTTCACGTGCTTCGGCCTCCTGACGCTCTACCTCCTTCATCCTGTTACTTCGTTGCCACAACTCTCTTGCCGAAACTAAATGTTGCGCTTCTTGATGACGCAAGTGAGACTCCCGAGCTTGGAATTCTCCCTCCCTGAGCTTAAGTGCCGCCTCACGCTTAACTAGGTCTTTCTCAAGGCGAGAAAGACGTTCGGCCTCACGTGCGTGTTGTAGTCTAGCAGAGTACTGCTCTTTGGTCTCAATTGGTGATGGTACTCCTTGACTGGGTAGAGCATTCTTGTCGATCCACTGGAAGAAACTACAAGCCTGCATGTGGACGGCTTGGTCATTTACGTACAATAACAACAAAAACATGAATTAGCATTACAACGAACCTTGAAATCATCATCAATGTCAGGACATCTGAATAACCTAGCACCCCACTTGGACTTATTTGAAGAATCAGTACAGACTTGCAACCAGCATCGGAACCCGCAGTGGCATTTTGGCCGCTCTTCCCATGTCGGCACACCTTTTGGGTCATCTCTCCACGATGACATTGGTACGATCTATATTGACAATGAGTCGTGGGATGGATGAGTTGTGTATCAAACTTGTGCAATATAAAGAGTTCCAGAAGATCTATGCCCTTACCTCCTGGTGACTGGAAAAACACACCACACGGATTCAATGGCCCACACCATGTCCTTCCTGAGTCACTGCAAAAACACCCCACATGGATTCAATGGCCCACACCATGTCCTTCCTGTGTGACTGGAAAAACACACCTCACGGATTCAATGGCCCACACCATGTCCTTCCTGAGTCACTGCAAAAACACACCTCACGGATTCAATGGCCCACACCATGTCCTTCCTGAGTCACTGCAAAAACACACCACATGGATCTATTGGCCCACTGGCTGGGGTGGGGAACTTGGTGGCCTATTAATATCGCGCTCATTCGGCCACTTTAACCCACATCAGAAAAACCAAAATGGCAACCGACGACTTAGGGCCAACCATCTATACTGAACTTTCTCCAGAGTTTGCTGAACATTTTCCAATCGAATCCAAGAGCGATTTTGGGCCGCAACGTAGCCTCCGACCTTATGAGCGTAGAAAGTTGGTGCAGTGGCCAAGATGTATGCACGGTGAGTACTGTGTTGTGCAGGTTCAGCATTCAGCTTCGGAGCGTGGACGGCGATTCTGGCGATGCCCCAGGGGATATGTAAGTCATAACCCTGGATTTGTATGTTTCTATATACATTTGTCATCCTAATCGTTTATCTACAATGTTCAGAGCTCGTTGGCTCCCGACGGCTGCGTATTCGCAAGGTGGGTGGATCCCCCACCAATTCAGCCATATGAAGAGTACATCGCCTACCTCCACCTCGTCATCGATGAGCTACAACAAGAGGTGGACAACACTAGACTCCTTCAAGATGACGTTCGTGATGATTCTGAGGAGGACAGTGCACCAAGCTTTGCGCCACCAGTTTGTTATGACCCTAACTGTCGGTGCTCATGCCACCTAAACAGTAGCCCACCACCACCACCAGCGCCACCGACCGAGCCTCGCCCTAAGTACTACTTTCCCTCGCAGCACTCGGGTGGATCTCTATTCTCTTTCGAGCAGTAGAACTGGACGCGTCATCGAAGCGTCTATTTAATTTCCCTAAGGCATGTTAGGATTAGCAACGGCGCATGTTTAGGTTAGAAAGGTGTGCCGTACATGCCATTGCATGGTCAAGCTATGTATCTTAGTGCTACTCTTCGTCATGTTAAATGCTGGTCGGGGTTTATTATTCTTATTTTTAAGGTCATAATATTGTGTTGGACTCTTCATTGTTCTTATTTTTAAGTTCATAATATTGTGAGAACGAATGCACAAAAAAGACAACACATCACTGCATGCAATTGCCTTGGCTTTTTTTGAATTTAAATTGCAAGACAGAAAAGGTCATGGTGCAGCATTAACCTTTGACTTACATAATCTATTACATTTTGCATTGGCACGTGACGCGACACAATTAACATGACTCGTCCTAAACCTAACATGCCTTAGGGAATTTAGATAGCCTGGCAGATAACTTCAGGGACCTCGTGAATCCCTCTTCTGACGAAATTCCTTCCTAATTTCTTGAATCTCCTCCCTGAATTGCTCTTCGGCAAGTCTGTTAGCTTCAGCCCTTTGTGCCGCCTGGCGTCCTTCCTCGGCTCTCATCTTCATCTCGTCCCAGCGCATCTGGTCCTTCCAGCTGATGGAGTCATCGATCCATTCGGTGAAGTAACATGCCCTGGTGTCCGGTGTAGCGGTCCTTCTGCCTCCCTGTGTCAATTCGTAAAAAAACGATAACAATGTTAGTACTTGAAACAATCAACAGTTCACGGTGAACTGTTTGTTATCTCATGGATCCTCTGGCAACACCAGTACCTCCTCCCGTATGTGCCTTCTTCGAATGAGATAGCCATCCCGCTGTTCATGCCACAATAGCACTCGGGTGGAATCTCATCCTTTGGCCTCTGGTTGGCAGCAAGGATTGATCTGTCTGGATCATTGCGAGGAGCTCCCTCCATGGCTTCCATCTCCCAGCGCAGATGCATGAACCCACCTTGCCTCCAATACCTAGACCCACTCCCACTCTGGTCAGCCATTTTGGTTTTTGTGATGTGGCTTAAACTGGATGAATGAGCGCGATATTAATAGGCCATGCCACCAAGTACCCCAGCCAGTGGGCCAATGGATCCGTGTGGTGTGTTTTTGCAGTTGCTCAGGAAGGACGTGGTGTGGGCCATTGAATCCGTGAGGTGTGTTTGTTGCAGTGACTCAGAGGAAGCACACCCTATAGTGGTGGCAGTGGAATCCAAAGTGCACGCAGTCTGGGCCTGTTTGATGGCAATTAACATGTTTGGAATACGAGTACTGGTGGACACGATGATAACATACAAAGTCGAAACATAGTACGAGTGATAACGGTGGTAACATACAAAGTCGAAACATAGTATGAGCCATAACGGTGGTAACATACAAAGTCGAAACACGGTACAAACTCAACGACGGCCACGCTTGCCACGCTGCAGCTGGTCAGAAGGGAACGTGAATGGATCACGATGGCCATGCCTGTCGCGAGGCCCAAGAGCTGCTGGTGTGGCCGGCGTAGGGTCCTCTTGTGTGGGCTGTGTCGGGAAAGGGGCACCGGCCATCTGCGAGGGTCCTACTACGTCCGGCCCTGCCGACCACCAGTCGTCGTGGTAAAAGCTGCCAGTACTCCCAGAGGCTGCTGCAACAAAGTCAGGCGATGGTGCCGCAACACCTACAAAATATTTTAATGTTAAAATTGAAGTTGTTACATAGAGAAGAAAATTGTAGTAGTAGCAGGTATAATGTAAGGTACCGTGTGTCATGGGTGCCGACTCGGGCCAGGAAGACTCGGTCCGTACTCTAGAAGGCCCAGCTGGCGTGTCTGCCACCCTAGTGGTCGAAGGAGGCGTGACCCGGAGTGGAGGAATAGGTGCGTCTGCCATCGCCCTACACGAAGCACGTCGTACGCCATCCATGCATTTCTTCGCTAGGCGACGGAGAGCACTCACCAACTCGTTCCTAGCAACACGAGGTGGATCCGCCTGAATACGGTCCGCGAAGTCGTACAACTCCTCGCCAACGTCGTTGCAAATATCAGTCTGAAAAAAGAATGCATGTTAGTTACAGTAATGGCGAGTCATAAGAATGCAATTGAACATGTACTTCAACTTACCAGGGCATGGAACGCGGCGACTGGCTCGGGGGCGAAGGTGTCCTCGATCATCGGCTGACGTGCCGCAGGGGTGTCCGGCACCGGGAAGCACCTCCAACGTGTGGCCCCATGGAACCAACGCAGGTAGGCCGCGTAGGTCTCCTCGTCGTAAGGGGGTAAAGGCTCGTGAATGTCCTGCCCTGCCATGGCCCACTCCGCGGCCCAGGGCTCCATCTTTGTAGCCCAAATGCCCTCGTACGCTACTCCTTGGCCCTTTCTCGACATCCTGCCAAAGTGCAAACATATTAACATAAACATTGCATAACAGATGTTAAACAACAACAAAAATTAAGTAGCGACTAACATGTGATCCGTGTGTAACTGCTACCGAGGTACCGGGAAGTCCTGCCTCATCCCAAACTGACGCCACACTCGCTGAGGTCAGTACGGCTAACCAAAGATATCGTACACTAGGTACTTCTTCGTGAACCAAAAAGCTTGGTCGCGGTAGCAAAGCGTGGACAAACCTCGAGACGCACATGTATGCATAGCAGCAGGGGTGTACGGGAGCCAACGAACCCGGTCTGGCGTGAGCTGGTCGAACCCGTCAACAAACCCCGGGTACGTCAAGCGGGCTGTATCTACCGCCCAGTGAGGCTAGTGAAGAGCACCCAACCAAACAACCACAACAGGTAAGCCTCCAGGTGCCTGCTGACTCTCCAGTCGTCTGCGTCCTCGGCCAAGCGCTCTGCCTGAAACTGAAGAAGCCAGGCCTTCGTAGGCCCGTGCTTGTCCGTAAAGCCAAACTGCGGCTGCTCGTCAAGCGGGGGGAGCACACCCTCAAAACGCTGCAAGATCTGCTGTCTCCAATCTGCATCCACCGCTCGAGCAACAATGGCCCCGCCGTCCAACGGTAGACCAAGTAGCATCGACACGTCCTGTAGTGTCAGTGTCGTCTCACCAACAGGGAGGTGAAACGAGTGTGTCTCTGGTCGCCATCGATCAACCAAGGCTGAGAGAAGGGCGCGGTCCATTGGGAACCGAAGGCTGCCGTCCCGTGTCGGCTCAACCAAACGGCACAGTGGTAGCAAACCAGCTGCACGCAACCTGCCACAAAAGAAAGATGTTAGGATGGTTAAATAAATGAACTTCTAAATACAATAAATCTGTGCGACATGAAGTACCTAGGAAGCCACCGTGCATCAAGTCGCCAACACTCGTCGTGCGTCCTCAGACGAAGCGCGCTCGGAAGCTTATTGTCCACCAACCTTGATCGGTGCTTCGCGTCGACATTCGGATCTATCAACTCAAGATTCGCCATACCTGCAAAAATGTGATAATAGTATTCGAGATATTATTACAAAGGAAAAAATACAGTAACAGTAATAGTACTAACAAATCAAAGCAAGATACATAATTATTACACATATGTGCTATTAGTATTTAAGAAATTATTACAAAGGACCGCCGCCTCATTAAAAACCTCACACCTTCCTAATATCATACAATTCAATCCTAAAGCGTCACCACAGAGGAAAAGAGTATGACTCCTACTAACAAACTAAAAATGATTAAAAACAATAAACTTACTACACTACTACTTCGACAAACGTAAATTACAACACATTATGAATACTCCCTACCACCTGCCTACTTCTTCTTCGGGTTGCGCTTGGGGATACGTATTTCGCTGGTGCCGTCTGGTTTATTGTGTGTAGGATAACTATCACAATCCTTGCGATAATGGTCCCCGCCGCATGCCAAGCATGATTTCTGTGCACCTCTGGCCTCAGCTGCATCCATGTCATTTCTAATACGGCGGCTCTGTCTTCTTCCACGTTTGTTAACAATTGTAGTTGGATCAGGTGGGTGCTTACTAAAATCAGCAATCGCCCACCAGCCCAAAAGCTCACCACTCCAAGTAGCTTGTACCACCTCCTTTATATAGTAAGGGGACATAAAAGACGTTGTAACACCAGCCTTTGCTCGAGCAGCATAAACATGTGAACATGGCATGTGAAGAAGCTTTGGCTTGTTGCATGTGCACTTGCAAAAGTTCACCTCTGGCCAAAGCTGGCATTCATGTACAACTTCATTACTACCAAGGCCATGGTCCCCCTTGTCACGTACCGTGACCTCATACACAAAATCTTGGTTACCAATGTAATGCACACGGTGAAGATTACCCTTTGCACTTACTTTCTCAATAATTTCAGTCATCTTTTGACAAAAAACCATTTGAGGATCCTGGACAATCCTACATGCATCGCGAAACCATTGACGCATATATTTTGTAGTCCCTCGAAGTATACACTCCACTATTGCTGTCAACGGCAGAGCCCGGCTACACTTTAGTACCCAGTTATAAACCTCAGCCAGATTTGTTGTCATGATGCCATATCGAGAGCCGTCCGTGTCATAAAGCAATGACCACTTTTCAAGTGGCTCATTTTTTATCCAATCTGTAAAGGATTTCAACGACCTTCCCCCCTTCCTTCTCCTCGTCACTGATCTATGCTCCAAAGGAAGGGATTCAAGTCCACACGGCTCCTCGTCACGTGCCACAACCGGTTGCTTGCGTACCTCCTTCATGTGGGTAGTAGTGAGTTTGTCTAGCTCCTTCCATATCTCATCGAACTTCTTTTTCTGATTCTGTTTGCACAAAGTCTTGAAAAGTTCATCAGACGCTTGCTTCTGAATTGACTGTAGAAATTCGCCCCTAAATGCCTCATGCACCATCGGCTATGCAGGTCCGGCCAATGGACATCCACCCTATCGTTCTCCTGCAACCTTTTCACGGCTGCCAATATACCCGCGTGACGGTCATGGAGGACGCAAACATTTTGCCTTTCAAGAACAACTGCCCGCTTCACCAAGCTAAGA
>CM014275.1:46229304-46327977 GCA_004135705.1 Alloteropsis semialata | reverse complement strand
CTCGACCGCCCGGCCCGACCTCGCCCCGCCCCGCCGGCCAGACCTCGCCCCGCCACCGGCCGCCTCCGGCTCTCCTCGCGGTGGAAAACGGCCGAGATCCGAGCACAGTAACTCGACGAAGAGTTACTGCGCGGGGTAAATGGCACCTATCGGCCGCTCAGCAGCCGATAAGGCCAGTCGGCTTCTGAGTAGCCGATAAGTGCCTGCGTGGCCAACAGCATACGTCCGACAGCCTACGTGGAGGTGACCAAATCCACGTGGCAGTACCTGTCGGCTATTCAGTTGCCGATAAGTAGATATCGGCCGCTGGAGAGCCGACAGGTATCCAGTCGGCTATTCAGTAGCCGACTGGGTACCAAACTTGCAATTCCCCCATTTTGACCCCTACTCCTGCTATTTTTTATTTAAATAATACCAAATTAAAAAATTCCAACAAGTCCTCTTCCATGCTTAGCATGTTGCTAAGCGCGGAAGAAGATGGTGAACCGTCATGTGATTCTTGAAGTCCTTCCGCCATGTATTTGGAGATCATCTTTATGCTTCTTCACCTTTCTTGTCTTAACTTTCTTCAATCTCTTCTTGTCATCAAGCCATGGTCCCAATCATTCTTCGTATCGTTATCACCTCCTTGCTTGTTGTCTTCATTGCTGCTTTATTTTCCATGAATTTTTCCTTTACTTCCAGAACAGAACATGTACTAAACCCTTGCTCCATTGCAAAGTGCATAAATTTCTCTTTCCAACGAGTCATCATTTGCCTAAAACGGATTCCGAACAAAAGAGTTATGCCTATTTTATTCCAGCGCTGCAATCTGTCCCGAGTTGATTTTAGAACGCGCAGCGCCCAATGTTTTTGTCGTATCTCCTTGTATGGGTCTTCAAATTTATTGATCTTGGATGCGTTGGAATGAGAATTGGATGGAGCCTCTGAATATCAACTTTTTATTACTTGTACATCTCTGAACATGTACAGATTTTTGATGAAAACAGCAGTGGCCCTTCCAATCTTCAGAGATGATGATGATCTTGGTTGCAACTTTGATCACGAATTCATGGGATTCCTTCGTCATGCCTGTAAAACAATTGAAATGCACAAACTACCCCCAGGGTGACGGTTGGGAGTAATAGCAAATGCCAACAACCAATGACATCCCTAAGACTTTAACTTGTGGCATAATCAACCTAGTAAAAGAGAAAAAAATAAAAACCTAATGGGTGTGCAGGTGTGCAAAGTGAGTTGCTGACAATGTTTACACCTAGTTCTAAACACCATGTTTACAACTAAGTTGCTGAATTTCTCCATAGTCATAAAGATCTATTAACCAAGGTTAAAACACCATGTCTATCCCAAGGTCAATATTTCCTTATAGCACATGAAAAATAGAGCGCATTGAAAAGCTTGTAAACCGACCAATGCAATGTAAATGCTAACAAGGCTTATAAAACTAAATGATGATGGTCCACAATCATGTCTAAACACCATGTTTACATAAGATTGCAAATGGAAAATGCCATAGTGAAGCATTATCATGGATATGAAAGCATTCATCATGAAGTTTCGTGAAAGAGCCAAGCTAACAAATGCATGATGGTATGATGGAATGAATAGGTGGGTTTAACAAAAAATTAGATCAAAACAGAGAATGCAATGCAATGCAAGGGTGAAAACAAAATGGCATGAAGTGCAACATGAGGTGGATGATATGTTAAGGTGGTCTAAAAAAAAAACAAAGTTACCCTAGATTAACTAGCCACAAGTTTAGAATCAAAGGGTGGTGCCATACTTCATAAATCTCTCTAAAAAGACTCAAAGAAAAAGACTCTAAACACTAATAGCAATACGCACACAAAAAGGGTCTACAAGTTTTCCAAGATCTAACAAAGTGCTCTCTCAATAGTATTTAGATCATACAACACAAAGTTGTGGCATTTATTAGAGCAATGGTACAATGTTACTTGATGATTCAATTAAAGAGCACAATATAGACCGTCATCCTATATAGATAATAAGTAAAAAAATCAGGTTGCCTCCTGCAAAGCGCTTCATTTAAAGTCATAGAGCTAGACTTCTCACCTCAATTATCTTCATGCGAAGCCATGGTCTTTTGTGCGAGAATCCAAAATGTCCATGCAGCTTGATGTCTCCCTTGTAATCCATCATAGTTTGCTTTAAACATCTTCATGTATTGGATGTCGCTGGCTTGTGTCTTCATATGCCAATGTTCTTGAGGGTCTTTCTTTTGTTCTAAGCTTCTGAAGTTGATCATGTATGCTCGATGAAAGCATTGCCCAAGCTCCTCTTCATTGTTGTCATCGTTATCTCCTCTAACCTGTTCTCATCATGTTGCTCTGGCCTCTTCTTCATGGATTTTTCTCTGTGTACAGAATAGAACATATACCAATATATAGCTCTATTGAAAAGTTTATAAAATTACCTTTCCAACGAGTGGTCATTCATCTTAAAAGGAGTTCAAACGAGAGAGTTATGCCCATTTTACTTTAGCGCTGCGTGCTGTCCAGATAATTTCAGAATGCACGACCCTCGATGTTTTGATCATAACCGCTTGTAGGAATCTCTGATTGACTTGATTCTTGATTCGTTGGAACCGAAACTTCATGGGGCTTTTAAATATCAAAAAATATTCTGTTATTTTTGTTGGATATATGCCCGTGAGACAATAGGATTGGATCAGTTTTATGGGCTTATGATCCACAAGGGATTAAGGTTACTAATGGGCCAACAAGGTAGAAGCCCATTAGCATGGCCCTTTAGCGGTAGAGGGACTATGCCATCTATTAGTCCCATATTGCTAATGGACAAGGGTGTGGGAGTTTTTCCTCCTCATATATACGTGGGAGGGGCAAAGGGAGGCGTACCAATTGTTGGAGCCACCCCAAGCCCTAGTCGCCCTCCCTGGCCGCCGCCCCTGTCTCCTCTCTCTCCCTCGCCACGCGTCCCCGGTGCTGGCACACCGGCGCTCGGCGTTCCATCCCCGTACGTGTGGATACTTCGGAGGTGCTACATCTAGAGCACTAGGGCGAACCGCACGTGCAGGACCAGACAGACGTGAGCAACTGCACGCACTGCTACCTCGACGCGCTTCTCTACACCGAGACAGTTCCGCTGCATCTGCGCGTCTAGTGGTAATTCCGTGATCTATAACTGCAGCTGTTCCTGTTTTTCGGGGTAGACGATTTTGAATTGTGCTAGCGTAGCCTCCCCGAATCCCTACAGTGGTATCAGAGCCGTAGCTGCCTCGTTATAGGTTCGGATGTGTGCATATGGAGATATGCGTGGATGTAGATGAGTCTCAGATCGGTTCGTGATCTTCGCCGTGATGGTTGTGTAACGAACTGCTCCTACCAGTCGGATTTCCGCCATCGGAGCTAAGTGATACATGTAAACCCAGTCGTGGTGAGATGTAGATCAATTGGATTGGTCGAATCGAACTTAGGTCAATGGCCAGGCGCATGGGATGCGCGGCGGTGGAGATTGGATCTGCCACCGGGCTGGGGTTTTCTGTGAAAAACAGGTTGTTCGTAAAACAGCCATAACTTTTGCATATGACCTCGGATTGAGATGATTTTTATATGAAAATTGATCTACAGAAAATTTTACACATGAAATCGAACAGCTTGGCTGTTTTCGCCGAAATTAGATTTGCAAAATTCAGCTTGGAAGATAGAGTTTTCTGCGATTGAAGTTTAGACGTCGGAATCATCTAACTTGTTTTTGCAGAAATTCATGTGATCGGTATGGCCCTGATGTGTATGTGATGCATGTATGTAACAGAACCATGACCTATGTGTCATGTGTGTGGCAATACGGCTGGAGCCTGATCTGCAGATGCAGTTTGAGGGATACACTACACACGATATGATCGTGGCTCTCCAGGAAATGTTCCAGACTCAAGCTAGGACTGAAAGGTTCAATGTGTCCAAAGCTTTTGTGGAGAGCAAGTTGGCAGAAGGTGCAGCAGTTGGACCACACGTGATCAAGATGGTTGGTTACACTCAGAGATTGGAGAAGCTAGGCTTCCCAATAGGCCCAGAGTTGGCCACTGATTTTATTCTAGCGTCTCTTCCACCAAGCTATGGGAGCTTCATCTCGAACTACAATATGCATGGGGCAGAAAAGGGCCTGAATGAGTTGTGTGGCATGCTTAAGACAGCAGAAACTAACAATAAGAAGAGCAATGGTGGCGGCCATGTGATGGCAATCCAGAACAAGCCCAAATTTAAGAAGAAGGGCAATTGGAAGAAGAAGGGTAAGGCTAAAGATGCGATCAACAAGCCAAACTTGGATTCCAAACCTGTACCAGCGCCAGATCAGCCATGCTTTCACTATCATGAACTGGGTCACTGGAAGAGAAACTGTAAGCAGTACCTAGCAATGAACAACAAGGGAAGTAAGAGTACTTCCGGTTCAGGTACGCTTCATGTTTATGTTACAGACATTTTTCTCGCTGATACTTATATTAATTCTTGGGTATTTGATACCGGATCGGTTGCTCATATTTGCAATTCGATGCAGGGAATAATAAGAAGTAGAAGCATGGAAAGAGGAGAAGTTGATTTTTGCGTGGGCAATAATGCAAGAGTTGCTGCGCTGACCGTCGGGACGATGCAACTTCCCCTTCCATCAGGATTTATTTTGGAATTAAATAATTGTTATTATGTTCCTAGTTTAAGTCGAAACATTGTGTCTCCTTCATGTTTGATGCAGGATGTTTATTCATTTGTGAGTGAGAACAATGGTTGTGCTATCTCTAAGAATGGAATGTTTGTGGCTTTTGCATCCATTGTGAATGGTTTGTTTATTTTAAATCTTGATGATGCACCTGTCTGTAATGTTAGTGCTAAAAGGCTTCGGCCTAATGATTTAAGTCCGACCTACATGTGGCATTGTCGTTTGGGTCATATAAGCGAGAAGCGCATGAAAAAGCTCCATTCTGATGGGCTTTTAACTTCGTTTGATACGAGACATGTGAAGCTTGTTTGCTAGGAAAGATGACCAAGGCGCCGTTCACAGGTTTTCCTAAGAGGGCCCATGACTTGTTGGAACTCTTACATATGGATGTGTGTGGACCGATGAGTACGATAGCTAGAGGTGGATTCCAATACTTCATTACTTTCACTGATGATTTTAGTAGATATGGTTATGTTTACTTAATGAAGCATAAGTCAGAAACCTTTGAAAAGTTCAAGGAATTTCAGAATGAAGTGGAAAATCAACGTGGCAAGAAAATTAAGGCCTTACGATCCGATCGCGGAGGCGAGTATTTGAGCCACGAGTTTAGCAGTCATCTAAAGAGTTGTGGAATTGTTCCACAACTTACGCCGCCTGGAACGCCTCAGAGAAACGGTGTATCCGAGCGACGTAATCGAACTTTGCTGGACATGGTTCGATCAATGATGAGCCAGTCGGACCTGCCGTTATCGTTTTAGGGATACGCTCTAGAAACAGCAACTTTCACACTTAATAGGGTACCGTCTAAGTCCGTAGATAAGACACCATATGAGATATGGACTAGCAAGACTCCCAGTTTGTCTTTTCTGAAAATATGGGGTTGTGAAGCATATGTCAAGAGACTTCAGTCAGACAAGCTTACACCCAAGTCGGACAAATGCATATTCGTGGGATATCCAAAGGAGACTATTGGGTATTATTTCTACAACCGATCAGAGGGCAAAGTATTTGTCGCTCGGAACGGTGTTTTCTTGGAGAAAGAGTTTCTCAAGAGCGAGAAAAGTAGACAAAAGGTATATCTTGAAGAAGTTCGAGATGAGCCTGTGAGGCAAGACTCTACAAGTGAAGCTAATGTATTAGAATAAGTGGAGGCACCTGTGGTGAGACAAGAACCACCACAACCACGAAGGTCCGAAAGGCCACGTCGCACAACTGATAGGATGAATCTCCTAATTACGGGAGAGTGTGACATATTGTTAATGGAAAACAATGAGCCTAGGACATATGCGGAAGCAATGATGGACCCAGATTCCGAGAAATGGCAAAGTGCCATGAGATCCGAGATAGATTCCATGGGACACAATCAAGTTTGGAACTTAATTGACCCGCCTGATGGTGTTAGACCCATCGAGTGCAAATGGATCTTTAAGAAAAAGAGAGATATGGACGGAAATGTTCACGTCTATAAAGCACGTCTTGTTGCAAAAGGTTTTCGACAAGTTCAAGGAGTTGACTACGATGAGACATTTTCTCCAGTAGCGATGCTTAAATCTATTCGGATCATTCTAGCAATAGCTGCATATTTCGATTATGAGATATGGCAGATGGATGTCAAAACAGCTTTCCTTAATGGAAACCTTGATGAGGACGTGTATATGATACAGCCCAAAGGTTTTGTCGATCCGACTGACGGTCCAGGATCCATGGGAGTCCTCATGGGCCACAGTCCCGTTAGGAAATTGGGCCGGCAACTCTGACTGATACAAGGAAGGAGCGTACAGCTTAAGGAAACTAGTCGGGTACTAGAAAACAACCCGGCCTACTCATGTTAGGACTCTGTGTATTGTATCCGACTAGGAGTTTGTATTTCTTGCCTTGTAGACCCTGTCTCCCGAGTATATAAGGTGAGGCAGGGACCCCTTGTAAAATCATACCCATCAATATGAGAAGATCCACCATACAGGACGTAAGGTATTACGCTCTCTACTCGAGGCGGCCTGAACCTGTCTAAATCGTCTCATGTTCACCATCGTGCTTCTGGTTCCGGCGAGGCCCTCACGAACAACTCCCATAGTAGGCTAGCTGGTATAAAAAACTGACAGCTGGCGCGCCAGGTAGGGTCTCTCGTCGAGAATCGTTCAGCAAGCTCGATGGCACCAGTCATCATCAACTGCGACGGCGACATGGCGTTCGAGAAAGGCGCCACCTTCGTCTTCGGCTCCTGGGTCTGCACGGCGGACGGCGCAGGCAACTTCGACCGCGTCCTCAAGTCGCCGACTCCGGAGCAACTCGCCGACAAGCTCGACGAGATCGCGCCCCCGGGTCTGAATACAACTCGGGCTCGGGGAACCTCGGTTCGAACTCAACTCGGACTCAAGGAATCACTCTTCCTAGCCCGATTCCAACTCAGGCTGGGAAGATTCCGAAGCGGGCCAAGCGATTCGAGTCGGTTTCTCAACCATCGGTTATGCCAAAATCCGCCAATTCAAAATTCCAGAAGAAAAGGAGTCCAGCCACTGCTAAGCGTGAGGCCGACACCCCAAGCCGATATCCTTTTGGACTCGCGGGCCCCACCTTCGCTTTCCAGGCGGCATCTTCAAAACAACTCCGATCTGTGGTCGAATTCGACGAACTTCCCCTAAACAGGAAACAAGTTGGACTCGTCATGACTTCAATCCCCGAAGGACGATTTGTTCACTGGCCGGGACGACAAGCCAACACTTGGAGCAACACCACAGGAGGACCTGGACATGTCTCGCATCATCGCGTGCATCGATCCACTCCCGTTTCAACACGGGCAACCCCTGAATTCTTCAAGCAGCCGCGGCTCAACTGTCCCAGTAACTTCAAGCACAGGAAGCTACTCACCAGGGCGCCAAGCCATGGTGATCATCGCCCAGGAACAAGAAGTCTCCAACGACGAGCCAACTGTGGAGAACGAAGCTGAAGCTGACCGTAACCGATGCAGGGAGTGAAATGTTGCTCGTGCAGAACGACGTCGCCGCCTCGGCCGTAGGCTACCTCCACAGGACCTCAACGCCAAGTTCCGGCAAGTCACCGGCCAAGACGTCTACTCCAGCGCTGCAGCCAACATCATGGCTGTCGTCACAGAGCTGGGACAGATGCCTGAAACTCCTGAAATCCTCAGGATGAAGACAATGCTCGAGACAGCGGCCATCCAGCATGACGCAGTCAACCCGGCGAAGACCATCACCCGAGCACCAAGCCGCCAGGCAAGCAGCCGACATCCTGAAGTTGGAAACCGAGGCAACCAGTCCCACCACCCGAGCAGAGAACAACGCCAACGCCAAAACGAGGAAGGCATGGTACTCGGTGGCGGAGGTCATGACCACGGTGCCGGACCAAGCAACCGCGAAGTTCAGCAGAGCCACGTCGGCGGGCGTGACAACAACCGGAACAGGGACAGACGCCCCGGCAACCAAGACAACAACAGGGATCTGCGACAACAATTGCCACCCAGAGACGCGCGCACCATCATCTCGTCACGGGCACGCGATCGCGAAGAACAAGAACGCCGCAGACGCCAGGAGTACGACCAAGTCTACGGGGTGCCGGGTCAGGATCACCACAACCTCCATAAGTACAAAGGGTTCCCAGTCTTCTCAGACCGCATCCGCGCTACTTCCTGGCCCGACAAGTTCAAACCAGCTCATATCGATAGATATGACGAAAAACGCGATCCCGAGCAGTGGATTCGCATCTACTACTCCGCAATCAAGGCGGCGAGGGGCAACACCGACACCATGTGCACCTATCTCCCAGTAGTCCTTGATCAGGCCCCACTGACCTGGTTAGAAGGGCTCAAGCTGGGCTCCATCGACTCCTGGGATGAGCTCTGCAAGGCTTTCATCAACAACTTCCAGGGTTCATGGCAGAAGCCGGGTACTCGCTTTGACCTAGCCCAGTGCAAACAAGGCCAGAACGAGTACCTGCGCAGTTACAACCAAAGATTCTGGGAGAAGCGCTCAACCTGTGCAGGCCTGTCCGACCAAGATGTCATTGATTGCTTCCACGGCGGCCTTACAGACCCCGTGCTGCACCACGATTTCGGAAGGAACAGGCCAAAGACACTAGAGCAGATGCGACACCTCATCAGCCGCTGGTCAGATGCTGAAGACCTGCAGCGTGAAAGATTCAACCGCAACAAGTCGGGAGGAGACCGCAACAACAACAACGACCGTAACAAGGGCAAGCAAGTTGAGAACAATAGCAAACGCGACTTCAACGACAAGAAACGCAAACCTGAAGATACGGTCAACGTTGCTGAGAAGAACTCTTCCCGCAGGAAGTTCGAAAAACTACTCGACAAGCAGTGCCCTTTCCACCCTAAGGATAAGCACTCAAGCAGGGACTGCTAGTCTCCCAAGAAGGCGTTCTCAGCGGAGGGCGCTCCCAAACCAAACAACCCTGACAACAAAGGAGACAAGGGTGACAAAGACACCGGCTACCAACAAGCCGACAAGGTTGTCAACGTCATCTTTGGGGGAATCACTCAGTCAGAATCAAAGCGCAAGCAAAAGCTTATCCACCGCGAGATTGCCTGCATTGAGCCTGCCATCCCCACCTTCCTGAAGTGGTCAGAAGTCCCCATCAGCTTCTCTCGCGACGATCAATGGACCAACATCAAGAACCCGGGGCGATACCCTCTGGTGCTCGACCCCGTGGTAGCTGGCGCGCGACTCACAAGGACATTGATCGACGGTGGAAGTGGACTCAACATCTTGTTCGCCAAGACCTTGAAGAAGATGGGCTTAGACATCACCAACCTGCTCAAGCCCACTGATTCACCCTTCTACGGCATCGTTCCTGGCAACGCTGCCGTGCCCCTCGGCCAGGTATCACTTCCAGTTACATTTGGCACCGAGGCCAACTACAGGATCGAGTACATTACATTCGAGGTCGCCGACTTCGAATCATCGTACCACGATCCTGGGAAGACCTGCTCTGGCAAAGTTCATGGCGATTCCACATTACATCTACCTCATCCTGAAGATGCCAGGCCCTAAGGGGATCTTATCCCTAAAGGGCGACCTGAAGACCTCATACGATTGTGACACCAAGGCAGTGACGATTGCTGCAAGCATGCAGCAACCGAGCCATGCAGCAATCGTAGCAGCTATGGCGAAACAACTCGGCGAGGCTGAGTTGGACATCCCAACGAAAAAGCCAGCCGTGTCAAACATGAAGCCCTCCCAGGAAGTTCCAATCAAGGCAATCGACCTAGGGACGGGCGACCCCTCCAAGACGGCACTGATCGACGCTGACCTGTCTACCAAATAGGAAAGCATGCTCACCAGCTTCTTATGGGACAACCGCGACATCTTCGCATGGAAGCCGTCTGACATGTCGGGAGTCCCAAGGGGGTTGGCTGAGCACAAACTCAACGTTGATCCTGCTGCCAAGCCGAAGAAACAACGCCTACGACGCTTTGCCCAGGACAAGAAAGAAGCCATCCGTTCGGAGCTGGCGAAACTCTTAGCAGCCGGGTTCATTAAAGAGGTGTTCCACCCTGACTGGCTCGCTAATCCTGTCCTGGTCCGCAAGAAGAACAGCAACGAGTGGAGGATGTGTGTCGATTACACTGACCTGAACAAGCACTGTCCAAAGGATCCCTTCGGGCTACCTCGCATTGATCAGGTGGTGGATTCTACAGCTGGCTGCTCTCTTCTCTGTTTCCTTGATTGCTATTCGGGCTATCATCAGATAAGCCTGCACAAAAATGATCAGATCAAGACGGCATTCATCACTCCGTTTGGCGCCTACTGCTACACTACAATGTCCTTTGGACTCAAGAATGCAAGGGCAACATACCAGCGTGCAATTCAGAGTTGTCTCAAGGCTCAGATTGGCCGCAATGTGGAAGCCTACGTTGATGATGTCGTTGTCAAGACAAAGAACCCGAATAGTCTCATTGACGACCTGTCCAAGACCTTTGTACATCTCAGAGAATTCCAATGGAAGCTCAATCCTACCAAGTGCGTGTTTGGCGTGCCCGCGGGAAAACTGCTGGGCTTCATAGTCAGCCACCGAGAAATTGAAGCTAATCCTGAGAAAGTTACTGCTATTACATCCATGGCGCCTCCAAAATCCCTCAAGGACGTTCAGAAGCTGACTGGATGCATGGCGGCCCTCAACCGATTCATTTCAAGGTTGGGTGACAGAGGATTGCCTTTCTTCAAGCTCCTCAAGAAGCAAGACAAGTTCGTATGGACTCCAGAAGCTGATGCGGCGTTTGAAGACCTCAAGAAATTTCTCCAGTCACCACCAGTACTGACTGCACCAGCTGATCAGGAACCACTGCTCCTCTACATCGCAGCAACAACTCACGTCGTGAGCACTGCTATTGTAGTCGAGCGGGAGGAACCCGGCCATGTATACAAAGTACAGCGGCCAGTTTACTTCATCAGCGAGGTGCTTTCAGAATCAAAAGTGCAATACCCCCATGTCAAGAAGCTATTATATGCTATCTTGATCACATCTCGCAAGTTGCGCCACTACTTCAATGCCCATCGGGTTGTTGTAGTCACCTCTTTTCCAATTGGCGACATCCTCCACAACCGGGACGCGACAGGGCGAATCTCCAAATGGGCGGTCGAGTTGGGCTCTCACGCCATCGATTTCGTCCCACGAGCTGCCATCAAATCTCAAGCCCTGGTGGACTTCGTCGCTGAGTGGACAGAAATACAACACGCAGTACCAGAAGAACCTCTCGAGCATTGGATCATGTACTTCGACGGATCATTGAAGCTTGAAGGGGCCGGTGCAGGAGGACTACTCATATCTCCAAAAGGCGATCAGCTTAAATATGTGCTCCAAATCCTCTAGAAAGCCACCAACAATGAAGCCGAGTATGAAGCTCTACTGCACGGGCTACGCCTGGCTGCTTCCCTTGGCATCAAGCACATGGTGGTGTACGGCGACTCCTCTGTGGTGATCAATCAAGTCAATAAAGATATGCAAGCTTCAGAAATCCATTTATGGACTAAAGCAAGCATCTCGGAGTTGGAATATTCATTTCAATGAAGTAGTCAAAGGGTTTGGTTTTCATCAAAATGTAGAAGAAGCTTGTGTTTACAAGAAAGAAAGTGGGAGCTCTGTTGTGTTTCTGATCTTGTATGTGGATGACATATTATTGATTGGAAATGACATTCCTATGCTTTAATCTTTTTAAAGACTTCACTGAAAAATAGTTTTTCTATGAAGGACTTAGGAGAAGCAGCATATATTCTGGGCATAAAGATCTATAGAGATAGATCGAGGAGGCTTATAGGATTAAGCCAAGATACTTATATTGACAAGGTGCTGAATCGGTTCAGCATGGAGCAATCCAAGAAGGGGTTCTTGCCTATGTCACATGGTGTACACCTCAGCAAGAATCAGCGTCCTCAGATTGCTGATGAGCGTGAGCGCATGAATAAGATTCCATACGCTTCGGCAATTTGGGTCTATCATGTATGCCATGATAAGTACTCATCCAGATGTCTCATTTGCTCTAAGTATGAGGAGCAGACACCAGTCTGATNGATTAAAGCAGACATCTCGGAGTTGGAATATTCGCTTTGATGAGGAAGTCAAAGGGTTTGGATTTCATCAAAATGAAGAAGAGGCTTGTGTTTACAAGAAAGAAAGTGGGAGCTCTGTTGTGTTTCTGATCTTGTATGTGGATGACATATTATTGATTGGAAATGACATTCCTATGCTTTAATCTTTTTAAAGACTTCACTGAAAAATAGTTTTTCTATGAAGGACTTAGGAGAAGCAGCATATATTCTGGGCATAAAGATCTTTAGAGATAGATCGAGGAGGCTTATAGGATTAAGCCAAGATACTTATATTGACAAGGTGCTGAATCGGTTCAGCATGGAGCAATCCAAGAAGGGGTTCTTGCCTATGTCACATGGTGTACACCTCAGCAAGAATCAGCGTCCTCAGATTGCTGATGAGCGTGAGCGCATGAATAAGATTCCATACGCTTCGGCAATTTGGGTCTATCATGTATGCCATGATAAGTACTCATCCAGATGTCTCATTTGCTCTAAGTATGAGGAGCAGACACCAGTCTGATCCGGGTGAGAGTCACTGGACAGCGGTGAAAAATATTCTTAAGTACTTCAGAAGAACTAAAGATATGTTCCTAGTCTATGGAGGTGAGGTGGAGCTCGTTGTAAATGGTTACACCGATGCTAGCTTCCAAACTGATCCAGATGATTCACAGTCTCAATCAGGATTCGTGTTTACTTTAAATGGTGGTGCTGTGAGCTGGAAGAGTTCCAAGCAGGAGACCGTGGCCGATTCTACAACAGAAGCCGAGTACATCGCAGCTTCTGAAGCTACAAAGGAAGGTGTTTGGATGAGGAAGTTTCTCATTGAGCTTGGTGTGTTTCCGAGTGCGTCTAGCCCATTGAACCTCTACTGCGACAACAATGGGGCTATTGCGCAGGCTAAGGAGCCAAGGAATCACCCAAAGAGCAAACATGTACTGCGGAAGTTTCACCTCATTCGGGAGTTCATTAGATGAGGTGAAATCAAGATATGCAAAATACATACGGATCTGAATGTTGCTGATCCTTTGACAAAGGCTCTTCCACAGCCTAAGCATGAGTCTCACATGAGAGCTATGGGTATCTCTACTGCGACAACAATGGGGTTATAGCGCAGGCTAAGGAGCCAAGGAATCACCCAAAGAGCAAACATGTACTACGGAAGTTTCACCTCATTCGGGAGTTCATTAGACGAGGTGAAATCAAGATATGCAAAATACATACAGATCTGAATGTTGCTGATCCTTTGACAAAGGCACTTCCACAGCCTAAGCATGAGTCTCACATGAGAGCTATGGGTATTAGATATCTTCTAGATTAGCTCTATTACGAGTGGATGATCATAGAGATGGTCATTTTGTATCTATGACATACTGTTTATTTATTGAATATCCATGAAAGGCAATGTGTATTGATCAATAATTGTGTGAATTATTTGTGAAATTCTTTACTTGTATGGTTATTCAAAAGATGTCCCTAATCTGACTTATTGATTAGCACATACATTAGTTGATGACTATATTTCACAAGTCATGGACATAGAGATGTCAGACTAATAATGTGGGCACATGTGTGACATGGGCTGGATTGACCCAACGTGAGATGTTGTAATATTCTTCTCTATTTTCACAACGTGTATGCTTTGTCCTAAGACCTGAGATTGTCGCATGTGCTCAAGATGTGAATTGACTTACTTAGGGGCTATCAAACGCTACGCCGTAATTGGGTAGTAATAAAGGTAGTTTTCGGGTTTGTCAGGAAGCATGCTGTGAGACATGGTCAATCAAGATGGAATTTGCCCCTCTCTATGTGAGAGAGATATCTCTGGGCCCCTCGAGTGATCGGATCAAGAAATGCATGGCCGTGCTAGGTTAAGTGTTAACCTCTTGAAGGATCCGATTCACAGGTTCGAGAAAGAGAGGTCAGCTTTGAAAAGTAAGACCAAATATCGTGAGGCAAAGGGAATAGCTTGTACGTGACGTTGTGGTGGTTCGTCTGATATGATCTTTACGTCGCATGGGAGTTGACATGTCTTGCTAGAGGCCGATGTCAACTATTGAATCGAGTAGGAGTACTCGGGTCATGTCCATGTGTACGTGAACCCAGAGGGTCGCACACTTAAGGGGTTTGGAACATTGAAAGGCTTGACTAAGAGATTGTCTCTAGTGCAAGTGGGAGACTGTTGGATATATGCCCGAGAGACAATAGGATTGGATCGGTTTATGGGCTTATGATCCACGAGGGATTAAGGTTACTAATGGGCCTACAAGGTAGAAGCCCATTAGCACGGCCCTTTAGCGGTAGAGGGACTATGCCATCTATTAGTCCCATATTGCTAATGGACAAGGGTGTGGGAGTTTTTCCTCCTCATATATATGTGGAAGGGGCAAGGGGAGGTGTACCAATTGTTGGAGCCACCCCAAGCCCTAGTCGCCCTCCCTGGCCGCCGCCCCTGTCTCCTCTCTCTCCCTCGCCACGCGTCCCCGGTGCTGGCACACCGGCGCTCGGCGTTCCATCCCCGTACGTGTGGATACTTCGGAGGTGCTGCATCTGGAGCACTAGGGCGAACCGCACGTGCAGGACCAGATGGACGTGAGCAACTGCACGGCACTGCTACCTCGACGCGCTTCTCTACACCGAGACGGTTCCGCTGCATCTGCGCATCTAGTGGTAATTTCGTGATCTATAACTGCAGCTGTTCCTGTTTTTCGGGGTAGACGATTTTGAATTGTGCTAGCGTAGCCTCCCCGAATCCCTACAGTGGTATCAGAGCCGTAGCTGCCTCGTTATAGGTTCGGATGTGTGCATATGGAGATATGCGTGGATGTAGATGAGTCTTAGATCGGTTCGTGATCTTCGCCGTGATGGTCGTGTAACGAACTGCTCCTACCGGTCGGATTTCCGCCATCGGAGCTAAGTGATACATGTAAACCCTGTTGTGGTGAGATGTAGATCAATTGGATTGGTCGAATTGAACTTAGGTCAATGGCCAGGCGCATGGGATGCGCGGCGGTGGAGATTGGATCTGCTACCGAGCTGGGGTTTTCTGCGGAAAACAGGTTGTTCGTAAAACAGCCATAACTTTTGCATATGACCTCAGATTGAGATGATTTTCATATGAAAATTGATCTACAGAAAATTTTACACATGAAATTGAACAGCTTTGCTGTTTTCGCCGAAATTAGATTTGCGAAATTCAGCTTGGAAGATAGAGTTTTCTGCAATTGAAATTTAGACGTCGGAATCATCAAACTTGTTTTTGCAGAAATTCATGTGATCGGTATGGCCCTTATGTGTATGTGATGCATGTATGTAACAGAACCATGACCTATGTGTCATGTGTGTGGCAATACGGCTGGAGCCTTATGTATTGTCGATTTGATGTAATGGCCTGCGTGCCAACTTGTGATGATCCAAGCTACGACTATGTAATTTACATTACTTGCATACGCTAGATAGTAGTTCTTGGAGGACTCGTCACTGGAGGATGGCGCACATGGATCATGGAGATGGAGATCACCGTGATGGACAGCACCATGCAGATGGAGATCTACATGTGATTAATGGGCCATACCGTGTCATTATATTATGTGCTTGCCGTTCTTACTACGTTCTATTTACATGCGATGATAGATATAAGTAGAACGATCGATCTCTCAGCAATGTTTAAGCTTGTGTGCCCTCCCAAACCTTGCACCATCATGTCTTGTACAATTAGTGGTGGGTCTATGAAATTAGGGTGCCACTGGTTTTTCCTCGACTAGATGGGTTCATATCGGATACTTACTCGCATTGGGTTTGGTTATCTTAAACAAGGTCATCTTAATGGTTAAGGACCTTGGGGCACAAGCGTTGGACGCCGAGACATAGAGATGTCACCCAACAACAGGAGTCATATGAGATATGATTAGCAAAGAGTTGCTTACCGATCTACCCTGTCTTCTAGCGGTGATGCTAAAGCTCACTAGTCGACTTGTTAGTTGTGGATTCTGAATCACTAAGTATCAATTGAGGGATATTGATTTAGTGGGAGTAGATTCAGTTAAATGTTTAGTTTAATTTACTCGGTCATGGATACATTTGTCTTAGTATTTTGCATTATTATTTTGTTGTAGATCAATGGCTGTCAACGCACCATTTACTTTACGTTCAATCCTTGAGAAGGAGAAGTTGAATGGAACAAACTATGCGGATTGGATCCGCAATGTGAGAATTGTTCTCAGGGCAGAGAAAAAGGAGGATGTTCTAGACACCCCTTTACCAGACGAGCCTGCTGAAAATGCAACTGCTGCTGTTAGAAACGCCCACCAGAGAGTGTTGGACGTTGACAATCAGATAAGCTGCCTTCTACTTGCTAGTATGGAGCCCGATCTGCAGATGCAGTTTGAGGGATACACTACACACGACATGATCGTGGCTCTCCAGGAAATGTTCCAGACTCAAGCTAGGACTGAAAGGTTCAATGTGTCCAAAGCTTTTGTGGAGAGCAAGTTGGCAGAAGGTGCAGCAGTTGGACCACACGTGATCAAGATGGTTGGTTACACTCAGAGATTGGAGAAGCTAGGCTTCCCAATAGGCCCAGAGTTGGCCACTGATTTTATTCTAGCGTCTCTTCCGCCAAGCTATGGGAGCTTCATCTCGAACTACCATATGCATGGGGCAGAAAAGGGCCTGAATGAGTTGTGTGGCATGCTTAAGACAGCAGAATCTAACATTAAGAAGAGCAATGGTGGCAGCCATGTGATGGCAATCCAGAACAAGCCCAACTTTAAGAAGAAGGGCAATTGGAAGAAGAAGGGTAAGGCTAAAGATGCGATCAACAAGCCAAACTTGGATACCAAACCTGGACCAGCGCCAGATCAGCCATGCTTTCACTGTCATGAACTGGGTCACTGGAAGAGAAACTGTAAGCAGTACCTAGCAATGAAGAACAAGGGAAGTAAGAGTACTTCCGGTACAGGTACGCTTCATGTTTATGTTACAGACATTTTTCTCGCTGATACTTATATTAATTCTTGGGTATTTGATACCGGATCGGTTGCTCATATTTGCAATTCGATGCAGGGAATAATAAGAAGTAGAAGCGTGGAAAGAGGAGAAGTTGATTTTCACGTGGGCAATAATGCAAGAGTTGCTGCGCTGACCGTCGGGACGATGCAACTTCCCCTCCCATCAGGATTTATTTTGGAATTAAATAATTGTTATTGTGTTCCTAGTTTAAGTCGAAACATTGTGTCTCCTTCATGTTTGATGAAGGATGGTTATTCATTTGTGAGTGAGAACAATGGTTGTGCTATCTCTAAGAATGGAATGTTTGTGGCTTTTGCATCCATTGTGAATGGTTTGTTTATTTTAAATCTTGATGATGCGCCTATCTGTAATGTTAGTGCTAAAAGGCTTCGGCCTAATGATTTAAGTCCGACCTACATGTGGCATTGTCGTTTGGGTCATATAAGCGAGAAGCGCATGAAAAAGCTCCATTCTGATGGGCTTTTAACTTCATTTGATTTTGAATCATACGAGACATGCAAAGCTTGTTTGCTAGGAAAGATGACCAAGACGCCGTTCACAGGTTTTCCTGAGAGGGCCCATGACTTGTTGAAACTCATACATACGGATGTGTGTGGACCGATGAGTACGACAGCTAGAGGTGGATTCCAATACTTCATTACTTTCACTGATGATTTTAGTAGATATGGTTATGTCTACTTAATGAAGCATAAGTAAGAAACCTTTGAACAGTTCAAGGAATTTCAGAATGAAGTGGAAAATCAACGTGGCAAGAAAATTAAGGCCTTATGATCTGATGGCGGAGGCGAGTATTTGAGCCACGAGTTTAGCAGTCATCTAAAGAGTTGTGGAATTGTTCCGCAGCTTACGCCGTCTGGAACGCCTCAGAGAAACGGTGTATCCGAGCGACGTAATTGAACTTTGTTGGACATGGTTCGATCAATGATGAGCCAGTCAGACCTGCCGTTATTGTTTTGGGGATATGCTCTAGAAACAGCAGCTTTCACACTTAATAGGGTACCATCTAAGTCCGTAGATAAGACACCATATGAGATATGGACTGGCAAGACTCCCAGTTTGTCTTTTCTGAAAATATGGGGTTGTGAAACATATGTCAAGAGACTTCAGTCAGACAAGCTTACACCAAAGTCGGACAAATGCATATTCATGGGATATCCAAAGGATACTATCGGGTATTATTTCTACAACCGATTAGAGGGCAAAGTATTTGTCGCTCGGAATGATGTTTTCTTGGAGAAAGAGTTTCTCAAGAGCGAGAAAAGTAGACAAAAGGTATATCTTGAAGAAGTTCGAGATGAGCCTGTGAGGCAAGACTCTACGAGTGAAGCTAATGTAGCAGAACAAGTGGAGGCACCTGTGGTGAGACAAGAACCACCACAACCACGAAGGTCTGAAAGGCCACGTCGCGCAACTGATAGGATGAATCTCCTAATTACGGGAGAGCGTGACATATTGTTAATGGAAAACGATGAGCCTAGGACATATGCGGAAGCAATGATGGACCCAGATTCTGAGAAATGGCAAAGTGCCATGAGATCCGAGATAGATTCCATGGGACACAATCAAGTTTGGAACTTAATTGACCCGCCTGATGGTGTTAGACCCATCGAGTGCAAATGGATCTTTAAGAAAAAGAGAGATATGGACGGAAATGTTCACGTCTATAAAGCACGGCTTGTTGCAAAAGGTTTTCGACAAGTTCAAGGAGTTGACTACGACGAGACATTTTCTCCAGTAGCGATGCTTAAATCTATTTGGATCATTCTAGCAATAGCTGCGTATTTCGATTATGAGATATGGCAGATGGATGTCAAAACAGCTTTCCTTAATGGAAACCTTGATGAAGACATGTGTATATGATACAGCCCAAAGCTTTTGTCGATCCGACCAATGCTGGAAAGATATGCAAGCTTCAGAAATCCATTTATGGACTAAAGCAAGCATCTCGGAGTTGGAATATTCGTTTCGATGAAGTAGTCAAAGGGTTTGGTTTTCATCAAAACGTAGAAGAAGCTTGTGTTTACAAGAAAGAAAGTGGGAGCTCTGTTGTGTTTCTGATCTTGTATGTGGATGACATATTATTGATTGGAAATGACATTCCTATGCTGGAATCTATAAAGACTTCACTGAAAAACAGTTTTTCTATGAAGGACTTAGGAGAAGCAGTATATATTCTAGGCATAAAGATCTATAGAGATAGATCGAGGAGGCTTATAGGATTAAGCCAAGATACTTATATTGACAAGGTGCTGAATCGGTTCAGCATGGAGCAATCCAAGAAGGGGTTCTTGCCTATGTCACATGGTGTACACCTCAGCAAGAATCAGCGTCCTCAGACTGCTGATGAGCGTGAGCGCATGAATAAGATTCCATACGCTTCGGCAATTGGGTCTATCATGTATGCCATGTTAAATACTCATCCAGATGTCTCATTTGCTCTAAGTATGACAAGCAGACACCAGTCTGATCCGGGTGAGAGTCACTGGACAGCGGTGAAAAATATTCTTAAGTACTTCAGAAGAACTAAAGATATGTTCCTAGTCTATGGAGGTGAGGAGGAGCTCGTTGTAAATGGTTACACCGATGCTAGCTTCCAAACTGATCCAGATGATTCACTGATCTTGGAGTGTGATTGCCCCATGCGACAAAGTCTCCACCATAACGAATGGTCCTTCCCATTTGCTTCGAAGTTTTCGATGCCCAAAGAGCTTCACCCTGGAATTAAAGAGTAATACCTTATCCCCGGGGTGGAACTCCTTCACCTTGATCCTCTTGTCATGCCATCTCTTGGTTCTGTCCTTGTAGATTCTGGCACTGTGGTACGTTTTGTCTCTCCACTCTTCCAATTCTGATAGTTGCATCCTTCTCATCTGCTGGGCTGCTGGCAAATCCATGTTCTACTTTCTTATGGCCCAGTGCGCCCGATGCTCTAGCTCAACTGGTAAATGGCAGGTCTTGCCGTAAACCAGCTGTTATGGGGACATCCCGATCGGCGTTTTGTACGCCGTTCAGTAGGCCCATAGAGCATCTGGTAACTTGCTCTTCCATCCTTTGCCCATTTCTGTCACGGCCTTCTGCAGAATGTTCTTGATCTGTTTGTTCGATGTTTCTGCTTGACCGCTTGTCTGGGGGTGGTACGGTGTAGCGATGTTGTGCTTTGCCCCCAGTTCTGCCAGAAATTTCCGGTAGGTCTTGTCAATGAAGTGCGACCCTCCATCATTGATCACCATCCTTGGGGTTCCAAAACGTGGAAAGATGATCTCATGGAACATCTTTCGCGCGTGCTTAGAGTCAGCGGCTCTATATGGCATTGCTTCAACCCACTTCGAGACATAGTCCACTGCCACCAGGATGTACTCACTGTCATAGGATTTGACAAAGGGTCCCATGAAATCAATGCCCCACACATCAAACAGCTCAACTTGTAAGTTGTTGGTGAGTGGCATTGCATCTCTTGCGGTGATCCCCCCATGTTTCTGGCACTGCTGGCATCGTCGAATGAACTCTTTTGTATCCTCATACATTGTGGGCCAGTAGAATCCACTCTGCCAGATCTTTGACCTTGTCCGGAACGCCCCGTAGTGACCTCCATATGGGGCTGCATGGCACTGCTCAAGGATCTTCCTTGCTTCATTTGTTGGTACACATCGCCTGAGCATGCCATCAGAACATACCCTGTACAGGTATGGTTCGTCCCATAGATGGAGTCTACTCTCGTAGATCAGCCTTCTCTTGTTCTCACCTGGCGGTACATATCCTGCAACCATAAAGTTCACAATATTTGCATACCAGGGGTCGGAGGCGGTCACCTTGAGTAGGGTGTCGTCGAGTAGAAAATCATTTATCGGTAGATCCTGCATGTCAGTAAATTGTATACGCGACAAATGATCTGCTACTGAATTCTCTACTCCCTTTTTATCTTTAATTTCTAAATCAAATTCTTGGAGTAAGAGAATCCAGCGGATAAGGCATGGTTTAGCATCTTTCTTGGTAAGCAAATATTTCAAAGCAGCGTGATCGGTGTAGACAATCACCTTAGCTCCTACCAAGTAAGATCTAAACTTGTCTATAGCAAACACTACTGTCAAGAGCTCTTTTTCAGTGGTAGCATAGTTAAGTTGAGCTCCTGTCAAAGTTTTACTAGCATACGAGATAGCATGATGATTCTTATTTTTGGTCTGTCCAAGGACAGCACCAACAGCATAATCACTGGCATCACACATAATCTCAAAGGGTAGCGTCCAGTCAGGGGGTTGAATGACTGGTGCTGAGATGAGAGCATTCTTTAAAATGGTGAAAGCATGTAAACACTCATCATCAAAGTCAAAGGGCACGTCCTTGGCTAAAAGGCTAGTGAGGGGCCTGGCTATCTGGGAAAAATCTCTGATAAAGCGCCGGTAAAACCCCGCATGACCTAAGAAGCTGCAGATCCCTTTAACATTGGTGGGAGGTGGAAGCTTTTCTATGACTTCTATTTTTGCTCTATCCACCTCTATCCCCTGTTCAGACACTAAGTGTCCCAAGACTATTCCCTCTCAGACCATGAAATGGCACTTTTCCCAGTTTAGCACCAGGTCCTTGTCTCGGCATCTTTGTAGTACCTTGTCTAAGTTCTGCAGACAATGGTCGAAAGTCTTTCCATAGACTAAAAAATCATCCATGAAAACTTTCATGATCTCTTCAATCATGTCTGAGAAAATGGACATCATGCACTTTTGGAATGATGCTGGCGCATTGCATAATCCGAATGACATCCTACGATATGCATACGTTCCATAGGGGCAACTGAAGGTGGTCTTTTCTAGATCATCGGGGTGGATGGGAATCTGGTGATAGCCGGAATACCCGTCAAGAAAACAGAAGAAGGAGTAGTTCGTGAGTCTCTCCAACATCTCATCGATGAAGGGGAGCGGGAAGTGATCCTTCTTTGTTGCCTTGTTAAGTCGGCGGTAGTCGATGCACATCCGCCACCCAGTAACGGTACGCTGAGGAATCAGCTCATTTTTCTCGTTACTTACGACGGTCATACCTCTCTTCTTGGGCACTACTTGGACAGGGCTAACCCATTCACTATGAGGGACGGGATAGATGATCCCGGCGTGTAGAAGTTTCAAAACTTCCTTCTTTACGACTTCTCTCATTGCATTATTTAGCCTACGCTGAGACTCCCTAGAAGGTGTAGATGCTGGATCTATGGGAATGCGATGGGTACAGAGTGCAGGGCTTACTCCCTTCAAGTCCTTGAGGGAGTACCCGAACGCCGAGTGGTGTTTCTCAAGCACCTTTATGAGTCTATCACTCTCGTCCTGCGATAGCTTGTCACTAATGATGACGGGGGTGTCCCGGTCTTCATTTAAGAAGACATAGCGAAGGCCAACAGGCAAGGGTTTTAGCTCTACGTGTGTCTTAGGTGGCTCCTCGGTTTCAAGTGGCTCAGAAACGTCATCCTCTTCCTCTATAAAATTGTGAACATTCTCTTCAAGGAATGACTCAAATGGGTCACTATGTTGTAGGGATTTCACTTCCTCAGACGGGTTAGGTTCTGTCAAAGTTTCAACCATGGAGTTCTTAACCCTAGCTAATGGTATAGTGAGTAGATTCCTTCCTATCTTAGCTAGGAGGTTTCCTTCCGAGGTTACATCCTGGAGCAGGCCCTCAATGGGATGTCCTATAAGGAGGTCAAAATCTGATGTCTCAAAGACATAAAAGTCCAGAGGCATCTCAATCCTGTGGTGAGAGAGGAGAAAATCTCGTACTAGGCTGAGACTCTTGAGAATACGACCTGAGGGTGTTCTAAGAAGTCAAGCACGTTGGGGCCATCTTTTTACGACGTCCAAGGATGTACGCGAAAGAACTGGACATGATGTTTGCCCCAACGGTCGGGTTGTACAGAATGTCTACGGCCACCTTGCTTATGAAACCTCGAATGGTCTGCGAAGGTGAGTTAATCCGAATGAATTCGGAAGAAGTCTCAGATTCGTTCGACCATTCCGTGTTTAGGATGGCGATCAGCTCCCTCACAGTTTCGTTCAAAATTTCTTTCTCCATATAGATGGAGGGCGTCTTTGCTGTAGGCTCAAGGTATTCCCAAAATCTTCAAAAAGATCTTCCTCGAACTCAAATGGTAATCCGAGAGGTTGAGTTTCCTCTTCCTCAACGGATGGGGTCTCAGGAGTTGGACTGGGCAAGTCTAAGGGTTCTATCTGTGAGTCTTCTTGCTCAGTCTCGATCGCGTCCGCAGGAGAGTTCTCTCGGATGGCCGCTAGGACTTCTTTTGCTCTGGCCGGGGTTATGTGTAGGAATGAACCTCCGGCTGCTATGTCTATGTACCGGGCATCTTCACTATTCAACCCAGACCGAAAATGCTGCATGAGCATGTAGTCTGGGAAGCCTAGATCTATTCTGGTTAGACATGAGTCCTGAAATCGGTCCCATGCTTTGGCGATCATTTCCTTCTCTCGTTGCTGGAAGTTGATGATCTCCTTCCGAAGTGCACAGATCCGGTGAACAGGAAAGTATTCAAGACAAAACTTTTCCCGTAGCTTTTCCCATTCACCGTTCGTTAGCGCAACGGTGTGATCGTACCACTTCCTTGCCCTCTCTTTGAGAGAGAATGGGAAGAGCTTCCATCTAATCGTTGCCTGCGTCATGCCTGATATGACCAGACACGAGCAAAGCAACTCGAATTCGTGCAAGTGACGGTATGGGTTTTCACCATCACCTCCAGAGAAGGATATGTCCTGGACCATAGCTATGAAGGCAGGGCGAAGTTCATAGCTATCGGTTAAAATAGGATTTGACGAGGGGTGCGGCTCCAATAATTCGCCCTTTGGAGCAGAGAACTCATGAATTTGGGTGGAATTCATGGTTGGAAAAAGAAAACAGAAAAGAAATATAAAATAAAAGATATACGGGCAACCTTAGATCTTAGATAACTGCTACCGTTCCCCGGCAACGGCGCCAGAAAGCTTGTTGACACCAGCGGTGGCAAACAGAAAATCCGCAAGCGCACGGCTGTCGAAGTAGCTTTCACCCGTGAGTAAACCAGGTATCGAATCCACAGGGAACGTAAAAGTGTATCTAATCACTAAAGCTGAGCCGGATCGATCGAGTGTATATAAAGGCTGGGTAGAGAGGATAACTTAGCACTAAGGCTCTGATTATAGTTAAGAGAATTCTCCTATGCTTGCTTTAGGCACCAGGGTATCCTAGGCCTCTAGGAAATTGCCAGCCAACAGCTCTACGCCGTACCCGTACGTGGAGGATTACAAAGGACGGACAGGGCTGTCACCACCTGCCGCCTACCTCTACTAATTCGTGGGGCTATGAGGCAAACGAGGGCAGATATACACCTAAGCACCACGCCTAAGATAATATCAGCTATCCTAACCTTGATCAGAGATTAGAATACTTTATAAATAAAGCAACGAATCCACAAGCACAATAGAGACTTAACTTATCTATAACTCAGACTTAATTACTAGTTGAATCCCGGATACTTACTGAGTAGCTCGCATCCGTCGAGGTACAGGTGGAGGGTCGCCGACAGGCCGGGACTCCTCCAGACTCTCCCTCACTCTCTCCCTATTTCTACTCTGGATATGAGGAGGGCTTCACCTTGGATGTTCACTTCTGCTCGATGATGATTAGCCCTACCCCGAGTCCAACCATTTATAGCTTGGAGAGGCGGTTTGGAGTCGGTTTGCAGCGGTTGAGGCGGTCCGGAGATGAGCCCAGGTCGGCCGACTAGGGGGATCGGCCGACCGTTGGATTCACCGTCTTTGATGATCCACGGCACAGATGAACTCCTGGAGACGGTTGACAGTTGCTGGTGAAGGCGGTGGCGAATCGGGCGCGCGGCTCGGTCGGCCGACCTGGCTAGGTCGGCCGACCCAGGGCTGTGGCCCCTCGGCCCCACTTTGTCATTGTCACTTGCCAGTGGGTCCTTTAGTCGGTTTCCGGTGGGTAATGGCAAAGATGTGTCGGTTAAGTTAGGAATGTGGGCCCATGAATCCATGTGCTTGCCACGTGGCCCAATCCCAACTCTTCATTTCCACCGTCTTGATTTCAACATGCCTGATCACTCCTGAGTGTGCTTGTTGTTGTTGGGCTGAAGATGGACCTCACCGGGCCAGGACCCAGGTCGGCCGACCAGGGCGGGTCGGGCGACCTGGCCCTAAGCCCGTTTTAGCTCTTCTTTTGCCACTTTATTCCTGTAAGCACATATGCACCAAAACTCATGGAATTCATTAGTAAACAACCCTATGTCTATTTGTTTTATCATGTTTTATATCTTTGTTGGCAGTAATAATTTGTCATTAAGAATAGCCAACAGATTGCATACGAGGTTAAACATGTGCGTGAAGTTGATGAATGTAATGAATGGATCACAACCCAATGACATGAGGTAACACGACCAAAGGTAGCACAAGCCTACTGTCTTCTAGTTGCAAGTCCAACCAAAGCGATAATCAATCTAATCTTGTACAAAGATAAAGAGTCATCTCTAAGAACTTTCCCATGGGCGCCCTTACGAGGTGCGCCGCCTAAGGTTTGCCAAAGCTTTACCTCAAACACCTACCAAATGCTCTTTACTCGAAGCTCCTCCTCCTTGGTGGCCGCGCAACAACTCCCATGGTACTCGCCATCGATCTTACTCAACATTACGCAATCGTTCAACCTTTTCCTTCCCGCATGCTGTCACCACACGAGGATAATCATGCCGACTTCCTACGCACTACTAAGATGTATCTGCAGGGCATTGACTAATCATCATGATTAGATCTATTCCTACTAACAACATATGCTAGCTAGACATATGAAAGAGAGAGCATGCATCTTAGAAGATCAAAGTAAATAAGACAAGTAGATTGATATCACCATCGAATGTACATACGCCTTGATGAGTTCAAGGCATGGCTCCGGAACTCCACCATGGCTTCACCACGCAGGGCCAACCTTGGCGGCTAGGGCATGGCCTAAGCCATCTCCTAGGCAACCTCAAGGACTTGCGGCGGCCGTCGGCTTCCTTTGGTGTGTGTCCCTCTTCGCGTCGACTTGTGATGGATGGATCTGAATCTCCTTCTCTTGAGGGCGCCTAGGGGGGTTGTATTTATACCCTAGGGGAGCCTTGGAACATACTCCACCTTCCCTTCCATGAGATCCTTGCTTGAGAGTTAAGCAAACTTGGTTTTCATAAGATTTGACTCACCCAGATTTTCCTAATTCACAGCCCTGCATTCCCGACGTCATATCTTCCTCGTTCGGACTCCAAATAGGGCAAACTCAGATTCTAAGTTGTGTAGCATGAAATTATCTCCAACTTTTACATTCATGAGTTTCCTTTGAAATGAAGTTAAGATCCCCAAAACAGTGCCTTCCATATGTCCATTTCGGGGGCTTTTCTGCGCATCATGCATTTCAGGCGCCATATCTCCTAGCTCCATATTCCAAATTATGCTTTCCATATGTCCATATTGAAGATCTCGACGATGGCTACAACTTTGGTATTCAACATTTTATCATTAGAGGTCATTTAGATCTCTGAATCTGTACCAAAAGATCATGCTGTCCTAGGCTGCGCAAATATCTCTGAGGTTGCCTTGATCTTGTGGATAATTTTCCAAATCTTCAATTCCTTCATGCTTAAGTCTCTCATACCCAAGGTTCATTGAATGTAGATACCTAGGACCATGAGTTGGGCTATGAAAGCCCATATGGTCCATTGGTTGGGCTCCGTCCACTAGGCTCGATTCCTTTGGGCTCGTAGTTAGTTTTGGGCCTTGAATATAAATGCCCCAAATTGGGCCATTTTCCTGCAAAAACACAATATGCTCCAAAACACAACACATATACGAAAACAGGGTTATTTCAAGTACCAAGTGGCGGGTTAGTATATGAATTAGTCCAAAACCACCACTTAAATAGCACTAAAATTGTACATATAACGAGCATCAACAGGTAATAATAACAACTCCTTTTCTAACCAACCATCTCTGAAAGATCTGGTTCTTGGTCAGGCCAAGATCAATGAATCTATTTTCAAAAGGCTTGCTGCTAATTATAAGGCTCTGGAGGGCATAAACTCTAAGATAGAGAGTTTGTCCTCCACCTTCCAAAGCCAGCTGAGCTTTAACAAAATGCTAGAAACCCAGTTAGCTCAGCTAGCAGCTGTTGTTCCTTCCGATGACAAGGGACGAATCCCTAGGCAACCGGATTCCTCCTTTGAGAAAGTAAAAGTTGTTTCCATGAGAAGCGGTAAGGCTACTTGGGTTCCAGTCCCAGCTAACCATGCAGGGAAGACAGCAGAGCTAAGGAAGGAGATCCCAGTTGAGGAAGCTGAGCTAGAAGCCGAGCTAGCATCAGCAGGAAGGACAGCACCACATGAGTTCTACAACACCACCGTCCTGCCTTTCCCTCAACGCTAAAAGAAGCCATCGGCAGACGAGCAATTCACCAGGTTCGTGGAAGTCATTCAGAAATTAAACATACATGTGCCATTATTGGATGCTATGCAAGTGTCGACCTACGCCAAGTACTTGAAGGACATACTGAACAACAAATGTCCACTCCCAAGTACAGAGGTCGTAAAGTTAATGGTGGAGTATAGTGCAGCCATCCTAAACAAGGTCCTAGAAAAGAAGAAGGACCCTGGGTGTCCTACCATCACCTGCACTATCGAGACCCAGCGCTTTGAGCATGCACTCTGTGACTTAGGGGCAAGCGTCAGCGTCATGCCAAAGGTAGTCTTTGACCGCCTTAATTATACTACCTTGTCCCTGACTCCCATGAGATTGCAGTTGGCCGACTATACGGTCCACTACCCGGAGGGGATAGCCGAGGACATTCCGGTGCGCATCTGGGATTGCATCGTCCCTATTGACTTCATGGTGTTGGACATGGATGTGAGCAACGACTCGTCACTCATCCTGGGGTAACCCTTCTTGAGCAGTGCAGACACTCACATTAATGTGGGTGCTAGAGAAATCCAGCTCCACATTAATGGGAAGAAAGAGAAGTTCGACTTCAGGCCAAAAGTGGAGCAATACTCCATGATCAAAATTAAGTATGAGAGGAATAGTCAAAATGTCAAGGAGGTGGAAGTCACACCTCCGGAGAAGGACAACTTGATCAAGTTCATAGAGAAGTTCTAGGAAAAGGACTTTTCGATCTGGTACCATGCCAAGAACAAGAAGCCTATATGAGGTACGAAAGCACAAGCAAAGAAGACACCTGAACAAGCTGTCGACCGCTAGAAGGCAAAACAGGTATGGCGAGTTAAATCATTTGTATCCTCATCTCCAGGGTTAGATGTCGCATCTTCAAGCTAAACCAACAAAGGAGACATCATTGCTCGATGACGTAAAATACGAGTCCTGCACCGACAGGTTCATCGGTATCAACAAAACAGCTTGGGGGAGGACCCCCAATTAGGTAAGTTCAGGTAAGTATTAATAAATAAAGTTTTCTTTCAAAATAAAGTTAGTAAATGAGAGCTATCTAGGTTAGTCCCTTAATGTCATAAGTTCTTGCTAAGGTCTTTATTTTTGGATATGATGAATAGTTGCTCTTATTTCTCTCTTGTACCTATGTTTCAACCTGCTATTCTCCTAAGCTTTGAATTTGCTAGTTTGAGCATGATCTTTTCCTGTTATCTTGTCTATCTGTGGCTAGCATATGCAAGCTCTTGTCTAGGTTGTTGTTGGCTATGATATGATAGGGCTTGAGTTACCTTAAGCTTATACTAAGCAAAACATGATAACCGGAGTTTTGCTTTTAATAAAATAAAGAGTTCCATATGGTGATTCAAATTCCTACCAAAGGCCAAATTGTTTGAACCCCTACAAAAGCTATTTGTTGTTGCATCGAGTTTTGTCAAGATCATTGTGATTCTTAGAGATTTACTTAATGCTTTTAAAACCACGGTCACGTACATGCCACTATATATATGTTATACTTCTACTCTAGAAGTAATCATGACACTCATCCATCCACCAAATAAAAGCTCTATAAAAAGTATGGTACTCTTCCCTAAAACTCTATTGCAGAAAGAGACATGGGCTATCGAAAAAAAGAGTATAATTAATATGGACACATGAAGGTCCAAGTATGTAAAAAAAAGAGAGCACATGAAGGCTCTCTGTTCAAAAAGAATAGCCATGTCTCTAATAGCAACTCTTATAAGGGGAAGAGGAACCTGCAAAAAGGAGCTATCATTTATCATGCCATCCACACACGTGCACATCTTGGTTTGAGAGTATGACTTACTTCTCTTTGAATCTTGGTTTTGACTTAAAAATATGTGCAATGCAAGTAAGCCATAAAACTCTCCTAGCACAAACTCCACCTTAATGAGTGAAATGAGAGTTGAGAGAGGATCTTGGTAAGGAGTGCACCTTGAGTGACTCGATATCACTGAAGGAACTCTGCCTTTTAAAAATCCTCAAAATCTTCGGTTTGATAGTCAAGCAAGGTAGAAGGCAAGGTGCTTGATCTAAGTCTTTCTAGCTATCAACCACCCAAGACAAGGAGAAGCTACAAGCCCCATAAAAGGCCAAGGTAATAAGGAAAGTTTATTTTTACCAGCTTATCCAATTCTTGGTAGAATATCTTGCTGAACCACTGGTACTTTTGAGGAGTAATGAGGAAGCAACTCCTGATCCACTGAGCCTAAAAGTTTTAGTCTTTGCTCGGGACGAGCAAAGGGCTAAGCTTGGGGGAGTTGTTGACGGACCTTATAACAAAAATACGACCATCAATATGCTCAGAAAACTAATAGAGATCAAGCATGACTTAGACTATTGTATTCAAATAATGTTGTAGCATGCATATATAGAATATATTTGAGTATAGGGACCAAGTAGCAAAAGATGGAGGAAAATCGGCCAGGTCGGCCGACCTGGCCTGGCACCCATTTAAGCCCAACTTTCCTGCAGGCAAAGAAGCACAACATCGAGTCATCGTGAGCGGTTGAAAACAAAGGACAAGATTTGGCCTCAACACCATCACATGGATTGAAGGGCCCACAACCGGTGCTTCGTGCACACAAAACGACGGTACCCACCAGGAACCGAGCTCAGGACCCACACGGCAGTCTCCCAGAGAGAGGTGGGCCCGAGAGGCGGTTGGGCTTGGTTGGCCGACCCGAGAGGCGGTTGGGCTTGGTCGGCCAACCCCCCAGGTCGGCCGATCTCCCCGCGCGCCCGACTCGGCCCTCCCTTGACTAGTACCTGCAAACCGCCTTGGAGATCACATCTGAGCCGTGCATCATTGGAGACGATGCATCGGAGGGTCGGCCGACGCCTCCACTTCGGCCGACTCGGGCCCACAGCCAAACGACCTCAACCGCCTCTGGCTGGCTCTCCACCGCCTATGGATGCTATAAATACCTGCAAGGGGCGCCGTACTCAACACACACCAGAAGAAGAGCTCTCTTTTGCTACAAGTTTAGCCTTAGTCTTAGTAGTGATAGTTCTAGTAGTTGAACTTCTGAAGGGCTTCCGGAGGAGTCTTGGTAAGTTCTAGAGTTCAGCTTTTGTATCTCTTTACTTACTTGTAATACTCTGAGCTTAATGGAAGTATCTTCATACTTATGTTGTATGCCTCAACTTTACTCTACTTACTTAGTATATACTTCTTATGTCTTGCACCTTATCCAAGCTGACGTATGCTATGACATTGGCTCAATATGTGGTTGCTCTATTTTTTAACGTGATAGATAGAGTTGTATTTCTTATTGCAAACATAGTGTTTAGAATACGGAATATTGTTGAGTGTATCGCTACCCCACGGATTAATAGAGGTAGACGGCAGGTAGTTACAGCCCTGCCTGTCCTTTGTAATCCTCCATGTTCGGGAGATGATATTAGGCCTTTATGATAAGACGTCCTCCTGTCGTCCCTTGATGAGGGAACCACTGGACACCTCGATATGTCCTCTGTCATATGTCTCTTGTATGAGCTTGTATAGGATAATGTTGTATATCCAAGTCCCATTTGTATGATGCTAATGAACCCTTTACGATCTCTACTAATGTTCTATTACTAACTAAGACTACCTTAATGATAAGCAATGAACTTCTGTGTGTCACATTACCCCTACACTTCCATATCATTTACCCTTGTCTAGACTATGGTAGATTAATAATGTTGTAAGTAAATACATTGGATGACACCTCTCTTTAACTAAACGCTTTCCCTACGGATAAACAAATAATGATACTCTGGAATACTCCTAGGTGAAATGCTACAATATACTTCTTCTGTGCGCTTGCAGACTAATGTAGATGTTAAGAAATACCAACAACGGGCTTTATCAAGACACCACACCTATCATCATCTAGAACAATCATTTTATTTCTGTTGTGCAATGAACTCTGTGATGTAATAATTAAGTACTTAAACCCGGTTTGTAATATTTACCCATCTGAACCATTGTGATGTAAATCTTGTGATTAGTTGTACTTGTTGACACCAGATTTTGACTTGGCTGGCATATCAAAATTACAAGTTATAGAGATGGAAAAGACTGGAGCAGATTCGAATAAGGCAGTCGATCAATCCGATTCGATGGAGTTCGGAGCCGATCTGTTGGAGTTCAATGTTGATGAGTTCGTGTCGGATACGGCATGTACGCGTTGGAAGATCAAGAAGAGGTTGAGGCTGATACGATGGCATGATGTGTGGGAGGGCACGACATATGCATCTAGAAGTTTCTCCATGGGCCAAGATGTGTACATTTGTAATTTTAGGTAGTTAAGATTTAGATTTCTTTAAGTAATTTTAGAGATATTGTCGTAGTTGACCAGGTTTGTTAAATAAATATAAACCCTGCGGCTTTATAAAAGATGTTCAGCACCATCTCAATACAAGCTACTTTTCTTGCACCATAATAAACCCTAATTTCTTTTTGGTTGAGTTCTTCAACAAGCAGGACTGCATTATCTTAGTCTCCTGTTTGTATGTAGGCATGACATTTATTGAGTTATTCTATGCTTTAAATTGAGGCATATCGCCCTTTTTTTGGGTAGCTCACCAATTTACCGGTATCTATTTTCCCGAGTAGCTTTTTCTTGCTTAGATTAATAGATTCCGCAATTATCTGGCTCGTAATTCTATCTAATGAGCTTGCAATAGTTGAATTTGATCGCTCTCTAATATCCTGTATTTATCATATACCTTCCTTTATGATTGGAAGCGATCTAAGTTTGCATGATTAGAAAGCTGGTTTAGATCTAATTCTCGAGTCACAAATAAATTAGGTTTAGACAAGTTACTTAGTATACATAGATCCATCGTCTTAGTAAGCAAAATTAGTGCCCTGCTATCAATGCTGCCTCGGTTATGTCTGTTCCAATTGTTGGTGATATTGATCTTCATTTATTTAAGTTCTTTGAAAATATGTGTAATAAGAAACATGATTAAAGTTGATTTATTATCAAATCGATTTTTATAGTTAATGGATTATTTTAATGCATGTCACATCATCACGATTCGGATTCATAGCCGATGGTTTGTGCTTGCATCAGACTTCTTTTAATGTCGATCCGATTGTAGGGACAATTCGGGGCCTTGGCCGATGAGTTCCATTGAAGTTACTGATTAAACTCTACTTTGTTAGTTTTTAGGTCAAATTGACTGACACGCTACAAACCTCAAGATTTTGGACTTGCACTAGAGTTAAGCAGATCTCCCAAGCCACAGTATTGATTCGTAAAAGATCATCACCTGATTTTTTGACGTCAACAATATCGTCTGTGCTCGCCTTGGTGCGGGACTTACTACTATTGGGTTTCTTGATCAAAGATTCTTGGTAGTTTAATTGGGGCATTACCCGACAGGCTAGCACGATTAACTCAGCTGAAGCATTTGAGGACCTACGTTGTATTGGTCTCATGCACTTGAGCCAGTTTAATTGGGGCAGGTCTGCTACAGGACTACAAGGACAAGCTTAGAGAGGGGGAGAGGCACTTGAATATATGAAGCGTGAAATGAGAGGTACTCTCGCTCCCTATTTATACTAGTGGAGGATGTTATCGGTGCTCAATAGATGGAAACATCACTTGGCGCCAAGGGGGACGCGCGGGAGGAGCTCCTGCCAAAGTTTGGTACGTGGGGGCACGTCCAGGTTCTGATGAACCTAGGGTTCGGTCGACTCTAGGCGGCGCGCTTCTGCATGGCCCTTCCTTTGGGGAACTGGCAGGTGGGCCCTGTTGGTAGGGGTGGTCGATTGCCCATAGGATTTGGCCTTATGTGTCTGATTTGTGCGCTGTCATGTCCCCTATTCTCATGCACATTTCGTCCCTCCTGTAGTCTTGTGTTCCTGAAAACACTTATTTCTACAATACATGTGGAACTAGTTCACTGTAAAGGTATATGTTTTTAAGATACATAGTTCTCCTTTACATTTTATGCATGTTGACGGTATGATTTGGCTTGTAATGACCTTCAATAGTAGGATGCAATGGGAGATGAAGGCCTTGAAGATTGGCAATGTGGCCTCTTTGCAAGCATCTTCAAATTTAAATTTGAATACCAATTCAAATCATTTTGAGTCAGTGTATGAAAAACAGACAATGAATTCCTTCTTGTAGACATGATAAAAGCTTTTGAATATTTGGGCCATGGCAGGAGCGCTATGTTTTTTGACCAAGGTAGGATGACAATGCTTCGCCTGTGGACATGCATCGGCGTTGGGCGTCTTCTTCATTTGCATGCAGCATAATCTATTGGAAATGTGCTATCCAGGATGGTGTTGCCGATGGACTTGTGTGTATAAAGATTCAACCATAATTGGATGAACCACCAAGGCCGGCTGATATGTCCAGCAGCTTGTCCGGCCGATAGGTTAGCCGATACTTGGTGGAAGGAGTAGAAAGCTCCAAGGAGAAGTGTCCCTAAAGAGACGGTGCTTCCAGAAGCTAGTTGCTCTGCTATCAGCTGCATGTTGCTTGTTGGGCCCAAGGTGGCGCCACATAATACAAATTTTTTGAGCCACATATTCAAAAATGCCACGTGCTCCCGATCATCAACTGTTCCTGTTTTAACATGAAATTGAAGAATAATGTATCCACTCTAACCTCCTATGTCTTTAGTCTTAATCTGATGGGTAGGCTGATTGATGATGAATTGGAGACATTAAGGCCAGTTAACATCATGACATCCATCAGAGTTGGGGTCATCAGTCCATGATCGACGAGGACCAAAAGTGACAGGCTATGGCAAGAAGGGGTTCCTTTTTGTCCATTTCGACCAACTATAAATTAATGCATTTGCTGATATCTCCGTCTTCCCAAAAGACACGCTTTGAGGCCGATATCCATTTATACCAATTCCTCCATCCTGGGATTTGACTTGGCCAGGATCTGAAGCTGTGAATCCAGTCCGATGGTTGCAATAAATAACTTTTGAGAGGAATCCAATTTGTGTCCAAATTGATGAAGCCTATCAGGTCCGGATTTCCCATTAAAGGCCTAGTTTCGGATCATAAGGGATGACTATGTTATTCTTCAGGTTCTACAAATGCAAGAAGTCCCGGATTGAAAGATATATACACAAAAGAATCTGGATGCAGGAGGGCGTAAAAATATGAGGTGGAATATGGTGCGAGCAGCAGATTGAATTACCTCAGGAAAAGAATTGGGTGTCGCCATTGCCACCCAGATAGAAAAGTAACGGGACTTCTTGGACTGGATTTTGAGGCCGCTCAAAATCACCGAGCAGCAAATATCTTCTTCGAGCAGATTGCGGAAGAAATGTTCACCGAGTTCGCAAAAGGATGAGTTGCAAATGGAGCTTGAAGTCACCCCCAAGGAATCACCGCCAGTGAGGAGTAGGAACTTTATTGTTTGGAAGATGAAGTGGTTTGGCGAGAGATATAAGAATGAAGTGACCGGAGGCTCTATATTTATAGAGGTGTATCAAAAAAGGAACAAAAAAATCGAGGAGCCACATGCATGGGAATCGAGGAGTTATTGCACATAGCAAGGGTCACGACAGAGATGTGCGTATGTGAATTAGGGATATTGCACATAGCAAGGGTCATGATTACGTGGAAGAATTTTGTAACAAAACTTATTTAATTCCAAAATTGTTGGGCATGTGTTGACACCTAAATTTGGCACCAGAGGCCGATCAGATAAAGAATCCGAAGCCGGTTAGGAATAGGAATTTCCAATGGATAATGGGTGAAGTTAGGATGCAGCCAATCGGATTAATGCAAGGCCAAAGCCGGTGAATACACGAAGTTGCATGAAGCGTGGAGTCTTGTTGATTAGAAGCTTCTTGTGGGCTCAAGAACATGGATGATGTGCAAATTTAAGAGTATTAGTGTGTTTGTAACTGTACAAATATATGTTTGGGCTGTGTTCGACTAGGAGTTTTAGATTTCTAGGGTATAAAAATGTATTGTCGTAGTTTGTAGAAACACATATCAGTGTCAATACAAAATTCCTACTTTTTTGGTTAATTTCCAAACCCTAGAAGCAGGAGTAATGTAGCTTTTCTCGGCGAGTTATTTGGTAAACAGGGCTGCATCATCTTGATCTTGGATGTGCTCGTAAGTACCATTATCTATTGAATGAGTCATATATCAGCTTATGGTGCATGCATCACTTTTGTTTGAATATGCTTTGTTCACTGATTATCGATCTCTTTTCCTATCTCGTAAGGCTACATATTTTGACCTCATGCTATATTGATTAGACTTCGTTAGTTATCAGCTTTTATTCTGTATTGTAAGAATATATCTTATGATCTCTTGCTACATTCGATAGAAACCATATTTATCCTGCCCAAGATTAATATCTATGGGCCTATCTTATTCAATATTGTCATTTGCATGTTTACTGGCTTTATTTATCAACATAAACGGAAATCCCTATTAAGTTTGGTCTCATCAGCTCATAGATCTTTAATCTTGGTTACGAATAAGTTAATATTAAACTTGCTTCTTAGTGTATTTAAATGCATCAGCTTATTTAGTCCGATTTGTTGCCGTGCTGCCATCGTTGTCTCGATTAGATCCAATCCTGGTAGTAACAGTAGATTTGGCTCTACCGGCTTAATGAGTCTACTCACAATAAAGTTGCATTTTTATTATTAGCTTATGGTTCAAATTGACTCTTATAGTCGATGGTTTCTGTCAAAGCTTTAAATTTAATTATATTAGTGATTCGGAATTCTAGCCGATGGTTAAACTTTCATCGCATCGGACTCTTAGTCAGCGGACTGCATGCTGGAACAATTCAGGGTGTGGGCCGATAAGTTCCTTGAAGTTACTAATAAAATCTTCCTTGTGAATTTCAGGCCAAATTGACAGGCACATGCAACGAACCTCAAGATTTTGAACCTGCATCGGTGTAAAGCAAATCTCCCAGGCCTCACATGTGGCAGTCCGTGAAGATGGTAATACAATTTTTTTTGCGTCAACAGTTGATTTCACACATTTTCAACTCAATCGAAACCATATGCACATGTGGTAGCATACGTGGTATGTAAGGCAGGTGTGCATAGCAGTGCATCATAAAAAATAACACCAAAGAATTTAAATGCAAAAGAAAAAAACAAAACCACTCAAAGAAGTCACATGCACATCTCTGCATGGTGACCCCTCTGCGACCAGGTCATAAATCCAGTAATGAAAATGCTCAACCGGTACTAAAGTCGATTTCACTTATGGTGATGACTGTGACCACCCTCGTCCTGAGAGAAAAAACTGAAACCAATATAGTGTTCCCAATATACAATATACCGAAACTCTATTGTATTGGACAAATTGAGAGAAAGGGGTGTGTTTAGTCGCATAAGGAGACGGGTTCCACGATCTTCTTGTATCACCGATGTTGGATCAAATATATGGTATCCCTGTGTTTTAAAATATTTTGTCATGGCTAGATAACGTTGGTTTTACCCATGGTAAACCCTGAATACCTTAATCATTTCCCGCCATCGTCAATAGCATGCACGCCACGTGATTTCAATTATTGACATCTCTTCAGAACATGCGACTACGAGCCTACATTAATTAGATGTTTGTGAATAAGAAGTGAGACAATAGAAAAAAGAAGAATTATAACCACATAACATGACAAATAGGACCAGAACAATTGACTTGAAAATTATCTGTACTGTAGTTCTTAATAGACTGTATAAAAATTCCACAATTCTGCAATATGATTATAGAGTTGTTCAAATAATGAGAATATCGGCTAGTGATTATAGAGTTGTTCAAATGTTGAAATACAGCTTTTACACTAGGATATTTCACACAAGAGGAAAATATTTTACGATTGGATTATACATTGAAAGTTGTTACCTTATCATGTCCTCAGTGCCATCGAATACCATGCCCATAATTGAACCATTCATAGAATATTCAACCCTTTTGGTAAGCCTGCATAGTTAGGAGAGCACCATAACAGATATAAGCTTCTTGAGACATAAAAACGTGACCATATTTAAAATAAAAAAGAAGAATCGTTCCTTTGCTTGGTCTGAAGATTGGCTAGGTCGACAAGGATATCCTTGCATTCGAGGGAATAACTAGTACTAACATTACTATCACAGGAATTTAGGCACCCGCATGTGACTAAACTGCTACGGAGATCAACAATTTCCATGGTAAAAAAACAGGCTGCCTGTAGAAAACAATTTTTGACCTGTGGGAATGCTATTTACACATGGATTTCCTTAAATGGTCCATATGTGAAAAAGGCAAGCATTTTCGCAGGTGGCCCCTTAAGTGGGATTGTTGTGGAAATCATTTGAGCACATAAATGGCACCCAGAAATCAATGTCAGGAATCTAGGTGTCATTGTCGACGCATGATCATGGAGAAAGATGATAGGTTTGTTGATCAGCCTTTGGAGGACAAGCTCTTGGTCCACCGCTCGTGGGCAATGAGCTCATGGATATGCCGCTTGCAGATGATGAGCTCACTGATCTACCTCCCATAAGACAACAAGCTAATGGAGCTCCATGCTATCGCCAAGTATGAGGTCGTGGATTCCCTTATGGACAAACTCATGGATTCCATCAGCTCCGTCATGCATGAAGTTGTTGTGGATCCACCATAACCGTTGTTGTGGATAAGATCATGGATTCGGCAACATCCATTTATGAACTCGTGGATCCCACTAGCATGATTGCAAACAAGGTCACGGTCACTAGTGAAGGTAGGAGGTCACGGATTCATTCCTTGGCATGGACGAGCTCACCGCTTGCTAGTTGACCATGGTGCTGGTGCTCCAGGAAGCGGAAGTAAAATGGGGAGGAGAACAGATGAGTTAGGGTTTTTAAGGAATGTGATCCTTCTTGTGTTTTATATGGTGTGTGGTGAAGGATGATTGTGCGCTCTAGCTAGGTTTGTGGATAATCCCATGGTTGACATCACGCTCAGCAGTTTTGGACCCAATTGGCAAGATGGGCTGAGCCCAAGTTGATCAGTTTATGCAGTGTTCTATCAAATGCGCGTAACTTTGCATAAGAAATCACAATTGGATGCTCTTTTTCAAAAGAATAATTCATGCCTGATGTGAAAGAAAACTTCCATGCATGTTTTTTCCATTTTGTACAGTCTCAATTATGTGTTGAGATNGGGGGAGGTATATCAACTGTTTACAATGTGTGCATAATTTTTGTATACTCACAAGTCACTCATAGTGGAACATACACCAATATGACATATAAACCATACTTTACTTATGAAGATGTGTCAAGAGTATAGATTCTCTTTTCACTAGTCAAAATATTTTATAGATTTTACCAGAGATGGAGATAGGCTTGATATGTCCATCAATAAAATCTTATTGCTAAACTGAACCTAATTCAAAATATAGAAAAATGATATTTTCACAATTTTCAATGGCGTCTTACATAAGCAACTACATGTGAAATAGCACTTCCAAATGAACATATGACGAACGAGGAGGAGGAGGAGGAGGAGGAGAACAGGGAGAGGAAGCCCAAGAATCTCTGCAATAAGAAGGCCACCTCCTCCTCATCACACATATTCCTCATGGCCAAAGGTATAAAAAGCAATGTAACTGATGATGAGTCCGATGAGGATTCTCCTACCAAGCTTCTTTACTTGATTCATGAACAACACAGAGCACTCAAGAAGCAAGCAAAAGAACTTAAGGAACTTAAGGCCCTCAATGATCTTAATTACATCATTGCTGCAAAATTATGATAATTGTTGTGCAAATTCAATTTGCTTAATGGTTCTTTGTTTGATATGGAGCAAGTTATTCCTTGATCTATTCCTCTTTTTCAAAGGTTGATGCTTCAACTTTTTGCATTGATTTAATTGATCAATCTAGCCCACATATTTGCAATTAGACATGCATTGAGAATGTTGTTATACAAACTCTAGGTGATCTAACTACCGAGGAGAATGAAGTGATCAAGCAAGAAGTTGAGAGGCTAAGGAAGAACTTGGCAAGATTGAAGGGAAAGTGCATTGAAAGAAATGTCCAACCTTCTAAAGATAACCATAGTCACATGGTGAACAAGCTTGAAAAGGGTGTAACCGTGATTTGCTTTAAGTGCCATGAAAAAGGTCAGAATTCCTACCAATGCCTTCAAGTCAAGAAGATGGCCAAGGATGATAGGAAGAAGATGAATCTCACCATCAAGAGCTAGCTCCCTAAACTACACCAAGCTCAAACCAACAACAAGGTAAAGAGTTGTGTCATCAAGAAGAAGCCTAATGGCCAGATGGTTGCACACAAGGTTGGGAACAAGGAATGGTTTGGAACCTACCTATTTATGTGCCCAAACAATACATCACCAACGTGAAGGGCCCAAAAAGGATTGGGTTCCAATGGACGCTTGAAGGCCCAAGGACCAGCTTAAGGGGATTTGGAGGCTTAGCTGACAAGAAGAAGAGGAGGATCACATCAAGAAGCCAAGCTTGCCAGATTGGACGTTCATTGGCCAAACCCTCGATGAAAAGGTAAATGAGGTAATAATAACACAATCCAAATTCTTAATTCTTCTTTACCTTGCTAGAATTGCATGTGTGCTTTGAATTGGTTGTTTTTAATTGATATCATTTGTAATATCTAGTGTTGCCATCTTATGATAAGTTACTTGTGTCATGTTCATATACATGATGTAGTATTGGTGAAAACCACACCATTCTACGATGAAGATAAAAGTGCTCTAATCGCTCCTAGTTCCAGAGTTGCTTTTCGTATACAGAATGCAGTTTTAATAAAAGCAATGATATGAAGTGAAGCTAAAAAACCAAGGTTTTCTACATGACACTTCTTTTGTTGATAGTAAGGAATGAATGATAGTTTATGCCGCTATTGTTGCATGGTAACAATGTTGGATTGGACATTGAAGTATTATATGTGCCGCTTGCTCTAGCAGTATGTGACAGAGTTTTGGGGTGAAGCCAAACTTCAAAAAAGTGGTTTTTGACCATTAAAAAAAAGGTACATGTTGTACCTTCCAACGATGGCAAAAGCAACTTCGGAAGGAGCGGCGATCATTGCGACAGACAACCTTTTTTGCAACGGCTTGTTTGAGGTGTTGAGCTATATATACCACCCCTAATTGACCTTTTAAGTTTTAGACTCCGGGAGAAGCTCATACACATTGACAATCCAAACCACCCAAGTGAAAAATGGATCAAGCAAAGGTGATTAGCATATTATTAGTGTGTAATTTGTGCTTCCATAGGCTAGTGAGTGAGTGAGAGAGAGCGAGAGAGATTGAAAGGTGTAGCTATCTTGTGCTTGGTCCTTAGAGTGAATCAGTTATGTAAGCTTGATGCACCGGCCTCTTGTAGTATTGGTGACTCGATGGCAAGTCTTCGACCCTTAGGATTAGTGTAGAGCAGCGTCGATGACCTGGTGCGGGGGAAGAGAACACCCCCTCCTTCCTGGGAAGATTCGTAGTGGAGACGGCGTCAAGATCTCTAGAAGAAAACATTGGTGTGAGCCTTGCCATAGTAGCTAGTGAATATCCATCTTGACGAGTCTTTGTGGCAAGCTCAAGGCCTGACCAGCCGGAAAGCAAGTTTTGGTGACCATGATCACATTGTTTGTGGATCTCCAAAGCGGACAAGTGGAGGCTTAGTTGCTAGCCATAACATGGGATAAATACTCATGGGGAGTTTGCATTCCTTAACCCACTGATTTATGTTTCCACATTTAATGCATGCAACTTGTGTGCCCTTAATTTCATAGAGTAGTATCTTGATTGGGTTAGCTCTGGGTTGCAAAACTCTTTGTGGGAAGGGTGGAAACACATAGTGATATCATAGTTGCACATATAGATAGTGTGTCCTAATTTACATTTGAGCAATTAGTAGATGAAAACAGATTAAAGTTTTAAGTTGCATAATTTACCCTTCCCTCTTTTAGGCTTGTTACTAGCACATATTCCTTTCACAGCAACTGACTAGCTCCATGCACACCAAATATCTCCGTACGTCCTTTCATCCCGTATATGGATGATGCAGGGTACTCTTCTCCGGCCATGAGTATTACTCCCTCCATCTAAACTGAGGGAGTTACCAAAAGACGCATGTACTCTCCAAGATCTTCTCATTTAGTAGCTGTAATTAAAGTTGTTCTAAGATTAAGCAGCTGGGGAAGCAATGGAAAAGGCAAATATGTAGCAGAGAACCAAGGAAGATTAAATAATTTACTGCAATGCTTGTCTAACAATTTCATTAATCATTATACCTTGTATTTGAGTACTATTTTTGAATCCTTTGATGCCTTGTATTCAAGGGTGGAGGGAGTATTTAATTGGAGTTTGGCTGCTGGGCCAATCTGCCAATGGCAGAGCCGCATCTAACGAGCTAATCTTGGTTAACATAAACTAATTTGTTTTGTAGGGAATCTAAGCTATTATTTCAATTTGCCTTCTTCAGCATGTACCTAGTAGGCCATAACTCCCGACTTATGGAAAATGCTATTATTATGATTAAATAAATAGAAAATAATTGTTGGCAGGCTGTGCGTGTTGCATCCATGCGTACATAAGCTTGGCAACCAAATAGCACATGCATACCTTTCGGGATATGTATTGATGTTTTTGTCAGTCGACGTCCCAAGATCTATCGGTTCGTTCTCTGGTAGGGATTAATATAGGCTTAACTTATCATGTCTTTCATCACAGCTTGTTAGAAGCTAGCATTACCATGTTTTATCCATGAATCATGCACGGGAGAAGGTGAATTCGATGAATGGTCAGATCGCACGGTAATGCTTTAAAAATTGAGGAGCATACATTAATAGTTACCTGTAGGTACTGGTATCCCAAAAAAAGAAAAGCTTCTCACTTGATGATCTGCCGCTGTTCACTACGGGAACCTGGCTGTTTGCCGAGTGCCAGATGCACTCGGCAAAGGCCGAAATGCACTCGGCAAACACTTTGCCGAGTGTTACACTCGGCAAACAGCACTCGGTAAACAGTGACTCGGCAAAGAGCTGTTTGCCGAGTGTCTTTTCTCGGGCACTCGGCAAACCCTTTGCCGAGTGCTATTTGGCACTCGGCAAACAGCCAGTTTCCAGTGCTCAAAAAAACCGAAAATAATAGCAAAAAAAATTTATTCCAATGTGGGAAGGACTCCAACCATCCAAGCATCAAGTCGCAAGTCGCACCATTTTTCGCGAAAAATTCGCGCGCTACGCGGTCGGCGGGATTCGAACCCGCGACCTCTCTCTCGCGCGTGACTTTCTCTACCACTGCACCACACTCTCATTTGTGACTAGATATTGTTTTGATTCCTACCGTATTATACTAAACTGAGTGTAAATTACTTGTTTGAGGCCCTAAATGATTTCAAATTAAAAACTTGTCAACTACAAAGTTTTATAACTTTTTGAAATCTACAAGTTTTATTTTGGTAGTTTCTCCATCCAAGGTCATTTACAAAATTTGAATTTCAAATTTGAGAACATTCACACTTAGTTTTCGTTGACTATATGATTTCAAATGAAAAAGTTGTCAACTACAAAGTTTCATAACTTATTGTGATCTACAACTATTATTTTGACTGTTTTTTCATCCGAGGTCGTTTGAAAAAACTCAAATTTTAAATTTTGAGAACTACAAACGTACTTTTCATTAGCAAAACAAATTCAAATTAAAAAATTTAAACTACAAAGTTGTATAACTTCTGAAGATCTACAACTTTGATATATGACATTTCTTCATCCGATGTAGTGAGAGTAACATTGTTTACAAATCTTATAGATCTCTCTTATAGTTTCAGGAAACTCTACGAGAGATCTAGATTTTGTGAACAATATTCATATGAATTTGTCGAATGAAGAAATGACCAAACTAAAAGTTCGGCATCTTGAGAAGTTATACAACTTTGTAGTTCAAAACTTTTTAATTTGAATTGATTTACTACTTCAAAATGTGGTTTTAATTATGACTTTGCCGAGTGTCAAAAAAAAAAACACTCGGCAAACAGGACCTTTGCCGAGTGTCAAAAAAAACACTCGGCCGAGTTTTTTTTTTGACACTCGGCAAACCCTATTTTTGCCGAGTGTTTTTTTTTTGCCGAGTGTTTTTTGAAAAACACTCGGCAAACAAGTTGTTTGCCGAGTGCCCGAAAAAAAACACTCGGCAAACATGAAGACACTCGGCAAACTTGGGATTTCCCGTAGTGGTTTGTGACAGTAGCCAATATTGGAAGGGTAGGGTGGCAAGCCTTATGCTGACACCTTCTACTCATCCCGAGTGAGTGAACATGTTTCTTTGTCTGCAAATCCCATATCTGATTCAAAAGCAAATATGGAGAAGAAGAACATTACTATACCAACTATTGTTTCCATATATTTATTAGACAAGACATTCTAGGTTTGATGAATGAGGTGGCCATTATATTCTCTTACTTTTTTATTTCTGTATATAAACTTATTATTAGTATATAAATACTAGGGCTGAAGTATTCCACCAAAATACGTGTGATAAACTTATGATGTACCACCACCTCATCAAAATGACCTGGTTCCTCAAACTAGGACCCCTTATTCACAATCAGAATCTTAGACTTCTCCTAGTTATGTGGGCCTCTCCTAGTGCTTTCCCATTTGAAATTTAGTATAAACTTTTTTCTACTAAGTGCCTCCTAGTGAGGATTCCCTTGTGCTATGACTAGTGGTAGTATTTTACTCCTACTTAAAAACACTAGGAGTATTCCACCGTTCTGGCAGTGATATTAGTGCTCGATAGATACTGCTTCATGGGAGGATGTCATACGTACATTTAAATAATCACACCTACTAGTGACCAGGAAATGCCGATGACTAATACTGTAAAAAGTAGTAGGTTCCAACGATGAGTCCAATGTGGCGATAGGGTCCGAAGAATGGAAAGCCCAAACCTGCAAATTTCATGTAGTATATATCTTGTAATTAATCAAATGTGAATTTGATTACTGGAAGACCTTATAATCAGTTGGTTGAGATAATTTGTCATCTTCAGTAATTAGTACTGGGACGACAAACCTTGACGACGACGCCGCTGCTGACACTAGCGAAAGTGTTGGTGCCCCTTGGGCCAACCGTGAGATCCAGCACGGTGTGGTACTGGTCGAATAGTCGAATGCATGTCCAGTCCTTACCCCAGTCCCAGAGCTTGATCACAGTGTCATCTCTAGACCCCGTCAGCAATAACGGGCGGGTTGGGTGAACAGCCAAATTGGAGACACAAGCTCGACGGTGATAAGCTTCGAAAGCCTTGAGCTTGTTTCTTTTAGTGTAAGCGTAGACATGGACGGACCCATTATCATCCCCGGCAATGAACCACTGCTCTCTAGTGATAAATTTGGTTGAGTAAATGGACGAACACTTGACTTTGAACACCAAGACTTTTTCCTGCCCAGCAATAATATAACCACCTGATCAACGCAAGCACCACGTACGTCACGTGGTAGATCCACGATGACTATATATCATCATGATAAGAAAAGCAATGATAAATATATACAGTATAGACGACAGGTACCTGTGCCTCGTAGTTCCAAATCGAAACATACCCCGTACGACGACCCACCAACACCCTACGGTGTGTGTGCACGTCCAGTTAATGAGTAATGTCCAAATAAATGAATAATTTACAGAGACTTAATAAGATGAGCTTTCGAAGAAAAAGAAAGAGGTGCCATGCATGTACTGGGGCTATCTGCGCTCACCATTTGTTTGTTGGGTGCACCGTGCACATCTATGCTGTTGATGCCATGAAACTGCTGACCTGCTGGTATGAACTGATGCAACCACAAGTATATATATTAAGGATATAGCCAGCATCAGGTAATGAATCCGCTGCATGCCACTGCATTGGTAGCGCGCGCAATCCTCTGACATAGTGTATGACATGCCATGTGTACATATGTATCAAGAACTATATATGCGAACTTACCTCGCAGGTTAATCCTTCATCCCACGTTGCTGTGTCACAGGTGACAGCAGTCAGGGTCCCCCGGTGCACCTCGGTCCCTAACTCCTTGGCTCTCTTAAATGGGTCCTCATCAGACTTATTCATCTTTATACCATAGGTAAAATAAGACTCCAGATCTCTGAGGTCTTCCTTGGACTTCATTGCAAACATCACCACGTCGAACATGCTCGTGTTGTATACTCCTTGAAGCAGCTGTTGTTGCTTTATCATAGACATATAAACCAAAACACTAGAATGCGGCATCAACCCACGGAAAAGGGTTGAACCTTTGCTGGCCTCCCGAGAAACCTGTGGCTCCCAGAAATATCGTAAGCCAGGGCTGGAGCTTGTATCCGGGCAGCTGGTCGGTGTAATCCAGACGCCGACGTGATGGTGTGTCGTGTTGGTTAGGGTCAGTGGGCATTTGATGCTCCTGTTTGCATCCCGCGGGAAGCGCAGCTCCAGCGGATGGACTTCCAGCACGCTCATCATCTGCATGCATTGACAACTTCAATTATATTATTGGTTTTCCATCCACTATATATGCAGCACAACACATGCGTTCACCAGCAACTCTCGACATCATTACATTAGTCTGGCACATGGGCCTAGGATGCCAGCGCAGCTGTGTAACAGACTATATATATGCATTTTGCCCTAGTTATGTTGAACTAGAACCAACATCTTTCCTTTGTACCAAATTCTGTAAAACAATGGTGTTTACAACCACAATTAGCACGTGGATCAAGAGGATTGCAGAAGATGGCGCAAGGATCAAGAAGGAAGACGGCGCAAGAGGCAGGCCACGCCCAGACCGGTCTGACCGGTTTGGGGAACCGGTCAGACCGGTTGCCCTTTTTGTAATCCGAGTAGGACTCTTAATTTGGGATTCCGAAGTTGTAACGAGTTGTAACTTGGTTTCCTTGCGGGACAAGACCTACCCTCCCTATAAATATAAGGGGAGCCGGCCGATTGAACACACAACAATCGAATCTATCAAAATTTACTACTTTTTATCCTTTACTTTTTTGCATCTCCAAACCCTAGCTTTTTCAACCCTACTTACTGTTCTTCCTGTGTCTCCGCGACGTTTGAAGGCGTCCTAGATGGCCTGCCGACCCTAGGGCACCCCTGAGTGTGTGCTCCCTGACGGATCCTTCCGGGAAGCACGCTTAGGGTTTGCTCCCGGCTTCCCTACAGGTAACCGGTCTGACCGGTTGCCATGACCGGTCTGACCGGTCTGCGCAGAGGAGCTGCGAGCTGCGTGTTACGTGCTGCGCATTCTAGCGCTCTCGTGTGTTGACCTGATTTCTGCGTCAACATACTTTTGGCGACTCCGCTGGGGAATTGGAGATCTGGTTCGTGCAGCCGATCAATCTAATTCTATCTAGATGGGTGCCAACACCGAGTTCGATCTGGAGAATATCATCACCATCAAGGATGACGAACTCTCTGCTGAAGACTGCCAAGGACTTGAAGAGTACCTGAAGAAGAAGGTGGAAGAAGAACGCATCTACTACTTGTCGCACTTCAAGAAAGACCGCAAGGGCATGGTCTCCAAGATCAAGGAAGTAGATCCATCCGCTACATCTTCAGTGGCATCTCCTAAGGTACAATCTGATGAAAATTCTCATGAAGTTTTCCTTAAGTACATAGAGGATAAATTGGCCAAAAACAATGTTAATTTGGTTAATTGGATGATGAAAAAGCGTTTAGAATCGGAAGGCAAACAGCCCTTGGCTGAACCACCTGCCGCCGATCCTAATCTTTTAATTCCTAAGATTCCTATAGTGCCTGATTTTAAAACATCGGTAGCAAAGCCCGTAGAGCAACCTACATATGGCATGCCGTTGAATTATTTTGAAGGCCAATCTGTTACACCATCCAATTCAATGATTACTCGGCCTGCTGCGCCTCAGCAGTTTGCAACTTTACCTAATTCAGTTAATCATGGCCGAATTAACAATGAAGTTGTAAATTTTACTCCGCAAAATCCGAACTATGGATATGCTGTACCCCCACTGGTGCAAAATTTATTTTCACAAGGTCCAATACCTTACGAACTTTTCGGAAGGTTCGGCCAACAAATGCAAGGGCAGGTGTCGGTCGATCAATCTGGCCGGCGCCAACCGGTCAGACCGGTCGCCGTGACCGGTGACCGGTCAGACTGGCCCTGGAGGGTCGGATGCGGCCAATCAGATTGTGCCGCATCAACCGGTTATACCGGTATCTGGAACCGGTCAGACCGGTCTCGGTAGATCAGATTCGGGGAATTTAATTCCTACTCCCGTACAAAATACTCAACAGCCAGATTCTCAGGATAATTCCTTGGAGTATTTAGATAAAATATTTTCTAAGTACAAACTGGATTTGACTTCAGCTCTTAAAGAGAATTTGGGAGTAGATGTCAGGGATAAGGCTAGGTTGTACCAAAAGCCTTATGTTCCTCGATTTTATTTAGTTCCTTTCCCCACTGGTTTTAGACTTCCTGATTTTGTCAAGTTTAATGTGAAGGATTCTAAAAGCACTTTTGAACATATAAGTCAATATATGGCACAACTAGGCGATTCGGGCTCTAGTGAGGCTTTAAAAGTGCGTTTATTTTCTTTGTCTCTAACCGGTACAGCTTTCTCATGGTTTGCATCATTAGCTCCTCATTCTATTACTTCATGGGAACAGTTAGAGCAAAAGTTTCATGATCATTTCTTTTCTGGCAGTAATGAGCTTAAATTGTCACATCTCACATCGGTTAGGCAATCGCGTGATGAAACGGTTAATGATTATATTAAACGTTTCTGTGATACTAAAAACCATTGTTTTGGTGTTACCATTGCAAAAAAGGATCTTGCTGATTTGGCTTTTAATGGTTTACGGTCTCACATCAAGGAGAAATTAGAGAGCTTTGAGTTCTTTAGTGTAAACCAAGTGCATCAAAGGGCTTTGGCTGCTGAAAGCCGAAGCAAAGACTATAAAGAAAGCCATAGAACTCATCGGGCTTGTTGGGGATTTGGCCCGCCGACAAACGCCTTCTACTTGTTTTGCTTCACCTCACGCGTAAGGGCAGCAATGAGCGAAGGAAATAGAGCCAATTTAGCTTCATCTTGCTCTACAGATCTTTAATTCAGCTTCGGTCGACATGTTTCTCTGCAAAGAAAGGCCAATCGGCTTCGGCGAGCATATCTTGCTATTTGCGAAAGCCAATCGGCTTCGCTTGTCAAGTCATGCTGTTTACGAAAGGCCAATCGGCTTCGGCGAGCATATCTTGCTATTTGCGAAAGCCAATCGGCTTCGCTTGTCAAGTCATGCTGTTTAGAAAGCTAATCGGCTTCGCTAACACATCCTGCTATATGCGGAAGCCAATCGGCTTCGGTGAACGTGCAGCAGGAAGCCAATGTGACGTTATCGGAATCAAGTTAGAAGCCAATTCGGTGAAATATTGATACTATTGAATGTCAAAAGCTATGAATATGTTAACGGCAAGCTTCGGTTCACCTTAAACTGCAGGTTCTTGCAGGAGCCATCGGCTTCCTGGACGCTAGGAAGTGGCCTAGGGTCACTGCGACTCAGAAGAAGCCAATTCCAGGAACTACAGAGCCTTTGGAGGCGGGCGAAGCAGATGTGGACCGAGTCCAAGGAGACCAAGTCCAAGCCAAGTCAAACACGGAATCACAAGTCTACGCATTCACATTGGGAGGAGTAAATGTACCAAAATGTCCATAGGCTATTTGTACTGTATAGTCTAGAGGATGATGCCTGTTCTCAGGGGTACAATGGGGATGTAAAGACCCCTGGTCTCCCTATAAAAGGGGACCCCTCCCCTCCATGTAAAGGTTGTTGATTCCAGGAATACTGTTGATAAGTAATAAATTGTTGCTTGTCCCAGTCATTCAGTTTCAACTGTTGTTTGGGTCCATTGGCTTCGGCTATTGTCCCAACAGGGCTAATGTGCATAATGTAGAATGTGATTCTAGTAGTTCTGATGAAGAATCTCATGAGGTGTTGGCTGCTGAATTTGTATGGCCAGCATCCAATAAAGCTTTTACTTGCACATCTCTTAAGCCGACTCATAGGAATCAGCAGGAGGAGATAAAATTTACTTTTGATGTATCTAAGTGCGATAAGATTTTTGATGAATTGCATAAGAATGGATATATCAAATGTTCTTTTAATATTCCATCACCTGAGGAGTTAAAGCAGCGTGCTTATTGCAAATTTCATAATTCATTTTCTCATGCGACTAATGATTGCAATTTCTTTCGTCGACAGATTCAATCGGCTGTAAATGATGGACGATTGATTTTGAATGAGATGCAAGTTGATAAGCGCTCGTTTCCAGTCAACAACATGGTGGTCAATACCATGGATCTGCAGGACGCCAAGATGCTGGTTCGGCCCGACAATGCCGATACGACAGGAGGCAAGAATGTTGTGATTGGAGAACCAAGGAGGGTGATAGAACAAGACAAAGTGTTTGGGAGAGAAGTCGTGCTTAAGCAAGCTCCTGATGGAAAGAAGATCTTGACTATTACAGTAAAGAATTCTGAAGTCAGGGGAGAATCAAGCTCTCAAGCGCGGGATCAAAGGCCGGTTGTCCCTGCCCAGGGGAGACCGGTCAGACCGGTTGCCGTAACCGGTCAGACTGGTTCGGCCCAGAGGCCGGTCCGAACCTTTGTGCCTAAACGCCCTAAGGTTGGCACTTGGAAGACGAATCAGGATAAAGATCAGGGGAGAACTTTCAAGCCGAAGGCGACCTTTGATCAAGTCATGGCTAAGCATATGCACATCGCGGCCGTTCAACAAGATCGGCCACCAAAAAAGAGACCAAGTTCGCCACCAAGGAATTCTGGTGTGATGAAGGCACCAAGAGGGCAGTGGAATCAAGGCCCAAGCTCATTCAATGGTGCTGGTCCTTCCAAGCCATGGAGGCCGTATCAACCTCCCCCTCCTCAACCTATTTGGAGGGATGGTATAATGTACGTGCCTTACTGTCCTGCACCAAACCAACCACGGCCTGGGGCTCCTGTGCATGCAAGGATGAATCCACCACAGCCTAGGCCTGCGAATGTTTAGCCAAGACAGATGTTTGTGCCCCAGCAGCACAAACCGGTCAGACCGGTTCCTATGGCCAGTCAGACTGGTGTCCAACAGAAGCCAGAGTATGTGCCCCAGCAGCACAGACCGGTCAGACCGGTTGCTGGGACCGGTCAGACCGATTTCCAGAGAAGGCCGGGCAAGGAGCCGGCTAGGCAGGAGTACCGCCCTGTTCAGAAGAAGGAAGAGCCTGTCCCTGTTATTCCAAAGCCAATTGTGAAGAGTGTGATTCAAATTGGCTCTATGGCAGTTGATTCATCAATGGCCGACACACCTAATGTTATTGGTACTTCGGCTGTAAAAAAAGGTTCCTTTGCCTCAGTACACGTAGCCAAAGTGGTGTCCTCCTGGTTTGACTCATTCTCAGAAGAGGAGATTGCAGCGGTTGCGCACTCAGAAGCAAAGAGAGGAAGAATCGGCCAAGAAGAGGGAGGAGTGGTTCAATGAGGCTAAGCCAATGATTCCACCAGTTGGTCAGAGTTCCAAGGATAGTTCTGGTGCTCAAGATATTCAAGCTGAAGAACCAGAAAAGGCCGAGCCATCTGTGGCGAAGTCGGCTGAGCTGGCCGCAACCGGTCAGACCGGTTTCCCTGACCGGTCAGACTGGTCACCCCCTGTTCTAGTTCCGGCAACTGGAACCGGTCCGACCGGTCAGGAGGAATGACCGGTCGGACCGGTGTCACCTGAGGAGTCAGTAGCCGACGTGTTTTCTTCTTTGGTTATGGTTTCGATTCCGCCCACTGCAATTTCGGATGTTCAGATGGGCAATGATGATGAAGCTGTTGAATTTGAGCCTTCGCCTAGCAGGACGAACATGGACGTCAATGTTATCTATTTGAACGCCGACTATTGCTTTGTCGGAGATGATGAACGGGTGGCTCAAGTTGATTTTGCTCCCAAGAACGCCGTGTTTCAGAGGCCCTCAGAATCGGATAACCACTCTGAAAGCTCTTTATGTGAAGGGTCACATTAAGGGAAAGCCGATTTCTAGGATGCTTGTTAATGGTGGTGCTATTATGAACCTCATGCCATACACTTTGTACAAGAAGTTGGGAGGTTTGGACAACGAGCTAATCAAGACAAGCATGACGATCAGTGGCGTTGGAGGAGGAGAACCGATGAGCGCCAAGGGAGTTGCATCATTGGAGCTTACCGTTGGGAGCAAGACGCTGGCAACTGCTTTCTTCGTCACAGAGGTGCAAGGTAACTTTAGTGTTATTTTGGGGCACGATTGGATTCATGCAAATCAAAGTGTGCCTTCTACCTTGCATCAATGCTTGATTCAATGGGTTGGTGACGAAGTTGAAGTGGTTCATGCGGATACTTCGGCATGTGTTGCTATGGCCGATGCATCTATTTTGGGAACTCATGATAATGTCAAGTGCTTGACCGGAATTGATATTTCGGATTTTGAGTTCCTTGCTTGCACTAAGGATGCCTTTGTGTCTGCTGCTCTAAGGCCGGTTCAAAGATCGGTTGATTCAGATAATGAAGAGTAGATGGATACAAGCGAGAAGTGGCTAAAGGAAAGGGTGGAGCATTCTCAGTCAAACATGAACGATGCATGTGAAGCCATTAATGATTTTGAAGAAGTAGAAAAGTTAGGACAAGGATTTACGTCGGCTGATCCTTTAGAAAAGATAGATATAGGTGATGGTTCTATACCAAGGCCGACTTTTGTAAATCAAAATTTGAAAGCCAATTATAAAGTTGAATTAATCGAGTTGTTGAAAGAATATTCTGATTGCTTTGCTTGGGAGTATCATGAGATGCCTGGTTTAAGTCGTGAATTGGTTGAACATCGATTACCAATTAAACCTGGTTTTAGGCCATATAAACAAGGCAATAGACGATTTAATCCTTTATTTTATGATCGCATAAAAGAAGAGGTTAATCGTTTGCTTGAAGCTAAGTTTATTCGGCCATGTCGCTATGCTGAATGGATCTCTAATATTGTGCCTGCTGAGAAGAAGGGTTCTAATAAGATTAGAGTGTGCATTGATTTTAGAGATCTTAATAGAGCAACTCCCAAAGATGAATATCCTATGCCTATAGCCGATATGCTTATTAATGATGCTTCTGGACATAAGATTATTAGCTTTCTTGATGGCAATGCGGGATATAATCAAATCTTTATGGCCGAGGAAGACGTATACAAAACGGCCTTTAAATGTCCCGGCTTTGTTGGTTTATTTGAATGGGTTGTGATGACTTTTGGTTTAAAGATGCCGGTGCTACTTATCAAAGAGCAATGAATTTGATTTTTCATGATTTACTTGTTGTCAAATCGGCTGGATTAAATTCTCACTTGGCTGATTTGCGTCTTACTTTTGAAAGAATGCGTCGGTATGGATTAAAGATGAACCCATTGAAATGTGCTTTTGGTGTATCGGCTGGAAGATCCTAAGAAAATAAAAGCTATTGATAAACTTGAAGCACCTACTTGCAAGCATGATTTACAAAAATTCTTGGGCAAGGTTAATTACTTGAGGCGGTTTATTTCTAACTTGTCCGGGAAAGTTAGTGCTTTTACTCCTATACTTCGGTTAAAGAATGAAGCCGATTTTACTTGGGGGGCAAAGCAGCAAGAGGCCTTTGAGGAAATCAAAAAATATTTGTCTTCGCCGCCTATGCTTAAAGCGCCTAAGAGTGGGGTGCCATTTAGGCTTTATATTTCGGCCGAAGATAATGTTATTGGGGCTGTTTTGACTCACGAAACAGATGGCAAGGAGTATATTATTACCTATTTGAGTCGACGGCTTTTGGATGCGGAAACAAGGTACAAACCTGTTGAAAAATTATGCTTGTCTTTGTATTATGCTTGTACAAAATTGAGGCATTATTTGTTATCTAGTACTTGTATTGTGGCATGTCAAGCCGATGTTATCAAGTATATGTTGCGTAGACCGATTTTGAGCGGAAGAATCGGTAAGTGGGCATATGCACTTATTGAATATGATTTGGCTTGTGAACCTTTGAAACCCATAAAAGGCCAAATTGTAGCTGATTTTATTGTTGAACATCGGATTAATGATGAGCATGATTTGGAAATTGATTCATGACTTTTACTCCATTGAAATTGCATTTTGATGGATCGGTTTGCAAGAACAGATGTGGAATTGGAATTGTTCTTGTTTCTCCTAATGGGGCTATTTTTGAAGCTCTTAGCCGATTAGAAATTGAGTGCACAAATAATCAAGCCGAATATGAAGCTTTATTATTCGGATTAGAAATTTTGCATGACATGGGAGTAAAGCATGTTGAAGCTTTTGGTGATTCATTACTGGTTGTGCAGCAAGTATCTAAGGTGTGTCAATGTTTGGAAAGTTCATTGAATATCTATCTTGACAAGTGCCTTGATATTATTCCATATTTTGATGAGTTCACCATATATCATGTTTCAAGATGTGAAAATCCTAGAGCTAATACTTTGGCATAGCAAGCATCCGGCTACAATGTCCAGAAAAGACATTTTCATAAGAAAAGGCCGTTGATTGCTATTGTCAATAGTGAAGCTCTAATGGTTGTAGCAGAACTGGACGGAACCGGTCAAACCGATTCCCAGACCGGTCAGACCGGTCCTGCGTTCGATACAGAGACCGGTCAGACCGATCCAGGAACCAGTCAGACCGGTTCATCGTCTGCTGATCCAATTTCAGCCGCTGAAAGTCCTCAAAATAAAAAGGCCAAAGTGGATGATTGGAGAGCGCCCATTATTAAATATTTGAAGAATCCCAGTTCTGGAACAGACAGGAGAATTCGGCGTTTGGCTTTCAAATATACTTTAGTTGACGATAAGTTATATCATCGCACCGCCGATGATTTGTTGCTTAAATGCTTGGGTGCTGATCAAGCTAGAGTGGCCATGGGTGAAGTTCATGAAGGAATTTGTGGAATGCATCAATCAGCTCCTAAGATGAAGTGGTTACTTAGAAGAGCTGCCTTCTATTGGCCTACTATGATGGCCGATTGTTTTCGTTACTACAAAGGATGTGAAGAATGTCAGAAGTTTGGTAATATTCAGATGGTACCTGCTGCATTACTTCATCCTATTATTAAACCATGGCCTTTTCGAGGATGGGGATTGGACTTTATTGGAGAGATACATCCTTCTTCTTCAAAAGGTCACCGCTTCGTGTTAGTTGCTACGGATTATTTCACTAAATGGACCGAGCTATTCCTCTCAAGAATATGACCCATAAGGAGGTAATTGAGTTTATTACTGAGCATATTATTCATAGATTCGGTATTCCACAAACTTTAACTACGGATCAAGGCACATCTTTTATGTCTAAGGAGGTGCGAGTTTTTGCCGATATGTATAAGATCAAATTGCTCAATTCATCTCCATACTATGCTCAGGCCAATGGTCAGGCCGAGTCTAGTAATAAGACTTTGATTAAGTTGATCAAAAAGAAGATAGAGGAGAATCCCCGAAGATGGCATGAAGTCTTGTCTGAAGCTTTATGGGCTCATCGCATATCTAGACATGGTGCTACTAAAGTCACTCCTTTTGAGCTTGTTTATGGTCAAGAGGCCGTTTTGCCCGTTGAAGTAAATCTGGACGCTTATAGAGTTGCTAGACAAAATAAGCTTTCGGTTGGTGAATATTATGATTTAATGATGGATAACATTGATGAAGTGACCGATAAGCGTTTAAAGCTCTTAAAGAAATTGAGAAAGACAAGATCCGAGTTGCTAGAGCATACAACAAGAAGATTAAGGAGAAGACTTTTCAGTTGGGAAGGTCCATATCGAGTATTCAAGATCAATGGCGGGAATTCCTATATGGTGGAGACGCTGCAAGGAAGACGTTTGCCTAAGGCACTGAATGGAAGGTACTTGAAGAAGTACTATCCAAGTGTTTGGCAAGAGGCATGAAGTGGCACATGGCCGATATTTGGATATCGCCCTTAGAAAAATATAATGGCCAATGAATTATGTTAGGACATCGCCCTTAGAAGACAATTTTGGTATTTATGTGTTTTATGGTACGCAAGCTTTACCAAAAAACAGGGGGGCATATGTTGACAACCAAAATTGGCACGTGGATCAAGAGGATTGCAGAAGATGGCGCAAGGATCAAGAAGGAAGACGGCGCAAGAGGCAGGCCACGCCCAGACCGGTCTGACGGGTTTGGGGAACCGGTCAGACCGGTTGCCCTTTTTGTAATCCGAGTAGGACTCTTAATTTGGGATTCCGAGGTTGTAACGAGTTGTAACTTGGTTTTCTTGCGGGACAAGACCTACCCTCCCTATAAATATAAGGGGATTCGGCCGATTGAACACACAACAATCGAATCTATCAAAATTTACTACTTTTTATCCTTTACTTTTTTGCATCTCCAAACCCTATCTTTTCCAACCCTACTTGCTGTTCTTCCTGTGTCTCCGCGACGTTTGAAGGCGTCCTAGGTGGCCTGCCGACCCTAGGGCACCCCTGAGTGCGTGCTTCCTGACGGATCCTTCCGGGAAGCGCGCTTAGGGTTTGCTCCCGGCTTCCCTGCAGGTAACCGGTCTGACCGGTTGCCCTGACCGGTCTGACCAGTCTGCGCAGAGGAGCTGCGAGCTGCGTGTTACGTGCTACGCGTTCTAGCGCTCTCGTGTGTGCGTCAACAAATGGCTTATCAAAAATATTGTAAAAGTACATGTGCAAAGCTGCAAGATTTATTTAACCACTTCACTTCATTCACCCACTAAAATAAAGAATCTGAAACCAGTGCTTTCCACAACCTCTGTAAACTATCTTGCATGTGTAGGAGCCTGCAGCTATATACCATGAGTAAATAAATTAACTTACATGCGTTGCCGAGAGGTTATTAGTTTCAATATAACCATATATACTCTCCAATTCGTCAAACATGTCAATTATATGCGTCATAGTTGGTCTCTTCACACTGTCGGAATCCATGCACCGCATGCCTATCTCAGCACATGCTCTAACATGTTCCAGCCATGTGCCTCCCTGAGATGTTTTGAACCTGGCACTCCAACTTTGAAGTACCTAACAAATGACAATCATGAGCTAGCTAGCGGATGTCAAACAAACGGAGAGCAGAACAAGCAATATTTAACTATATATACGAGGCAGAACTATTCTACACCCTATATATATGTAGCGGTTATTCCACACCAACAAGCAGTCGCATTACCGATCAAACTGACTAGAACTTACTGAACCCAATTACTATATTACTGAACATAATTAAGTAGAATGCTACTAGTCAGTAATCGTGCACTGTAGTGGTTATTGAAAATGTGTTCAGTGATTAGTTTGGTGTAACTGCACGTAATAAGGTGTAAAACAGCACGTGGGTAAACGAATGGAACTACTCAGCTGAATTTCAGTAATCATACATGGTTCAAATATCGTACATTCGGTTTAGTAATTTATGGTCAGTTTGCTCAATAATTTGGATGCTGAGTGTGGAATAACCTAGGATGTAGAATTGTGTTGCTGTTATCATGGATGAGATGTTTGTATCAGTGCAATTAGATATTTTTTTGTTAACACCAGAAATTTATTTATAAACTATTTTTAGGCTAATCCCAATTGGTAATTTCATTTTGATGTTTCCAAGATAGCCATCTAGGCAAAAATAAAATAAAATGGTGTTTGAAACTACCTCCCCAATGCACAATTTTATGGTGGGGTTTCATAGGCTCCACATAGCATTTAATTTCAAGACTCATAAAAAGTTGGTATCCGTGCACAGGTAGTTAATCTAGATAAAACTAGTTCCTCTCTCTCTTCTTAAATATGGTGCCATGTCATCACAAAATCCTACATGGCGTACTAATTAATAAGAATAAAACATCATGAAACCCCCATTGGGAGTAGCCTTACATTCTCAATCTGGAGATACTGCTTTTGTCCTGTCAATATTTCTGCAATTATAATTCCAAGACTATAAATGTCTGACTTGAATGTGATTACTCCACTATATAATTCGGGTGCCATATATCCCCTGCACGGATAATGGTGTGGTCTTAGCAGCTTAAGAGAAAAATGAAAGAAATATACATAATCCGGTCCCTAATAGTTTTGTAGATTAGAATCTTGTCAAGATTACCTTGTTCCAACCACATTCGAAGTCATAGCCCGGGTTTGGTTTTCATCAAAGCACCTTGAAAGACCAAAATCAGCAATTTTGGGAACCATGTTACAGTCGAGCAGTATATTTGCAGGTTTTAGATCTAGATGAACAACATTTTCCTGGTGAAGATAATGTAAACCCTTGCAGATTCCCTTAATTATTTGATAACGTGTCACCCACTCAAGTCCTCCAGATGCATCTGCAAAGTGGAGAGCAGAGATTAATTATCACTTATAAAAATGGCCCTGCACCATCACACCCATCGGTTTATTCTAAGATTAAAATGAGCATTGCTCCTACTGTCAGTCCTGCTCATCCAGAAATATGGTCCATTTAGTTACTGGGGGATATGGCACTGCACAGGCACTGTAAGCTCAAGTAACAGAAGGGCGTGATATGGATCCAACACAGTCTGGATCATTCCCAAATACACAACGGAGCTTTCGACAATACACAATGGAGCTTTCGACATTCATTACAAAGTATTTACGTTCCCTGTTGGCTATCCGATTGTGTAACATGCATTCCAAAAATGGCAGAACAGACCGTTTGGAACTTATAGTACAGTGGTAGTATTATGTAACTAGAGTATGGAAAGGTGTAACAGCCCTAATGCTAATTAAAATGGCTAAGCATGCATCATGAGCATCATAAGCATGCATGTGCATTTTGTAGGGGCGGATAGTATGCCCGTCCTAGGCGGACGGTCCGCCACTGTCGTGTCAGCACGGCCATACGACCCTAGTCAACTCTCTTGCCATGTCAGCCTTCGACGGTCTGCAGCCTATCTCTGGACGTTCCACCACCACCTCTTATGTGCGTGTCACGGGCGAGAACCTGTGCGCCACGCGTCCCTGCCCGGCCCCACTCATTAGCCTGGGTCTCTCCTCCATGTGAGCCCTTCCGGCTCTCTCCCTCTCCTCCCATTCACTCTCTCTCCAAGCACCACCCATGGAGGGGCTCCACCACCATTGAAGCATTCAGCCTCACCGGAACTTTGCCGGAGATGCGCTTCACCACTCCGATGACATCTTCTTCCTTGGAGATTGGAGCTAGGAGCTTCCCCAAGCCCTCTTCCTCCATCCTGATACTCTTCCCCCCAAGCTTCAAGTCAAGGAGAAGATCAAGCTTCCCCAACACCACTCTACTCCAACCCCTGGCACCTCACCGAAGTTACTCTCGCCACCGTTGAGCTACCCCATACCTTGGTCCCCTTCTATTGCTTATGGTTTCAAATCCATGGAGTTCTTAGAGCTATTTCCACCCGAGAGCTTTGAAAATTTAGTGCGTGTCAAATCCTTTATCCAAGGCGAACTCCCTACACTTCCAAGAGCCTATAGCAACAAACCCCATCCCAAATGGATGGCGGAGTCACCAGTGGCGAACTCGCTGGCGAGCCTCAGCTGCAGGCACATATGGTCCGCCCGACCCAACCGGACGATCTGCCCGACCTGGCCGGACAATCCACCGTTCATGAGCCGCCCACCCCGAGCGCCTGCAATTTTCATAGTAGCACAGCTGACGGTGGGTTAGTATCACGAGCAGGGATTCGAGGGAACCCCCGTTTAGAGACTCTGTCAGGGGTGTAATGCGCGTAGCAATTCGTTTTATGGGAGCTGTGTGACATGATGATTAGATAGGTTCAGGCTGACCTGGGGCGAAATACCTTACGTCTTGTGTGGTTTCTCTGGTTTTTGTTAGATGACAGAGGGATCGGATCCCCTACAAGTTGCCCCTTGATGTCTATTTATCCCCCGCCCTTGAGGTTTAGGAATGGAGGGTTACCGCCTTCTGGTGTGATTGTGGCGCCCTTGGCGGTGCCATCCTAGGACCGATGCCGTTCCCGTGGTATCCCACGCCATCCCAAGACCTTCCCATCGCCCTGTCCTGAGGTTCCATGGCCCCCCCGCTCTACCTAACCATGACGGGTGTTGACACTCCTTAGTGACACCTTTTTACCCTTGTTTATCTTCAATAATGGCATGAATTTGATATCTAAACTAATGATCATACTCTATAACCGGGACGTTTTAGCATACGCATGTGTTTTTGGAGGATTTCTGTTTATGCAGGTTTTTGGGCTAAATTGGAGCACATATGGACAAGGCTTGTGACCATGGACAACACGATGAAAGATGAAGGCCAGAAGCCCGAAGGAGAGGCTAGGCCGGCCGGCCCCATATGGCCTAGGTTGGCCGGCCTATGTCATTCCAAGCCCCGTTCGTGCTCATCTTTGGTGAACCATCCTCCAAAAATATTTGAAAGGCAAGTGCTTCAAGATAAGATCAAGAAACTTCGAGGTCAAGGCAAATCAATTGGAGAATTTGGAAGGTTATCACTTCCCATTCTTATCTCGAAGATATCCTGAAGCAAACGACGTCCAAAGGCCCACATGTATAGGTGGAACAACTACTGAAGCTTTCAGAAGACTTGGGGAGAAAGAAGAGGATGAGGCGGCCAGGAAAGAGGCCAGGCCGGCCGGCCTGAGCCTCTCTGGGCCGGCCGGCATAGGCCCCCCGGCGCCGCCTCACCCCCCCCTCGACCTAAGGTTTCCTCTGTGTATAAATAGCCCCTGTGTCCCTGTGCCATGCAAGAATTCATTCATCATTCGTCGCCGAGGAGCAGAGGAGCTAGAGGGACACCTTTTGGAGAGCTGAGGGTCATGCTAGTTGTCTAGAGTTCTACCCTAGCCGACGTGGGAATCCTGCGAGGAAGACCATGTCGGAGTTCTGTAGCTAGGATCATCAAGATCAAGGTAGGATCCCGGTGGTGATCTTGTGATGTACTAGCATTCATGGTGAAGTTATTTGTGTTTCTGAATCTTTAGCGACCAAAGTGCCTCTTTCAATGATTTCGTTCTATCTTGGTTTTGCTTCTTCTCCAATCTATTCTCGACAATGTAGGAAATAGCGGGCTATGAAGTTTAGCGGTAGTCTTCTCTAAAAGCTATAGAAAGCTATAGCGGGCTATAGCGAAAACTAAATCATTTAGCGGAATGATAAAATAATCAATAATCACAAATAAAATTATAAGAATCATTGGTGTAACACCCAAAAATAGACTCTAACATGTCTCTTAAATGCCCAACAGGGCCATGCTATGTTATCTAGGGTTCACTCTACATTCATTTATTTGTGTCAATTCTTTTGACTACATCTATGAGGCAATGACACCACTAAAATCTACTCGCCACTTGACAATTAGCGCCGCTAAATCTTGTAAAAGCCTCTTTAGCGGACATTTAGCACCGCTAAATCTCATAAAAGCCCCTTTATCGGATATAGCGGACAAATATTGTATAGTGTAGCGGTAGATCTCCTAAAAAGCTAATAGCGGGCTATAGCGAAGCTATGGCGGGCTATTTCCTACATTGATTCTCGAGATAGATTGCTTGTGGTGTTTTTGTAGCCATGGTGGCTACGGGTTCATACCGGATCTACCAAGTGGTTTGACATGTTCATTTGTGAACGTGCCCTTAAGTTACCCACACCGATAGGGAGCATCGTGACATGATGTGATCCCATGTATGGTGGGGCTTTCGGGAGTTTGACCGGAGGTCGTGATTTAAAGATGCTTTTTATTGAGATTCACATCTATCTTACTTCACTCTATTTGGCTCGAAGCTACAACATATGCATGATCTAGGTGATCTAGATTGGTTATCTCTAACTTTCTCTTGCTACCTCCGGTGTTTGGTTTTAGTAGATTAGATCTGTTTTACAACTCTCTTTAAGACTAAAGGATTTCTATGCTAGTTGGATTGTTTCTTGTATCTTTAGTTCCACGGATTGATAAACCTTGTGGGAGTACTCTAAGGGAAGAGCTACAACTGATCCGTGCGCTTGCGGTTCACGATTGACGCGTCTAAGGGATGTCAACAAACTTTTCTGGCACCGTTGCCGGGGAACTATCGATTAAGATCCGATTTGACTAGCATTCGTAAATATTTCTTTTTCTTGATTTTCTTTTGATTCCTCTCTTTTTTAGATCTCTTATTTTCTCTTTTACCAAAAATAGATCTAATACACAAAAATCAATCTAATCTAGTTTTATTTTATTTTATTTTTATTCCATTCTATCTCTTTCTTTTAAATCTTGTATATATTTTGCTTTCACTAACCCTAACAGGAGATGGATGGCTACCTCTCCAACAGACCGAAAAATTTTGTGGATGATCCAGAAAAACTTTATAGGCGAAAGGAGACGCGAAGCACAAGCTAAGAAGCTGGAATTAGTTGATCCGAAAGGCAAGACCGGAAGTTCATCGTCTACACCTCAAGAAACTCCACCATCAAGTCCAAGGAAGCCGCCACCGCAAACCAAGATGACGCAACTGGAACGTACGATCGGAGAGCTATGCATCCCAGACATCAAGGATTTGCCTATCCAAGACCTCAATGATGTTGGAGGGCCGTTCGAGATCAAGACTTCAACCATTCGTATGGTGCAAAGCTCTCCCTTCACCGGAAAAGAAGATGCCAACCTTCACCTTCAAGCATTCATCCAACTATGCCGCACCTTCGACATGCAAGGAGTAACTCAAGATCAAGTGAGAGCAAGGCTCTTTCAGTTCTCTCTACTTGGGAGAGCTCTTCAATGGTTTCATTCTCTATGTTGGTATTTCTTACGGTCACAGATAAATCCGCAAGCGCATGGATATCGTTGTAGCTTTCACCCGAAAGTATTCAGGGTATCGAATCCACAGGGAACGTGTGTACTAATCTTCTAACGAGATCGTCCAAGGACAACAAGAGATAAATGGCGAGGGTAGAGAGGATTTCTATGGCTTAAGGACCTTGAAGAAGAATAAGCTCATCGTCTATAGTTTGCTTACTTTGGGCACCAGAGTATCCTAGACCTTTAGGAAATTGCCGGCAAACAGCTCTACGCCGTACCCGAACGTGGAGGATTACAAAGGACGGACAGGGCTGTCACCACTTGCCGCCTACCTCTACTAATCCATGGGATACGAGGCAAACAAAGGTAACTTCTAGCCCAGACACCACGTCTATGCTATCAATTACTACTTTAGTCTTGTTCCTAGACCAAAGTATTCACTAAGCATTCACAAATGATTAATGAATGATGAACCCGCAAGTAACTATAGAAGGGAACTTACTTAATCAAGAGAACTTAATACCATAAGAGATCACGAACACTTACTGAAAGAAGAAAGCATCCGTCGAGGTACAAGATCGGGGAAGAGTCCCGACAGTCCCGGCACTTTCCCCAGACTACCCCTCACTCTCTCCCTATTCTCTAGATACTACACTGGAGTAGAGCTTCGCCTTCGAGTGAAGCTTGTGGCTTCTCAATCTTGTGTGTGTTGAGATTGAGGGGTAGAGGGTATTTATAGTCTAAAGGGTGATTTGAGAGAGTGAAGATTCTCCCTAAGTCCTAGAGAATATTTCCCTCCCTATTCTCCAATGCGACACCTGCCCTAAGGAACCGACGTTCTTAGGTCGGTGCACGAGGAAAAGGCGCGAGGACCTTTTCTCGCACGAGCTATGCTTCCTGCGGTGAAAATCCCGCCGTCATCTCTCCTTGATCCGCGTGAATGGTTATCGAGCGAATGGGAAAATGCCATGTGGCCTGCTACCGTGCGTGCGCGTCAGGAAGGATCCATGGCCAAGGCCGTTGGCCAGTGGCGAGCTGCCACGTGCTCCTGGCTGGGTCTCCCGCGCGTGCTAGGTTGCTCAGGCCCATGTGCGCCGGCCTGTGGTGACCGCTTTGCTCTCCCACGGGAGTGCAGCAGAGCCGCGGCACCTTGGGCCCCACCTGGGCTGGCTCGGCTTCTGGGCCAGTGGCCGTCTAGGCGTTGAGCGGACGGGGCAGACAGCGCCCTGCCTCACGTACGCCCAGCCACGGGTCAACGCCACCACGCCTGGCACCCCTCCTGCGCGATGCCGTGGTTGAGGTGGGCCAGCGTGTGGGCCCCGCTGAGGTGTTGATGACGCCAGCAACCCTTTTATCCCCTCTTAAATATTTATATCTTCTATATCTGAGCTCCAAATTATATGTTAAAATATTCATTGGAGATATCTCGACGAGCTCTACGCAGTGGTGCACTCTAACTTAGCATTTGAGCTAGTTTACGAGAATGATATATTTGGGTCTCATCTCTGGCCCGCCTTTGCACCATCGTGTATAATGTTATTCTGGGTATTTTCCTGCATGACAAAGTAAAACACCAACACATGTGGAAATTGTTAGTAATAAACCCTATCACTATGTTTGGTGATTATATTTGACATATTTTTTGCAGGAGTTGTCAGTCAAAAGTTGCACTTAATGTCGGTTTTTTATGCCGATTAGCCTACTATGGGGGGTCCCCAAGGTAGTGAGTTGTTCGGTGGGGGATCGCCAGACCTGGAACTTGAAGGTAAACTCGGGACACAAGACACGATTTAGACAGGTTCGGGCCGCCAAGGCAGCAGACCCTATGTCCTGTATGGGGTGTATAGTATTGCACCCTGCGCTGGGTTGTTTTGATTGCCCATCTAGGTAGTGCTCAAGCCTTGATCGTCTTGATATATGGAGGTGCGATGGAAATCGCACTCCATATGGAGTAGCCCCCGAGCCTTAGGTTGAATCGAAGAATCAGGCTGAGGGTCAAATCTTGAATCTGCTTCTTCTGTTTTGAAAAAAGCGATTAATGGGTGTAGTTTATAAGCCCCCGAGCCTTGAAATAATTGGATAATTAATCCAAGGCTCTTTGTCTTCATGGAAGTCATCATCCGAGTATTTTGGACCTACGACCTTCTGCTCTAGGAAATAGTCTTATCATCCGAGTTTCTTTTCTGTATTGGCCGAGTTGTTTTCCAACAAATTGAGCATCAGCCGAGTTGTTCTATGAGATCTAGCCCCCGAGCTTATGCGTTAGGTGAGCTGATGGAGGCACGCCGAGTAGTTTAGCCAAAGCTTGACCTGAAAGAAAAGGTGCATACATTATGTAGCATATTTGTAAAATGTTCAATTTACTGAAATTTATTCAGTGATAAACATAATACAAATGTAAGTTTCATGCTCTTTTTAGGCCATATTTTTTCCAGAGTAGTTAGCCTATTACGTTTAAGCACCTGGTCCCTGCATTAGCTGTTGCTCGCAGCGTGTATTTTACGCATGTAGAGAAGTTAGGCGTGACAGAAAGAGCCGAGGTTTCATGAATTAAGGCGTGTTCTGCTCGAAGAAATTAGTGACCGCCAAGAGAAGACAAAGAGTAGTCGGCTTTGCGACAGGAGCGCGGATTGCATGCAAAGTAGTCGGCATTGCGACATAGAGCGCGGCTTGCGCGCAAAGTAGTCGGCAAATGCATCCATAGGGTGTAGCACTGCGGTGCCTCCAGTACTCAGTGCACAAAACTTCGTGGCAAAGCCTCCTAATTCAGTGTACCAAGCATGTGGCGACGCCCTACGAACTCGATGTACCAAGTGTGTGGGCAGCACCCTACGAACTCAATGTACCAAGCGCGTGGGCTATCCGTTTAGCAGACCCCAGGAGTAGTCGATCACGGAGTAGCCCCCGAGGGTAATTCCCGTCGAAGAGCATATCCGAAGTAGTCGACGCATGGCCAAACATGTAGAAAATATGTTAGAAAAATAATTGAAACAAGTAACTTAGCTTGATTCGTGAACGATTGTCGACGAAGCCGTGCGCGGTCGTCGATGGAACCGCGACGGTTTGTTGATGAAGCGAACTAGTCAGAGTCGATTCCGACTAGTTGTTAGCGGAGTAGTGTCCGCTCCCAACTAGTTACTTAGTCGAGTTGAGTAGTCGACGTAGTCGTGCAAGATGGGCAGTCGATGTAGTCGTCAGCGAGTAGTCGGAGTAGTCGCCAGCTTGTTTGCGTAGTCGAAATAGCTTGACCCTCGTTGGTGACTTATGCGTGTGCATGTAGCAAGATTCTTATCCAATTTGCTTTGCACGTGAAACCTTTGGATGGAGGACAGGGGCACACATGCGTATTGCTTAGTTGATCTTGACGCACGCCAGCTTTCCTCGACCTTGAGGCACAGTACCGCAGCAGCCATACTTCGAGTCAGAAAAGCAATCGGCTCCCTCCGCCAGGATTCAGGTGTCCAAAAGTAGCAGAAGGCAGTCAAATTTTTTAATTCGATCCGAACTCGATCTGACCCGTTGAGAGTAGCTTTGTAGCTGCGCGACGGACCAATGACGCTGATTTTTTTTCGAATTCGGCGGATTCCAAGATGCGATGATGCGCGCCGGCTCCTTCTCGAACTCAACGAGCAACCAATAGAATGATATTGTCAATGAGGTCCTTCAAGCTCGCCTGATGATCTCGACGATCAATCCTACCTGACGCGCCAGCTGTCAGTTTTTTATGCCGATTAGCCTACTATGGGGGGTCCCTAAGGTAGTGAGTTGTTCGGTGGGGGATCGCCAGACCTGGAACTTGAAGGTAAACTCGGGACACAAGACACGATTTAGACAGGTTCGGGCCGCCAAGGCAGCGGACCCTACGTCCTGTATGGGGTGTATAGTATTGTGCCCTGCGCTGGGTTGTTTTGATTGCCCATCTAGGTAGCCTGACCCTCCTTTATATAGTCCACGGGGCGGGTTCCTAGTCGGCTACAAGGTAGGAGTCCTAGTAGGATTACAGGGGAATTCTAATAGGAGTCCGCCTTCTTCCTTCTTTACGGATACTGGGGATTGTATCCCCGACACTTAAGGACCGTCAACACTCTACCGGCGCAAATGTGCAAATTTGGGATACCTTGATGAAAGCTTTCATGACGGAGTTCTACTCGCCGGGCAAGACTCAGATTTTGCGCAACAAGATTGCTATCTTCACGCAAACCCCGACGGAGACCATTGCGGAAGCCTATGAGCGCTTCAATAAATACATCCGAGCCGTTCCACATCACAAGTTTCCAAAGGAGGATATAGTCCAGAAGTTCTACCAAGGCCTCATGACGGCATCAAGGGTGATCATCGACGCATCGGCCAGAGGATCCATCATTGAGCTCATCCCGACGCTAGCTCTCAAGCTATTCAAGAAGGTGGCGGATAATGATGCGTGGGCATCATCGGGACGGCTACACCCTACACCGTCCGCGGGCGTTGCTAAAAGTGTTTTGCAGGTGAAGCGTGAAGAATTACTAGAAGGGAAGATCGATTCACTCATGAGAAGGTTGGAGAAGATGGAGGTGGACAAGAAGGAAGCCCATGCTATTGATTTGAGGGCAGCCGAAATAAGGTCCACATGTGAAGATTGTGGAGAGTACGGCCATGTCCAGAAGAATTGTCCGGAGGAGGCTAAGGTGCTCGAGTACATGAAGAAAGGGGAGTTGTTCCCTCCATCCAACTTCCGCTACAGACAAGGTAGACCTCAATTTATTGCAAGCTCAACCATTCAAAACTCGATGCCTCTTCATATACAATTGAAGGAGTTCATGAAGGAGCAAGGCAAGATCAACAAGGACACCGTCACTAAGTTCAAGGCTATGGACAAGATATTGGAGAACATTGATGGCAAGGTGACGGAGGTTGGAAGCTCTAACCATCAAGTGCTCAACATGATGATGATGCTAGAGACACAAGTGACCTAGCTAGCCGGACGCCTACCTAGTAAGGAAGAAAGATTACCGGGGCAACCTCAAAATCCGAAGACGGCAAAAGCAATTCAAACTCGCTCGGGGAAGGAGACCGAAGATCCTGAACACCCGGCCAGAGCAAGGAAGCCTAAGCCAAGTGTTGAAGCCGAGATGACACAAAAGAGAAGGCGCCTACTCTGTCACCTAAAATAGTCACCCAAGAGCCTGAGTTTGAGATGATCGATGAAGACACCAAGATTCTTCCTCCGAGGCCACGTTATCTCAAAGGTAAAATTGATGTGCATTTTGAAAAATTTGTTGAAGTGGTTCGCAGGTTGAACATCAATATGCCGCTCTTGGACGCTCTACAAGTTCCAACATACTCTCGCTACTTCAAAGACATCCTTTCAAACAAGCGCGAGATGTCGCCGCCAAGCACCATAAAGATGACCGAAGAATGTAGCGCAGCTATCGCCGACCAAGCTCCCGAGAAGAAGAGGGATCCGGGGTGTCCAACCATCCCGTGTTCCATCGGATCATACATGGTCGAGAGGGCATTGTGTGATCTTGGTGCAAGTGTGAGTGTCATGCCGAAGGCCGTGTATGAGAAGCTACGCTTACCGGAGCCGGAACCCACTGCCATGTGCCTAGAGTTAGCGGACAACTCCGTTCGCTATTCTATGGGCATCGCCGAAGACGTACCCGTGAAGATTGGAGAGCACCTAGTCCCCGTTGACTTTGTGATTCTCGATATGGGAGAAGGGACAAAATCACCACTCATCCTTGTAAGGCCGTTCCTCAAGACCGCAAGGGCGAACATCGACGTTGGCAAAGGGGAGATCAAGTTCGACATCAATGGCACCATGAGCGAGTTCAAATTTCGTCCACGTCTTGAGGTATGCAATATGATCAATGTTAAATATATTCCACCTCACCGTTGTGACACCAAGGAGGAGCCAAAGAAGAAGGAAGCGAAGGAGACCAAAGAAGTTGTTGCATCCGTCGAGACAAAAGCTCAAAGCCCGCTTGTGAAGACAAAAAAGATGACTAAGCCGAAGAATAATCCTGCACCCAAGCCAAGGATCGTGCAGAAGTGGGTACCCAAGACTTCAACGCCACCACCGAGCATTGGTCCGAAGTGAAGAAAAGAAGAAGTCTAGCTATAGACTATAAACGAAGCGCTTTGCGGGAGGCAACCCGTTCGTCGAGTCAAGAATAAGCTACCAGGAGGACAACCCTGAAGACATTTGAGTAAGTGAGTCATGAATTTTGCTGCAAGACTTGATAAACATTTGTTAAATTGGTCGTTCGGTCGGACATTTAAATTAGAGTTGCTCGGTCATTTTGATTTTAATTCTTATTCTATTGCAATGACTTGAGCCTTCTCATGATTTATTTGCTTGTCTTGAGAAACCCAAAACCAAATTCCCACACCCATTTTGGCGACCGTCCTTTCCATGACGGCCGGACCAACTTGATCATTGCAAAGACACGACTAGAGCCAAGCGTTGTTCATAATTCTTTAAATTCTTTGACGCATGCTAGGCTCACGCAACCTTAGGAATTTTCAGTTTTATTTCCCTAGAATTAGGATTTTTCTAAGCCCCTTTTATTTTATTTTTTTCAAAATATCTCTCTCATTTTGGCCAAAATTTAGAACCTAAATCCATGACCCACAGTTGATCTCGAGAATGTTCGCTATCAATTCATGAAAGTGAGCAATACCGGTGCAATCAAAATAAACGTTGTCGAAAAATATTTCTCAACTTACAAATGTTTATGATGCCCAAATTCCCCTCTATTTATTCATTCAAACTCATTGCTTGCTTTGAGTTGGTTTTATTTGTCAAGATTAGAGGACTTAAGCATCTAAACATGCTTTGGAAGGGTTTATGATCATGATCACTACTAATGACCAAGATTGAGTTTACGGGAAGAATTTTTGTGCTCTCCACCTATCACCACCTGCAAGAGGGGGCAGCCATGCATGGTGGTACACTCATTTTTGCAGGATTGAAAGCAACATTTGGAGTGGAGTTGAAGCAAAGGACAAAAGCATGAATCAAGGTGGAGAAAACAATGTGCAAGTTGACAACTTTTGTAAAGAATGTGTGGTTCACAACATTTGGGCGGTGCAAAGCAAGTGGAGCAGCTGGACAATGATCAACATTCATCTCAGAAGAACGTGGGAGCAAGGACATGTGAAGGTGGCCAGGGAGGACCCTAGGCCGGCCGGCCTGGTGCCTTCTTAAGGGCCCTGGTGCCCCCCTTTCACAGGTAATAGCTCATACAATTCTTAGTTGTTGTTCCTCAGTTCTTCCACCTTGAACACCAGCAAGAGCTCTGAAAATTTCGAGAATCAAAATCAGCCCCAAAAATCTCCAAAAATCACTACAATTCCTAGTTTGTTCTTCTCTTCAATATACTGTTTTTCCACCGGCGAGAAACCCCCGGTGTGTTGGTTTTTGTGTTTGCAGGAAGGCACCATGAGGAGGAGTGTCATGAACTTCATCACCAGAAAGAGGACAAGGTCATCGGCATCCGACGCGCCATCGGCGAGCTCTTCGCGGAGGCACTCCGTTGCGGAGTCACCGCGAAGCATGGAGGAAGACAACCCTGCACCGAGGAGCAACATGCTGCTCCTTGGTGGGATGCAAGACCCAAGAAGTACCTCCATGCGGTTCACCGAACCTCGTGCGCGTGCCGGCACACCACCACCTCCTGCACCTCAACGGGCCACAAGATCAACCGCACCACCGACATACAAGCCAAGAATTCAGAATATGGGTTTATCATCCTGTCGGAGGAAGAAGAAGCAAGGCTCAAGAATTTAAGAGGAAGGTTGAAGGCAAACACCGATTTTGATGATGATGCACTACAAAATTTGGGATTCTATGGAGACATTTATGGGCTACTGGACAATCTTGGATGGAGGCAATTTTCCGATGGTGTTCCGGTGCACGTGCATGCAGAAATCGCATTGGAGATAATGATGACCATGAGAGTGGTGACAAGAAAAGTTGATGAGCGAGAAGTGTCATGCCTCGAATTTAGGTTGAAGGATGAAGAAAGGTCCATCACCTTTGAGGATATTGGAAATTTACTTGGTTTCAAGGGTGATGCACCAGAAAGAGCCGAAGTTGAAGAAGGAGGGTTAGATAAATTTTGGAAGAAAATTGCAAGAAATGACAACCGCCAAATGAAGAATATAAGTAATGTCATACTTCAAATATTTCATTCTTGGATGAGCAAGAAAATCTTCGGGAGGATGAGAGAGTCCAAAGTAACCGATGCGGAGTTAAATTATTTATACGCGGCATTGGTGGAAAAGCAAGCAATTGATCCTACCTACATCATGATTCATAGGTGGGTATGTGAAGCAACATCTGGCTCCAGAGATATTGGCTTGGGTTGTTATCTTTCCATAATAGCAATTGCATTGAACTCAAGATTGGAAACAAACTCGGCATTCTACATAAAGGGAAGCGACCTTAGAATTGAAGCTATGAGGCAATGTCACTACATCGGGGGAGATGAGAAAAATGGTTTCAAAATTGCAAACACCATTATTTATCTCCCCGATGCAAGATTGAAATTATTTGCAAGAGGAAGAGTTGATTGGCGCGATGAGAAGATTTTGGTCAAGGCTAAGAAGAATAAAAGAGGGAAGCATATTGGAGAGTCATCGGCACCGGTTGAAGAAGAGGTGGGAGAGGAATTGCCACCAGCTAGTTCTTCTTATTGGACAACAGAATTTCAAAATGCACCAAGTGGACAAGGACCTCCGGAAGGATGAGGGCAACAACGGGGACATGCACCAGCTCAAGCATGGGGGTATGAAGCGCCAGTGCCACCACCGATGTATCCACCGCCGCCTATCTATAGCAATTATGGCTACCCACCGCCGCCACACCAAGGAGTGTTCCTGGATCCATCCTTTGGAGCTCAATTTACACATCTCCACCGGAAAGAAGCACAAGAATGATTGGAGCCTACGCCGATAGAAACTTGGAGGACATTAATGCCATCCGGAGGCATACGGACCAACTAGAAGATGGGACTGCGGGGATTGCATATCAAATGAAACTTCTAGCATTGGCGCTGCCGGAACATTTTGAAGGAGGAGCCTCTCAAGTGTACTATGACCAAGGGTATAACGCAAGACAGCCGCCAAGCCAAGAGGAATGACCGATGGAGACCATGAATAAATTGCTCGCACGTGTGGTTTGAGTTTTCTCCTTTCTTTTATTTATTTTCTGCGTGTGTGCAAGCTTGTGTGCGTAGCAATCTTCTGTTTTTATTTATTTTTAGCATGTGTGTGAGTGTGTCCTTTTGTTTATCATCACCATGATCACTATATATATCACCGATGCTTTCATGACATGATTATTAGTGATGATAGAAAGTTTATGCCATGTTGAAATATGATGATCGTTGCCGCTTTGTCTATTTTTGCGCTTGGCTTATGCATGATTGAACTAATGCTCTCCCTAACATGATCTGAAATTTACCTAAATACTGGCTCAATCTTTTGTGGAGGTTATGATAATTTTAGACCCATATTTATTATTATTGCTCTCTCTTTTAAACTTGTCAAGGGATATTTAATTGTTGAATTTAATTAAGCTAGCCTTGTCATTAATACCTTTTGCAATTGCTCTACCTATCCAAAGCCTAAATGATATATCATGTTGAACCGTAGTATAAGAATTATTTTCAAGTGAATTGATTCAAGACTTATCTTCTCTGGTATGAGACTAAGAAGCTGACCATTCCGTTTTGCGTACCTTCTCTTTGCTAGCCTATCTATCCATGCATTGTGAGTTTCTACACCGGAAACTTTGCAAACTTCGCTGGATATCCACCCTAAACCCAAGTTATCTTTTTGTGAAATACCTCCTTGACCACAACCTAATTTGAGTATGGATCATTATCTCGAGGAAAATCTGGAGAGTCAAGAGCTTGATACAAGGAACATATATTTAAGAGGCATCAAAGAGTGCGTAGAAGAAAAATTAGAAGAAACGGAGGTCCACAATGAGTGGGCCGGCCGGCCTCAACACCATGAGCCAACAGGCCTACCCCCTATCCTCCTCCAATGGCTTCAAAATTCGATGAGAAGATACTCCCTGAAGATTTAAACCATTTTCCAGAAGATTGAGATGGATACTTACTCTAGCATTAGGCACCACTTCTATGCTCGAGGACGAGCAACCATTTAAGCATGGGGGGAGGTGCTGAGTAAGTACTAATGTTGCTAGAAGTTCTAAGGAGCATAAAGAAAGAAAAGGAAAAAAATGAAAAAATGTTGAAAAAGGAAGAAAGAAGAAAAAAGGTGTGAAAATAAATGCTCCTTAGTTCTTTTTGCTTCATTAAATTCCATAGTGCCTTAAAGATTATTCCATACTCAAATATTCCAACCATGTGCAATCCGATAATGAGGACTTCATTTGTGCCTCGGGATCAACCTTTGCAATTAGCACATGTCCACTATCTAAAAGTGTGTGTTCCATTTTCCCTCTCTCTACAAAATCGATTATTTTCCATGGTGTTTTCGACGAATCTCGGTAAACTCGTGAGAAGTATTTCTTGTTTTGATAATATCTTGATTATAATATCTTTTGTTAGGACTAACCTTTCCCTTAAGCTACAGATAAAGCCCTACACATATATGAGAGAAAGGGAGGTGAAGAGAGTTCTAGCAAGTTCGAGAGACAAGATAAGCTGAGAGTTTCCATGAGCAATTGCAATGAGGTTTAAATTATTGATCTTGGTTTAGCAAATCTTTTGAAACTTATTTCTTAATTTCTGAGACTTGTTTAAATTAGAGAGCATGTGTTTAAAGTCTTTGTGGGGAACACTTAATTCATATCTACCCTCCATACTAGAAAGAGCTGGTTACAACTTGAAGAATTAATTGCAAAATATTTTGAGGGCATTATGTTTTCTCGTGTATGATCAAGTGCAAGGATTGGACACCGAAAGGCAACGCTGATTTTTATTGAAGACTTACTCGAGGACGAGCAAGGTTTAAGCATGGGGGGATTGTTGACGCTCCTTAGCGACACATTTTTACCCTTGTTTATTTTCAGTAATGGCATGAATTTGATATCTAAACTAACGATCATACTCTATAACCGGGACGTTTTCGCATATGCATGTGTTTTTGGAGGATTTCTGTTTACGCAGGTTTTTGGGCTAAATTGGAGCACATATGGACAAGGCTTGTGACCATGGACAACACGATGAAAGATGAAGGCCAGAAGCCCGAAGGAGAGGCTAGGCTGGCCGACCCCATATGGCCTAGGCAGGCCGGCCAATGTCATTCCAAGCCCCGTTCGTGCTCATCTTTGGTGAACCATCCTCCAAAAATATTTGAAAGGCAAGTGCTTCAAGATAAGGTCAAGAAACTTCGGGGTCAAGGCAAATCAATTGGAGAATTTGGAAGGCAAGTGCTTCAAGATAAGGTCAAGAAACTTCGGGGTCAAGGCAAATGACGTCCAAAGGCCCACATGCATAGGTGGAACAACTACTGAAACTTCCAGAAGACTTGGGGAGAAAGAAGAGGACGAGGTGGCCAGGAAAGAGGCCAGGCCGGCCGGCCTGGGCATCTCTGGGCCGGCCGGCCTAGGCCCCCCGGCGCCGCCTCGCCCCTTCCCCCCTCCCCCTTCGACCTAGGGTTTCCTCAGGGTATAAATAGCCCCTGTGTCCCTGTGCCACGCAAGAATTCATTCATCATTCGTCGCTGAGGAGCAGAGGAGCTAGAGGGACACCTTTCGGAGAGCTGAGGGTCGTGCTAGCTGTCTAGGGTTCTACCCTAGCCGATGTGGGAACCCTGCGAGGAAGACCACGTCGAAGTTCTGGAGCTAGGATCATCAAGATCAAGGTAGGATCCCGGTGGTGATCTTGTGATGTACTATCATTCATGGTGAAGTTATTTGTGTTTCCGAATCTTTAGCGATCAAAGTGCCTCTTCTTTGATTTCGTTCTATCTTGGTTTTACTTCTTCTCCAATCTATTCTCAAAATAGATTGCTTGGGGTGTTCTTGTAGCCATGGTGGCTAGGGGTTCATACCGGATCTACCAAGTGGTTCGACACATTCACTTGTGAACGTGCCCTTAAGTTACCCACACCGATAAAGAGCATCGTGACAGGGTGTGATCCCATGTACGGTGGGGCTTTCGGGAGTTTGACCGGAGGTCTTGATTTAAAGATGCTTTTTATTAAGATTCACATCTATCTTACTTCACTCTGTTTGGCTCGGAGCTATAACATATGTATGATCTAGGCAATCTAGATTGGTTGTCTCTAACTTTCTCTTGCTACCTCCGGTGTTTGGTTTTAGTAGATTAGATCTGTTTTATAACTCTCTTCAAGACTAAAGGATTTCTATGCTAGTTGGATTGTTTCTTGTATCTTTAGTTCCACGGATTGATAAACCTTGAAGGAGTACTCTAAGGGAAGGGCTACAACTGATCCATGCGCTTGGGGTTCACGATTGATGCATCGAAGGGACGTCAACAACGGGTCACGGGTGAGGGGGGATGTGCACACCTCCCTTGTCAGATGGATAAGATGTATCCCAGACTGGGGGCTATCCTTTTGACCGAGTTATGGCGCCGCCCGCATTCGTCCCTCCGTAATCATGAGGTTTTTGTGGGGAAAGGGGAGCGGGTGTGCGAGGCCAGACATAGTAAATGGCACAACCGTCCCCCTTCCTTTTTGTAAGGAAACGCTGACATCCTTGGGGTTGGTGTACTTTTCTGACCGTCCACAATGGGAGCCTCTTCTACGCATGGGCCGTGTTCGCCATTCGCGGCCCAGCAGGCTTTGATTTGTCCGGCCCAACGTGGATCCCCATTCTGGTGGTGCTGACAGTAGCACCCAGGGCCGTGTTTGGGTCTATGTGGAAGGACCTGGCGTGGGGCCAATAGTCTCTTCCCCTACCCATGTCGTGTTGAGGCAGCCATAATGGCCACTTTCCCACGATCTCGAGGATCGTGCCAGCTTTCTTGTGGGAGAGGTTTAATCCGCTCTTGGCCTCACGAAGGCGAGGCACCTCCCCCTGGTTGCTTATATTGCCCTTCAAAGGGCTTTCTTAGGCTTCCACACCTAGTAGTCTTCTCCCTTGCATACTTCTTCTTCTTCATCTCACTATCCATGCTCGCTACACCATGGCTCACCGCGATCGAGGTGGCCGCTGCGACCAAGGCGGTCGTCGCCTTCTAGACTTCGTCCCATTGATCATCGATGCGGACATCACGTGGCAAGCGACTGGGTTGTTGTCCATGAACACTGTCCTCCACATGAGGAGGTGTTTCCTCGCCCCTGCCTCCAAAGGAGATGGCCTCATGGAGGTGCTGGAGACGTAGCAGATCAATCAGGTCCACCTGGTCCTCAATGCTGTCATCACGCTGATGATCTTCGCTCATGCGTGCAAGATGTTCATTGGGGTGCAGCCATCGGTGGAGCTGCTCCGGTAATTCATCTTAGCCGACCTCCGTGGTGCCACGGGCCGATAGTGTGCCGGCCCAACCCCGCCTAGTTGGTGGTTGTTACTTCCGAAACCAGGTGCGTCGATGTCCTGAGTTCATCGCCTGGTCCAAGAAGGGATGGCTGGGAGCGCCAATGGTTATAGGTGGAGGTCAACGACTGAGCTGCGCCCTTGAACCCCCTGTCTGGTCTACCAAGGCGTCGCAACAATTGGACCACACAACGTGTGGTGGGGGCAGTTTGGCCCCGGTCCTGATGCGCCATCTCCATCTTCGCACTAGTGGCCTGACCGTGGCAATGGTAGGTCTAGACTTCTTTTTTTTTGCTGCTTTGCTCCATTATAGGCACGACTTTACCCGGCTTGGTTCTACACCGGCGACAACGACGAGTGTCGTTTGGTGAGGGACGCCGAGGGCAACCATCGCGACGCGGTCATCGAGACCTAGGTGGACCAGGCCTTGGAGGTGAGGGATGTGGCGTCGGCATTGCTCCCTAAGGGAGTCATCCCTTTATTCGAGGACAACGTGCGCCATGCTATCTTGGCTGGCCTCCAGGTTACTGACTCACAGAGCTGTCCTCCGCTCGTGCACTACCAGGCGTCATTGCCGCTCCCGGTCGGGGCGGCATTGTGATCCGGGATGCTCCCCCGGCTTCGCATGCGCCGCCCGATATCAGTCCTCCCTGGGATCCTTCCGCGGGGGGTCTTGTGGACGCGCGGGGGAAGGCGAAGCGTGCTTGCTCCCCTTCTCCCGCGCTGGCTCGCTCGTCTTCCTCCTCATCGCCTCCTTCGTTGTCGCCTCACCTTAGCGATCCTGGCCAAGGGTGCTCCGTGGCTGGAGAGGCTGGCACCACCCTAGCACACCCCTCATCACCAAAACGGTTTCGGATCCTTGCCCCTTCATGGCGCTTTCTTGGCTCAGGCTCCAGTTAGGGTTTTCTTCTTGCCCCCTATGTTCGGAGGTCATCTTTCCCTTCCTCTGACCCTATTGCTCTTTGTGCAGTTCCAAGAGCACGCAGAGTCATGCCGCGGCGTTGGAAGGGGGCAAGTCGTGCCCGGCGTCGGACACCCTCGGGGCTACGGTAGAGTTTGAGGCACCTTTGAAAGCCGTTCGGTACCGGGCAACATGGAGCCGATGAGGTGGGCGGCACCAGTGCGTGGCGTGGAAACAGCGGCCCTAGGCTCTAACGAGTCTACGCCCAAGTCTCCGGGCCGTTAGATGCCTCCCGCTTGAGGGGAAGCGCTCCCCTAGGGTTCGACGAGAAGTGCCCCGAGTATGGCGAGCCTGGCTGAAGGGGGAGTGGTTGAATCCACAGTGCCACCTGCCCCCGTCGTGTCCTCCGGCCCAGGCCCATCCTAAGGCACGTTGGTGCCTCCTCCTTCGCCACCCCGCGCGCTGACGCTTGTGGGAGGCGTGGGGCATGGTGCTGTGGTACGGTGGGCACGCTTCATCATATCTCCCTCCTGCAGCCTTTGTGCACCGGCACGACACAGCTGCCGCGGGTGCCACCCATGGGGAGGCGTCATTGATGGCGTGGGAGAGCGACCTACGGGCCCGTGAGGAAGATGTCCGCCACCGCGATGAATAGTGGCAGCTTTGCGGCCATCGACTTGGTGGCTGTGAGGAGATCATGCTGGCCTAGGAGCTAGACATCGAGCGGGAACTTGGTGGTCTCCCAGCTCAGCTGGAGGCCCTGCAGGCTCGGGACACCCAGCTCCGTGATTGGGAGTTCAGGCTGCTCGAGGAGCAGTCGGTTCTCCTGGTCAGGATGGACGAGGCTGCCCGTCGCGAGGCGGCCTTGCACCTCCGCGAGCAAGAGCTTGGGCGCCGAGAGGAGCGTGTCTAATATTTGTGCTCTGCATTATTTCATTCGTTCATTAATATTTAATGCAAGTTATGAAAGGGTAAGTCGTGTGGAGTACCTTTTGTACTCATGGTGTTGTTGTTAAGTTGATACAGGTAATGCGCAATCGGAGGCCGTGTTTAGCTTCTTTTACCCCACAGATAGAGGTGCAGGGAGGGAGTAGACAACCGATTGTTTTATTGTACGGCACTATCAGCATATAGTGTGGACCTTCTTATATGTATTTTGTTATCGTATGAGCGTGATGATAGAGCTACGCGCTGTTTAAACTCTTGAACTTGTTTATGTATAACTTTGAGCCTTTATGTATGTTGGACCTTGTGTGTGGAATGTTATATGTGTGATGTGTTTTACTTGTTGTGCTTTGTGAGGTATGTATAAATCCTGGGCTTGCTCTTGACACATCTCAAGCACTACTGGAATTAAGGCTCCTTTAATTGAGTTGACCAATCGACGACGCTCGGTTAAATAGGTTTAATTAGGCGGTTCCTCACTAAAGGGGAAGTCGGTGATGGAATATTTGTGCTCCACATTATTTCATTCGTTCATTAATATTTAATGGAAGTTATGAAAGGAGCTGCGTCTAATATACAGGATGGAGAACAATCTATATGATTCTACAAGCTTGGAAGAGACTAATGTTTCTAAATAGCGCACTAAGACATTTAGCATGAAGCCTGCAAAAACACCTAATAGGCAAACTCTCACCAAATGAAACAAATTTTCCATTTAGAGTTATTTTTAAAATTTTCTTATAAATAATGAAGACAGAAATGAACATACATACCATTTATATGCTTATCAAGACTCCCATTTGGCAGAAACTCAAAGCAGAGTATCCTTTGTCGTACGTCTGCAATGACCATCCTCCCATCGTAGCTCTCTACTCTCCCTTTTGTGTCAGCACAATATCCTAGGAACCGTACTATGTTTTCGTGCTTCAGCTTTATCAAACCACAAACCTCTTGGTTGAAGCTTTTGTCGTCCATATCGACTGCTTGTGACAGCCTTTTCACCGCAACCGACCCATTCTGAAGCAACCCCTTCAGTCCCAAGGAATCCCTTGTCAGTATGAACATGAGCGTTTGTGGATCAAATGTGGTAAAGACTGATGCCAGTTATTGAGAGTACTGGTACCTCGTAAACATCTGCAAACCCACCACTGCCAATTATCTGATCTTCAGAGAAATCATTTGTGATGGCTTTCAGAAGTGAAAATGGCAGGTCGGCCGGCTCTTTGTTTGCATCAAGCAGCATTTGCTCCAAGAGATTATTGGCTTTACAATCCATTCGCAGTCAAATATAGCTGTGCTCTCGATATAAAAAAGATATATCGATGTGGCATTCAATCATAGATGCATTTAGATTAAGCTTCAGCAGTAGCGGATCTAGAAACTTGTAAGCAGAGTATTTAAATAGGAAAGGAATACAAACGTTTACCCTTGGCGACAAATAAAAATGCCCTTTGCGCTTCACGGGCAAGCGCAGGCAGGCACGCACCCAAGGTTGCTGGATAATGGATCCGATCCGCCCGCCAGACCGCCACTGCTCACCAGTCACCAGGAATGATTTGTAGGAAAACACTTATCGGTCCTATACTTAGGAATCAATCAGAGTGCTTCCGTAGGAACATACTGCAGAGAGGGAGAGAGCACCGGTGACATTGTTGATTCCTAACCTGGAAGATGGAAAGGAATAAGCAGCGGATGAGCTGGAGATGGAAGCCGGATTTAGTGACTCCCGCCGCCTGCGGTTCGCTGTTCCCTGGTGAGAACGACAAGTCTTAGCTTGGAAACACCGGCAACCTTTGGATCGGCGAGCTTCGGAGGTCGGATACTTAGACTCGCTGAAGGCAAGTCATCGAATAAATCTTACTCAATGGAGATGGGTGTGTCCATCGAGTTCTGTTTTTTAGGTACATAAAAAGACCAACTTTAATTACGCGGTTCACGACAATAAATGGTTGTTTGGATGTACGGCAGCAAGAGGTAACCCGGCCGGCCGGCTGAAAGTTCGACAATACTCAAGAGACCCATGCAGCACGCTGGCCTCCATTCACATTCACATGACTGAGACTGACCCATATGAATTGAACCGTTGGTCTAAAGCTTATTATGTTTTTTTAGGGCCCATCTAAAGACACCACTTTTTTGTACGAGAATATGTGCAGAATGCACGAATATTGAGACAAAGTAATGTGTGGAAGCGGGGACCGTATGCACACGTTCCGCAAGATGAATAAGCGACATGTCGCACGGACCATCATAGCCCATCTGCCTAGCAATGCGCAGGCCCTGACCGTAGATAGCAAGAGCACTGGAAGCAACAGAGGAAGTGGTAGCGGCATCACAAAGCATCAGGAAACCGTCAATCCTTGTCGCAATCTTATTCGTTCCCACCAAAAAATTGTTTTGTTTTTTCTAACCCTCGTACCACAATCAATGTTTTGGTCAAATCGATTCCATATTTTTACAAAACAAATTTAGTACTTTGAAAAAACTAATTCGACATTTTTCATGAAGATGTTGAATAATATATTGCAAGTGTTGAAACGATGTATTAAAAACGTTGGAATAGTTTCTCGAAATGTTGAAAAAAATTAGGAGTAATATATTACATAACATTTTTATTGCATTAATTGTAATTAAAAACTGTGGTTCAAACGGATTTCAATTTAAATGTATATATAGTTTAAGAGAAATGATCGGTTGAAGTTTAGAATTGAGACACGTGTTCCGCACATGCTGCTCTCCACCACAATGCAGCTGCTTCAGTTCGCGCCCGATCCGCCTCAGCCATCTGACTTTGGTTATGTTGACTCTTTTTCTGGTCAACACACGGAATTGCGCTAGCTCACGCAGATCCGCAACGGATCAGTTAACTGCAGCACGCCCAGGCAAAACCGGTGAAACCGGTTTATGGATCCGATGAAACCGGTTCTTCGGGGCTTGCTGCGTGAGCCTAAGATCGCCGGCCCGGGAGGGACCCCGTCAGGGCAGGCGCACCTAGGGTTGCTCTGAGGTCGGCAGGCCACTCAGAACGCCGTCAACGCCGTAGAGACGAAGCACGAACAGAAATTAGGGTTGGAAAAGCTAGGGTTTGGATATGACAAAAAGTAAAGATATTAAATGTTTGATCGATTGGATTACACTCAATCGGCTGTGGCCCTTTATATTTATAGGGTGGGGAGGTCTTGCCCCGCAAGGAAAGTCCTATTACAACTTGGATCTACAAAAAGAGTCCAAACCTACTAGGACTCGGGGAAAACCGGTTCCATTGGTTTCAAATCCTGTTCCACCGGATTGCTTTGTCAAACGGGCCATAGTAAACCAAACCGGTTCCACCGGTTCTTGAATCCGGTTCCATCGGTTTCCCTGCAAATCCTGCTCCGTGCCAATTTTGATCGTCAACATATGCCCCCCTGTTTTTTGGTAAAGCTTGCGTACCAGAAAACATATTAGCACGAAGAAATACTCTTGAGGACGATGTTCAACAAAATCCATCGGCCTTTTCATCCTAAGGGCGATATTCAACATTATTGGCCATATAAATTAAGCTTCCTGCCAAATACTCAGATAATACTTCTTCAAATACCTCCCATTGAGAGCTCTTGGCAGCCGCTGACCTTGCAAAGTCTCCACTATATAAGAATTGCCGAAGATCACCTTAATTATCTTGTATGGACCTTCCCAACTTGGAGACCATTTACCAAACTTGTTGCTCTTCGATCCTATAGGTAGAATTGTTTTCCAAACCAGATCACCAACCTAAAAAGACTTTGGTTTTACCTTCTTATTGTAAGCCTTGGCAACCCGAATTTTGTCCTTCTCAATCTCCTTCAAGGCCTTTAATCGCTTGTCGGTAACCTCATCAATATTGTCCATCATTAAGTCATGATAATCAGCAGTATTGAGATCATTTTGTCTAGCCAACCGATAAGCACTCAAATTCACTTCAACAGGCAAAACAACTTCCTGGCCATATACAAGCTACAAAGGAGTAACTTTAGTACTACCATGTCTAGATATACGATGAGCCCACAAAGCCTCAGATAAAAACCTCATGCCACCTCCTAGGATTTTTCTCTATTTTCTTTTTAATGAGCTTAATCAAAATCTTATTACTAGACTTGGTCTGACCATTAGTCTGAGCATAGTATGGAGATGAATTGAGCAATTTAATACCATACATCTCAAAAAACTCACAAACTTCTTTTGATATAAATGAAGTACCTTGATCAGTAGTCAAAATTTGTGGAATGCCAAATCTATAGATAATATGCTCAGTAATAAACTCAATTACCTCTCGATGTGTCATATTCTTCAAAGGTATTACTTCGGTCCACTTTGTAAAATAATCAGTAGCCACCAACACGAAGCGGTGTCCCTTTGATGAAGGAGGATGAATCTGCCCAACAAAATCCAATCCCCATCCTCGAAAAGGCCAAGGTTTGATAATAGGATGTAATAAAGCAGCTAGAACCATCTGAATATTCCTAAACCTTTGACACTCTTCACAATCTTTGTAATACCGAAAACAATCAGCTATCATATTAGGCCAATAAAAACAAGCTCTTCTTAAAAGCTACTTCATCTTAGGAGCCGATTGATGTGTACCACAAATTCCTTCATGAACTTCACCCATTGCAACCTTAGCTTGATCAGAATCCAAGCACTTCAATAATAAATCCTCAGCCGTCCGACGATATAATTCACCATCAACCAAAGTAAATTTAAATGCCCACCGTCGGACTTTTCTGTCAAACTTATGACTAGGATTCTGCAAATATTCAATAATGGGTATTCTCCAATCAATAACTTCGTCCTCATTAATTTTAGATTGCTCGACGGCCGGTTTCACCGGTTCTGGAATCGGTTCCACCGGATATTCTGGTTCCACCGGTTTCTAAATCCGGTGCAACCGGTTCTTTCTGGGTAGAGAACTCGGCTATGCAAAGCGTCGGCTTTCTTTCATGAAAATTTCATTTTTGAATATCATTACTGAGCCAAAGCATTAGCCCTTGGATTCTCATCTCTTGAAATATGATATATAGAGAATTCATCAAATTGAGCAATCATATCCAAGCATTTATCGAGATATGCATTTAAAAATCCATCAAAGCATTGGTGTACCTTATTTACTTAATGTACAACCAACAGAGAATCACCAAATGCTTCCACATGTTCTACTCCCATGTCATGCAAAATTTCTAGCCCGAACAATAAAGCTTCATTTTCGGCTTGATTGTTTGTACAATCATTCTTCAATCAGTTAAGAGCTTCAAATTCAGCACCACTTGGCGATATAAAAACAACAACAATACCACAACCGCTCTTACAAACCGATCCATCAAAATGCAATTTCCATAGAGTAAAAGTAATATAACTGATATCTAAATCATTATCATTAATGCTATGCTCAACAATAAAATCAGCAACAATTTGGCCTTTCATAGATTTCAAAGGTTCACAAGCCAAATCATATTCAATGAAAGCATAAGCCCATTTTTCAATTCTACCACTCAAAATTGGTCTATGCAACATATATTTAATAATATCGGTTTGACAAGCCACTATGCAAGTATTGGATAATAAATAATGCCTCATCTTGGTACAAGCATAATATAGTGATAAGCAAAACTTTTCAATAAATATATACCTAGTTTCGGCATCCAATAATCGACGACTTGTATAAGTAATAATATGCTCCTTTCCTTCGGTTTCTTGAGTCAAAACAGCCCCAAACTTGATCTTCAGCAGCCACATATAATTTAAATGGAAATCCTCTCCTCGGAGCTTTCATGACTGGCGGTGAAGACAAGTAATATTTAATCTTCTCAAAAGTTTCGTGCTGTTTTGCCCCCCAAGTAAATTCGGCTTCATCTTTTAACCGAAGAATAGGAGTAAAAGCATTAACCTTCCCAGATAAGTTGCAAATAAATCTCCTCATGTAATTCACCTTGCCTAGAAATTTCTTCAAATCTTTCTTGCATGTAGGAGCTTTGATCTTCTTAATAATATCAATTTTCTTAGGATCTATCTCTATGCCATTCTCATGAATAATAAAGCCTAGAAACTTTCCAGCCGACACACCAAATGCACATTTAAGTGGGTTCATCTTTAATCCATACCAACGCATTCTCTCAAAAGCAAGTCTCAAATCAGCCAAATGGGGTTTTAAGCCAGTCAACTTAACAACAATATCATCAATATGGACTTCTATGATTAAGCCAAGCAAATCATGAAAAATTAAATTCATGGCCCTTTGGTAAGTAGCACCAGAATTTTTCAAACCAAAGGTCATAACTACCCACTCAAATAAACCAACAAAATCTGCACATACAAAGGCCGTTTTGGATATATCCTCTTCAGCCATGAATATTTGATTGTAACCAGCATTACCATCAAGAAAACTAATAACTTTATGTCCAGAGGCATCATTAATAAGCATGTCGGCTATAGGCATTGGATATTCATCTTTAGGAGCAGCTCTATTAAGATTTCTAAAATCAATGCAAACTTTGAGCTTACCAGAATCTTTTTTCTCAACTGGCACAATATTTGATAACCATTCAGTATAACGACAAGGCCTAATAAAATTCGCATCCAACAACCGATTAATTTCTTCTTTAATCCGGTCATACATATTAGGATTGAAACGCCTAGCAGTTTGTTTAAAAGGCCTAAAACTAGGTTTAATAGGCAGCCGATGCTCAACTAACTCGTGGCTTAAACCAGGCATCTCTTGATAGTTCTATGCAAAACAATCAACATTTTTTTTCAACAGCTCGATTAATTCAGCTTTATAATCAGCTTTCAAATTTTTGTTTACAAATATCGGCCTAGGTATAGAACCATCACCAATATCAATCTCCTCTAAAGAATCAGCCGACGTAAAACCTTGTCCCAGTTTACTCATATCATCAAAGTCTTCAATGGCCTCACACATATCGTTCTTTTGTGCCCGATAGTGCTCAAGTCTCTGCTGCAACCATTCTGAACTATTCATTTAATTCATAACAAATGGTTTAGCCGATACTCAACCGGCTTTAGAACAGCAGGCACAAAACCATCTCTAGTACAGCTGATCATCTCATAATCAGAAATATCTAAGCCTGTTAAACACTTGACATGATCATGCATAGACATGGTAGAGCCATCAACCACAGCAACACAAGCCAATGTATCTCCATGTACAACCTCAATATCTTCGTCAACCCATTGAATAAGAAATTGATGCAAACTAAAAGGTACACATCTATTTGCATGAATCCAATCACGACCCCATATTAAACTGAAGTTACTTTGGGCCTCAGCGACGAAGAAAGCAGTAGCACGTCTTGCTCCCAAAGGTGAGCTCCATAGAAGCAACGCCCTTAGCACTCATAGGCTCGCCTCCTCCCACACCACTGATAGTCATGTTGGTCTTGATCAGCTCATCATCCAAACCACCAAGCTTCTTGAACATAGAATAGGGCATCAAATTGACAATTGCCTCAGTATCAACAAGCATCCTAGAAACAGGCTTCCTATTGATATGTCCCTTCATGTACAGCGCCTTCAGGTGATTTTCAGAATCCTTTGGCCTTTTAAATATAGCTTCTTTTGGGCCAAAGTCTAAATGAGCCATCTCCTCCTCTGGAATAACGTAATAATCCAAAGAAAGGTGCACGACATTAGCATCAACATTCATATGTTCAGGTGATGATCCATAATCAACAAGCTGTTCATCGTCCGTATTCTGGGAATCCGATGACAACCTCTGATCAAACGTAGAAGTAACAGAAATCTCAGAAGCAACACAAGATGGACCTAGATCAGCAGAAACCGGTGCCACCGGATTCAAAACCTGTTCCACCGGTTCTGACACAGTAGCCGGTATCGAGGCGGGCGAAACAGGTTCCACCGGATTGGAATCCAGTTCCACCGGTTTTTGTCCTGGAGCTTCAACTTTCTTCCACCCCTTGCCTAGAGCAATCATAGGCCTATATTTGTTGAAGTGCTCCTCCCTCTACTTCTCCAGCTCCTTCTCCTTCTGTTCTTGAAAGCAAAGCCGCTGCAACTTCCTCTTTTGTGTGCGTGTCAAACCTGGAGGACACCATCTCGGCATGAAGTATTTGGATTTATCAATTTCAACCTTCTTACCCTCACCAGGATCTGCAACAACATATTTCTGGACTGATGGCTTAGCCTCATCACCAATCACAATTGACATCTTGTCATCGTCCCTCGGAATCACCTTGATGTCACCCATCTGAATTACATCAGCACCAGTAGTCCTCTCTTGGTTGACATCCATCTTCTGGACAACTTCCTCCACCTTCTTAGGCCGGTAAACCTGCTTGGGAGGAGATGGCTGCCTCTTCAGAGGAAACCGGTTCAACCAGTTTTGAGAACCGGTCCCACCAGTTCTAGGTGGCACATCCCAACCTGATCGACGAGGAGCCGAATAGTTATCCACCAACCTCTCATGCACTGGTCCTTTGTCATTACCCCATCCTGGATGAAAAGGAGGATACTGCATGGGGTAATAAGGCATATGCATCCCATTGTAATCCCAAACCGGATATGGAGAATTGTAATACGGAGGCATCCATGGCATGGCTTGATACTGATTCTGTTGAGGATACAAGGTAGCAACATCACCCTTCTGTCTGTTATTCACCCTTGGAGGCGAAATTGGCTTTTCTTGACGCATGAGTGATCTCTTTCTCTTTTTTGCCGGCCAATCCTCATCAACTGGCCTTTAATTTGCATATTTGAAAACTAACTGGTCAAAGGACGGCTTTGGCTTGGCAACTTTACCCTGATTTTTGGCCACATTAATTTTCCAGGTTCCGATCTCAGGACGCTTAGGTTTCAAAATTTTCAGGCGTCCCTGACCAAAACCGGTAGGACCGGTTGCTGAAACCAGTTTCACCAGTTCTTTTTGTGCAGCAGGCTCAACTAGTGCTTTTGATGATCCTTGCCCCCTAAGATCCGCGACTCTTGCAGTGATTTTGAAAGTTTCTCTACCATTGGGGGTCTTCTCACACACCACTTCCATGATAATTGATTTTCCCTTCAAATTTTCAGGCTTCGGCTTCTCATCAACCACAACAATATTTTTTTCCTTTGGTTGATTCGACTTGATGCGGCCAAACCAGAACCTTAGGAGGTTGCATCTCAAGGGTGTTAACAAGAAAAGGTGCCTTGTCAACCTGCATCTCATGTAGTATCAAACGTCCTCCATTCAAGGCTGATTGCACCTGTCGATGAAAAACATTGCAATCATTAGTAGCACGCGAAAAAGAATTAGGCAATTTGCAATATGCCCGCCTCTTAAGCTCTTCAGGTGAAAGAGTAGTATGAGTCATTTTAATGTTTCCATTCTTCAATAATTCATCAAAAATACGATCACATTTGGAAACATCAAAAGTAAATCGCACTTCTTCTTGCCGATTCTTTTGAATTGGCTTAAGAGATGGACATGTGTACGATTTATTCTTAGAAGGCCAAACAAGTTCAGCAGCATACACATTTTTCTCATCGTCCGAACTACTAGAATCATAAGTAACAACATGCACATTAGAACGATGAGTCTTATATGTATCTTTAGCATTTTTAATTCGATTTTCAGTAGCTAAAGCTCTTACTTGCACTGGATTAACTGAAAAGTGTTCAAAGCATTCTATCTTTTCTTTAATAAAGGATCTTAAACCATTAAAAGCAACATCAGCAAGATCCCTTTCAGAAAGTGACAAATTAAAGCATTGGTTTCTAGTTTCTTTGAACCATTTAAAATAATCTGTAACAAATTCATCTCTTTGTTGCTTAACTGATGTTAAATCTATCAATTTTAATTGAGCACTCCCACTATAAAAGTAATCATGAAATTTCTACTCTAATTGATTCCATGAATTAATTGAGCCGAGAGTTAATGAAGAAAATCAGAAAAAAGCAGTTCAAGTCAAAGATGGAGAAAACAAACGAACTTTCAAAGCATCACTAGAACTAGCTTCTCCTAATTGAGCAATATATTGGCTAGTGTGTTCCCAAGTAGTCTTACTATCATCACCATTAAATTTTACAGAATCGGGAACACGCCAATTGGGTGGATAAGGAACAGAATCAAAACTAGCAGAATATGGTTTTTGATATAATCTAGAATTACCCACATCAATGCCAAGTTTATCTTGTACCATATTAGCTAACTCGTCCTTTAATTTAAAGAATTCGGCATATAAATTTGAACGAGCTAGATCAGATTGCCCTGTGGCTGTGCTTTGAGATTGAACAACATGAGACATGCGATTAGGGCCTTGCCGCAAATATTGATCATATACATCATTAGGAATCCCACTGGAATTAATGTTTTGATTAGGTATAGGGGGTGATATATAAGCATGTGTTCCAATGTAAGCAGATCCATTAACTACCTCTGTATTTCGGTTAGGGACTACCGAAAGAGGAGCTGCGGCATGGGGTACCAACTGCTGAGCAGCTGGGGCGACGAAACCGGTTCCACCAATTTCTAGAACCGGTGTAACTGGTTTCACCGTAGCTGGTGAAACATGTGGTGGCGGCGATATTTTCCCAGGATAAAAATTAGCCGGCATACCATATAATGGATTTTCAAGTGTTTTTCCTAGTGTAGCCGACACATTCGCATGCGCATTCTCATGTTGCATAGGTTGTATATTATGTGAATAATAAGACAATTCTAACAACTTATCCTTTTCAATTTTATCTATCCTGTCTATAAGAGTGCTCACTACTTCATCGGTATGTAAAAGCGCAGCACCAAGCTTATCATCAGGATTAGAAGTAGAAGGTTTGGGTGGGTGTGCAGTTACCGGAGGTATTTCTTCCACCTTCTTGTCATTCATCATGAACGCCGGCATCATGAATTCATGAGTTCTTGTCACCTTGCCGTGGCGATCATTCTTCAGCCCCATTAGAAATAGATTCTTGAAGAAATCTTGAGCTCCTTCAAACTTCTGGCGTTCCTCTTCGCTGATCTCCTCCATGGAAGGCACAATGATGTTCTCCTTATCGAGCCAGGATTTCCAAATTCCCCAGCGGAGTCACCAAAAATGTGTTGACGTCTTTCTGGTCAACACACGAAATTGCGCTAGCTCGCGCGGATCCGCAACGGATCAGTCAACTGCAGCACGCCCAAGCAAAACCGGTGAATCCAGTTTGTGGATCCGGTGAAACCGGTTCTTCGGGGCTTGCTACGTGAGCCTAAGATCGCCGGCCCGAGAGGGACCCTGTCAAGGCAGGCGCGCCTAGGGTTGCTCTGAGGTCGGCAGGCCACTCAGAACGCCGTCAATGCCATAGAGACGAAGCACGAATAGAAATTAGGGTTGGAAAAGCTAGGGTTTGAAAATGACAAAAAGTAAAGGTATTAAATGTTTGATCGATTGGATTACACTCAATCGGCCGTGGCCCTTTATATTTATAGGGTGGGGAGGTCTTGCCCCGCAAGGAAAGTCCTATTACAACTCGGATCTACAAAAAGAGTCCAAACCTACTAGGACTCGGGGAAAACCGGTTCCACCAGTTTCAAATCCGGTTCCACCAGTTTCAAATCTGGTTCCACCGGATTGCTTTGTCAAACGGGCCACAGTGAACCAAACCGGTTCCACCAGTTCTTGAATCTAGTTCCACCGGTTTCCCTGCAAATCCTGCTCCATACCAATTTTGATCGTCAACAGGTTATCTCCACTCAAATCTCCCCGTAGCAGCTGGGCGGGCTTAGGGCCCGACATCAAATATGTGCACTCCGATCCTAGTACGAGGCCTTGCGTGGTTCAGCCACACGCATGTGATTCCACAAATCGTCCACCTCATGGGTGTTTCAGTACCCATTAGTACCAGATGGTAGCATACTGTCCTAACTAAACTGGCTCAAACGCATAAGATCATACCAACATAGATCCTCAAACACTTTAACCGAGTTAATCGTACTAATCTGTCGGGTAGCATCCTGATTAAACTACCGACATTTTGATCGAAAAACCAGATAGCATCAGGTCACGCACGAAGGCGAGCACAAAGGGTACAACTCATCTCAAGTTTTACATCATAAGGTTCACATGGATAAATATTAACCAAGTTTAAGTACTTAAGTTATTACATCACAGATTTCAGTTGCATGGCGGAATGAAACGGTAGTTCTAAAGGACGATACACATGACGTCATCATGAAGCCCGTCACACGATATCACTCACCATGGCTCTTTCTCGGAGAGGGCGGTCAAACTCCACAGTCCAATCAGGAGGCAGAATACAAGGTCAAGTCAAAACAGCTACGGGGACATAAGCGTCATTATTATCTTAAAAGTTGAGCCACAAGCAAGGCTGAGTATACTAATACTCTGCAATACTTACTCGACTAGTGATGTAAATTAATCTGACTCCTAGACATGCAAGGCTTTTGGCTGAGGGGTTTGTTTTGCCAAAAAGCAACTAAGAGTGGATCCTTACTTTCAAAGTTTTAGCATCCACATTATTGTGAGGCTAACCGTTAACTAGGCTTGCAGCTATCTAATTCAAAAATGGTGGTGACAAACAATTAATATTATCCATCAACAACATTCATCATTAATCTCCATAGTTCCTCTTACTTAGTAGAATATGACAAGAGATCAAGCAGCTTCATGTAACTGCAAATGAGGGATAACTCGAGTCGATTTGACACCATGCATGGGAAAACCTAAATCATACACCCCAGTCCTCACGAAGCAACATTTTCCGTCTTTTCCTGAACGTTTGCACAGAGCCCACTCCATCTGGGGGTAAAGCCCCCACAGCCCCAGATGCCCTAGACAGAGCTATGTTTGTGGTGGCTACTACACGCGCCATCTCTCTACATGTCCAAGGGAGTGGGAAAAAGTCAAACGGTGGTTCCGGTTGGTATATCGGTTTACCGGTTACCATATTTCCCGCCATACGACTAGTACATTCAAAATCTTGACCAATGTCGCACAAGCCCCGCCTTCTGATCCTTATGATTCCAACATAATGTAAAGAGATCTATATCTTGCGAGTAATAGTCAATTACTCGACTTTTACCAAGTCCTATTTAGCATGGCAAGCTAGCGACCTACTCATTCTTGTATTAGGACTTGGGTACTTAGGATCATACATCTAGGGTTTCAAAGAAATCCTGAAGCTTAATAAATGCACAAGTAAGGAAAATATAGCAAACCGAGTGATATTTTGTAAGTTAAGGATCATGCTCCGATGCTTGCCTTCTTCATGGTATACAGGAAAATACCACATCACCTTGGCAGGGACTCTCTTTTTGGGGGCTCTCCCTCAACATCACCAGGGTCATCTCGCCTGATTATATACCACGAACAATTGCAAACTGGATAGGCATCCAAACACTCGTACACGTTGCCGCGATAAAGGATACAATCATTGGGGCATGCGTGTATCTTTTGTACTTCTAGTCCTAGAGGGCAAACAATTTTTCTTGCCTCGTATGTTGTTTCGGGCAATGTGTTTCCCTCTGGAAGCAGCTTCTTTATCATTTTCAATAACTCTCCAAAACACTTGTCAGACAAGCCATTAGTTGCCTTCCACTGCAACAGTTCCAGTGTGGTACCCAACTTTTTCTTGTCCTCATTGCAATCTGGGTACAACAATATTTTGTGGTCCTCCAACAAACGCTTGATCTTCTCTCGCTCTTTCTCACTTTCGCAGTCTTTCTCTTCATCACGAATCATGCCACCTAAGGCATCATCATCCTTATCTTCTGCAACTGCTTCACCCTCGCCCATTGCAATATCATCTGCAAAGGCACGGTATTGTGCAAAGTCCGGGATGTTGTCATCACCATGTTCATCACCGTCTTCTAATATAATTCCCTCTTTGCCGTGTTTGGTCCAACAGATTTAGCCAGGCATAAAACCACTCCTTAGCAAGTGCGTGTGAACCACCTTCTTTGAGATGTGATAATCCTTGTTGTTCTCACAAACCTTGCATGGACAACATATAAATCCCGAGGACGAGCTAGCCTCTGCCACGTTGAGGAATTGATGAACGCCATTAATGAAGTCAGATGAGCATTTATCCACATTTTACATCCATTGTCAATTCATCTATTCATAAAATACAATGAAAAATTCAGCCTCAATATGAACATCAATTAAAGCATCCACAAAAATTCGAAACTATCAAATATGAATATATTATTTCAAATATGATCAACATTTAAAGTCTCTCCAATTTAGGAAATCTAAAATTCATTATAAGGCTAAATATGAACAACACTTAAAGTCTTTACATCCACCAAAATTCATAATAAGCATGAATATCATTTATAGTCTCTAAAAATTTAGAATTCATAATAACCCTAATTATGAACATCATTTGAAGCCTCTAAAAAGATGTAATTCTAAAGTTCATGATAAGCCTTAACAATGAATATCATTTATAATATGTAAAAATCATAATTAGCCTAAATATAAAAATTATTTAAAGTTTCTGCAAATAATCAAAAAATCTAAACAATGCCTAAAAAATTGAGCATCATCTATACACAAGCAACAACTATCTATATGGTTCACATCTACCACAAAACAAAATCATAATAAAATTGATGTATAATTCTAAATTCTTCTATTTCTATCCATTCCATAAAACACTCAATTACTCAAAACATAGAGCATGAAATAGACTATGCTAACCGTCAAAAGAGAGAAGATGAAGTTGCTAACCTCTTAGCGGACTTGAATTTCAAAATCTCCAAAAGTTGTGAAAAAACCGGGCATGACCTCCCCCAACCCGAGCTCAATGGAGGATGAAGAAATGAGCCATGCCTCGGGCTGGGGGAGGAAGAAGGGGCTATATGCGCAGAACCTCATTGATACTGGTTGTTGACACCAACCCGTACCAATGGCGCTTTCATTGGTACCAGTTAGTGCCACCAACCGGTACCAAAGGCTCCGCGGCTCATAGGTACCGGTTGGTAAGACCAACCGGTACCAATGGGCTTCCATTGGTACCGGTTGGTAAGACCAACCGGTACCTCTCAGCGCAAAATCCGGTACCAATGAGCCAGACCGATGGAGCGTTTTCCAGTAGTGGATATTGATATATGTTTCTTGTCTATATGAGATATCCAACTTTTAGTATCCATATTCGAATACCGTTCGGATATTCTATCTCCAAATTCGGATATTAGACTATTCATATTCAAACTATTCATATCTGACAAGATTCGTATTTGCATTCAAACTATTCTTATTAGTATCTGACAAGATTCTCATTTGTATTTGTATTTGTATCTGAATGACAATATGGTAAACTGTGCTACCCAGATTCGATTTCATGCATGTTCGATTTGAATCCATTCTACTAGGAGCGCTGAGAAGAGGACGTTGTGCAGGGCCCACTATTAGCGATTGTCCCGTACGCTTGGGAGACATGAAATTATCTGTCACGCGGATGGTGGACAATCCTGGTGTGTCTTTCCTTGTGTCTCGCTACTACAAAATTGGTTTTCCTTGACATTCTCGAAGAACTGAAGGTGATATATGTTTTCACAACCTCCAAATTGGGTAGTCAGTGTGGATTTTGGAGCCAGTGGTGAAAAGCCGCCAGTTCGTGGCTGGAACCGATGATGAATATCAATACTATTTTCACCACTGATGTCAGCCACGAACCATTGATGAAAAATATTTTCACCTTCGGTTCGTAACACGAACAACAGGTGATATTCTCATTTTTTTTATTTTTATATTATTTTTTTGATACTTCTCTTGAATTAGTAGAACATAAATGACAACAATAAAAAAAACTTTAGTCCAATCAGACTTAAGTTGTGGTCTCTAAAAATTGAAGGAGGTTCAACAAGGTATAACCATCTCTTATATAAGGTATATAAGCACTCCATCCAAAATTATGAAAACTAGCATAACATTCTCTTAAAAAATTGAACATATTTTTAGAAAATTAGACTATATATTGTTCATAAACACATAAATCTCTCACTCTTTAATACAATCTCAAGGCAAAACATTGAAGTTATGCACCTTAAAATATTATTATTGCTATGGGGGAGATTTTAATCTCACGAGATCCAAAGAAGACAAGAGCACTGGTGTGGGAGATATAAGACTGATAAATGCGTTTAATAGCTTTATTGATAAGTTTGATATGAGGGAGATTAAGAGATCAGGGGGTAAATACACTTGGACAAATAAGCAAGATCTAGGCACTTTGGTACAGAGTAACATTGACAAGGTGTTTATGACTACTGAGTGGGAGCTCAAATTTCCTTTATGCAATGTTAGAAGCATGGCTAGTATTGGATCTGTTCATAGTCCTCTGTTGCTGCACTCTGGGGACCTGTGTCAAAAGAAGGAGCGTCAGTTTTTCTTTGAGAAGGCCTGGTTCACTCAAGAAAATTTCATGGAATTAGTAGTTCAAAAATGGGGGGAAGGAAAAGCAAGACAACCGGAGTCAGCATATTCTGTCAACAAGTGGCATGAAAATGTATGTCGACTCAGGCAGTTTTTAAAGTGGTGGGGTAAGAACATAAGGGGGTTATAAAAGGAAAAGAGATGATATCCTAAACAAGATTACTCTTTTAGATGAAAAGGCAGAGGGGGTGACTTATGTACAGTGGAATTAAGGGATAGATATTCTTTAGAAGGAGAACTGGAGCAAATCATGGAGATTGAGGAACTATACTGGCAACGAAGAGGGGGGAAACTTGGGTTTTGAAGGGTGACCCTAACACATCCTTTTTCCACCTGGTGGCTAATGGTAGGAGAAGGAAGAAGAATATTTTTTCTCTTGAAGAAAATTGGGAAGTCATCACAAATGCACAGGGGGTCAGACAAGTTATCTATGACTTCTATAAACAACTCTTTGGGAGGAGAGACAGAGGTAATGTGAGATTGGAGGGAGGGGCTTGGCAATTTTGGGGGAGACTGGAGATAGAGGATACTGATATACTATCTAGAAGTTTCACAGAAGAGGAAGTTAAGAACACTGTTATGAGTATGAAAAGTGAGTCAGCTCCAGGACCTGATGGCTTTGGTGTAATCTTTTACAAGAAATTTTGGGGGTTGATTAAGGATGATATCATGGCAATGGTTAATGATTTCTTCAATAGTGATCTGGATTTGCCTAGGTTGAACTATGGGGTGATAACTTTAGTCCCAAAACTACAAGATGCTTCTAATATGAGACAGTTTAGGCCTATCTGTTTGCTCAATGTGTGCCTCAAGATCTTCTCAAACTATTAATGGACAGAATCACACCATTTGCGGATAAGTTAGTGAGTAGGAGTCAATTTGCTTTCATCAAGGGTAGATATATCTTGGACAGTGCGGTTATGCTTCATGAAACCCTGCATGAACTGAAATCTAAGAAGCTGAAGGGGGTTATCCTGAAAATTGATTATGAGAAGGCTTATGTGAATTGGGACTTTGTGGAAGATACCCTGGCTAGGAAAGGTTTTCTGACAAGTTGAGGGAGTGGATCATGAGCACAGTTAGGGGGGGGGCAAAGTTTGTATCAACATAAATGGGGAAATGGCCCATATTTCAAAACTCACGGAGGACTGAGACAAGGCGACCCAATGTCCCCTCTATGGATAAGGCAAGAGAGAAGGGTCTCATCAGAGGGGTGATTCCACATTTGGTGCAAGGGGGGCTAACCCATTCACAGTATGCAGATGATACGATCATCATGATAAATGTTGACGATGAATCAATCACAAACACGAAGTTTCTGCTATACTTCTTTGAATGGATGTCTGGACTTAGGATAAACTATCATAAAAGTGAGTTGGTAGTTTATGGAGTAAGTAAGGAGGAAATCAGAATTGCCAACATGTTAAATTGTAAAGTAGGGGCTTTGCCAATGAAGTATCTGGGGATTCCTATGACAGATGGGAGATTAAGAGTACAGGACTTTGATGTTGTATTACAAAAGATGAAGAAAAAGCTACAGCCATGGAAAGGAAGGAACATGTCATCTGGGGGAAGGCTAATACTGACAAACACATCTTTGACTAGTATCCCAACATACTTGATGGGAATGTTCCATCTCTTTGAGGAGAATCATAAGCAAATGGATTATGTCAGAGCCAGGTTTTTCTAGGGGGAGGAAGAGGGGAAGTTTAAATATCACATGGTTAAATGGGAAAATGCTTGTCTACCTAAAGATTTTGGGGGTGTGGGTTTGGGGGTGTGGGTATTATTAACACCAGGCTGATGAACGAAGCTCTGCTTTTGAAATGGGTGTGGAGAATTTCTAATTCTCCGGATGGGGAGCCGTGTATAGATTTACTCAGGTCCAAATACCTAAAGCATGGGAATCTGTTCACTACGAAAGGGGATAAATGTTCCCAATTTTGGAAAGGACTGCATGAGGTGAAGCATAAGTTCAAATGGGGAGCGACCTTTTTGGTTAACAATGGGGAAGACACATTATTTTGGGAGGACATTTGGTTAGCAGACGTACCACTCAAGAATCAGTTTCCAAAAGTCTATAATAAATGTAGAGATAAGATGTGTACTGTTAAGGAAAGCTAGGAAGCAGGACAATGGGTGTTTGATTTTTCCAGACCATTTGATGAGGATGAGTTTAGGCAGTGGGAAGAGTTGATTGCAAGTTTTGAAGGGTTAGGCTAAACAGGCACAGAGACCAGACGGTTTGGGTTCTGGAGAAGTCGAAACATTATTCTACTAGATCCATGTACAGGTTTCTCTCAAATAGGGGGATGGTCAACAGGAGGATGAAGAAACTCTGGAAATGTAAGCTCCCAATGAAAATCAAGGTGTTTATGTGGTTGGTGTATCACAACAGACAACAGACGGGTGCAACTCTGAAGAAGAGGAAGTGGAAGGGGGATGCAAGATGCCACATCTGTGGAGCAAGTGAATCAATAGATCATATTTTCTTCGAATGCATCGTCGCTCGGTTTGTCTGGATGTGTTTCAAAGAGGCACTAGGCTGGAATAAAATCCCAAGATCTCTATCTAAGTTAATGGGTGATTGGGTTCCATTGGGGTGTAATGATTACTCTCTTAAGATTTTTATGATTGCAATCGTTTTCTAGTCACTTTGGACGTCTAGGAACAAGATGCGGATGGAAAAGAAGTACCCCAAGACAACTATTGATATCCTTTTCAAAATTCGTTCTGCTTTACAGAAATGGCGGGTGCTCTTGAAGCCATCTGATCGGCTGATTATGGATAAGTTGAAGGAGCAAGCGGAGAAGTGGATGACGACGTTCCTACAACAACCCCGACGCCAAGAAGAGGACTTCATATGATCCTTTCTTTTCTTTTGCTTAGGTCACTGATGTTGGTAGTCTGGAGTAGTGTCGTGGTAGTGGGTAGTCTTCTGGAGGGAAGATGTTGCTTTTGGTGATTGGAACTTTATTGTAACCTGGCATCCCCAGGATCTCCGGTCGATGACCGGTGTAAATACTCTTATATGCTTTCTATAATAGCAGGGTAAATCCTTTATCAAAAAATATTATTATTGCTCATATTACATGAATTTTTTAAGAAAACAAATGTGTTATACTGCATATAGTTGTCATAGAGGAGTTTTGATTTTTATTTGTTGAAATGAATTGATATTTTTATGGATTAAATGAATTTTCAATACTTGTAAACAAATTTCCCGTACACCAATTTTTACTTTATATTATTCTCTTATAGTTTTATTTGAGCTAGGACCATGTGAGTGACAACTACAAAAAATTGCAGCTTGATCAGATTTTGGGTCTGACATATAAAGATTTGTAAATATTTAAAAATGAAGGCAATAGGTACAAGAATTGTGGCGTTGAAAGAGATGTGACTGGTCCACTGTTGCTTCTCCCACCGGAGTATAATTTTTTCATGACATTCGGTATTTTTATGTCTTTAAAAGAATTATTTTCACTGCCTACCTTTTACCGTCGCCCTCCAGAACCGTCGGTGAGGGGATTACGAACCGGCACTGATAACATAGATAATGTTTTTATAGCTAGGGAGCTGAACGTTCTTTTGACCCCCAGCGGGCATCAAAATATCGAAGTAAACACGAATGAGCAGCTCAGACGTGATTTAGCACACAACTGGTGCAACCACGTTAACTTCAATAGCTATTTGGTTCACTAGAGATGTCACCTTGCCACAAAAAACGATATAGATTTTAGGCATTGGATTTCGGTGGCTACAAATTTGTGGAGAGCCACATGTTGGCACGGCTTCGGGTGGCGTGCCACCAAGCACCAACTATAAACATACCACAAGTCCACAAGGACAGATCTTGTAGTTATTCTCATCGCGACACAGACAACAACAGTGACATGGAGCGACATGTGTAGTCTTCTCGAGAGAGAAAACTCCACGTGTCTTGCACCAACAAACGTACCCAAATGCACGGCCGCCATGGCGTCGCCGTGCCGGTGGTTCAGTTGCCAGCTGCCTTCGCGGCGGGATCAGCTGCGGCGAGCTCGACCTCCCACTACCAGAGAATTCTCCATCGGTCATCCCCTTTGGTACCTGTTTTTTAAGACCCGGTACCAAAAGAGTCATTGGTACCGGGTCTAAACTTAGCAGCCCCGAAGACCCTTTAGTACCGGGTCGTAATACCACCCTGTACCAAAAATCACCCTTTGATACCGGGTGGTGTTACGACCCGGTACTAAAGGGTGCAGCACCCTTTGGTACCGGGTGGTAACACCAGCCGGTACCAAAGGCTCACCCTTTGGTACCGGGGCGTATTCTCGCCCGGTACCGTTGAGTCCGGCGCCATTTTTTTATCCTCTTTATCTATCCCTCCCACGCCAGTCCGTCCTTATCTCCTATCCTCCTCTCTCTCTCTCGGGTTGGATAGCAGGAGCGGAAGCGGCTCCGGCGGCGGGCGAGGGCCTC
>CM014275.1:46195087-46226873 GCA_004135705.1 Alloteropsis semialata | reverse complement strand
GCGCCTGCATTGGCGCTGCCGCCCTCCCCTCCCTCGCGCATCGCACTCGCGCCTGCATCAGCGCCGTCGCTCGCCCCTCCCTCACGCATCACGCGTGCGTCGGCACCGCCGCCCACCAGTCCCTCCCTCGACCCTCGTGCATGCACCGCCGCCCCTCTCTCACGGTCGCGAGGACGAGGAGTCGCGATCTCGTCGTTGCCACTCGCCAGTCATGACTCTAACCCTAGGCATCAAAGTTCGGGTAAACAGGATTACCCGACACCCAAACCCGACAATTCGGGTACCCGACAATTCGAGTTTCTCAAATTTTGGGAGAATTTCAGGTGTCGTTTCTCATAACCCGAAATTTCAAAAACTCGAATTACCCGACCCGAAATTCCTGAATTACCCGAATGCCCACCCCTACGGACGGTGACACGGATCCAGCGATGGAAGCCGCCAGAGATGGAATAGGAGGGCGGGGCCGAGGTATTCATTGGAGAAGAAGAAGAAGAAGCAGCAGGGGAGGAGCGGTGTCGACGGCGACGTGGTCTTTGATTTGGTGGAGAGGAATGAGGAGGATGAAGAAGAGGGGGAGACGAGGGCTGGATTAGGACGGCCATCGCAGGCATCGCAGGCAACAGAGGCGAGGTGGAGAGCGGCGGGCATGCCGGACCGGGCGGGGCACGGAGCTCGTGGTTGACGATTGCATTTTTTCTTTTCTTTTTTCCCGATGGCTGAACGGATAAGAAGATGGGTCTTGAGTGATTGTTATCCGAATCCTCCTCCACGTAGTTGCCAGTTGCCACCATGACTTCGTAATAGGCAATATACTTCAACACCGGCCCGGAAGGCAATTGGACAGACAAACTGTGACTCCACGTACTCTTTTTAAAATGGTCATTTTCATTGTCACACTAGCCACCTTGAAATGCCGTGTCACTCTCCACTTATTAGCGGATGTTTTGAGCCACTGTAAAACCGCGAATGAAACCATGCATTCTGAGGATTCGTTTTCTTTATAAAAAGAAATAAGTGTGTTTTTCATCCCCTAAATATTACAAAAAGTGTGACTTTCGTCATCTTTTATGTTTCAACCGGTGCAAATCAACCCTTCAACAAGTTAAACCGGTGCTTGAATCATCCCACCTCGGTTTTACAATGGTTCAGTTCCTACTTTGTTTTTTTTTTGCTTTTTCTCTGTAAACATGGTGGTATTTGCTGCTGAGATTTAACGTGAATTCTCTCGGAATATCTTAGGACTAGTTGGTGTGAGTAAACAAGCCTCTGCACCTAGCCATCTAGTACTCACAGTCATTTTAGTACATTAATTTAACTTGATGATTTAATTTAAGTAACGTTACCTTGTCCTTATGCATGACTTCAGAAGTTAGTTATGAATCAAAACTAAAGTGATATATTGTTATATTGTTATATCTGAAACACATCTTCCTGCAGGTTAGGAATGGATCATCATGGAGTACCTGACTATTCATTTTCATTGGGATGGGGATCTTGTGAGCATTGGGGGCAATGTAACCTATATGTCGGTGGGTCTTCTCGGGTATATGCAACTGCATCATCATATCACCAAGAATCAGCCGCCTACAGAAATATCAGTGCCACTGCCTTCGGTAGCACTCGCACTACAATTTAGTTGCTGATTGTGTGGCATAAACCAGTGTTAGGTGGCACTAAACCATTATAAAACCCAGGTGGGGATGATTGGTGCACCGGTTTAACTAGTTTAGAAGTTGGTTTGCACCAATTAAAACATAAGGGATGAAAGTCACATTTCTGTGATATTTAAGGGACAAAAGAAATACACTGTTTCCTCACAAAAATGATGCATGTTGTCACTCTCCACTTAGGGCACCTGCAGTGTCTGTTCGATTTGGGAGGGCGAATGCTGGGTGAGCTGACGACGGTTCGGTAGCTGTAGTGCGAAATCGATTGGTGGGACCCATATTGAAAATAAATCAACGTAAAAGGACAGCACTCTCTCTCTCTCTCTCCTGCCGTATACAGCTTCCTCTCCTTTCTCTGACCAAAACATTGTTTATTCGGCTCAGTTCACACTCGAAACGTTGTTCGATTTTGGTGTCAAAAACCACGGTGCGATGCTCACAATGTCTTATGTTCGTTTTGGTTGGACCACGGTTCGTTTATTCGCAACACTAGAGCTGCTCTTAGCCGAGGTGAAACTGGGCTTGTTGGGCCACTCTTTTTTCGATGTAATTTTTTCTCATGCATGCTTGCTCTTACATATCTGCATGACCTCATGATGCACACCCACATTTAACTATCATCACGCACCTCCCACACTTCAACATATGACATATGAGCACTATGCGTACCCACATCAGCCGCTAAAGGACAACAAATTTTGTGGTCATTCTTAAAATAATAAATTGTATGTTTGTATATTGCACCACATATTTGGAATCTAATTCTAAGAATTAATTTCTTTATCTATCCAAACAAGAAAATTGAAATGAATCTGATTCTAGGTAATTAAGTTCCTATTGAATCCAATTTCTAGAATGAGATTCCTATAATGAGATTCAATTCCAGGGAACCAAACCGGCTTTAACTGAAAAGCTTAACGTGTATAGTCTAATTTTGCTCAAAAGAACTCTTCTTTTGCCAGAAATCTACGTATGGGCATGGTGCACCGACTAGCGTCTCACCTAACTTCACCAAGTTTACATTTGTTTCAAGCGAAATCTGGTGTATACAGCTAAGAAATAAAAGAGAAATATATACCCTCTATGTTCTATGACTCTCCTTGTTTTACGGAAAAGACTGCAGAAAAAGAAAGACATGCATATATATGAGTTACTCAGAAACCAGAATTTGAGCCGGTGTTTGTCTTTTGAAGTGATCACGTATTAAACTGAAACAGAAGCAGTATATGCTCTCTGAATACCCAACTGGTAGGACATTGGATGTTGTGGACTCATTCTTTAGGAAGCAGTTTAGGCGTATGAAGAAAACAGCATCAGCCCATGCGACGACATCTAGTGGCTAGAGTTTGTTAGGATATTTTTTATTGTTGGTTCAGAATGGCCGGATGGTTAGCAGCCGGCTAAGTTTCAGGAATTTGGTTGTTAGGTTTGAGAGTCTATTTGTACCAGCACTTGTCCTGTATTAGGGGATTAAGTAGAGATAAACCTCAAAAGCTCAGAGCCTCCTAGGGAGGACGAGCAGGTTGTTTATCCATCTGCCGTGTGTGTTCTTGGGTGTTCTGCAATTCAATTAATTAGCCATAACCTTGGAAGTGATGTCTACTTAGCAAACCAGAGGGGCCCTGCGAAATTCTGCAATTATTTTGAGATAGACACGGTCACATGGTGTTATGATATTCACCACTTGCATTGTCTACCGTGCAAGAGATTCTTGCTATAAAAATTTCTTTCCATGAGTAAACTCAAGCACCCATTGGTCATTGGTGTTTAACCAGAAGTCAATGTATATGCAAGTGAACATGGACCCCTTTTTGTGTTTGATTTATCTAACACACATATATAATAGCTCACATGTCATGTTAGCTGGTGGTGATTCATTCGGCCGTTTTCTTCGCTAGGTCAAATCACTCGCAATGTACAAGTGGACACCTCTCGAAATAACAAAGGAAACTAACAAACGAAAGGGCTATGTGCACACCGCTCCGATCCACACAGTTGATCTGATTTGAAAAAAAGGTTGTGGTTGATCATCCACTTCTGTTCCTACTCTAGTTAGAAACTATGTTTGCAGTTTCTTGTCTAAGTTTTGTCATTTTACTCGTGATTCTTCTAAGACAACAGTGGTGGTGACAATCATGTAAAAGAGTTACGGTGGATGCCGATGGTGCCATCACTTACTAACGATATGTTGGCGCTTGTTATTGTTACACTTTGGTGTCATTTAAGCGGTGTTTTTGGACTAACTCATATACTAACCCGCCACTTGGCACGAGAATAACCCTGTTTTCGAATATGTGCTGTATTTTGGAGCATGTTGTAATATGATAGGAAATACGACATATTTGGAGGGGTTGGACATGGACCAAAGTGCACACATGGACAAGCATCGCGGAGGAGGATCTGCACGCAAAAGATGGAGGCGAGAGGGGCCAAAAAGGGCCTAGGCTGGCCGGCCTAGGGCCTATGGGGCCGGCGGCCTAGCCCATTTTTGGCCCAAACATCCCCATCTTTCTTGAGCGCGAAGTTGGTGTGAAACCCTAGTCGGGTGCCCGGCGCCAAGCACCAGAGCCGCCTATAAAAGCCCCCGAGGTCGACCACATCAAGCACCCATTATTCTGGAGGATCAACAAAGAGAGGGAGCCACATTCGGAGAGAGGGGCGGCGCCGGGAAACCCTAATAAGGTCCCTCCGGCGCCGCCATAAGATCAAGAACAAGGAGGAGATTGGATCTACATGGGATCAAGCAAGGCGGAGCTCGAGAGGAGGAAGAACACCCCCTAGCCGCCCCGGCGTAGGGATTTCTCTCCTCCGGATCGTCTTCCCCGTCGATCTACATCTACTTCGGAGGATTTTACACCATGTTCAGCGCTACAATGTGTAACATTATGGGTAAAGTCCTTGTTTGTCCTTGGGGTTGAAGAGAGATTGTAAGTTGTAATCACCGAACCATTGTTTTGGATCTTTGCTATCATATTCTTGTCGTTGGTGCTTTTAATCTAATAAGTCGGACGACTTTGCTTTGGGGATGCATCGTAGTCTTGCATACCTAGAATACATCGACAATCTTGTGCTCTTGTTGTTCAATCACGGATTACCCTCGTGTAGTGACAGTACGCGGGAGGGAAAGGGTTGAGCTTGGTGCACCTTTACTTTTGATAGATTAGATCGGTTCGTTCTTGCTCGGTGGTTACATCTTTAAGTGATCCTACATCCCTTGGACAAGCATTCTATATATCTTATTCTCTCAATATCATTGCTCTCTACGTTGTTCTCTTTAACTTAGATTAGATTTAGTTCTTTACTCATATACACTATCATTCGATAAAGAGCTTTCAATCAACGAGATTAATGCTTAGTTAAGCGTAGCAATCCACTTGTTCCACGGATTGATAAAACCTTGGGGGATACTTTAAGGGAAAAGCTACAACCGATCCGTGCGCTTGCGGTTCGTAATTGGTGCGCTTAAGTGCCGCTAACATGATAGAAGAATGACTTTGGCATTGTGATAATATGACCATGTGGTGTCATCCTTGTAGTCATATGTCCATATGTAATTAAATTGTGTGGCGCCGAGATTGGTGGTTGCACACACTATATGTAACGTCCCGACCCCCTGGGTCCGGGCCCGCTAACGCTTGACAGCTCTCTAGGACCTCAAGACTTTCCTCACAGACCAACACAAGTCTTTTCTGCGCACTTTGTCCTTACTCGTGCGCACCCGGGAAGAACTTCCCGGTCGGTCACCCATCCCTAAATTGCTCCAGAGAAAGCACACTTAACTTTAGAGTTCTTTCGAGATGAGCTTCCGAAAAAGAAGTTGCAATTTGTTGGTATGTGTATTCTATCAATCCTATTAAGCCCTGGGCCAGGATGTCACACTATACTACATGATATCAAAAGATTTCTCACGTATTGTTTCAAAGGGGCTAAGGGTCATTGTTATTGTTTACAAATTTCATTTGAAGAAAACATCAGGGGAGGCTTCTACTATTTATTTTCTATATCTATATATTGAAAAAGGAGAAATGTATAAGTTACATGGTCTCAGGCTAAAAGAAACCTTATCTAGGAGAGAAAAAACTAAAAGAAATTATGAACTCGTCCCTGAAAGTGCACCTCAATATATTAAGAGAGAAGGGCGCCACTGTCGCCATAAAAATGGCCTTATTTCTGTGTCTCCAAATGCTGCAGCGTGCTATAATAGCAATTTCTCTAGATATTCTTGATCCAAAATCCGGGCACGCCTTGACAAGCATGCTTAGGGAGGCTAAAGTCCTAGGAGATATTCAGAAAGCACAGCGACACCATTGACTGGAAAGGCCATCAGCATTTGATAAATAAACCATCAGACATACGCAGCACAATACATGGAAAATCCGGTAAATCGCATAGTGACTAGAAGTTAGAAGTTAGGGTGCGCACAACAGTTAGACAACAACGATATGTATGAATCCACATCGGCAAAATGAGCTGACGTGGCCATCATTAAATTGTCTAATGTTCTAACCCTTTCCCAAGCAAAATAACATCAACCAGAGGAGACATTAAATATGACATAGACAACAAAATAGACAACTCATGTTAAACTATCTATTTAGCTGTTTATATGGATCAAATAGATAACAGTTTCCTAACTGTTGTACATGCCTTTAGAGGAAAAGCAATTTTACTTAAAAGTAGATTTTTAAAGAAAACTATCCTTAGTCATGGCACCACACAAAAGTCCGCAAATTATAAGTCTAAGTTAGCCAGCTCTCATCTTTCCATCGAAAAAAAAATTATGCTTTAGCTTTCGTTTGACCTTCTGAGAAGACAGCTCAGTGGCCATGTCCTAAGTCCTAAACTCCTAACCAAAGTACCCAACGACGCAGTCCTACACCACCCCTCGAGGAACTTACATTTTACAAACCAGTCCCTGGCTCGCCACATTTTGGCAGTTTCTCATTTCCCACCAAACGCTGCATCATCTCCGTTTCTGTAAAGACAATAAGTAGCACCGGACGCCAGAAATCCAGCACACACAAACCTCAGCTACAGCAAACCAAGGGGCGTTCTTGGCGTGCCACTGATCGATGGGGTCCACCGAGGAGCAGCCGGAGCCGGTGGCGGCCGCCACGGTGGAGGAGGCGTCGCCGGAGATCATCTTCCGGTCCAAGCTCCCGGACATCGCCATCACCAACACCCTCCCGCTGCACCGCTATTGCTTCGAGCGGCTCCCGGAGGTGGCCGGCCGGCCTTGCCTCATCGACGGCGCCACGGGCGCCGTCCGCACCTACGCCGAGGTGGACCGCCTGACGCGCCGCCTCGCCGCGGCGCTCCGGCGCGCGCCGCTGGGGCTGGACCGCGGCGCGGTGGTCATGAACCTGATGCTCAACTCGGCGGAGTTCGTGCTGTCCTTCTTCGCCGCGTCGCGCGTCGGCGCCGCGGTCACCACCGCCAACCCGATGGCCACGCCGCACGAGATCGCCGGCCAGATCGCGGCGTCGGGGGCCACCGTCGTGTTCACCGAGTCCATGGCCGTGGACAAGCTCCCCGTCGGGGACGGCGGGCTCACGGTCGTCCTCATCGACGCGCGCCGCGACGGGTGCCTCCACTTCTGGGACGACGTCATGGCCAGCGTCCCCGACGAGGAGGTCGCCGGCGACGGCGACGTCGACCAAGGAGCGGCCGACGGCGATTTCGACCCCGACGACATGGTGGCGCTGCCGTACTCGTCCGGCACGACGGGGCTCCCCAAGGGCGTGATGCTGACGCACCGGAGCCTGAGCACCAGCGTGGCGCAGCAGGTGGACGGCGACAACCCCAACATCGGCTTCACCGCCGACGACGTCATCCTCTGCTCGCTGCCCCTGTTCCACATCTACTCCCTCAACACCATCATGATGTGCGGCCTCCGCGTCGGCGCCGCCCTCGTGGTCATGCGCCGCTTCGACCTCGCCAGGATGATGGAGCTCGTGGAGCGGCACCGGATCACCATCGCGCCGCTCGTGCCGCCCATCATCGTCACCGTGGCCAAGAGCGACGCCGCCGCCGCGCACGATCTGACCTCCGTCAGGATGGTGCTCTCCGGCGCCGCCCCCCTGGGCAAGGACATCGAGGACGCGTTCATGGCCAAGCTCCCCGGCGCCGTGATCGGACAGGTACGTGTTCGCCCACGCGCACCGAATTTTTTTTAACTGCATTTGAGAATTCTTCTTCTTCTGAATTTTAGTGTGGGACAAAGTTCCACGCTAACACGGAGACAATTTGCATTGGTTGATTTTGATAACATTTGCATGGTTGTTGGATGTTCCTCGACTGGCTTAGGTTACATTGTCGATTTTCGTGTAGGTCAAACCATGTGATCTCATCGTTCATTTGCGCATTTTGACCGATCCAATGGCTTAGATTCGTCATCGTTCGCTCAGAGACACCTCAGTTAATTGACTTGGGCGTGTAGAGTGTGTTTAATTCCGATCATGGATTCCATATATAGAGATTTTGTGAAAATGTATCAGTGTATCTCTCTTTTGGATTTTGAAAATAAGAGTAAGGCAACAATTTTCATCATTCATGTGTTTGTCCTAACATAGTATTCAATAGTGTTTTTGATAGTTAGGCTATAATAAAGCTACTAATGCAGCATCTAATTTTGCCTAGCCCTAAGATCCTAAGAACTCTTGACCCATAGTTGTTGGAAAGTTGACTTTTGGTTGCTGCTTCCCTGGCACCCAATTAAATTAGCTGGTAATAAGTTGGTACGGTAGTTCCGTGGTTGGCTGATGGTGATGATGCATGTTGATATTGGAAGGCTGTTCGTTCACTGATTTTAATGCTTGATTGAACCATGGCTTTGGTTCTGCTCCATTGGGTCTTCTTCTACCAAACAATTAAAATTAAAATGTTTATCCATGCGCCTTTTTCCAAAAGGAAAGCAAAATTGAAAAGGACGGTTCATATTGATAAGTTCAAGCGAGTTGGCACTGTTTTTATTCTAGTATTCAACCACACACACAAGCCACTCCATTGGACAATAGAAGTAAGACCATTCATGGTGCAGGACAAGGTCATGAAACGAAACCTTCCTGTCTTTGTTGCTAGTTTCAACTAGTTTAATGGTCTTCGAAACCATTATATCTAATTTTATACAAATGAAGCCCATCACATGTCTTTGCTCGTAATATTACCATGTCATCGGTTTTGCTGACATGTCATCATTTATTAGATATGAAACTCCTAAATGAACGTATTAATTGTATTAGTCTCAAATTTGCAGCAGATTAGATTCTGAGAATCTGAGAAGTTCATCCTTGTTGCCTCCCGTGTGTCACGCAGGGCTACGGCATGACCGAGGCCGGTCCGGTGCTGTCCATGTGCCTGGCGTTCGCCAAGGAGCCCTTCAAGGTGAAGTCCGGCGCGTGCGGCACGGTGGTGCGCAACGCCGAGCTGAAGATCATCGACCCCGACACTGGCAAGTCCCTCGGCCGGAACCAGCCCGGGGAGATCTACATCAGGGGGCAGCAGATCATGAAAGGTACAAGACATCCCATTGCCTGGTCTCTTGATGAACGTTCCAACGTCCAAATGTTGACTTCAGCCACTCTTGAATGGGCTGGCCCACAGGTCTCTAGATCTAATCTGACTTGGAAGAACCATATAAGATATAGGCACAAGTGGTCCACCAACTGCATATGCACATTAGTGCCTCACATATCCTTGATCACTTCTCAACTCTTATGAGTAAAGTATCATACTATGATAATGTGTAGGAAATCTTGGCCAACAAGATGTGAGCTGTGCCAGTGAAAATGGTTTAGAAAGACGGTATTGTGAGTCGGCCCTTTTGTCAACTAGGCCTTTTGCAGTGTCGGCGTCCACCCTTGGTACATTAGTATCTTTCCAAGTAGTTTTCAAGGAGTGGCCAGCAATTTTAGTGCTTTTTGATATATTTTCCCTGGGGTGGGGTGCCACAGTGAGTAAAGTATCACAATACGATGATAATGTGTAGGAAATCTAGGTCAACAAGATGTGAGCTGTGCCACTCCTTTGCAAAAAAATGGTTTAGAAAGACGGTATTGTGTATCTTTTTATCAACTGGGCCTTTTGCAATGTCGGTGTCCACCCTTACTACAAGATATACAATCTTTCTAATACTTCTTTTTTTATGAGCGGCTAATATTTTAGCGCTTCTTACTATATATTCTTGAGTCACCAACAGTTTTTCTAGTGAAATTTACATATTTCCCAACAGTTTTATCATTGGCCAACACGTACTGTAATTCCCTACAAATCAGTTTCTTGTGGTGTGTTGTCTGGTTGGAGCTAGCAGAGGTTGGGAGCCGTACATTGTATTTATAAAAAAAGCTTAGGGCACAACAATCCTAATGGGCTAGACATGGGAAGGAATACTTGCCACACCTGCAAAGTTGAGGTGAACCATTCCATTCCCATGTGTAGCTTTCTATCCAGATTGGAAGCAGGACCAAGCATGACTTAGGCAACAGAAATAAATAAGTCTGAGCTCAGATCTGTCAGCTTCAGTCTGGCTATGGAAGTCTCCCTCGGCGTGATAGCTGAAATAAAGCTTCATGAAGGGAGTGTTCTGATTTCTGAATCTGAACCCACCACAAGTGGGGTCTGCAGATATATGTGATCTCGGTAACCTGAACCAATTCGCATGATTAAAAGACTTAATTAACAGCGCTTATCTTTGCTTGTGCTTTATGGTCAGGCTACCTGAACAACCCGGAGGCCACCAAGAACAGCATCGACGCCGACGGGTGGCTGCACACCGGCGACGTCGGGTTCGTGGACGACGACGACGAGATCTTCATTGTCGACAGGCTCAAGGAGATCATCAAGTACAAGGGCCTGCAGGTGGCCCCCGCCGAGATAGAGGCCCTGCTCATCACACACCCAAGCATCGCCGATGCCGCCGTTGTCGGGTACTTACTGATCATTTGAGCTCACCATTTGCTCTGAAGTCCTGTGGTGAACTGAAAATATATATAGGACAGATATTCAATGAACTTAGCTCTTGATATTTCAGTCGTTGAGATGGCATTTATGGTATCCATGAACCATGGTCATTGCAGGAAACAAGTCGAGCCAGAAATCGGAGAAATCCCGGTCGCCTTTGTGGCCAAGGCCCAAGGGAGTGAGCTCAGCGAAGATGACGTGAAGCAATTCGTGGCAAAGGAGGTAGTACTTTTTTCCTGTGCTAGAAACGTTACTCTCCTTTTCGAGTTTATGTTGTCAGGCTAAATGTGAATACTAGGAATGGGAGTGATTAAACTTTAATAAGCAGGTACTAGATAAATCTTTTTTTGATAAAGAAATATTATTAATTATTGCACTACACGGTTGTTATATCGAGATGATATATATATGTTTGTCCCTTATTTTTGTTTGATCTGATGGATCCTCCTCCTGTTCTAGGTGATCTACTACAAGAAGGTTCGCGAGGTGATCTTCGTCGATAAGATTCCCAAGGCGCCATCGGGCAAGATCCTCCGCAAGGAGCTAAGGAAACAACTTCAGCAGCAACAACAGGCTATGTAATCAAAACAGCCCGTGCATCATCGTTTTGGATGTTGTATGTGGAGGAAGAACTAAAAATCCAGAGGCACCAAGTGCTTTTATCTGCTGTTGTGTAATGTCTCTAGCTAGCTGGTGAGGCAAGGGAGGATTGATTGAAAATTGGACTTTTGGAAGGTACATCCTGTTGGAGACATTTTGCTCTTTCTAGTGGCCTATTTTCCCTGCTGTGCTGTATGTATTATTTGGGATGTTTAATTATCATCATTGTAGATAGATAGATTAAATAAATTCATGTGTTATGCGGTAAAATATACTATGAATTAAATAGAACTCAAAAAGCGCCCATGGCCTAATGGATAAGGCGTCTGACTTCTAATCAGGCGATTGTGGGTTCGAGTCCCACTGGGCGTGAACAAACTTATTTTATTTTACACTTACAAAAACATTTTCCCACCTTTTTCCTGAAGTCGTCACATTTTGTTGTAAATATATTTTTATTCTAATTTATATTCTGCACCTTAACATTTCTTGCATTTTCTCTAAATTGCGCAACAATTTAATATTGCCAACATGCCAAAACTTGGAATTGCACATGAACAAATATCGAAGCGTGGATACCTGCATTGCATCGAAAAATATAACCAGAACTGAACTAACACTGTTGTAGCGAGTCCATACCATATCAACCTTTTTCCATCACAGGATAAACCGAATTTCAAACACCCCAATCAATAATAAACACAGCAAAGCATTTCAGGAATTAGGTTTCCATTAACAGAGGCTAAATTAGAACACAGTTTTTCTCAAGGTGCATTAGAACAAGTTTCAGATTCAATAACGAACACTCCGTAGTCTGACAACATTGAAGGCTCTCAATCTCTCTGCAATACGCCCCAAAAATATAGTCTCTACAGGAAGCCATGAGCTTTTAGAGCCAGGAGATGTGAGCCGATGGCCTGAAACTGAAGTTGCCACAAGGCTGTCTTGACTCCTGACTCCTGACTCCTGACTCCCAACATATGCTAGCAGTCATTCTTCAGTGGGCTCGGTTGAGATCGCAGAGTCTGCGATGAACCTTCTGGAGTTGTCGGGAGCAGCTATCTCGAGGTGTGCATGGGCCACACATGAGGTATATCACGTTGCCCAGTGGCCTGACATAGATATCATCCTCTTTGCGGAGCTGTTGTACCAGGGAACTTGCATAGAGCGATGCATACCTGCAAGGGGAACAGTATGAAACTCATAGCATAATGGTTACTAACAATCCAGCATTACTTAAATAAATTATCACAATTAAGCACGGAAAATCTTCCTGAACTGAAACTGTAAGAATCTGTGAGCCATGGAATGGAATCCACCAAGGGGAAAGCAAGCAAGAGCCAAGTGCACAAGGCATACAGCAGAAAGTGCCAGCGTCTGTGTACGATACCACAAAGGTATGAAAAATGATCCTTCACCGTGAATCTATCAATTTGTCATGTATGGCATCCAGTATCAAAAGAGGATGAAGCAAGCCACTCTGGCAGAGGCCATGGCTCAGGAGCCAGCAGGGTCAGGCTCAACAGATAACTGGCTTGACTTCCTTACCTGTTAGTAAGGAGATTTGTTACTTGCCTTGTTACAAATATTAGTTGGATTGACAGGGAGTTAGCTGGCCATATATAGTAGCTGTCATTATCGTCCAGGCGAATCAAAGAGATAAATCGATGGCCCAGCCTCTTTATCTAATTTGTCATCTACCTTCAGCCACTCACCATGACAGGCAAAGAAGAGGCCCGACTCTGACAATTAACTCACTGCAAGGACATGACAGGATCGCTACATGGAGGTGAGTTAGAGCCTCTTTGGTAGGGCTTCTGCACCGGCTTCACTGCTTCATTTACCAAATGCCACCACTGAGAAGTGATTCACCGGAGAAGCTAAGCAAAAGTTCCTGGAAATGCGCTCTCTATGTTCCTCGCGTTGGGAGAAGCCAAAAATAGTTGTTTTTCCCGGCTTCTCCTCTGTCATCACTGTTGTGTCCCACGACTGCCCCTCGTAGTTGGAAGAGGATGCACAGCAAGGTTCGCAAAGAGCAGCGCCGGCGAGGACGAGCAGCAGGAACGGCGGCGCCAGCTAGGATGGGGAAGGGCAGCGATGCCGGTGAGGACGAGAATTGGGAAGAGCAGCGCCGGCGAGGTTGGGGAAGGGCAGCGGCGTCGGTGAGGACGAGCAGTGGGAAGAGCAGCGCCGGCGAGGTTGGGGAAGGACAGTGGCGCCGTCGAGGATGAGCACCACAGGGTCGTGACGAGCAGCGCAGGGTCGCTGGCAACCAGGGCGAAGGGGACCGACGGGCGGCGCGAGCCGTGGTGAGGCAGGTGGCGACAGGCGCGTGCTGGGGCTGGGATGGATGTGGCCGGCGCTTGCTGCGGCCGGATCGGAGGCGAGCTTGGTGCTGGGATGGATGTGGCCGGCGCTTGCTGCGGCCGGATCGGAGGCGAGCTCGGTGCCTCGGTGGTTGGCAGGCAGCCACGGTAGAGCAGGCAGGCAACCATGAGAAAAGAGAGAGGCTAGGAACCAGCACAAAGGGATAATGCTGCGGGGAAGAAAAAAGAAAAAATAAATAGTTGAAAGAAAAGAAAGAAAAATAGTAACAAAAGAAGGAAAATACGAAAAGTCAAGGGCAAAATAGACATTGTACCTCTTTTATCCATTTGCAAGAGCTGTTATAAGCTGTTTTACCAAACGTTTTTTCAACGAGACAAGCCAAAACCAAAAAAAGCTGCTTTACCAGATAAGCCAGAGCCAAAGCCATTTTTGCATAAGCTAGAGCCCTGCCAAACGGGCCCTTACAGAGATATGAAGGTTTTTCTAGGAATGGTTATTCACAGTTCCTATGCCAGTCTGTTACTATACCAACAAGGCCACAACTAACCCATCTGGTTACTTCTGCAAGGACGTGATAGAATCACTACATAGAGTTGAGTTACAGAGATATGAGGCTTTCCTAGCAATGATTATCACAGTTCCAACATTTCAGGTATGCAATAATGATTGCTTAAAATTCAAAAATGTGACAATCGGCAGAATAACATCGGTCATGCATACATATATAGTATGTTTGGCATTAGTGTCATGGTGGATTTCATGAAGCACTTTCATAATACTAGGTTCAGCTATGTTTTTTATATTGGGACCATAACAATACTTTTAATATAATAAGTTTTTTAATAATCAGAGAATACCCTCTAGAGCAACTCATAGGAACATAACAAAACTCAGAGCAACAAAACAGTGGACAAACTGAACATCACTGAATGCTCTTTGAACTTCAATAAGTTGTGTTATGGAAAGAAAAATACTAAAAATTCATCAGCGAAGCTTCAAAACTATAAAGTGGCATACCCAGCATCAGATCCCTCAGCCTTGAGCTCAACTGCACAGAGAGTTCCTATTGAGACTACTCTTTTCACATTCGGTAGTGACGATAACTGCTTCACAAGTGTACCGTCCCATAGCTGCAAATCGATAGTGAATATTATCAGTTGCCTTTTAAATGCATAATTACATGCATGAATGGACACATATGATGTTAGCATAAGACTTTCTCCTTGAAATCATATTATACTTGTGTAATACAGTAATAAACATGGATGGCTATAGCCATCCATGTTTTTGGACATAATAAAAGCCACCCAAGTTGTTTGTTTCATTAGATGGATGACATGAGCAGTTTTTGGTTTGGTAGGGATGAGAATAATTAACTAACCACATCCATTGATTTCAAATATAATCACTATACAATGTGACACTGACAAATGATAATTACTATGTAACAACAAAACATGCTGAGCACAAATCGTACTCTAATCAACACACCAGTATATACTAATCAATATAACAACACTCTATTAATCGTAATCTTACAACAATAAATTGGTAGGACCCGAGGTCCTGCCGCGGCTGTGCAAGTAGTAGGAGTAGGAGACGGGAGGACGGGGCTTGAATCCCCGGCGTCGAGCAGGAGCCGTGGCGGCACAGAAGAGGAATGGCACGGCGAGCGTGAGGGAGAAGATGGACATGAGGGAAAGGCCCATGAGGCCAGGCAAGATAATTGCCTTGCATGATTAATTCCCAAAACAGTTCAAGGGTATTTATCCCTCCTAACAAATCCAAACCAATTCTGATCCTATTGTTATGGAAATAACAGAAACAACTAAGGAAGGAAAATCTCGTGGCCTAGCCACTTGTTCGGTGCCGACGGTGGTACGTGATGATGGGCGTAACATAAATATACAAATTAGTAATATAATGTGCTTATCAGCAATCATTTACTAACGATCATAATTAGACGAGGAGGGTGGACTCATCCCACAAAAAAAGTGTTAGTTCACTCCATCCAGCATCTGTGAGGAAAATTCATCCAAAGTGGATGCACAACCAAATGCTATCATCCCACCAAAAAAATACACTTTTGTTCGATATGGCTTGAAAACGAGAAATATATTTACTTATGTAGAAGCACCATATATGTCCAAGAGGCAAGGACACTCAAAGGGAGCAGAATTCACAGACCATAGTTTTAGCTATCTTAATTGAATTATCTAAAAATAGCAGCTCAATCTATTCAAGTAGCATATTTGTTTACCTCCTTTAGCTTCATATGATTTGTATCAAGGTTCAAATTGGTGGATGGATCCTGGTACCACTGCATAGCTTTTAGTGCTGCAGTGCAGCCCATGGCATGAGCAGTATAGGAATGACCATGTAAGAGCGCCGTAAGCTGGATAAGATAAAAACAAAATCATCACTAATCTGTCATGCCACATTCGTTGTGATACTATTGACATACATAACATCAAAGATTATGCTTCAAGATGTGGTTGAGGCCAAGTATGCAAACACATTCAAGATGAGTACCTTAGAGTCACTTTTGAAAGATTCAAAAACTTCCTCTGTTGCTAAGGTTGCAGCTAGTGGTACAATTCCCCCGGTCATCAGTTTCGCATAGCAGGCGATATCAGGTAAACACCCAAGTAACTCTGAACCAGACTGAAAGAGAAGCTATCAAGATTATGAAAAACACAAACAAAACATCTTATTCTATCCACTGAAAAGATATCTGTATTACCTCCGCACCAAGACGCCAGAATCCTGTAAATACCTCATCAAATATGACAGGTATCTTTCGACTTTTACACTCACTAACGAGTATTCGCTGGAAAAGGGGATCTATCATGAGCATTCCCCCAGCACCTTGTATTACTACACAAATAAGAGTTAATGCGGTTAAAGCAGTAAATAGCAGGGAGAAGTAGCAAAATTGTGTTAGCCGCTAGTATGAAAAGATTGTAAATGAACTAAAGACTGATGAAGAATGAGCAAAAAATGAAAAATATTCCAAAGAAGCTCAAAGGGTGAAAGTTTACCAGGTTCTATAATTAGTGCCGCAAGATGCTCATAATTATTGGAGAGTGAAAATTCAGATAGTTGCTGTTTTATATAGGACAAATATAAATCAGCAACAGATGATTTGTCCCTGTTCTTGCAAAAGACTTCAGCTTGTGAAGAAAAGCCTGCATTTTAAATCAAATAACACGCTAAATAAAAACCCACAAGGAATTAGATTTGACATGTTGAACACAAGTCACTGACATGTATCGCCAGAAGTCTTTGGATCCTGTGGCATCGACTGGGGCAACGAAATATTGTACTTTTCACTTTTAAAATACACAGTTGGAGGATCTAGAAAAAGTCCTCTACCTGAGTACCTACAAAGAAATCTTTAGTAATTGATCTAGGATTTACTAACTGATATAACCAACAGTTCAGGAGATTGAAAAATACAATAGTGTGCTTCATTCTTATTTCTTAGTAAGTTCTCAAGACAACTAGAAAGAGAATCCAATTAGACTATAAAAGAGAAGGTTAGTACAGAAAAGAATGGTTGGGTTGTCAAAGTGAACCATTACAGAAAAGTATAAAATTCTAGACATTCAGCATAGTAAAGAGAAAGAATGTGAGAATATGAACACTGCGAATATTGGAGGATATGTATTGAGCCTCATGGGCTGTTTATATAATATATGGTGGCTTGGATCTCAAGCAATCCTACAGATAGGGATGGAAACTAATCAAGAGACTAATCCTGTCCTACTCTAACAGCTGGATCTTATAAGATCTTTAAACACAAAAACGGGCACAGTTCAAAACTGAAGAACATTACATGTATCCAAAAAGTTTCAGTATAGTAAAGAGTGTTATTTAGTCCAGATTAATTTGGGTGGCCTAGATATGGTGTGATGAAGCGCATAGTCCACTTGTTTCCGGCATAGTAACTACATTGCTGAAATTCAGGCATACCATGGTTGCTGAAGAAAAGATGTATAAGCTGAAGGAGCTTGAGCTTCCATAGCGCCCAGTGTATCACCATGATAGGAGCCGTTCAGAGCAATGACCTACAGAGTTGAGAGGAAATAATAAGAACACATATCGGAATAAACAAAACGGAGGTTTACAATACTCAACTCTATCGTTAAGTAATTCCCTATAAATATTAAAATATACACGGGAAATGATCAATCAGGTAAACACAGATGGGTTGTTGAGATTAACTGAGGTTGCCAGTGGTGAAGAACAAACAAGGAAAAAACATATTTTTCATTAATCAAGCACATCTTAGAATTAGCAAAAAAGTTGGTCCATTCACAGTGGTGATTGAAATTGCTTCAACATTGTTATCTTTTATATTAGTGAGATTTTTGGTGTAAAAGGTACTGTGATTAAACTGCTTCAACATCGTTATCTTTTATATTGATGAGATTTGCTGTGCAAAAGGGTCCAGTTCTACTGTTACGTGCTTACTAGCATAGACTTTTTGCCACTATATACCATGTTATCGAAAATGTATCATGCGAGTTCCTAGCTACGGAATATGCAGTGGGAGGTGGCAAGGAAAGCAGCACAGATGAGATGAATCACATGTTCACAGGGGTGACCAGAGAACAACCCAGTCAACTAGTACATCTAGCTGGCGTTCCAGGCCCATGTTCGGTCCTAGCACCTGGCAGGGGGAACACTGTCACAGTGGTGCTGATAGTCCTAGAAATGAGTTCCGACTTCCGACTGGCTGGCTTTGGCTTACGGTCCTGGCCACCACAACTAGCCTTTCCAAACCTGCCATGATTACCAATTTACCATATAGGCTTGTTCACCTAGACTGACATAATAGGAATCAAGGTACGGAAACATCAGCATTGCAAGATGTTGATGTTGCCAAGGCATCAGTGTCAATACCAGTTTCATAATGGATTCAGAGACCTGTGATGTTGGTCTTATTTTTATGGTGTCCACCATCATTCAAGTAACATGTCTAATGTGTGTGGCTTTCTCTGATAAACATTAAACAGCATTACACTAAAATTTTCAAAATAAAATTTGAACAATTTTGTCCAAGCATTTTTGGTGAACCAGAAACTCAAGCCTTAATTTATAAATATAAAGCTTAAATAAATGTAACTTTTACTCCTCCATGAAAATAGTAAAAACAAAACCTTGTAGTTATCTTACTAATAGTTCAGTTAATAAAAAATAAGCAAGAGACAAGGATGGTTAGTATGTCAGTAACATACCTTCAACTGAATGTTTCTTTCTTTATTTATACACTCTTCACTGTCAACCAGAATTCTATGATCAAATGAAAATTTACGAAATGCCATCTTTAGAGCAATTTCAATTGCAGTGGATCCATTGTCTGAATAATATACTCGAGAAGCCCAACCTGACAAAAAGGGAGAGGTGGTGACAAAGAATACAAAAATATGACACAAATAATGACATGGAGTAAGAATAATGATATCAGCAATGTAGATAGAGTTGACACAAATAAAAGCACACAACAAGAAATAATGCTATATCGCACAAAATGACAAAAATAATTGATGTGATTCATAAGCATGTCAGATTTCACAGACGCGTCCTTATAATTGCCTCATTTCGTGCAGTAAACAGATCACGCACAGAAGCTCTAGCTATATCGAAGAAAAAAAAGAAGAGAATTTGGAAGCTGAGGTGTACTCTGAGCTTGATGTCAACATTTTCATTAAAGTGTAGGATAGATTTTGACTGGGCAAATGTTACAGTGAGAAGAAGAAAGGGTAAAAGGACAAACCTTTGCCAACTCCTCCAAGCAAAACTTCTGCAGAACGAAGAGCAGGCTCATGAACATTCTCTGGAAACATCACATGACCATATCTTGCAGCAGCATAACCCATATCTCTTGCAAGTTCAATCTAATCAGTAAAGAGAAGTTTAGGGCTTTAGGCTACAAAAACTGCCTGTCAAAAGTTCAAGTACACAAGTTTAGGGTACAAAAATTGCTTGTCAAAAGTTGAAATACAGAACTTTAGCAATAAAAGAGTGTAAAAAAGAATATAAACAAGAAATTCACATGCTGCAAAGTCCAGGAGTGTAAACCTGCAAGTTGGAATCAGGCCCTTGAGTCCACCAACTTGCACATGCATCAAACTGAGGGACAAGCATCATCTTGTTGTCTTTAATCTACATCAAGATTTAGAAACAATGGATTTACTGCTTAGCTAACGCTGCGCAAACTGGGTTTCATTACAATTTTCTTTGAAGATAAAAGAAATAGAGTAGAACAAAAATGACAAACCTTGTATGCAGAAAAATTCTCACCAAAACGTGAATCAATTACTGTAACAGAGTCTTCAGGGACAAGATTGTGCTGAGTAAAAGGCCACCACAGCAAATCCTTTGATTTTCTTTGCATGCTGTTTAACCGTTCAATTCTTTTCAAATGAAAAGATTGCAGGGCATCCTTAAGCAAATTAAAAACTGAGGATGACTCAGAAAACCAATCAGTTAGGTCATCTAAAGGATCTTCAGGAATTTGTGGCAAGGCAAGCACATCTACCCTAAACAACAAAAGGGAAAGTTGTCATTTCTATACAAAAACAGAGTGGCACAATCATTCATTTAATAAAATAATAGAATTAACTGGACAATGAAGAATGCAAACCTGTTCCTCAAGTAAGAAAGCAAGAATTTGTCATTTGATAAGTCACGATCTTCCAAAATAACTGCGCTCACATCATAACCTCTTAGCAACAAAGTTTCATATGCAGACAAAGTGGATGAAATGCCACCTAGACGGCCATCTCCAACAAGAATAGCTGGTAACCTAAAAGGCCTGTTAAGAGTCACAAGCAATCAGCAATAGCCACGTAAACAATCAACTCAACACAGAGATGTTTAAAAACTTCAACCTAACAGTTAACAGCCAGAAGGTGATTTAAGAATAAAAGTAACCAGATTAAGACATTTGAGCTTTTATCTGAAATATTTGGTGATTTGGTCATCAGGTGATCTCCCAAAGTGACAACAGGGGGATCGAAACAATAGAATAATAAGATGGAGGGATTCCTGACAGCTCCTCTCCTAATGACTATGGTGGTGTATTTTATAGGGAGTCAAGTTGTTTTGTTAGACTGAAGCAGGCTATTCCCTAGTGCCTTTCCTCAATTCAGATTTAGACTCAGCAGGGCCCATATAACTTACCAAATGAGGGATGATGAATCAAAAGGAATATTAGCCTTTTAGCCTTGTTTGCACAAAATTGTAGAATTTTGGATCACCACCCAATGATATTCAAACAGTTCAGAACAGCTAATTGTTCACGACAATTCGGTCCATCCACACCCATTGACCCTGACTGATACTCCTAATTTGTATGCTACCGTCTTACAGGTCACTATCCGGACTGCAGTTTTCATAGAAGAGTCCAGTAAATGGTGCTTCAATTAAACTAATTTTGAGATAGAGAATATGAAACACGGACATCAGATCAATTATATTCACGCCGAATTAAAATGCACATCAGCCGCAGATAACAAACAAAACGAGAAATGTCATTCTGTTCATTCTGTCCTAGGCACGCACCGGTAGAGGTCGCACTGCAGCGTACCGGACGCGCCGGGGCTGGCGACGCCGCCAGCCGTCTCCAGCACCTTCCACACCTCCCCACCCTCCCCCGCGCCTTCCTCCAGCAACCACTGCTCCACGCATCCCCTGACGGCATCGTCCCCCGCCGCCATCCCCTCCCTCTCCGCCGCCAGGTGCGGCGACACCGGCTCCCGCCACGCGTACACCGTCCTGCACGCGAGCACCTTCGTCTCCTCCTCGGCCCCACCCCCTCCGTAGGTCACCACCTTCTCCTGGCTCTCCTGGAGGGGCTCCGTCTCCGCCCCCACGGCAGGGGACGGGAAGAGGGTGCGGCACGAGGCGACGAGGCGGGTGGCGCGGGGGGAGGAGGAGGAGGCGCGAAGCAGCGCGGGGGTCCTGGAGAAGACGAATCGCGCGTCGGAGTCGGCGGGGTAGCCGGTCTGGAGCGGCTTGAGGTAGTGGACGGCCGAGACGGAGGGGGAGGGGGAGCTGAGGAGGGCGGCGGCGAGGCCCGCGGACACGAGGGTCTTGCCGACGCCGGTGTTGGCGCCGAAGACGGCGAAGGTCGGTGCGGAGAGGGGTACGGAGGCGCCTGCGGCAGTGGAGGAGTGGAGGCGCCGCCTGGCGTGGCGGAGGAAGAGGCGGCGGAGCATGGTGGCGGAGTGGGTTTTGGCCGGGGTTTGGGGGGAAGAGATTGTGCGTGGTGAACGTGATACCTTTGGCTTATCTGGTAGAGATTGGTGTTAAAAAAAAAGTCAAATTCCACAAACCGGCGGTCTTTAAACTTGTTCGCACGTGCCATTTAGGTCCATAAACTCTCAAATGCATTTTTAGATCTCTGAACTTTTTTCAAGGTGTCACATAGATCCCTAATCTCTCAAAATGTATTTTTAAGTCCATAAACTTGTCCCGTGGTATCAAACAGCTCTCTAAACTCCCAATATACTATTTTTAATTTAATAAAATATTGTTTTGCCACTTTAAATGAATAAAAAAATTGCTACTTTAAATTTAATAAAAAATCCATTTTGATTTTAATTGATAATGGAACAAATTATCTTAATAAATTTATAGAAAGCGCATGCAAAATATAATTAGTTAGTATAAAATATTAAGATTAGCATTGATATTTCTATGTTAAACGAGAAAACTATAATATCCACTGTTGATTTTTTCATGATCCAATGGTAACCCATGATGAGTATGATTAATAAGTAGCTAATTCAGTTTAAAATGGTCTTAGTGATAAGATTTCTAAATGAATCGGCTGAAAAAAATAGTTTAATAAACAATCTATTTTAAATACAATTAATTAATGGCAATTTTCAAGGATATGAAAATTCACCTTGAGACTTTAGGGATCCAAATGATACATTGAGGCAAGTTTGAGGACCTGAAGATGCATGTTGAAAGTTTAAGGACCCGAATGACACTTTCAAACAAGTTTAGAGATCTAAAAATGCATTTTGAGAGTTCGAGGACCTAGATGACATCTCGAGACAAGTTCGAGGACCGCTCATGTATTTTACTCTTGGTTCATTTGTGTGTGGGCTGGATTTGTTCATTGGCTCGTTGGTTGGTGGGCTGGCTTAGTTCATCGTCTCAAAATTAAGGATATCCTTATCTTTTCTATTATTTTACAAAACCTTGCCCGTAAGTAGATACAAGCGAAGACCATTTAATTTTCTAAACAAATTAAAGGCCACGTTTGTCAGAGCTCACGAAGATGATTCTCGGATGAATCGAGCAGAAGCTCTACCAAACAGTTTTTTAGAAAAAAGTGATTCTCAGCTGATTCTGTGAAGTGATTTTTTAAGCATGTGTTTGGTTCCGGAGCCAAGTAGGTTGGGTTGCTCCGACCCAGTTTTGTGGGTTGAGATGAACCCATCTAATGTTTGGTTAGAAGGTTGAGTTCGTCCCAGTTTTTTGTTTGGTTAGAATAAATGAGAAGATTGGGTTGGATGACATTTTGACACCGTTAGCCACCGTCATCCATGTAACCTAAATGTCATTAGTGAGATCCACCTGTCATTCTCTTTTTTTACCTTTTCTTTCCTTTTTGGCCGGCATTATCTTCTTCCACCACGGTCGGCCCTCTCCACGGCTCGGCCCAGAGCGAATGTCCCCTTAGCGAGCTCAGCGCCACGCCTACCCTCTCGTTGACCAACGGCCGCCCGTCCCTGCCATCGAGGCCAGCAACGAGCTCAGTCTGCCCATCCCGCGGCAAGCTCGGCTTGCGGCAGCTCCGCCGGCGGCGGCCGCAATGAGCTCGGCCTGCGGCGCAGGCACGGCGAGCTCTACCGGCGATGGCCACGGTGAGCTCGGCCTTCGGCGCACGCGCGGCAGCTCCAGCCCTAGCTGTCTGTGGCGGCTTGGCCTGCGACACGCGCGCGGCGAGTTCTACCGGCAGCAGTCGCGGCGAGCTCGGACTCCGGTGCACGCGCGACAGCGGCGAGCTCTACCGGCAGCAGCCGCGGCGAGCTCGGACTCCGGTGCACACGCGGCAACGGCGAGCCCCGCCGATGGCGGCCACGGCAAGCTCGGTCCGCCATGGAGGCTGGCGCTCGGTCTCGCGTGCGTGAGTGCGAGACGGTGTTTCACACTTTCACGCCATCCATCTGGGTTCGCTGCATTGCATATTTTTGGAGGAATACAATCACCCGCATCTAGAAGGAATATTCTCTCTTGGGTTCAACCCAACCCACATCCCTTTTTCATCCAAACGCGGGTTGGTGTGGGTTGAACCCGCACCAACCCACAATCCTAACACATGCTAAAATGAACTAAGGGGCTAGGAGCTAAAAAAAAAAGTAGTTTCTCCTGATTCTGTGAAGTGATTCTCCATCCTGATTTTATGAGTTTTTGCTAAAGAATCACTTTCAGCCATGGAATCACTTCTCTCAGAGAATCAGCTCCCATAGAGAATCAGAATCAGGTGAAGATCTACCAAACGGGCCCAAAATAAGTAACTTGCTTTTCCTAATTCGACCGGAAGAAAAGGTGAAGCATACCTATTATGATTGGGAGATGTTTATGACGGACTACCACTAATCCAATTATGGAACAATATGAAGCAGGGTTAATCCGATCGGGAGACGAGTTGAAGCGTAGCTAATATGGGAGACGTATATGAGGACTACCATTAATCCAACATGGAATAAGATGAATCATGGCTGATCGGATCGGAAGACGTACAAGATGGACTGCTGAAATGTTTCTCGCTTTAGAAATAGGTAAACATTTGTTGACGCAGAAACTGGTCAACACACTGAATGAATGTGATAGTCTGATAGAACGTGCAGATCGTAGAAAGTATCTCTCCATGGTGAATCTATGAAAATAGGTCCGACTGGTTTTGAAAGTGGTTAGACCAGTTTTACCGGAGAACCTGGCTAGAAGAAACCAACAAACGCTTGCTCGAGAGGGACCCCGTCGGGACAAATACAGCTTAGGTTGCCCTAAGCACAGCAGGCCAGCTAGGGCACCTCCTCGTGCCACCGTGACAAGAGAAGAACATCACGTAGGGTTGGAAAAGAAGGACAATAAGAAAAGGAAAAAAGATAAAAGATAAATGTTTTGTCAATCGATTGGATGAATCTCAATCGGCCATGGTCCTTTATATTTGACGAGGGTCTAGACCAGGGCGGCGACATCTTTTAGGCCGATGTTTGGCGTACATTTTTGGGACCAACCCTCCCCAAATCAACGACACGGCATCAAACGACCCTTCAAAAACAAGAGCTAATACCCCAAATCAAATGGACCCGCCTCGTCCGGGCGGCTCTGGGCCTGCCCGAGAAGACCCACTCGCCCGACCACTCTCCGCCTCGCCCAACCAGCCTCCGCCTCGCCCGACTGGTTCACTCCTTCACGTCTAAGCAACCTCCGAGAGGACTCGCTCGCCCGACGAGTCTTCGTCTCGCCCGACGAGTCTTCGCCTCGCCCGACCAGTCTCCGCCTCCGCCGACTGGTTCGCTCGGCGCCGCCCCCCGCTTTTGCCCACGCCGGGCCGTACCCACCTGATGCCTGCCATGTCAGAATAGGATGGGTGCCTGTCCATCGCCACGGCAGCCACAGGGACGCCCGTCTCCTCCGAACAGGGACGCTACAGTCCCGGGAAAGGACACTCGTCTGCCCAAGCAATGACACCTGGAGTCTAAGGAGGCACAGTGTGAGTCAACCACGACCCGAGAACCAATCGGGGGCACACACCGGGAGGCCGCTACACCAACCACTCGGACCCATTCCGTCAACACCAACTACAACAGTGAACAACTATTCGCCGTGTACGGCCCGAGACGCAGGACGACGGCAACAAACCCCGGTGCTGTAACTCACTTTGTAATTCCTTCTTTTTTACCCCTCCCTTTCCTTATTCCCCCTTACGGCTATAAAAGGGGATCGAGGGAAGACCGATGGAGATGAAGAGAACACTCGTGCACACACTCTCACGTAACACATTCCCGCACATTACACAGGGACTTAGGACTGTTCTCCCTCTCCCGACTAGTTTGTAACCCCTACTACAGACTTGGACTCGCGAACACTGATTCACACTGGATGTAGGGTATTACTCCCCGGAGACCCGAACCAGTATAATTTCCTGTGTCTCTTGAGCCACCATCCGGTGCCCTGACACGCGATCGTAGAAATATTACTTGCCGGCGGTAGAGAACCCCGACAGTTGGCGCGCCAGGTAGGGGCCTTCGTGTGTCGCTCCACTCCACCAGGGCCTGGATGGCCCACGGAGGCGCCCTGTTGGCGCTAGGCGCTCACCTGCGTTTCGGCTCCCTCGACTTTGTCTTCAGCAAGTCGGAGGAGCCCCTCGTCGGGGCCACCTTCGTTCACCCCGAGCCCACCTTCAACGACGGCCCCGCCGCGATCCACGACAAGAGGTCCGACCCTCCACGTGTCGCCACGGGCGCCACTGCCTACGTCCTCGACATACTAGGCGAGGACCTGGCGGCCGCTCTGGGACGGAGCCCGACCCAGGAGCATTTCCGCAACATCTCCTACATGATCACAAACCTCGCCCTACAAGCTGGAGGGGAAGAGCAGCTCCTCTAGGACGAGTTCCTCGACTACTACGGCGCCATGTACCCAGAGGGACAGCCGAGTCTGTCGCATGATCCAGCGGCCGCCTCCCCACCGACAAAGTTCAACTCCCGCACCGCGCCTGTCAATGAAGGCGCGACAGACGAGCGGGACTCGAACCCGCAATCGACCCGAGCTCCATCGGCGTCCTACGACCCCAACGCTCTGCGGGCCAGGCTGTAGGAGCTCAACGAGGCGCAGCTTCAACTCGAAGACGAGCGCAGGCAACTCCACCACGAGCTCAGGAGAAACACGGATGGAGGAGCCGCCCGCACACGTGCCTGGGACGTACGCCAGCGCATAATCGACGACGACAACAACGACGCCGACGACGTGTGGATCTTCAAACGAGCATCCCATAACCTCGCGGCGGCCGCTGACCTGCTTCACGAGCATCCTGAACCAACGACCCCCGAGGATCGAAGGTTCCATCAACAGCTCCGCACGCTCCTGGAAACTGCAGCAGTTCAGCAAGCGGAGAGCTCCGCGTCACGTCAGCGGGCTCCCAAGAAGCAGGGCCGGGAACAGTCCGTACATCATCATGGGGCCGTGGCGGACAGAGACGCCCGGCAACGAGACGAGCACCGAGGGCACCGCCCGCGACGAGCCTACAACAAGCGGCACGGAGGCCGCTACGACAGCGGCGAAGACCGGAGCAGGAGTGTCTCTTCTGATCCCAGGGGGCCGCGCGCTTTTGGACCTCGTGTCCACAGTGCTCATTTCCCTCCATGCTTCCGAGCTCCAACGACGGTGCCCAAGAATGATGGGGACACGAATCCCAGCGTCTGGCTGGAGGACTATCGACTAGCGTGCCACGCGGGCAGAGCACGAGACGACTATTTCATCCACCTCGCCGACTCGGTGCGAACGTGGCTAGAACACCTCCCCGACGGTAAAATCGACAGTTGGGCACAGCTGCGCGACGCATTCATCGGCAACTTCCAGGGTACCTACACACGCCCTGGAAACCCATGGGATCTGCGTAACTGCTTCCAAAGGAAGGACGAAAGCCTGCGCGACTACATCAAGCGTTTCTTCAAGCGGTGCACCGAGCTGCCCAACACCGCCGACACCGACGTCGTCTCGGCATTCCGATTCGGAACCACCTGCGCGACCCTCATTCATGAACTGGGGCGCAAGAAGCCACGAACTATCTGAGAGCTCCTCGACATCGCCACTGATTATGCTGATGGGGAAGATGCAGTCGCCGCCACCCTTGACCGATCCCAAAGCAAGGGCATGCAGTTGGAGAAAACCGGTGAAGGTGCCTCTACTCAGGCCGACAAGAAGAAGAAGAAGGACAAGCGGCGGCGCGACGGCAACATGGTGGCGGCAGCCGAACGAAAGGCTGCCAAGCCCAGAGGGAACGAGCCAAAGGACCACTTTGAGAAGCTTCTCGAGGCCCTGTGCACCAATCACAAAGGCCCTGTCAAGCATGCCTTGAAAGATTGTAAGCTCATGAAGAGTTTCCTCGCTGGGACCCTGAAGAAGAAAATCCCCGAGGCGGCCAAAGATGGAGCCAGGGGCCCGAACAACGACGACAACGAATACCCAAGGGAAGACGGCGCGGTCATGATGATCTTTGGAGGGCCCGCGGCCTGTGTAACACCCAAATTCCATCATGTAATAAATTATAGCAACTTTGTTTAGGTTGACATAAGGTTTAATGAATTGTTTTTCTTTTATTTAATTTTGTGGCCCTAAACACTTGAACATTAAATAACCAATTTTAGTTCAATAAGTGTATGTTGCATCTCATGCCTTGCATTTGTTTTTTTTGGTTTGCTTGAGTGATCTCAAACTCCTCCCCAAATTCAGATCCTATTCAAATATCTCTCAAACTTCTCAAATTCTAATTCAAACAAAGATCAAAACATTTCTTTTTCCCTCCTTTCCCTCTCTCAGTTTTTGGCCCGGCCCACTTCTCTCTCTTTCTCTCCCTTTCTCCCGCCGGCCCAACCAACCGGCCCATCCGGCCTTCTCTCCCTCTCCCGCACACACTCTCCCTCTCTCGCTGACGCCGGGTCCCACCTGTCGGCGCCATCATCTTCCTCCAGCCGCGTCGCCCGAACCGAGTCGCGCGCGCGCCGTGATCTCCGCCTGAGCCCACGTCCCCGCTTCAATCCTCCTCACTGCACCAGGACGCCTTCACTCTCCCCTCCTTCACTCTCCCCTCCGCAACGGTCACGCCCGGCTTCAAGGCCATCAATGGCCGAGACATTCGCCGCTCTCAGATCCTCCCCTCCCCGAGTCCCTTGGCTTCCCCCTTAACCCTCTATAAAGCTCACCCGAGCTTCTCCGCGCGTGCACACACACCCCAAACCCCAAAACCACCAACCCTCGCGCCTAATTCGTTTCCCCGAAGCTCTTCACCGCCGACGAGGTAAGCCGCCATCACCGCCGCCTCAATTCGCCGGTGTGAGCTCCCTCTTGACCTCCTCGGTGTCCTCTTCTCGTTCACAGGCAGCCCCGGAGCTTTTCCCCGACATCCAGGGACGAACACCGACGCCGGAATCCCGTCCCCGCCGTCCGACCGAGCTCGCCGCCGCCCCTCCTCGTCGCCAACCCACCTCCGTCCCTCAATCGTCAACCACAACCCCTCTGGTGAGCTCGCCATGCCCCGCTGATGATCCCCATGCCATTTGTTCACGTCCTAGTGCACCATAGCGCCATTTAGCGTCCACGCCGGCGAGTCCCCGCCGCGGCCAGGCGGCGCCGCCGTGTTCTGTGTCGCCGGCGCTCCCTTTTAATCCGCGCCGTACGATCTAAAAATCAAGGGCCCAAATCACCCCCCCGATAACGGTCAACCGGGGTCAAACCCGCCGGTCGCCGGCCATTTTGCTAAAGAGACCCCCGGTTTTATCATATTCAACCCGCAGTCCATGCCATGTGTAAAGTATTTATACATATGCCCTTAGAGTATTTATACATATGCCCTTACATATGCTAAAGAGACCCCCGGTTTTATCATATTCAACCCGCAGACTTTAGTTTTAATTGCATATAGGCCCCTGCAACCTTGTTTTTAGTGTAACTTCGTCGTTTTAAATCCGTTTTGGGCGATTCTTGCGGCCACGCGATCGTCTTTGCATGCTCTTTAGTTTAGGCTGTTTGTTCTGTGTTTTTGGTACTGTTTGATGTACTGTTTTTATTTATTTTGTTGTATGTCTTGTGTGATCGTGTAGAGAACGTGCCGTACGAGGAAGATCAGGAGCAGCAGCTATTTGAAGAGGACCAACAGCAGTTTGTTGAGGAAGGCAAGTGGCCTCCCTCTACATGAACATTCTTTTTGTCCCATTTACATTCATGAAATTCACTTTTACTTTACTGTTATGCATTAATTTTGACGGGTCACCCATTAGGACATGACTAGATCTTTTTACCTTGAACCTTGAATCACCTGGTTACATCATGGGTAGAAATGCTTAGCTTGCTTAAACTTGGGATGGTTCTGTTACCTTTTATGCAATGTTAATCATGATTTATTTATGTTGTTATATTCTTGCTTAATTCAAGATCATCATGATTAATTGGAACATGGAGAACCACCCAAGAAAACAGTGCAACCACAGTGTCACATGGCTCTGAACTTAGCTAATTAATTAGACTTGGGGTTAGTTAGTGGCCTTACCGAAAGGGCAAGGAGGGGGACGGTGAAGGGGTCATAGCCCGGTCCTCTTGGAGGAGTAGCCTTTGCTAAGGTACGGTCTCATTAGGGAGGGTTATGGACCTCACCGCGGCTGAAACTCTAGCGGGCTGCTAGTTAACTTTGGGTCTTTGTAAAGGCTTCGTAGTGAACCCTCGCCACTCACCAAAGGAAGTGTTTAAGGGCCTTGCAAACCCGGGCGACAAGGGGAACACGAGCTGTGGGTAAAGTGTACAACCTCTGCAGAGTGTAAAACTGATATATCAGCCATGCCCACGGTTAAGGGCGGCTTGGACCCTCACATGATAATTGAACTTAAACTTGATCTTAACTTGTGGTTCTTGGTTTTGGTGGTATAATTTTGGGTTATCCTGCTTAATTTTGGGTTGGTATAAACTTACATCTAGTAAATAGGTGCTTGCTAATAAAACTTGACCAACTAAAAGTGCTAACCGCATGAGCCTGAACCCCCTTTGATGGCCTTGCATATTTCCCCCACTTGTTGAGTACCAACCATAAGTGTACTCACCCTTGCTAAACAACTGCTGTTCAGAAAATAACAATGAAGTGGAGTACTTCAGCGACTTTGATGAGTTCTAGGCGCGTCAACCAGTCAAGTGCCTGTGGATGAAGTCAAGGAGCTGTTTTATCGTATTAGGTTGTCGGTGAACGTTTAAGACCTTCGTGTCTATTTACGATGAGTGTAATAAAGTTATGTACTCTCTTTTGTACGCTTTTGAACATTGTCTTTTGATATATTCACTGATGACGTCAACATATGTGTGATGAACGGATCCTGGCACACATATACGATGCATTCGATTTTGTCCTTAAAATCGGGTGTGACAGAAGTGGTATCAGAGCTGTGTTGACTGTAGGACGCCAGCCTAGCTAGAAAATGGACGAAACATAGGATTTACTATCTTAGTCAGCCTTTCTGCTCTTAGGAAAAATTATATTTGCATAAAAAATTTACTCTGTTCCTGTTCTATCTCTTTTTGTTCTGGTACTTAGTTTTGTTCTTGCTCTATCACAGATGGTTAGGCAGAGACAGACAGCACGCAAGAGCACCGGAGGCAGGAGGCGTATCGCTCCTGCACAGCCAGTTCCACGACTTCCACCAGTGGTGGAACAGGAGGAGACAGAGCCCGAGGAGTTCCACTACTTCCAGGAGATGGCAAACGGAGACATCATTCCGGTGGACCCCGCAGTTGACGCTCCACCAGCACCACCTGCTGTTCCTGCTATGGAGGCTCCAGTACCTGCTGCTGGAGGACAGCCAGATGACGGCCACGACGCAGACCAGGGCCTTGGTCAGGAGGACCAGGGCGAGGCGCAGGACGTTGCTTCTGGTGTGGGCCAGAACGACGTGCCAGTTGGACGGGCTGAGTTCGTGCAGGCTACCTACGAGTCTGAGACCTCAGTCAATGAGACTGGCACCTTTCCCAAGATGCTCATGGACGTGCTACAGGAGTTGGGGAACAATGTCAGGCCCCTCTACATGACGCAGCGTGTCTCCAACCCAGGGATGCCGGTCTTCTACATCACCCGGGTCCACATCCGGGAGGCTTCTGACACTGGTGGATACAGGACCTGTTCGATGCACGACTACGACATCCCCTACTCCACTGTCACCGCCTCTGTCAGCAGCGCGCCAGGAGAGCTCTGTGGTCTCTCTGCCACGCTCGCCGTGGTGAGCTGAGCATCACGGAGTACCGCCACCTTCCACGACGGGCTAGTGGCACAGAGGTGACCCACGTGCCACTGGGAGGACCTCACGAGCCCCGCATCGACAACCTCGCTCGTGTCGTCGCTGGTCTCAACACAGACGTGGAGGGCACAGCTTCCAACCTCATGGAGACTGCTCAGAGACTGGCCAGTGCTCAGGCCAGGATCAGGCAGCTGGAGGCACAGGTGG
>CM014275.1:46153690-46194087 GCA_004135705.1 Alloteropsis semialata | reverse complement strand
CGGCGGCCCAGCCACCGCGCCGTCGATCTTGTAAGTTGTAACACGAAGTGTAAAGATTTCGAATGTAGTCCACAATTCAATTGTCCACATGCATTTGTCCGCAATTCAATTGTCCACACGCATTTGTCATGAATATATTTGTATAAATTCATATATTGCAGCTAGAAATTATTAGTTTTTTATGTAGTTCCACGAAACCAAACTGATTAGCAATGTTATATATGCATCAAAGACTGTGTATCTTTGTTATATATACCTTTAGCAATGTTATATATGGCATCGAGCCCCGGCCTGCACTCACACTATTTGAACACAAAATTATGTACTAGAAACTAAAATTAGGGTCCGATGCTTCTCACACTTTTGAACACAAAATTTGTATGGCTGTGACCATTTATTAAATATCATCTTCTGAAACGTTGTGTATGTTGTTGCCGGCCATCGAGCCGTTGTCTATATTGTTGCTGGCCATCGAGCCGTTATTTTATTGCAGATTTTGAAACCTCATCATGTAGGGGAGGTGCTGCCGAAATTTAATTTATCTGATTTTTATTGTATTCTTTTTTTAGGATCGGCTACTGCATCGTCGGCTATTGCACCGTCCTCGACTCGACACTTTGCAGGATAGCAAGGTGAGGCATTAAAAACCTCTTTCTTTTCATGTCATGTTCATAGATCGCGTAACCTAGTTAGGCGTCTCCCGTTCGAAAGAGATACGATTGAAAATATGCAGATCTTTGCATATGTTTGACCGTATCTATTTCGAATTGTCCACGTTTTTTGGACAGCCGGAGGATGTGTAGATGGTTAGTTTCCATGCTCTACTCCTATCCGAGACAGAATTTCGGCATCACCTCCCTGTTGTTCTCCGGATACACAATCTCCTTGCTAGGACGTGTATTTGGAGAACAGCGGGGAGGTGCTGCCAAAATCCTGTCTCAGATAGAAGTAGAGCATGGAAACTAACCCCCTCTACACATTCTCGGGTGGGATTAGGACCTATCTTCACCTATTAGAGCATTATAGACATCGTGTAGACGTAATTGATTTTTATATCACATACTCATATGTTAGAGGATGGATGACCGTGAGTGGATGTACACGGGCCACACAAGTCGGGATTCGTACACTGATGAGTGGATTGAGAAGACCGATGCTTTTTTGGAACTAGCATTTGCTAGGGTTAAAGGTGCGCGTGACACGTGGTGTCCCTACCGCATTTGTGCAAATACACGCCGACAAACAAAGATGAACATGGGTAAACATCTTTGCAAGAATAGATTTACGGCAGGCTATACCAGGTGGATCTACCATGGTGAAGCCGATCGTTTGAGAGACGAGGTCGTGAGACAACGCATCGAGAATTTTGATGATGATGGCGGGGTAGCTGACATATTAAATGACTATCATGAAGCACATGTCGATGAAGGACCTAGGAAGGAGGAGCCAGAGGCATCCGCAAAGGCGTATTACCACATGATGTCTGCTGCACAGCAACCCCTTCACGATCATACCAATGTTTCTCAACTGGATGGCATTGCACGCCTAATGGCCATAAAGTCCCAGTTTGCCCTGAGTCGAGACGCCTAATGGCCATACATTCTTGAGGAGGTGTCAAACTTCACAACAAAATACTATACTGACAACCTTCCTAACGTGCACAATCCGCCCGCTCGTTACAATGCTCGTGAAGATGAATCGAACCTTAGCATTTTTCGAGGGCAACTCGGAACTGCTAGTGGTGCAAAATACAAGACCTTGAAACATGAAGAGTGGCGCACTATCATGCTATATGTGTTGACCAACCTTGACGAGATGGAGCCATACATGGGGTAAGTGCTCAACACACTTGTTGCTCGATTGGTAGTGACTATTCAGCGTCCAACCCATTTTGTTTCTCATTGGTATAGGGAATTTATTCATCAATGACAGTGATGAGGTTCGTAATGCGAAGGATGTAGAGTTACTAGAGCGATTACATTTAGGCAATGACAGTGATGAGGACATTCCTCCTCCGAAGCACAGGCATAATAATTTCAACTTGCGTGATAGTAATGATGAGGACATTCCTCCTCCGGAGCACGGGCATGATAATCCCGATCACGATGATTATTTTTAATACATGTAAGATCTGTATTTATTATTTGTAATACCATATTATTTCATAATTCGGTTTTATTTATTTTGCAACTATTTCTAATTACTTTATGTTTATCTGGGCTGATTGGTTTACTCTTTTTGTTGCAGATGGTGGACGGTTTTCAAGAAGTCGGTACATGAGATTTACCAAGCCGTGACCGGTGGAGGTGGCGGGTCGTCCGGGAGTGGTCGAGGGAGGGGTGGAGGCAGGGGTCGATGGGGAGGGAAGAAGACAGGAGGCAGGGGTCGAGGGAAGCAGGCTCGGGAGCCATCCCCTGTACCTTCGTCGTCTTCCTCTGAGGAGGAGGAGCAGGTGGAGCAGGAGCAGGTGGAGCAGGAGGAGGAGGAGCAGGTGGAGCAGGAGCAGGAGCAGGAGCAGGAGGAGGAGGAGGAGGCGGCAGAAGGGGGTTCCTCTTCCTCTACTTCGTCTAGTGTCTGGTTGTGAGGTCCCTCGCATCTCCCTCAGTGACCGATACCTTTGGAGAGGCGCCCGATGATTCGCCCCATAGAAGCGGTAAGTAGTTTTAGATGTTATTACTACATTTTCATTTGATATGTTTATAATCACATTAGAAACTAATAATTTATCTTAATTACTTGGGCAGGAATTGGTTGATTGTCGCTCCAGGTGATCACAGCCGCCTTGTCAACGGAATCCTTAGAGTTTTGTGCAGGCTACACTTCCCTGGCTTCGTTCAGCATGCCAGCAGCACGGAGCCGGCTTACACGTGGGACCACTACATGGCCTTCTCCGATGTACCTGATCGAGAGGGCAGGTCGTTCCAGAACAAGGCGGAGCGGGTGAAGGGCGAGCTATGGGTAACTCTTTTTTCAATAAACTACATTGCTCAATACATCGCTGAAAGAGCATCTAGGCCCCTTGTGGGTTTTGGTGAATTGAATGACAACTAGATTAAAGGTCTAATGAACTTGTTAAGCTTATGAGCAGGTCTAAAGTTATTTGTGAATAATCTTTGTGGGAAAGATCGTATAAAAGGCTCATTCGGCGAAAAGAACAAGTGTGATGTATAACATTGTATATCTAAACATGGAAAATAAGCAATGGCTGTTGAAGATGTGTTGAGGCTTGGTAATAGCCTCATATTGCAAGATTGCTTATATTGAAGATAAATATCATGATAATAAATATTGAAATGATTCCATGATGATTATGTGTGATACAAGACAAGCAAATAAAGGTGAAGATAGAGGCATGATGGCATTGGGTTATTCCTTGGTCTCTAAATAAAATGAGAAGCTTGTTGTAAACATATTGGTTATAGAAGACAAAAGGAGATATGATCTCAAGTGGATTTCATTCTTGATGTCAAAAACAAAGCTAGACTCAATGAGGCAATGATTGGATGAAGAAATCGGGCAAGGGATTAGCAACAAGGTACTAAGCGAAGATTGGTCAAGTGGTGTCTTGAGCCATGAGCTTTGCTAGGGTGAAGTGGCTAGTGCTTAGAGGATTTCGAGGTATCAAGTCAAGCCTTACCGAGTATAGCAATGGAATGCATCAAATGTTTATTGAATCATATGAAAGGGTGACTTGTGATCCAAAGTTGAATTTCACTCATATGTGTTGAATATCGATCCAAGTCACTAGCTCAAGGTTGAAGTGCTCAAAGCAAAGAGACAAAGTTGGATGCAGCTCTCATGAGGATATATTGATCAAAGTATGGCATGATACATTGTGGTGAAGCTCAAGAGGATGAATATTGCATTTATATTTAATCTTGAGTTAGGTGTGCCGTACTATCAAGAGGGATGCATCATATGATACTTTGATAAGGTCTCAGTGCTCAATTAACCCATGAGAGGTGATGAGAGACACAAAAGCGTCACGAACACATGTGACATGGGTTAGACAGTGGCAAAACCGGAGGTTCCGGTTTTGGAAACCGGAGGTTCCGGTTTCGGGTGCCACGTGTCTCTAACGGCTCTTTTATTCGAAATTCCGGAAGTTCCGGTTTGTGAAACCGGAGGTTCCGGTTTCTGGTCTGTCACTCTAACGGCTAGTTTTTTGTGTTGTTGAGTATTTATACCCCTCGCCGTCCTCAGTGGCAGGCTGCTGTTTTTGCGGTTGCTGGTGTGCTTCCTGCCTGTTCTAAGCTAAGCCAAAGCCAAGATAGCTCTCCCCAACCCCTCTTTGTGAGGTGGTGTGATCTTTGATAGATCCTTTGAGTTGGGTAGTAGAGAGGAGCCATTTGTGAGCACTAGAAGAGCACTCATACGCTTGAGCACTGTTTCGCCTTGTCAAGTATCAAGTGAAGCATTTGTTACTCCTGGAGGTGTGCCTCCTAGACGGCTAGGCGTCGCCCGGGAGCTCCCAAGGTGTGGTGAGCCGCGGGACAGTTTGTGCAGGTCAAGCTTCGCCTCCGAAAGGGAAGAAGCTAACTAGTGAAGTGGGGAAAGGGGTTGAGAGCGACCCGGCTTCTTTGGAAGCACCCAACGGAGATGTAGGATTCGCCCTGGGTGAATCTGAACTTCGGGAAACAAATCTTTGCGTCTCCTCACTGGTTTGCTTAAATTTGCATTGCATTCACATTCATAGTTTGATCTTGTGATATTGGTTGATCTATTCGGGTGTTAGTGTTTGTGCAGTGCAGGTGCTTTGTGAACCTGCTGAGATACATCCTATGAGCATACACTCTGATCTAGATTGATCTCGAGCCCAGTTTGCAACTCACAGGTTTGGGGGTTCTGACTGCCCAAGCCAAAACCGGAGGTTCCGGTTTTGGAAACCGGAAGTTCCGGTTTCTGTGGCAGATATACTTTCCGCTGCTTAAGGCTTGAGTTTCCATATTCGGAGACTCCGGAGATTTTTCCGGAGACTCCGAAAGTCGCTGATAAATTTGTTTTAAGTGGCGACATTTTCAGGTTACGCCTATTCACCCTCCCTCTAGGCGACATCAAGATCCTTTCAATTGGTATCAGAGCTTGGACTCACATCAAAGCTTAACCGCCGTGAGAAAAGATGTCGTCATCGGGTGAGGTATCGTTTGAGTCACTCGCCATTGATGGCTCAAATTACGCTTCTTGGTCCGCTCATATTCTGAATGCTATAAAGGACAGTGGTCCTACTGCTGAGCGTATTTTAGTTGAGAGCATCGTCCCTACAAACTTCGATTGGCACAAATCCGAGCTAACCGAAGAAGTGGGAAAATGCCTTCAACTAAATGCCCAAATTACTAACTTCATGATGAGTCTTCTTAGCACAGAACTCCAAGACATGATTTTTAAGAAGAAGAAGAAGATACATGGTGATGCACATCGCATTTGGGCTCTACTTAAAAAATTGTATGCCAAGCCCAAATGTGATAGCAAGGAGCAAACAGATGCTAGATCACTTGAGGAGTGTTCAACATCACCAATCTCTACTGAGCCTCAAGTGACTCCGCTTACTCAGCTTGAAGATCAGAGAACTTCGTCCAGCTCTACTAGCACAGAGAAACCGGAGGTTCCGGTTTCCAAAACCGGAGGTTCCGGTTTTAGCAGTGACTTCACCGTCAAGGATGATCTTCAATGCAGGCCAAGTAAGGAGCCAATCTCTACAAGGAAATCAAGCTCTGGTGATGAAGTAAATCTATGTCTTGTGTCCATAAGCAAGAAGAAGTCAACCAAGAAGAATGAAAGTCAAAAGGTTGACAAGCACAAAGCTTTGACCAAGGTTTATGAAGAGCTCAAGGATTCACATGCCTCCTTGGTTAGTAAGTATGAAAACCTAGAAAAAGAATATACTTGTGCTTCTAACTCTCTTGCATGTGTAGCATCCTTGGAAGAGGCCAATCAAAAGCTCAAGGCTCAACTTGAAGAGCTCTCTAACAAGTATGTGAACTTGCAAGCAACTCACCAAGAACTAGAGTGTTCTCATGAGAAGCTTGTGGAGTCACATACCATGCTTGAAGTGGCTCACGAGGTTATGGTTACTTCGGTAAAATCCTTAGAACCTCAATTGCACAAGTATTCTTGCTCACTAGCTAAAATTGATTTATCTTGTGCTAACCCTTGCGGCTCGCAAGTAAAACCTTCATGGTATGATCAAGTTCTTGTAGAGTCAAATGATGACCTCATTGCACAAGAGAATGATAATCTGAAGCTAGAGGTCGAGAAGCTCAAGATGGACTTGTGTAAACTAAAGGGCAAGAGCTTTGCACAACCTTCTCAAGATAACCGTGATGTCATGGTGAAGAAGCTTGAGAAGGGATCAACTTTGCAAAGCTCCTGCAACCATCCTGTCAAGTCCATCACAAAGCAGAAGCATGACAACAAGAAGAAGTCACATGATCACATCAAGTGCTTCGAATGCTCAAAGATGGGACACTTCGCTTCTATGTGTCCAATGAAGACAGAAGACAAGCCAGCACTCTCGAAGAGACAAAGAAGCCTTTCTAAGAGAAGATGCTTTAGCTGTTACGAAAAGGGACACAAGATTGGAACGTGTCCAAGCAAGTCCAAGGCGCTGCCTAGCAAATCCGGAAGCTCCGGATTATGCAAACCGGAGGTTCCGGTTTTGAACATGCAGCAACACTTCAAGCTAAATAGAGGTTTCTTGAAGGCTCAAGAAAAATGTAAGAGAGGTGCTGCTGTCAGAAGTCAAGATACTAAGTCAACAAGCAATATCAAGCATAAGATTTGCTATGAATGTCGACAAAAGGGTCATCTTGGTAAGGATTGCCCAAATGGTAACTCTCCTAAGCTCAAGTCCATTCTTAATGATTCTAAGAAGCTTAGAAAGAACCTGAATGACTCTTGTGCTGCCAATGTGACTCACTCATCTAAGGCGAGCACAAAAGCTATTTGGGTACCTAAGACCTTGTTGACTAACTCTAGTGGACCCAACATGGGTTGGGTACCAAAGTGTGCTTGAAAAGATCTCTACAGGTACTTGTTGGTGCATTGGAGCCTGGCATACTTGAGAAGAACTTTATATTCTATCTTTGGCTCAAGTAAAGAACTTCATGTCTATTCAAGAAAAGGTGTCAAGTGAAAATTGATGACTCATTCTCTTCCTCAATGCATCCTTGATAACAAGTACCTTGCTCCTGGTTATCTAGCTGACTGTATATGAACATGCTCTGTGCTAATCATATACAACAACTAGATAGTTCTCTTTGTCAAGTCAAGTAATAATTTTGTTTTCATGCCATTCGATGCTCTTGACTACTTCCTCTGGAAGTTCTCGTGTTTGTAATGACTGCAGGTCATATATGATAATGTCCATCTAGAAAAGAGTCGAAAAGGTCAGCGGAATTCCAACTCTAATCTGCCAAGGCAAAACCGGAGGTTCCGGTTTCTGAATCCGGAAGTTCCGGTTTTGGTCTGGAAGTTACGGATACTCCTCACTTTTCTTCAGAGTCTCCGAAATTCTGTCATCTTCGCTCTTTTTCTGACTGATTGAAGTGGACCAGTTGTCACAAGCATCACTCTGGTTTATCCTGATTGTATAAACATCCAAGGAAAGTAATTGTAAGGAATTTCTCAACTAAATTTCATCATGGCATGATTATGTTACTAGGACAAAATATGAATTGAGCTCCCCAGGTCCTAACTGAACCAAGTGCATGTCTCAAGATTCAAATCCTTGATGCACATATTAAGGGGGAGCTTGTCTTATATTTTGTGTCCTGGTTACTAACTCCTTTGTCAAGCTTTCATGTGTGTAGCAAACTTTTATGTCATTTGCTCAAATGTTTTCTTCTCAAAGAAGCAACATTGCGATATGTTTGCTGCATTTACAATGACCATTAAATCAACTTGAGAGCTTGATAGGCATCTAATGGAGATAGTATTCGAGCTTAAATAAATATCTTATAAAAGATAAAGGTGCCATTATCCTTCTAAGTGAAGAACTCTTGTTCTAGGGCTAAGGTATGAATTCTTCAATCCCTATGTCTTTTACCTTATGCATCTAGGCCCTGTATATGCTAGTGTGTGCATGTTTTGCATGAAGCAATTTCAAGTCCTTGGTGTGCCTTTAGATATTTGGTTGATACCTTCATTTAAATTGACTGAGTGTCAAATAGCCTTGTATCTCGTGAGGTATGAACCAAATATGCTAAAGAAGGTGCTTGACCTGAAATTGTTGCATGTCTGAGTGATATAGGATAGTGTTTCAAAATATAACTAGTATGCTAGGTTGTGTGCTTTTTGAAAAACATTTGGTTTTTTTGGTCTTTGTGACCATGTCAAGTCATATTGTGGTTATGGTTAACCCTGATTGATTGATGGCTAACCACAAATGACTAGACTCTCTCAAGTCCATAGGAACTATTCAAATCCTATCTCAAGGGCTATTGGTTGGAAATTCTATCTTCTCCCAAAATCCTCAAAAGAATCAAATCAGACCTAAGGATCCTAATCTAAATGGATAATCTAAGTTTCTGGATCCTATCCTTTCTCTCAAAACACTGAATAGCGTCAATATTATGAAGTTCAGTTCAAACCCGGAGGTTCCGGATTCACAAACCAGAAGCTCCGGTTTTTGATGGATGAAGGCAGAAGATATCTAATGTCTCCTCTGAGCATATCTGTTCCAAATCCCCATGGATATCTAAGTAATATGGAACACATATATATTCCTTGGATCAAATCCTCATGAGTCAAGCTAGTTCAGACAAATACCCAAGGTTTAAAGCAAAACCGGAGGTTCCGGGTTCCCAAACCGGAGGTTCCGGATTTCAACGGGTATATTCCTGTTTCGCCCGTGACTTAACCTTTCAGTCCTCATTCTCTCTCCTGCCCTCAAGTCCGATATTGTACTGTTTGGGAGAGGCGATTTCGTGGCGATTTGGGGGCTTGGCCTATGTGTTCAAGGATTGAAGAGTGATTCTTGGTGGTTCCTATCCGGAGATTCCGAGTCTCTCCTCCGGATCTGTTTTGAAACTCATCCCACCATGAGTCAAGGTACAAAATCACCGTTTTCTCCCGATCTCTTTATCTAGGGTTGATCTCTTCGATTCCTCTGGTAGGACATCTACATTTACACCCTAGATGATACTGCATATGTTGGATTCAAGTTTCCATGGCCAGCTTTGTGGGGACATGAACTAGGGTTTCTCAGCAGAACTCGGAAGCTCCGGATTCCTAATGCGGAGGTTCCGGTTTTTGCAATGACCCCCTGTTTTGTGATCCTCCATTTAATATTTCTCTGCTATTGTTCATGGATCAAGATCAGTGTTTCATATCTTATGATATATGTCTCAATCTCTCTGTTCTGCTCTATTTGGATGCGTCCCTGTACAAACCCGGAGTTTCCGGTTTCTGGAACTCGGAAGCTCCGGATTTACACAGAGAGCACGTCATCTGCTGATATCTCTCAATTTCACTTGTCCATATCGCTCAATTCCATCTTGGTATGAATTCTTGTGTACTTATGTGTTCACAGGGTCTCCAGACAATGATGACAGATTTATTTTTTCAAGAAGAACAAAAACTCCAAATATTCCACTTGGAAGAACAAGAGCGGCAACAATGAGACAAGAGCGTAGAGGAACACTCTATATTGATGAGCCATCAGCAGCAGCAGAGATTGAAGAAGAAGAAAGTGGCAATGACACCTCTAGTGATGATGGGGAGGAAAGTGATGAGAATTATAAATTGACTCCTCCTAGTCATGGTGTAAAAAGGAGTGGAAGAGATATGAGAGGCAGTAGCAGCAGTAGTGGTCATGGTGTTAGCAGTGGAAATGGTGATGATGAAGGTAAAGGGCAAGAGGAAGAAGAAGAGGAGGAGGAGACGGGTCAACCTATGCTTGTGACAGGACTTGTGATGAGAAGACCCGTTGTGCCTCATGACTATCGCAAGGTTGATTACACCGTTCTTGGCATGACTGAAAAGGTCAGAACTGAAAGAGGGAAAAATCCCTTGAAAGTTAAAAGAGGGAGAAACATAGAGTACCGCTTCCAAACCAAATTTCATCAAGACTTCTATGAGAGTGCCATCTTCAACAAGAAATTTAGCATCGCACGCTCTCAATTTGTGGATTGGAAGGTCTATGAGGATATGAATGACCCAATCTTTAATGAGGTCATAGAGGCATGTAAGGCCAAGCATGTGTACAAGTTAATGGGATTCCAATATGATTGGAACAATGAGATTATTGCTCAATTCTTTGCCACTTGTTACTTTGAAACAATCAATGATATGAGGTGGGTTCATTGGATGACCGAAGGAAAGTGGTATAAGATCAACTACAATAACTTTGCTAGGTTGCTTGGATTTGGGAAATCTGATCATAATCGAATGAAAATTCACATAGCCACACATCTTCCCAAGAGAGATATGAAGTTTATGTATATGCCAGGAAGAGAGTGGGAATTTGGAGGTCCTAAAGGATTGATCCCTTTCTATGGTTATCTCAATAGGTTCTTTAGGAAGACTCTTGCCCCAAGAGAAGGTGATCCTCACAACATATCCGCTTATTTGAAGAATTTGCTAAAAGCTATGTGTCCAAATGAGCCGGAATTTAGTGTTTTTGACTATGTTTGGGAGGAGATCAAGGCCATTGCGGAGTCACCTCAAAAGAGCTGTGGTTTTGCTCCATATATCATGCTCATGATTGACACTGTTACTAACAAGAAGTTTGAGTGTGACTATACACACACCGCATTGAAGATCAAGAAGGACTTTCATCCTGGACGTACTCTAGCTGAATATGCAAATCTAGCTGCTGCCCAAGATGATCAAGGTGCTGTCTCACATGCTCCTATTCATGATCCTAGTACCTTACGTGCTCCCTCTCATCCTCAGTCAAGGCGTAGTGGCTCAAGGGGGATGGATTGGGAAAAGCCTCCCTCTCCAATGCGAAAAATGTTCAATATGCTGTTTGGGATGTGCAAATCCACCCATGATGTGGTTCACAAGGAGAGACAAAGGAGAAAGAAAGATACTTTGAGATTGAAGAAAATACAAGAAGCTCATTTGCCTCAAGATCCACCCTCTCCCACTGGTTCCGAAGGACAAGAAAGTGAACCAGAAAATTTGGAGCAACTCAATGCTAAGTATCAACAAGAAGACTATTGGGGGCAAATTTATGGACATGGGATATCTCATGTTAATCCTGCCCATGTGGATCCCTCTGCTGCCCAACACATTCCTCAGCAGCCTCCCATTGACCCAAACACCTCTGTTGGTACTGATTTTGCTTCTTGGGTTTTTGGACAAAATCTTGGAACTTCTGAAGCGGGAGGTAGTGGGCTCAACCGTGGTGAAAATGATGAAGATGAGGAGTAGAAGCTTGCAGATCTGACTCCCCTTGCCCCTTCTTGGTGATGGATGACAAAGGGGGAGAAAAAGGAAGATTAAAGCCTCGACGGAGAAGAATTTGTTACTCTCAGCCTATCTGCCCAGGCAAATCCGGAGGTTCCGGATTTCCAAATCCGGAGGTTCCGGATTTGGGTGTGGTATGCCACATGCCCTGTAATAAATCTCGTTCTAGCTCTTATGGACTTGAGAATTTATGTAATGTGTGCTACTGTGTGTGCTGAACCTTGTTTTATGCTTTATTTAAGACTTGATGAATGTTAGTGTGAATTATATGTGGTGATGCTTGTTCTGTTCTAGTCTGTACAGACAAATCCGGAAGTTCCGGATTCTGGATCCGGAATCTCCGGATTTAGCTGCACAGAACCAATTTCTTTTGATCTTACTGTCTTAGTTGAAATATTTGTCATATGCATCACGTGTTATCTGTTCACACACTTGTTTTGCACCTCACGGTTGTTGAGATTTAGGGAGAGCTCCGTGGTTGTCTTGAAAATGTGCAATTTGGCATTTTAGGCCAAAATTGTTGAATTTCATTCAGTGCACATGCTTAGGGGGAGCTCTATCTAAATCTGTTCACTCAAAAGCTTTATTGATATATCTTTTGTAAGCTTTAATCAAGTTTGTCATCAATCACCAAAAAGGGGGAGATTGAAAGAGCATCTAGGCCCCTTGTGGGTTTTGGTGAATTGAATGACAACTAGATTAAAGGTCTAATGAACTTGTTAAGCTTATGAGCAGGTCTAAAGTTATTTGTGAATAATCTTTGTGGGAAAGATCGTATAAAAGGCTCATTCGGCGAAAAGAACAAGTGTGATGTATAACATTGTATATCTAAACATGGAAAATAAGCAATGGCTGTTGAAGATGTGTTGAGGCTTGGTAATAGCCTCATATTGCAAGATTGCTTATATTGAAGATAAATATCATGATAATAAATATTGAAATGATTCCATGATGATTATGTGTGATACAAGACAAGCAAATAAAGGTGAAGATAGAGGCATGATGGCATTGGGTTATTCCTTGGTCTCTAAATAAAATGAGAAGCTTGTTGTAAACATATTGGTTATAGAAGACAAAAGGAGATATGATCTCAAGTGGATTTCATTCTTGATGTCAAAAACAAAGCTAGACTCAATGAGGCAATGATTGGATGAAGAAATCGGGCAAGGGATTAGCAACAAGGTACTAAGCGAAGATTGGTCAAGTGGTGTCTTGAGCCATGAGCTTTGCTAGGGTGAAGTGGCTAGTGCTTAGAGGATTTCGAGGTATCAAGTCAAGCCTTACCGAGTATAGCAATGGAATGCATCAAATGTTTATTGAATCATATGAAAGGGTGACTTATGATCCAAAGTTGAATTTCACTCATATGTGTTGAATATCGATCCAAGTCACTAGCTCAAGGTTGAAGTGCTCAAAGCAAAGAGACAAAGTTGGATGCAGCTCTCATGAGGATATATTGATCAAAGTATGGCATGATACATTGTGGTGAAGCTCAAGAGGATGAATATTGCATTTATATTTAATCTTGAGTTAGGTGTGCCGTACTATCAAGAGGGATGCATCATATGATACTTAGATAAGGTCTCAGTGCTCAATTAACCCATGAGAGGTGATGAGAGACACAAAAGCCTCACGAACACATGTGACATGGGTTAGACAGTGGCAAAACCGGAGGTTCCGGTTTTGGAAACCGGAGGTTCCGGTTTCGGGTGCCACGTGTCTCTAACGGCTCTTTTATTCGAAATTCCGGAAGTTCCGGTTTGTGAAACCGGAGGTTCCGGTTTCTGGTCTGTCACTCTAACGGCTAGTTTTTGTGTTGTTGAGTATTTATACCCCTCGCCGTCCTCAGTGGCAGGCTGCTGTTTTTGCGGTTGCTGGTGTGCTTCCTGCCTGTTCTAAGCTAAGCCAAAGCCAAGATAGCTCTCCCCAACCCCTCTTTGTGAGGTGGTGTGATCTTTGATAGATCCTTTGAGTTGGGTAGTAGAGAGGAGCCATTTGTGAGCACTAGAAGAGCACTCATACGCTTGAGCACTGTTTCGCCTTGTCAAGTATCAAGTGAAGCATTTGTTACTCTTGGAGGTGTGCCTCCTAGACGGCTAGGCGTCGCCCGGGAGCTCCCAAGGTGTGGTGAGCCGCGGGACAGTTTGTGCAGGTCAAGCTTCGCCTCCGAAAGGGAAGAAGCTAACTAGTGAAGTGGGGAAAGGGGTTGAGAGCGACCCGGCTTCTTTGGAAGCACCCAACGGAGATGTAGGATTCGCCCTGGGTGAATCTGAACTTCGGGAAACAAATCTTTGCGTCTCCTCACTGGTTTGCTTAAATTTGCATTGCATTCACATTCATAGTTTGATCTTGTGATATTGGTTGATCTATTCGGGTGTTAGTGTTTGTGCAGTGCAGGTGCTTTGTGAACCTGCTGAGATACATCCTATGAGCATACACTCTGATCTAGATTGATCTCGAGCCCAGTTTGCAACTCACAGGTTTGGGGGTTCTGACTGCCCAAGCCAAAACCGGAAGTTCCGGTTTTGGAAACCGGAAGTTCCGGTTTCTGTGGCAGATATACTTTCCGCTGCTTAAGGCTTGAGTTTCCATATTCGGAGACTCCGGAGATTTTTCCGGAGACTCCGAAAGTCGCTGATAAATTTGTTTTAAGTGGCGACATTTTCAGGTTACGCCTATTCACCCCCCCTCTAGGCGACATCAAGATCCTTTCATGGAGGCAGATAGAGCCGACTGTCCCGCCGTTTCACCCCCGCGCAAGAGGCTTCGTACTGGAGAGCCAGGCTCTATCACCGCTCTCTTAGGCCAGGTTTAGGGAGTCTACCATAATAAGTCATCGCGTTAGAACCGTTCCTGCGAGGACGTGCGATGTTTATGTTTGCTTGTTTGTTTTATGTTTGAGTTGGAGTTTTTGTAATGACGGTCATGTTTTTGTGGAGTGATGGCCACAAATGCATTATTAAATAATTAAAGTTAAAGTCTGTTTTTAGTTTCAATCTTGGCTCTGTTCTTTCTATCTTTATCAGTTTATCTATCTTATCTAAAGCATTCCCCTAACGATCAGATGGTAAATACCAGGAGAGGCGGAGGACGTGACATTCCTAGTGTGAGACGTGCTCACGTAATCAACCGTCAGAACCAAGCACCACCTCCACCCCCAAACCTAGCAATGGAGCAGTTTCTACAAGCTCAGATGCAGTTGCTGCAGGACCTTACCAACACTGTGCACAACATTCAAGCACAGCAGAATCAGCAGCCGCCACAGATACCTCCACAAGCCCGGGACAGGCACCCGGATTTCATGAATCACCACCCGCCAACTTACTCTCACTCGGCGGACCCTCTGGATGCTGATGACTGGCTGAAAGTCATTGGCAAGAAGCTGGACATCACCCAGTGTACAGACCGCGAGAGAGTCTTGTATGCTGATGGACGCCTGGAAGGAGCTGCATCCGATTGCTGGGATGCATACACAGCTGCCATGCCAACGCCGACACTATTACTTGGGCAGAGTTCAGCAACAGTTTTCGCCTGCATCACATCCCAGCTGGAGTGATGAAACTAAAGAAGAATGAGTTCTTGGCTCTGAAACAGGGCCATATGTCAGTGAGCGAGTACCAAGACAAATTCATCCAGCTGTCCCGCTACGCGCCCAATGAGGTCGACGATGATGAGAAGAAGCAGGATCGCTTCTTGGATGGTCTGATCGGGCCACTCAAATATCAGCTGTAGAGCCATACTTTCCCCACATTCCAAAGGCTTGTAGACAAAGCTATTGGCCTGGAGAACACTCGCAAGGAGCTCAGTGAGCTCAAGAGAAAGTCCCAGTCACAGGGACAGTCAAGCAATAGCCGCCCGCGCTTCAACTCTCAGCAAGGGTCACAGTTCCGCTCTGGAGGGCAGGGTGGAAACTATCAGTAGAACCAGCAGTATCGTGGCCAGCAGCAGAACCAACGCTTCAATCAGCAGACCCAGCGCGGTCCTAACTTCCAGCAGAACAGGTCTGGCAGTTCATCTGGCGCCCCAGTGCGCAACAACAATGGCAGCAACAACAATCCTGTCGCACCAGTTCCACCCAACGGCTGTTTCAAGTGTGGAGAAGTGGGGCATTATGCTAATAACTGCCCCAAGCGCAACATGCAGATACCACAGGGCCAGAAGACTAATGGTCAGAGGCCTGGATCACAGACTCCACAGATGCGCAACGGGAATCAGAATTCCCAAGGCAACAAGGGCCAGCAGAACTACATGCATGGACGGGTGAACCACGTGTCAGCTGAATCAGCCCAGGATGCTCAGGACATTGTGCTCGGTACGTTCCTTGTTAATTCTGAACCCGCATCAGTTTTGTTTGATTCTGGAGCATCGCATTCTTTCATTACTGAGCAATTTGTGGAAAAATATAATATGCCTATGAGCCTTATGAAGAAAACACTGCTAGTTAGCTCCCCGGGCAATGAGATGAAGGCTACTCACTTATGCCCGCGGGTGAATCTGAAAATCATGGGGGTAGACTTTCTAGCAAACCTTATAGTCCTCAAGTCTAGTGGGATTGATGTGATTCTTAGAATGGATTGGTTAACAAAGTGTAACGGAGTGATTCAATGTGCCAAGAAGTCAGTGCTCTTGACCAGTCCTCAAGGAGATCAGATTGAGTTCGTTGCTAGCATGCCATCCACAGATGAAGCAACAGTGAATCAGATCAAAGGAACACCTTTGGAGGAGATCAAGATCGTGAGTGAGTATCCAGACGTCTTTCCAGAGGATTTACCAGGTATGCCACCCGACCGTGACATTGAGTTCCGTATTGATCTCTTACCTGGCACTGCACCTATATTCAAAAGACCCTATAGGTTAGATGTTAAGGATTTAAGTGAATTAAAGAAACAAATAGAAGAGCTATTAGGAAAAGGATATATCCGTCCTAGCTCATCACCTTGGGGAGCCCCTGTCATCTTTGTTGATAAAAAGGATGGCACTAGAAGGATGTGTGTTGATTATAGAGCTCTCAATGATGCAACCATCAAGAACAAATACCCACTACCCAGAATAGAAGATCTGTTTGATCAGATGAGAGGTGCTAAAGTATTCTCCAAGATTGATCTGCGGTCAGGATACCATCAGTTGAGAATTCGACCAGAAGATATCCCTAAAACAGCGTTCACCTCCAGATATGGGTTATTTGAGTACACAGTGATGTCGTTTGGATTGACCAATGCCCCGGCGTACTTCATGTACTTGATGAACAAGGTGTTCATGGAATATCTTGACAAGTTTGTAGTGGTGTTCATCGACGACATATTGGTGTTTTCTCAGAATGAAGAAGAACATGAAGAACATCTGAGGTTGGTACTACAGAAACTCCGAGAGAATCAGTTGTATGCCAAGCTCAGTAAGTGTGATTTTTGGTTGAAGGAAGTTTCTTTCCTTGGTCATGTCATCACTGATGGAGGAATAGCAGTTGATCCCAGCAAGGTTCAGGATGTGTTGAATTGGAAACCACCTACGAATGTGTCCGAGATTAGGAGTTTCCTTGGTTTGGCAGAATATTACCGCAGATTCATTGAAGGATTCTCCAAGATTGTGAAACCGCTCACCTCGTTGTTAGAGAAGGAACGAGAGTTCAAATGGGATGAAGCTTGTCAGAATTGTTTTGAAGAGCTAAAGAAGAGGTTAACCACGGCCCCCGTGTTGATAATGCCAGATATACACAAAGGGTTCGATGTCTATTGTGACGCTTCACGTCTCGGTCTTGGTTGTGTGTTAATGCATGAAGGCAGAGTAGTAGCTTATGCATCAAGGCAGCTGAGGAAGCATGAGCAAAACTATCCGACTCATGACTTGGAGCTAGCCGCTGTCGTGCACGCACTGAAGATTTGGAGACATTATATGATTGGGAATAAGTGCCAGATTTTCACAGACCATAAAAGCCTGAAATATATCTTCACTCAGAGGGATCTCAATCTCAGACAACGCAGATGGTTGGAATTGATAAAGGATTATGACTTGGATATTCAGTACCATCCTGGCAAGGCCAATGTCGTGGCAGATGCTTTGAGTTGGAAGAGTCAAGCGAATATGACTATAGCTCGACTAATGCCTCAAGAATTGTGTTGGGAAATGGAACGACTCAATCTCGGAATCCTCTATCAATCAGAAGCTATGACTATGGAGATTGAACCTACTCTTGAGCAGGAAATCAGGCAAGGTCAGTTGACAGATGCTAAGATCAAAGAAATCAAGATTTTGATCGGTTTAGGAAAAACAACGGATTTCATCGAAGATGAACAAGGCACTATTTGGTTCAGGAAAAGGATCTGTGTACCTGATATCGATCGTCTTCGTGAGCTCATATTGAAGGAAGCACATGATTCCGTCTATTACATTCACCCTGGCAGTACCAAGATGTACCAAGATTTGAAGGAGAAATATTGGTGGTATGGTCTTAAGAGAGACGTGGCAACTCACGTAGCTTTGTGTGATGTATGTCAAAGAGTGAAAGCAGAACATCAAAGACCAGCAGGTTTGCTTCAGCCGTTGAAAGTACCCAAGTGGAAATGGGAAGAAATTGGTATAGACTTTATCGTAGGATTGGCTCGCACTCGGGATGGTTATGATTCTATATGGGTCATTGTGGACAGATTGACCAAAGTCGCTCACTTCATTCCAGTTAAAACCACATATTCGGGAGCCAAGTTAGCAGAACTGTATATGTCCCGAATCGTGTGTTTACACGGAGTACCAAAGAAGATAGTGTCTGACCGAGGTACCCAGTTCACGTCTCGTTTTTGGCAGAAACTACATGAGTCAATGGACACCAAGCTTAATTTCAGTTCAGCGTATCATCCGCAGACAGATGGACAGACTGAGAGAACAAATCAAATCCTAGAGGATATGCTACGAGCTTGTGCCTTAAAGCATGGAAGCAGTTGGGATAAGAGTTTGCCGTACGCAGAATTCTCTTATAACAACAGCTATCAAGCTAGTCTCAAGATGGCTCCATTTGAAGCTCTGTATGGAAGAAAGTGTAGGACACCGCTGTACTGGAGTCAGACAGGAGAAAGTCAGGTTTTCGGACCAGAAATTCTACAAGAAGCTAAAAGACAAGTTCAGATAATCCGGGATAACCTCAGAACTGCTCAGTCACGACAGAAGAGTTATGCCGATACCCGGAGAAGGGAATTGACATTTGAAGTAGGAGATTATGTGTATCTCAAGGTGTCACCTATCAGAGGTCTCCGCAGATTCAAGGTCAAAGGAAAGTTGTCACCTCGTTATATCGGTCCTTTTCAAATCTTGGAAAGGAAAGGTGAAGTGGCATATCAGTTGGAGTTACCCGAGCGACTGTCGGATGTTCACGATGTGTTTCATATTTCTCAGTTGAAAAAGTGCTTGAGAGTACCCGAAGAGCAACTACCACTGGAAGAGCTTAATGTGCAAGATGATTTGACTTATTCAGAACACCCGGTCAAGATCTTGGAAACATCAGAAAGAGTTACAAGGAACAAAGTCATCAAAATGTGCAAAGTACAGTGGAGTCATCATTCGGAAGATGAAGCTACTTGGGAACGAGAAGATGAGCTCATTGCAGACTTCCCGCAGTTGTATCCAAATCTATCCGAATCTTGAGGACGAGATTCTCTTTAAGGGGGGTAGGATTTGTAACACCCAAATTCCATCATGTAATAAATTATAGCAACTTTGTTTAGGTTGACATAAGGTTTAATGAATTTCTTTTCTTTTATTTAATTTTGTGGCCCTAAACACTTGAACATTAAATAACCAATTTTAGTTCAATAAGTGTATGTTGCATCTCATGCCTTGCATTTATTTTTTTGTTTGCTTGAGTGATCTCAAACTCCTCCCCAAATTCAGATCCTATTCAAATATCTCTCAAACTTCTCAAATTCTAATTCAAACAAAGATCAAAACATTTCTTTTTCCCCTCCTTTCCCTCTCTCAGTTTTTGGCCCGGCCCACTTCTCTCTCTTTCTCTCCCTTTCTCCCGCCGGCCCAACCAACCGGCCCATCCGGCCTTCTCTCCCTCTCCCGCACACACTCTCCCCCACCTGTCGGCGCCATCATCTTCCTCCAGCCGCGTCGCCCGAACCGAGCCGCGCGCGCGCCGTGATCTCCGCCTGAGCCCACGTCCCCGCGATTCCCTCCCCCTCTTCAATCCTCCTCACTGCACCTGGACGCCTTCACTCTCCCCTCCTTCACTCTCCCCTCCGCAACGGTCACGCCCGGCTTCAAGGCCATCAATGGCCGAGACATTCGCCGCTCTCGGATCCTCCCCTCCCCGAGTCCCTTGGCTTCCCCCTTAACCCTCTATAAAGCTCACCCGAGCTTCTCCGCGCGTGCACACACACCCCAAACCCCAAAACCACCAACCCTCACGCCTAATTCGTTTCCCCGAAGCTCTTCACCGCCGACGAGGTAAGCCGCCATCGCCACCGCCTCAATTCGCCGGTGTGAGCTCCCTCTTGACCTCCTCGGTGTCCTCTTCTCGTTCACAGGCAGCCCCAGAGCTTTTCCCCGACATCCAGGGACGAACACCGACGCCGGAATCCCGTCCCCGCCGTCCGACCGAGCTCGTCGCCGCCCCTCCTCGTCGCCAACCCACCTCCGTCCCTCAATCGTCAACCACAACCCCTCTGGTGAGCTCGCCATGCCCCGCTGATGATCCCCATGCCATTTGTTCACGTCCTAGTGCACCATAGCGCCGTTTAGCGTCCACGCCGGCGAGTCCCCGCCGCGGCCATGGCGGCGCCGCCGTGTTCTGTGTCGCCGGCGCTCCCTTTTAATCCGCGCCGTACGATCTAAAAATCAAGGGCCCAAATCACCCCCCCGATAACGGTCAACCGGGGTCAAACCCGCCGGTCGCCGGCCATTTTGCTAAAGAGACCCCCGGTTTTATCATATTCAACCCGCAGTCCATGCCATGTGTAAAGTATTTATACATATGCCCTTAGAGTTTCTGTTTAGGCCCCTGATCTTTTGAATAATTTTGCCCGCCATCCAGTCCTTGGTTATTTCACTTGCTAGCCCCTGAGATCTATGGTTATTTATGTTTTAGTCCTCGGTTTTTAATAAAACAGTACGCAGACTTTAGTTTTAATTGCATATAGGCCCCTGCAACCTTGTTTTTAGTGTAACTTCGTCGTTTTAAATCCGTTTTGGGCGATTCTTGCGGCCACGCGATCGTCTTTGCATGCTCTTTAGTTTAGGCTGTTTGTTCTGTGTTTTTGGTACTGTTTGATGTACTATTTTTATTTATTTTGTTGTATGTCTTGTGTGATCGTGTAGAGAACGTGCCGTACGAGGAAGATCAGGAGCAGCAGCTGTTTGAAGAGGACCAACAGCAGTTTGTTGAGGAAGGCAAGTGGCCTCCCTCTACATGAACATTCTTTTTGTCCCATTTACATTCATGAAATTCACTTTTACTTTACTGTTATGCATTAATTTTGACGGGTCACCCATTAGGACATGACTAGATCTTTTTACCTTGAACCTTGAATCACCTGGTTACATCATGGGTAGAAATGCTTAGCTTGCTTAAACTTGGGATGGTTCTGTTACCTTTTATGCAATGTTAATCATGATTTATTTATGTTGTTATATTCTTGCTTAATTCAAGATCATCATGATTAATTGGAACATGGAGAACCACCCAAGAAAACAGTGCAACCACAGTGTCACATGGCTCTGAACTTAGCTAATTAATTAGACTTGGGGTTAGTTAGTGGCCTTACCGAAAGGGCAAGGAGGGGGACGGTGAAGGGGTCATAGCCCGGTCCTCTTGGAGGAGTAGCCTTTGCTAAGGTACGGTCTCATTAGGGAGGGTTATGGACCTCACCGCGGCTGAAACTCTAGCGGGCTGCTAGTTAACTTTGGGTCTTTGTAAAGGCTTCGTAGTGAACCCTCGCCACTCACCAAAGGAAGTGTTTAAGGGCCTTGCAAACCCGGGCGATAAAGGGAACACGAGCTGTGGGTAAAGTGTACAACCTCTGCAGAGTGTAAAACTGATATATCAGCCGTGCCCACGGTTAAGGGCGGCTTGGACCCTCACATGATAATTGAACTTAAACTTGATCTTAACTTGTGGTTCTTGGTTTTGGTGGTATAATTTTGGGTTATCCTGCTTAATTTTGGGTTGGTATAAACTTACATCTAGTAAATAGGTGCTTGCTAATAAAACTTGACCAACTAAAAGTGCTAACCGCATGAGCCTGAACCCCCTTTGATGGCCTTGCATATTTCCCCCACTTGTTGAGTACCAACCATAAGTGTACTCACCCTTGCTAAACAACTGCTGTTCAGAAAATAACAATGAAGTGGAGTACTTCAGCGACTTTGATGAGTTCTAGGCGCGTCAACCAGTCAAGTGCCTGTGGATGAAGTCAAGGAGCTGTTTTATCGTATTAGGTTGTCGGTGAACGTTTAAGACCTTCGTGTCTATTTACGATGAGTGTAATAAAGTTATGTACTCCCTTTTGTACGCTTTTGAACATTGTCTTTTGATATATTCACTGATGACGTCAACATATGTGTGATGAACGGATCCTGGCACACATATGCGATGCATTCGAATTTGTCCTTAAAATCGGGTGTGACAGCCTGCCCTTCAAAGGGCACGGAAAAGCTGGTTCGGCGAGAGGTCTGCAGCACGGAGCCCGCGGTGCCCTCCTACCTCAAGTGGTCGGAGGCCCCGATCACTTTCGATCGCTCCGATCACCCCGACCACGTCCCGCAGCCGGGGAGATATCCACTTGTTGTCGCCCCCCTTTTCGGCACGAAGTGCATCCACAAGGTGCTGATGGATGGAGGAAGCGGCCTCAACATCCTCTACGCCGAAACCCTTGACGAAATGGGGATCCCGCGGTCCCGACTGCGGCCGTCCGCGGCGCCCTTCCACGGGGTTGTTCCTGGCGTGGACGCTGTACCCCTTGGGCAGATCGACCTGCCCGTCACCTTCGGAACTCCGCGTAACTTCCGGAGGGAGACCCTCACTTTCGAAGTGGTGGGATTCCCAGGCACGTATCATGCCATCCTCGGGAGGCTAGCGTACGCGAAATTCATGGCCGTCCTGAACTATACGTACCTCAAGCTCAAGATCCCCGGGCCCAAGGGCATCATTACGGTGGGAACTTCCTTTGAGCACGCATACGCATGCGACACCGAGTGCTTCCAGTTCGCGGAGGCACTCATCCGGTCCGAGAAACTCACCATAGAGCCTTCTCCCAGGGACCTCGATATCCCCGAGTCGTCTAAGCAAGCCGCGTGCTCCTTTGAGCCAGCCAAAGACGTCAAGGAGGTCACCATCACCGACGACGGCCGCATCCTCAGATAGGGAAGCACGCTCATCGACTCCCTCCGAGCAAACCTTGATGTGTTTGCATGGAAGCCCTCGGACATGCCGGGGATTCCAAGGGAGGTCGCCGAGCACAAAATTAACATCAAGCCTGGCTCACGACCGGTCAAACAGAGGCTCCGACGCTTCGACAAGGACAAGTGCAAGGCCATCGACGAGGAGATCAAGAAGCTCCTTAGCGCAGGCTTTATTAGGGAAGTATATCACCCCGAGTGGTTAGCAAACCTTGTCCTTGTAAAAAAGAAGAATGGAAAATGGAGGATATGTGTTGACTATACCAGCCTTAACAAGGCATATCCAAAAGATTCCTTCCCTTTTCCCCGCATAGATCAGGTGGTCGACTCCACCGCTGGGTGCGAGACCCTCTGCTTTCTCGATGCTTACTCTGGTTACCATCAGATCGCAATGAGTTTAGCCGACCAACTCGCGACGTCTTTCATCACACCTTTCGGCACTTTCTGCTACTCGTCTATGCCATTCAGGCTGAAAAACGCGGGCGCCACGTTCCAGAGATGCATGCGTCGCGTCTTTGGCGGTCTCGTCGGCCGACTGGTTGAAGCCTACGTTGATGATATTGTGGTGAAATCCAAGCACGTCGGCGACTTAGTCCCAGACCTTGCGGCAGTCTTCGAGAAGCTCAGGCAAAACAAGGTAAAGCTCAACCCCGAGAAATGCGTTTTCGGGGTTCCGAGAGGCATGCTCCTCGGCTTTGTTGTCTCGGAACGCGGCATCGAGGCCAATCCTGAGAAGATCTCCGCCATCACTGACATAGGGCCCATCCAGAACGTGAAGGGGGTCCAGCGTGTCATAGGGTGCCTGGCCGCGCTCAGCCGTATCATCGCCCGACTCGGTGAGCAGAGCCTACCCTTATATCGCCTGTTAAAAAAGTCGGACAACTTCACCTGGAACACCGAGGCTCAAGAGGCCCTCGATTCGCTCAAGACATTGCTGAAAAGCCCATCGATCCTGACAGCCCTGGTTGAGGGAGAATCCATGCTGCTTTACATTGCGGTGACCACCCAGGTGGTAAGCGCCGTCCTCGTCGTCGAACGCGAAGAACCCAGAAAAGTCCAGAAGGTACAGTGCCCAGTATACTTCATCAGCGAGGTCTTGTCCAACACCAAGGTGCGATACCCCCAGATCCAGAAGCTAGTCTACGCGATCCTCATCGCCAAACGGAAGCTCAGGCACTACTTTGACGCCCATCCCATCACGGTGGTGTCAAAGTACCTACTCGGCGAGGTGATCCAGAGCCCCGAGGCCGAAGGAAGAATAGCCAAGTGGGCCCTTGAGCTGATGGGAAAGAACATCACCTACGCCCCGCGGAACACCATCAAGTCGCAGGCGCTAGCCGACTTCGTCGCTGAGTGGATGGAGATCCAGACCCCCCCGGCATCCATCGAGCACGAGACCTGGGTCATGTACTTCGACGGATCACTCATGAAGGAGGGAGCCGGCGTCGGCCTTGTCTTCGTCTCGCCCCTGGGCGTGCGCATGAAGTACATGGTCCGACTACACTTCCCGGCCTCCAACAACGCCGCCGAGTACGAAGCCCTTATCAACAGACTCTGCATCGCCCTCGAGCTGGGAATACGGCGTCTCGAGGTCCGTGGAGATTTAGAGCTAGTCATCGATCAGGTAATGAAAGAATCGAGCTGTGTCAACCCCAAGATGGCTGCGTACTGCCAGGCGGTTTGCGAACTGGAAGACAAGTTCCATGGTCTCGAGCTTAAGCACATCCTGTGATGATACAACGAGGCGCCCGTCACCCTCGCAAAGGCGGCTTCCAACCGAAAGCCCGTTCCCAATGGCGTCTTCGCCAAGGACCAGTACACTCCATACATCCGGCTCGACGACGAGCCACTAGAGCTTCTGACACCAGAAGCAATAGAAGTGATGGAAATTGACGGAGAGACGGAGCCCAACCTCGAAGACCCAGATTGGAGATTCCCGCTCCTCGAGTGGATCGTGCAAGATAAGCTTCCTCCCGACAAGACTGAGGCTTGGTGGATCGCACGTTGGGCCAAGTCATTTACTCTCATCGAGGGAGAGCTCTACAGGCGAGGAGCCTCTGGCGTCCTGATGCATTGCATTTCGATTGATCAAGGGAAGGGGTTGCTAAGGGATATCCACGCCGGAGCATGCGGACACCACGCCGCGCCGAGAACTCTCGTCGGTAAAGCTTTCCGATAAGGCTTTTATTGGCCGACCGCCATCACCAACGCAAAGGACATCGTACACAGCTACGAAGGCTACCAATTCTACGCACGACAAACTCATCTCCCAGCGCAAGCACTACAGACCATCCCTATCACCTGGCCCTTAGCCGTATGGGGATTGGATCTAGTCGGGCCATTAAAGATAGCGCCCGGGGGCTTCACGCATCTCCTCGTCGCCGTCGACAAGTTCACCAAATGGATCGAGGCAAGGCCTATCAAGAAGGTTCACTCAGAGGAAGCTGTCCAGTTCTTCACCGACATCGTCCACCGTTTTGGAGTCCCAAATGCGATCATCACCGACAACGGCACCCAGTTCACGGGCAAGGGCTGAAGCCACGAATCTTCAGGCGCCTTGAGAAGTTTCGAGCAAGGTGGGTCGCAGAATTCCCGTCCGTCATCTGGAGCTTGCGGACCACTCTGAGTCGGACTACCGGCTGCACGTCTTTCTTCATGGTTCACGGGTCTGAGGCAGTCCTCCTGACGGACCTCGACTACGGCAGCCCGAGGGTTCGAGCCTACGACGACGAGGGGAACCAGGCCTCTCTAGCAGACGCTGTCGACCAGCTGGATGAAGCACGCAGCGTCGCCCTACTCCACTCGGCCAAGTACCAGCAAGCCTTGCGGCGGTACCACGACCGCAACATCAGAAGCCGGGCGTTTTAAGTCAGCGACCTGGTCCTCCGACGAGTCCAGAGCAACCGCAACCGCTTCAAGCTATCGCCGCCGTGGGAAGGCCCTTACATCATCGACCAAGTCCTCCGTCCGGGAACTTTCAAGCTCAAGGACGCCGACGGCCGAGTCCTCTCCAACGCTTGGAACATAGAGCAGCTACGTCGCTTTTACCCTTAAAAGTTCCTGTACTTTGTCATCCGCTTACAATAATAAAAAGTGCTGCTTCGTTCCGAGTACTTTATAAGCGTACGGTCGTTTTTCGAAACGCACACTTCGAGCTCCCAAAACTAAGCGGCGAGCAACCCCTCCCCACGCAGGGTTGCCCGCCGCTCGGGGGCTCCACCCGGGGCACGGTGCCCCTCCTTTTTTCGCAATTAATATCTAATATCCTGACAAACAAACGATCGCCCCCGTGTGCGACCAGCGGTACACTTTTGCGCTTAAGGAAAAAGAAGGACCAGCTTGCGCGGCCTTGTGATTACGCCCGTCCAAGCTCTGAGTACCTACGCCCCCGCGGCTACGGCGCTAAAACTTGCGGGCAAGATCCAAGCCCTCGGGCTGATCTCTTTTTTTCCAAGAGCAATAAGGAAATCGCTCCGACTAAGTTTTTGCTTTTAACACTTAAGGCTGCTACCCGTTATTATTTGGCCTCCCAGAATTGCTCGAGGGCTGCAAGTCCGAGTAATACCGCTATGCAGCTAGGTCTGGCCAAACTCTCGAGTTCCTACGCCCCGATGGCTACGAAACGGATCCCGGCTGGCAAAATCCTAAGCCCTACCATCTCAACTTGTGGTCCCAAAGCACTCGAAAGAAAACGAAAATAGCGAGCAATAGATAAAAGCACGAACTACTTAATAAAAGACAATCCCTTAACAAGGGAACGCCCTCTGTAGGGACTTGAGTTTGTTACATTGACAGATAAAATGTCTAAGCCTCTCTACATTTTGCTGTTCTATTACAGCTCGAGGTCTTTCAGGGCGACGGCGATCATCTCATCGGCAAAGGAGGAGGACTCGGCTTCTACATTGTCATACTCATGGTCCTCATAGCCAGGGGCCCATCCACCTCACAGGCAGTCCCGCTCCATGCCCGGGTAATGAGACAAGAACATGGCGACGATTCTTCGCACCACGCTCTGCCTAAGCTCCAAGGCCTACTCCCGAGTCCTTCCCGGGACGAGGGCGACGCGCTCCGCCAGGGACAGGCCGCCACCAATGCTGAGCTCCTCCAGCAAGTGCTCGACGGCTTGAACCAGGCCTGGTGGACTTCAGCCTTCTCCTCAAAGGCTTTCCGAGTCCGCTCGACCGCCTCCCTCGACTTCCGGAGATCCTCGACAACCCCTGCAGAAATTTCCTCGGCTGAGTAATCACTAAGGAATGAAAACAAGAGGAAAGATGAGGGGAAATATGATGCATACTGGTCATCTCCTCCTTCAGGTCACGGCCAAGCTGCACCAGCTCCTGGTTCGCGGCAAAGGCCTTGACGACCTCGCCGTGCTCCGACTTCAGCTTGGCCTCCAGGTCGGCCTTCTGAGCTCGGAGGGCTGTACCAACGAACAAAGTCATGCAACCAGCAATCACTCGGAAGACAGAAAAACAATTCGCCAAAGAACACGGAAGGACAACTTACCAATGATCTCCTCCTCCCACTTCTGAGCCACTTCCCGAGGCGAGCCCCCTCGTCACCGGCGGTCTTAAGCTTATCGGCCAGGTCGACCGCCTCATTGTGGGCCTTCTTGAAGTCGATGGCGGCGACCTGAATGTCTTTTTGGAGGTCCGCCACCTTCACCTTCAGGCCCTCGTTCTCCCGAACGGCAGCCTCCTTCTCTCGACCCGCGGCCTCGGCGGCCGTCTGCGCCTCGACCGCCCTCTTCTCGGCCTCGGCCACCCTCGCCTCGAGGGCGACCTTCTCCCCCTCGGCATGGGTGAGCGCCTCTGCCCCAGCCAGCCGGGCCACGGCTAGCTGAGCCTCAAGCTCTGCCTTCTCCGCCTTCAACTTGTTGACGGCGTGCCACAGCCCGGCTTCTCAACGAAGGAACAAAGACTTGTCCGAGCTGCGCTTCATGATTTCCTGCACTCGGAGATAAAAAGGCAGGGGGGAAGTGGTGAGACACTGCCAAAGCGGCGCCACCTCAAAACCGGAAGAAGAATGAGGAAACCCGAAACTTACCCGGGCAGGCTTGATGATCATCTTCTCAAAGGTCTCCTTCACGTTACGAAGGCCCTCCGCAAGAGTCTCGCACTGTCCCATCTCTGATCCGTCGTCAAGATCAAAGAGGATACACCCCGGGTCTTGACGGTCGACCCACTTCAGCCGGACCTCTCATGGCAGGTTCGGGTCGTCCTCGATGGATATGAGGGCCCTGAAGTTGCGGTCCATCGTCATCAATCCCAGGGTGTCGGAGAAGGAGTCCGGGATCCCCCTCAAGGGACTCAGCGGCCTCGTGGGCTCTGAGCTCGGCTCCCCGGTGGAGCGATCATCGACTCCCTGAGGGCGATCCTCCGGCGAGTCCTCGAGCGTGATCACCGCCGATGGAACCCCCCCGGAAGTGGTCTCGGGGGCTCCAGCAGCCGCCGCTAGCGGGGTGCCGGCAATCACGAGGACCCCGGACGCCCCCGCCTCCGTCTTCTCGGGACCGGCCGAAGTCTTCGAAGAGGAAGCGGCCCCGCGACAGTCCGACCCGGCGGCAACCTCCTCGGCGCCAGCTAGGGCAGCGTCGCAAAGCGGAGGGACATCCCCTGCCCCAGGACGGCTCGCCACCTCTTGAGGAGCAAGGAGAATCGGCCCCACCAGCTGTTGCTCCAGCTCCGCCTGGTACGCCGCGAGGTCCTCCTCCGTGGGGACGGTTTGCGCGACGCCCAGGCCCGCCGGGAGCACCCCTCCCAGGCTGTCACCACTGCCTTGCGGGGTCTCCTCCTCTAGGGAAGGCATCTCCCTCAGAGTGGACTCCTCGGCCCGCTCGACCGAGGGCCTTGATGGCTGTGTTGGCGCGGTGGATGGGGCATCAGCATCCGGAGCCGCCCGGCGCAGCTTCTTCTGGGGCGCCACCTCGAGCGGTTTGTTGGCTCGACTGGAACAGCAAATATCAGAAAACCCGACTGAGGAAGAAGCCGAACACAAAAACAGGAACTACTCGGGAAGAGCAGAACACGACTTACCTCGCCGACACGGCTCGGGACCGCTTGGTGCTCGTCGGCGTCAGGTCCGATGAGGACGACGGCCTCTTGGTCCCCACAGTGTCGTCAGGATGGAGACCGCCTGCGGGGTGTCGGCACCCCTACCCGAGTGGGGCGCCGCCTGACTGGTCGGGCCTCCTCCCTCAACCTGGGAAGGGCCTGATCCCCCCACCGCGGCCTTCGCTAGGACAGAGGGAGTCCGCCTCTCCCCGACAGGAGGTGCCGACGAGTGGCCGCCCCCAACGGGGCTCACCTGCCCGGCCGGAGGGGGCATCGGAGGGGCGTCTTGCTTGCCACCCGGCGCCCTCACCGCTGAAGGGGCCGGCGGCGGGCGCAAGTCCTCCCGTGGGGAGGGCCTCCTCGGAGAGCGTGACCCCCTGGGCGGCAAATCGCCCGAGGGGACACACTCCGACGGGTCACGGCTCCTATCCCGACGGGAGGGGGCCGCGCTCCGACGGGAGTCCTTCGGCTCCTCGGACACACGACGGACGGCCGGGGGCATGCGGTCACGCCGCTCGCTTTGGCTGTGCCCGACGGACCGGTGAGGTCGGCCTGACCGGGAACCCCCGCTCCTCTCTACGCCCGGCTGCGACGACCTCTCGCTCCCGCCGGACCTCGGCTCCCGTGCCGGAGGCACGGACGACGTCGCCACAACTGTCCCAGGCTCCGCGCAGGGCTCACTCCCGCCCCTCTCGCCCTCGTCATCCTCCTCCCCCGAGTCCCCCTCTGCGGGCTCCGACTCGGGGTCTTCATCCTCGGAGACATCGTCGCGTGGTCTCCTCCTCTTGGCCCGGTCGGTGTTCCTCGACCTCTTGGCCATGTCGCCCTGCTTCCACCACTCCCGGCGCTCCTTTTTCTTCTTGTTCTTCTCAGCGACAGCACGGTTCACCGCCCTGTCTTCGGGAAGTGGCGCTCGGGAGAAGGTGACATCGTGGCTCTTCACCTAAAGAACTCAGGATTAGAAGGCAAGAAAGAACTCAAAATCGAATTTGAGATGGGCGACAGAATTCTCACAACGGCCTGGGTGCCGGCGTTCGGAAGCATCGGTAGAAGGCGAGGCGGCGGGTACTCGAGGTGAGCCTTCCTTACCGCTGCCGCCACCCGGCGCCGCACCTCGACAGCCGAGGGAAGGGGCTCTGCCGTCACCGTCCCCATGAAGGGGGCCTTGTCGGGGGTCATCTCCCACATATGGAGGGCGCGCCGCCTCAGCGGCACAATACCTCTAGAGAGATACCCACCGATGACCTCCGCAGTGGACACATCTTGGTCCCGGAGCCGGCCGAGAGCTTTCCATGCATTCCTGAGGACCCTCTCCCAGTCCTTCTTCTCGGGCCCGTACGACCACTTCTCGGGCGCCTTCTGGAACCACTTCCCGGTGTACTCGGAAAGGGGGTGCTTGGGGTCGTTCTTGAGGTAGAACCACCCAGGGTGCCATCCCTTGTTCGAGCTCACAAGGGGCCCCGGATGTAGCCATTCGACCTTCGTTGCTTCATCCTCAGCGAGGCGCACCCGATCGTCGCAGGGGTGCTGTCGCCATCTGTCTACAGCACAAACTTGAAGAAATACCTGAAGAGGTCCCAATGGGCATCCATCCGCAGGTAGCCCTCGCACAGCACCACGAATGCCGCCATCTACTGGATCCCGTTCCAGTTGAGGTGATGAAGCTCCAGCCCGTACTCGTTCAGCACCGCCCGGATGAACCTCCCCGCGGGAACGGAGAACCCGCGCTCGTGGAAGGCGACGAAGGAAACGACGTACCCGAGCGGCGGCCAGGGAAAGTCCTCCAATCCCGACTTGATCCACTCCTTGGCCTCCGTCAGTGGCGGGAGCATCCCTCCCTTCACGAGCCCCTCCAACTGCACCTGGGTCACAGAAGAGTGCACCCAGTTCGACATGGCGGGTCCGCTGGAAGAGGAAAGTGCAGACTTGGAGGAAGGATTCGAGCGCCGCCGCGGCGGGATGCAAGCGCGGCGACGGAAGGTGCGGGGAAGGCGCGAGCGCAGCGGCAGGATGCGAGCGCGGTGGTGGCAGAGAATGCGAGAGGACAGGCGCGGCGACGGCGAGGAGAACGAAAGCTCAGCGAAAGGCGAAAGAGCTGGGGATGCGATAAACCCTAGGCAGCCGAGGGCACAAGGCAATAAAAGGGGAAGAGGCGCGGTGCGGGGCGGCGGCATTAAATGCGCAGGCCCACCATCGGCTCGGCGGCGACGTGCGCCTGTCGCTTCAGCTGACGGCCTCAAAAGGCGCGCCCCTCCTCCACGCGGCGTGAAGCGGGCCGATGCCTCCACTCCCGGCCCACCAACGGACAAGTAGGGCTTCGGCCCAACAAATCACCCTCCCGACTAACGCCCGAATCCTTCACGGCCCCGACAACCTCCGGGACAAACTACTCGGCTCCATTAGCTTCAAAGCCTTAACAAGAGTATCCACTCTTCCCCAGGCTCGGGGGCTACACCCGGCGGGTGCGCTCACGCGCAACCCACCAGAAGAACCGCGGCTCAACGCTCCCTCACAGCGACTGAACCTGGGCACGAGTCCCTGACTCCCACCCAGGCTCGGGGGCTACTGACGAGGGTCTAGACCAGGGTTGACCAATCCTCCTCCAAATCAACGACACGGCATCAAACGACCCTTCAAAAACAAGAGCTAATTCCCCAAATCAAACGGACCCGCCTCGTCCGGGCGGCTCTGGGCCTGCCCGAGAAGACCCGCTCGCTCGACCACTCTCCGCCTCGCCCGACCAGCCTCTGCCTCGCCCGACTGGTTCACTTCTTCACGGCTAAGCAACCTCCGAGAGGACTCGCTCGCCCGACGAGTTTCCGTCTCGCCTGACGAGTCTTCGCCTCGCCCGACCAGTCTCCGCCTCGGCCGACTGGTTCGCTCGGCGCCGCCCCTTGCTTTTACCCATGCCGAACCGTACCCACCTGTTGCCTGCCATGTCAGAATAGGATGGGCGCCTGTCCATCGCCAGGGCAGCCACAGGGACACCCGTCTCCTCCGAACAGGGATGCTACAGTCCTGGGGGAAGGACACTCGCCTGCTCAAGCAATGACACCTGGAGTCCAAGGAGGCACAGTGTGAGTCAACCACGACCCGAGAACCACTCGGGGACACACCCGGGAGGCCGCTACACCAACCACTCGGACGCCGCCGGCTCCGGGTCAAATGGGACGCCCATTCCGTCAACACCAACTACAACAGTGAACAACTATTCACTGTGTACGGCCCGGGACGCAGGACGACGGCAACAAACCCCGGCGCTGTAACTCACTTTGTAATTCCTTCTTTTTTACCCCTCCCTTTCCTTATTCCCTTTGTGGCTATAAAAGGGGATCGAGGGAAGACCGATGGAGATGAAGAGAACACTCGTGCACACACTCTCACGTAACACATTCCTGCACATTACACAGGGACTTGGGACCGTTCTCCCTCTCCCGACTAGTTTGTAACCCCTACTACAGACTTAAACTCGAGAACACCGGTTCACACTGGACGTAGGGTATTACTCCCCGGAGGCCCGAACCAGTATAATTTCCTGTGTCTCTTGAGCCACCATTCGGTGCCCTGACACGCGATCGTAGAAATATTACTTGCTGGCGGTAGAGAACCCCGACAATATTTATGGGGTGGGGAGGTCTTCCACTGCAAGGATATCAAATTACAAGTCGTGAAGCTCAAGAATTCCAAGATCTACTTGGTCAGCTAAACCCGTCAAACCGGGTTGTCAATGACTCGTTTGCATTGCTAGATGGGTCACAGTGCAACCGGTCTGACTGCCTTGTCCAATAGTTGGCTGGCACATGCCAAATTGGTCGTCAAAATATGCTCTACTATTTTCTAGTAAATTTGTGCACTAGAAAATATAATCAAAACTAAAATTGTCTCATGACGACGAATGACTATTCATCGGCTATGTGTATGGTCTTCTAAATTATTTATGCTCATGTAGTCGAAATTAAAAAAACTTGCAATCATACCAACATGTGACCTTGTGTCAGCATACTACTTCAGTTTTTTACACATTAAGCATATCCACTAACAGAAATCTTGATTCATCCATGGCCATATAAATTATAATTTCTTTGTAAAGCAAAGTAGGATATTGATAATCACAATATGACATTCAAAGATTATATCAAAATCATAGATTAGGATTAAATAAATCTGAATATGCAGTTCATGGAACATGTATGGATAGAAGGAATGATGAAGACAAATGAGATGACAGTTGATGCTTCCTCGATCGTGGTGGTGAAGCACTCCTTCGATTGTCTTCCAGTCGATTCTTTTGTTTTTGTGCTGCTATCTTCTGAAATTTATACAGAAGCTCTTTGAAGCTTGGGTTGCCCCTCGTCACCTTGTTCCTCGATCTAAATCTTTCAGTTTTGCTAGAACTTCTAGCAAAACCGTTCGAACCGGTTTCTAGGCTATTTTTGAAAACCAACCACGTTAATGTCATCTTGCAACCAGCCGAACTTAATTGTAGTTCAGCTACATTACTTGAAACATGTTTATAATTGGCAACAATTTGATCAATAGAACTAGTGGATGTTTCTTCAATGATTAGCTTTTCTTTATCTAGTGCCAAAACATAATTTTATGCAAATGACCATCTCTTTGGACATGATAGACTTGCTTGACCACCTTATGCATGTTTTGACCGATTTATTTGTCCAAAACAGTCATTATTTGTAGGTGATGATCCATTGACTACCTTTTTGGTATACCTAATTTTTTAGACAAAACCGAATGCATCACATATGTGTGCTAGGATCCGTTCTGACACATATGTTGACATCATCAGTGAAAATATCAAAAGACAGTGTACTGAGTACTGTTGATGCTCGTTAGCGACACCCTTTTAGTGCTAATTAGGTGGTGTTTTGGGACCAATTCATATACTAACCCGCCACTTGGCACTTGAAATAACCCCGTTTTTGCATATGCATGTATTTTTGGAGGATTTTGGTTTACGCAGGTTTTTGAGCTATAAATGAGCACTTTTGGACGAAACAAGACCGTGCATAGCATGGAGGAATACGAAGGCAAAGATCCTAATACGACTCGGATTTTGTTCGCTCTCATATATGGTGAACCAACCTCCAAGAATACATAAGGGCAAAGACTTGAAGATGAGGTCGGATGACTTCGGGATCAAGGCGAATTAGACAGACATTTGGAAAGTTATCAAGACCCAATCTTATTCCGAAGCAACCGACGTCCAATACCCACATGCATTGGCACTTCAATTCCTGGAGGATCAAGGAGCTTACACGTGAAAGATGGGACCGAGATGGGCCAAAAAGACCCTAGGCCGGCCGGCCCAGGCCCAATTGTGCTGGCCGACCCAGGCCTTTTTTGCGCCGCCTCGGCCTCCCCTTCGAGCTAGGGTTTTCTCGGACTATTTATAGCCCCGACACCTGAAGGCACGCAAATCAATCCACCAGAACTCGGCTAGGGCATACACCAAAGGGAGACGACGGCCGCCGCAAGTCCTCGAAGTTGTCTAGGGGATGGCTTAGGTGTTGACGGTCATTAATGCACATCTCAGACCGTCAACTTTGATATACAAATATACATTCACCATAGTCATAGGGGTTATATCTAACAAGTTCAACTAGTTTTGGTGACTATGTGTATGCAGGAGGCAAGAGGTGAAATTTGACGCGAAACAGGCTCGGTGGGCCGTCGCCCGACCTAGCCAGGTCGGCCGACGCCCAACCGAGGCCAAACGACCCTATCTTTGGATATATGCTAGGAAAGCCACTCTAGACCAACCCTTGCCTATGCACCAAGGTTGGGTCAAGCCCATATGGGAGAAGGACCTCAAGAGAAGCACAAAGGGGCCACATCCACAAGTACACGTACTCAAATGGAGTGGTGTCACCTAGGGTGGGACTCCACGCCTACAAGATAGTGGCTGGTAAAAGATGAGGCCAATCGAGCACAAAAGGTCCGTCGGCCGACCTGGCCCGGTCGGCCGAGCCTGGCCCGGAGCCCAATGGAGCCCATCTTTGACCACAGCGAAGAAGCACACTCCAGGACCATCCTAGCCACTGATTCCATGACGGTTTGATCCAAGAGATGGAAATGGTCCAAGGGGAGGTCACATGGATTGAAGGGCCCACCTCGCAAACTAAACGTACTCAATCCAAGCTATACCACCTGGAACCGCCATGAGGACCCACTAAACAGTCACTCAGCCGAAGATGGGCCCGATCGGTTGTTGACGGTCCTTAAGTACCACTTTTGACCGTCAATTCCTGCCAAAAATATATCAAATATAAACACCAAACATAGTTATAGGGTTTAATACTAACGAATTCCATGAGTGTTGGTGTTTTGAACTGTCTTGCAGGAAATGCCCGAAATAACACCAAGGGTTTGAGATGAATCCAAATATATCATTATCATAGATTATCTCAACTACCCAATTGGAGTTCACCATTGCGAAGAGCTCGTCGAGACGATCGAAATGGATATATTATTTATATATTTTGGAGCTCGGGAGAAAAAGATACGGAAATCCCAATTTATTATGCAGCGCTGACGTCATTGCTGACGTCAGCGCCGCTGACGTCACGGGCCCACGGGCCGGGGCGCAACCAGGCGGGCGCAGCAGCTGCACAGCAGCCTGGCGCTAGGCGCCGGCCCAGGAAGGCCCAAGGCCACGAGTGGGCCTTGCCGCCTTGGCCCAGGCGGGATCGAGCGCGCGTCCGCAGGCGCGCGGAAGCATCGCCGGGGACACGTGGCGGCCGGGGGTTGGCCTCACCCCGGTTTTGGCCGCGCGAGCGCAGGAGGCTGACGCCGGCCGGGACAGGTGGCGGTGCCAGAATGGCCGTGGGAGAGGCCGGGGGCAGGCCAAGCGCGGGTCTGCGCGGTTTCGGGGGCTGGACCGGCGTTTTATTCTCCGATGCCCCGGTTTTCTACGGTTCCTTCACTACCGACGTACAGGCACCAATAAGGGCGCGGTTCATGACCCAGACTTCACGGTTTTTGCCGGTTCTTCGCCCACTGACCTCCAGAAGCTCTGTGCGCGAGTCTTTGGGGCAGACCGACCTCGTGAAGTCGGTCAGGAGCCAGGTGGAGGGAGGAGAGGAGTTGGAGGAAGAATATTCCCTTGGATCCAAAGAGTATCTCCACTCTCCCAAGTCACCTCCCACACTATAAATAGAGGGGCCCTCTCCCTCATTCAACACACAAGAAGTGAAGCCAAGCTCCAATGCTAGATCCAATGTAGTGTTAGAATAGGTGAGAAGTGAGGCGAGAGTCCGAGAGAAGCCGGGAATGTCGGCTCCTCTCTTCTTCTTGTTCCTCGGCAGGTGCGGCTCAGGTTCGAGTTTCATCTGGGTATTTTCTCTTGTATTTCTGGATTAATATTTATTTAATATAGTTCAAGCTTTACTTTATACTTGTGGGCTCCTTGCTGTGATAAGTGTCTTAGTACTTGCAATGCTAAGATAGTATTTAATTGAGTATACATGGTGTATAGTCTTTTGAATACCTTGGAGTGCGCCTAGTGCCACGGATTTGTAGTGGTAGCCCCAGGTGGTGACAGCCCTGACGGCCTACGTAGTCCACCACGTGAGCAGCACTAGAGAGTAGTAGGACCATTGCCTGGCTTGCCTTGCCCCCTTCTCATCCCTTTCCGGGCTTGGACGGTTGGGCGTCCCGAAACAAGTAATACAGTGAAATGACTTGAGCTATCTTTTGATTATCCAGAATACCTAGAAATAACCCTCTCTACCTTCTACACATTCATCACTTCTTTTGTCCTTGGTCATTCTTAAATCGTCACTAGTACACACACGTTCCCTGTGGATTCGATACCCTGGAGTACTCTCGGATGAAAGCTACATCGGTATCCGTATACTTGCGGATTTATCTGTGATCGTTAAAAATACCAACATCGGTGCCGGTGGACGGTCGCCCGACCTGGTCCGGAGGTCAAACCGCCTCATCCTTCTGGTGCGCGTTCTCACCGCCTCCAGGAGTCCATCTACACTGTGCATCACTCAAGGCGGTGGATCGAACGTCGGCCGATCTCCCGCGTCGCCCGACCTGTGACTGAGTCCGTTCGTCCTCATCTTCCACGTGTCCACTCCCAACCGCCTCTACAAGCTATAAATAGCTGCATACCAGTCATTGAAGATCATCATCGAGCTGGAGTATCAAGTCAAGGCGAAGCCCTCCTCAAATGAGAGTAGAAGTAGGGAGAGAGTGAGGGAGAGTCTGGAGGAGTCCCGGCGTGTCGGCGACCCTCCACTTGTACCTCGGCGGATGCGAGCTCCTTAGTAAGTATCCGGGATACTCATCTTAGTATTTAAGTCTGAGTTATAGAAAAGCTGAGTTCTCTATTGTGCTTGTGGGTTCGTCGCTTTATTTATAAAGTGCTCTAGTCTCTAGCTAAGATTAGAGTAGTAGTATATATCTTAAGCGTGGTGCTTAGGTTATCGACTACCTTCGTTTGCCTCGTAGCCCCACGGATTAGAAGAGGTAGGCGGCAGGTGGTGACAGCCCTGTCCGTCCTTTGTAATCCTCCACGTTCGGGTACGGCGTAGAGCTGTTGGCCGGCAATTTCCTAGAGGCCTAGGATACCCCGGTGCCCAAAGCAAGCATAGGAGAATTCCCTTCGCTATAATCAGCCTTAGTGCTAAGTTATCCTCTCTACCCAGCCTTCATATAACCTCGATCGATCCGGTCAACTTTAGTGATTAGACAATGCCCTCCTCGTTACCTGTGGATTCGATAACCTGAATACTTCTGGGTGAAAGCTACAACGGTATCCGTGCGCTTGCGGATTTATCTGTGACGTAAGAAATACCAACATTAGGCCAACCCTAGCTGTCATGGCCTCCCTGCGCGGTTGTGCCATGGCAGAGTTCATGAGCTAGTTGGAGTCATCAATGGTATGTACTCGGTGGTGATGATCCAAATGCATCTATTATATGAGTAATGTTCTTCATGTCATCCGTCTCTTAGCGACTCAATAACTCCTTCTATGTTTTCTACCTATCATGAATATGATTGTTTCTTAGTCTAATTCTAGTTTAGACTATATAGCATGCTTTATGTAATCATGGTGATTAGATCTAGCATGTCGACCCTTCATGATATCTAGACACGTTCACTTGTGGACGTGCCCTTGTAACTAACCACGCCAATAGGGAGCATCGTGACAGGGTGTGGTCCCGTGTAAGGTGGCATTCTCGGGAGGTTGACCGGAAGTAAGAGTTTAAAGATTGTTTTGGATGAGATGCATGATGCGCTTGCTCTTATTGGCTAGAACTACAACTAGAAGGCGATAGGCTCGTTTACCCCCCTTGATTGCTCTTTACCCTCGCCTATGTTATGGATGTGATCAACCTATACACTCCACTCACATCTCATAGGTTCTATCCTTTATATGCAATCTATGCTTCATGCAAGGATAGATCCGTTAGATTAGATGGGAAACCCTAGTAAGTTCACTATCGATCCACAGATTGATAAACCTTGGGTGAATACTCTAAGGGAAGAGCTACGATGATCCGTGCGCTTGCGGTTTACAATTGACGCGTCTAAGGACCGTCAACATGTACAAAATCGTAGAAAAGATAGTATATAACTTTATTACACTCATCGATAATAGACATGAAAGTCTGAAACGTTCACCGACAACATACCACGAAAACAGCCTCACGACTTCATCCACAGGCACTTGACTGGTTGATGCGCCTAGAACTCATCGTAATCATTGTAGTACTCCACTTCAACATTTTCTTCTGAATAACAGTTGTTTAGCAAGGGTGAGTACATTCATGGTTGGTACACAACAAGTGGGGGATAAATACAAGGCCATCAAAAGGGGTTGAGGCACAAGCGGTTAGCAATTTTAGTTGGTCATGTTTTATTATTAGCAAGCACCTATTTACTAGATGCAAGTATATACCCACCCAATTAATCAAGAAAAACATTGACTCAAAAAGAGACCAAGTAACCACAAGTTAATTCATCTTTAAGTTCAATTATCATGTGAGGGTCCAAGCCGCTCTTAATCGTGAACATGGCTGATATATCAATTTTATACTCTACAGAGGTTGTACACATTCCTCGCAACTCGTGTTCCCCAAATCACCGGGTTTTCAAAGCCCTTAAACACTTTCTTTGATGAGTGATGGGGGTTCACTATGAAGCCTTTACAAAGACACAAAGACAACTAGCGGTCTGCTAGAGTGGGCTATAACCCTCCCTAATGAGTCTACTCCAAGAGGACCGGGCTATGCCCTATCACCTTCCCCTCCTTGACATTAGTGTAATGCCACTAGCTACCCCATGTCTAATTAGTTAGCGAAGATCACCATGTGATATTGTGGTTGCACTATTTTCTTGGGTGGTTCTCCATATTCCAGTTAAATCAAGATGATCTTATAATTAAACTGGTACAACAATAAATAAAGTCATGATTAATATTTTCAAGAGTTTAACATAACCAACCCAAGTATATGAGCAACTAAGCATTTCTACCCTTTTAACAAAACTAGGTGATTCAAGGTTCATGGCAAAAGACTAGGCATGTCCTTAATAGGTGATTAGAATGATGTTACTAGGACAGAGAAGTTATGAAGAAGGAGGCCACTTGCCTTCCTCAACGAACCATTGCTGGTCTTCCTCACACTGCTGCTCCTCTCTTTTCTCGAACGGCACGAGCTCTACTCGATCACACAAAGCAATACAACAAAATAAACAAAAACAGTACAACAAACAGTTTTAAAAGCTTAAAACAAACACTTAGAACTAAAGATCATACATATACGATCACGTGGACGCGAAATCGCCCAAAATGGATTTGAAACGGCAAGATACGCTATTTCTAAGGTTACAGGGACTAAAATGCAAATAAACCCAGAGTTTCGGACTGTTTTGATATAAAACCGAGAGCATTGTCATAATTTCATATAAAAACTCAGGGTTTAACTCACAAAAAATAGTTATAAGGACTGTGGGTTCGATAAATAAGAAGCTCAGGGGCTAAAGCATAAAAGATAGGGGCATAATTGCAATTATTTTATACTAACAGTGGACTGCGGGTTGATTAAGGAAAAGTTCAGTGGCTCTTAAGTAAAAGTGACAGGGCGCGGCGGGGGAATCAGATCAGGCCGTTGATTTGAAACCCAACGGCCGGATTTTTATTTCGCGAAGGGGTAAGCTGGCTTCTAATCTCGACCTCAGATTCACTGATGAATGGCGCAGAGAGTTCGTATCGGCCGGCGGCGCAACCATTTCCGCGGCGGCACATCACCGGCGAAGGTGTGGCACGGTGTTCTAGGGCACCGGGAGCAGCGGAGAAGGTACTGGGAAAGAGAGGAGGGTATGACAAGCTCACCAAAGAGTCAAGCGATGGCGGAGGAGGACCGGAGGGGGGTCGGCGACGTGCAGCGGCGGAAAGAAGCTCCGGCGATCGTGGGTGCAGCGATTTGGCGAGGGTTTTAAAGCGGAGAGTGTGCTTACGAGTGCAGGGAGCTTCGGGGGTGCTTTATTGCCGGTTAGGGGGGAGTGGAGGGGGCT
>CM014275.1:46060633-46146180 GCA_004135705.1 Alloteropsis semialata | reverse complement strand
GAAGACAAGAAGCATGCTAAGATCCATGAACCATTCCTATTTGTTTTCAGTGACAAGACAAGAAGCATGGTAAGAACTCCCTACTGATAAATTGCTGGAAAAGCAGGAGAGGAAACAAGTTAACAACAGAGCTGGTACTATCTCACCGTACAAGATCAGTCCATGCAGCAGATGGCCAGCGGCAGCATGAGAGGGAGGACGACGCAGCAGCAGCGCAGATCTGAGCACATATTACAGATAAGGCCATGGACACGGAAACACACCTGGATCGTAGTTGTCCGAGTGGATCGACGGATCCGGTGGCCGCGACGACAGGGGAGGCGGCCGTTTCTGTCGTCGAGGTCGCCGGATGCTCTGATGGAGGAACTTCGGAGGGAGCCGCGGAGATGTCCGACCTCTTGGCGTCGCTCCCGACGGCGGCCGCCGGGAGAACGTATCGGGGCCAGTGTGGTGGCCCAGAACCCGGCTGGAGCCCTTCCGAGTTAACCCTAGTCGTTGGGTGCGTAGGCCATGAAGGGAGAGCGCGTTGGGGGTCGAATGGAGCCGCGCCGGCGATGAACAGCCCCGCCTCCCTGGATCTGCCGTATGAGGACGGACGACAGGCCGTAGGAGGCCGGAACGAGGACGGAGGGGAGGCCGACCCCGGGAACTATGGTGGACGGACGGACGGCGGTGGGAGGCGGCGTTGGGGCTCCAAGGGCGGAGCGCCTGGTACCAACAGCCGTCCCCTGCGTGGATCTGCAACTGGTGGCGGCGGTGGACCTGCGGAGGTGGAGGGAACGACGGCGGCGGTGGGACGCGCGTGCGGGAGGGAGAGAGGTGACTGAGGGGCGGCGGCGAATGAGAGGAGCAGGGCGGAGGATGACAGCAAGCAGCCGGTTTAGGGCAGCCGAACGGCTGCCGCTGGGCCTGCCGAACGGCTGGGCTGATCAGCCCATCCGGAATCAGCCCAGCAACAAGAATCCGGTCCAGCCGAACGGGGTGCTTGTTTGAACAACCACAAAAAGGGAAAATAATGCATGCAACTCCCTAACAACCATTCGGATTCTTAGGGCCTGTTTAGTTCCTCAGTATGCAAAATCAGAATGCAAAATGAGTGCATTGGGAAGCGCGCGCAGAGAGAAAAAAAGTACATTGGAAAGCGCGTCCCCAGCCCTGCACCATAGGTTACCTTCAGTGCTAACAGCCTTAAGCACCTCCTGAATGCAAGGCCTAGAATTGTCAAACACACAGGAATTATGGTGTTTCCAGACCTCCCAGGCCACCAAGATTAGTGTGTCCACCACCACTTAGAGAAACGAGTTGCTGAAGGGTCTGCTGATATATTAATAAGGCCCAGCTGCTGGATGATCAAAACCTATATTTAGTGAAGACACAGCCAACTAGCAGATGGTGAATGGTCTCTTTCGCTTGATCACATAGCGGGCAAGCCTCAGGATGAGTTAGGCCCCTTCTCACGTTGTGCAAGCATCATAGATGAGTTGACGTAAGGAATGGCTATGACTACATAGGCTCCTCATCCTCAGCCATCTATCACGCCTAAGGGTCCCTCGTCCTTGACACTTACTAATGGCATGCTAGTAATGGGTGCCACAATGACAGGGGTGCAGCACTCAATCCCTTCAAGAAGCTGCTGTTGCAAAAGTTGGTGGAGAGACGCTGCTTGAACCTTTGCTATAACTATGATGAACGATATTGTAGAGGCCTCTTCAAGAAGCTGCTGTCGCAAAAGTTGGTGAGATGTCAGGGGGAGGATTAATAGAGGAAGGTTGGGAGAAGGGTTTGGAAGCAGAAACATCTGCCATACTCCTGGGCCCTTTCCATATAACTGTCTCCCCTAAATTGTTAGAAATGGCCAAAATAACAAAAAAAAGGCCACTAAACTTGATTGCAACTGCTCTCTTTTTTAATGACAAAGAAAAATGCTTGCACTTTTTCACAAGGATTATTGTAGGGGGGAAGAAGCAGCATGGATATTGGGGAGCCGATGAATGTTCCTTATGAATTACTGAAAAGAATTACTGATGGCTTCTCTGATGGCTGTATTCTCGGCAAAGGATCGTTTGGAGTGGTTTACAAGGTATGATTAACTTCTAATGACTCGTGCTACCAACAAATCAATTGGCGGCCTTCATAAGTGTTTACAATATTTGTATTTTTACTTTCACTTCAAAATGTTATTACCTGTAAGGAAAATAACATGTTTGCCATGACAAGTAACACTATTGTCATACTAATATGAGATGTCGATTAGGGAGTTGATAAAAGCGGGCGAGAAATTGCTGTGAAGCGGTTCCATAACTTACAAGGTATAGATGATACAGAATTTTCCAGGGAGTTTTACAATCTTACTAAGCTCAAGCATCAAAACATAGTCCAGTTTGTGGGATTCTGCAATGAAGAAGAGGAAGTACCTTCACAGCATGAGGGAAAATGCATTATTGCTCTAAAGATTCACAGGGCGCTCTGCTTTGAATACATGCACAATGGGAGCCTTCAGAAGCACATTCATGGTACAGTGTTACTTTGCATCAAGTGTTCCATGTAGCGTAAACGTAAAGATATTATTTGATATGCATTTATCAATACTCTGTTTTCTTTTACAGATGAACATGAGGGATTTGCTTGGCCAAAACGGTACAAAATAATTAAAGGGGTCTGTGAGGGTTTAAAATACCTTCATATGGGGCTAGAAAATCCTGTCCTGCACTTGGACCTTAAACCTGATAATATTTTGCTAGATAATAATATGGTGCCAAAAATTGCTGATTTTGGTTTATCTAGGCTCATTGGTGAAGAAAACACCATAAAGACAATCAGTCCTACAGGAACACTGTAAGTTTGTGCCTGCGTTTTGCTTTGTGATAGACTGAAGGCAAAATCCTCATGATGACTTATGAATTATGCTATCACGCAGGGGATACTGCCCACCAGAATTTATAAAGTATCAGATAATATCAAAAGAGTTTGACATTTTTAGTTTGGGTGTTATTATTATAAAGATAATGTCTGGACTAGGAGGCTACTCCCTTGTTTGTGACATGAAACCAGCAAAATTTATTGAACATGTGAGAAAATGTTATTTGAATGTATCAACATCTGTGGTCCATTTTTATAAAACTTGGTTTATGGTCAGACATTATTAATATAAACCTTATGTTTCAATAATGGAGGTACACGACAAATGGAGGGAAAGGCTACTAGCCATACAAGGGTATGCATCAGTCGATACAGACTGCCAGCAAGTGAAGAAATGCCTGGAGATTGCATTAGAGTGTGTACACCAAGAAAAAAAACGAAGGCCTAACATAGGATATATTGTCGAAAAATTGGGTGAGACAGAACAACACAAATGGGACACAGTATCATGGATGGACAAGGTACACTAATTAAATGTACATATGCTATTTTCTTCTTCTGCAAATAATTGAGAATATTGTCCAGCATCTTTGATGGAGGGGTGACATTTAATCATGAAATTATAATAATGCCAAAAGTAATATGAACTAGAACTATTGTGATACATCTTCAGTAGTTCCAATCTCCATATGTAAAGCATACCTGTTTTGCAGTTTTCATGTGATTTTAGAAGTAAAATGAAAAGATATGAGTTACAGAGTTCGGTGGTTTCACTACTGAGCTAATACTTCCTACCTGATTGAATAAAAGAAAAGTATACTAATGTTGTCTTGAACAAACAGCCTACTGGCTAGATGGAATGATATGGGAGGGATACATGTTTTGTACAAAGAGATGTTAGGCTACTGGAATGGTGCTTGAAATATCGTTCAGGTGAATCTTAGGATGCAAGGGATCCAGATTTATTAACTCCCACAGAGATGGAGTGTCCCCATGTAATCAATGTGTTAGTGGTATGGTTCTTCAGAAAGAATAATGCCAGCTTTGTCCTGTTTGGTAGCACCAACCGGGCCTAATGTGCATTTCCACCATTAGCCCCGGTTGGTTGCATCTCCAATTTAACCTTTTTATACGAAGCAAATATGAAAAATGTAAGCATGGAGCTATGGGTGCATTTGCCCACTACATATAGGGCGAAGATATAAGTAGATTTTTGACTTTAGATGTTATGCATATTATCACTACAGATTAGGCTAGAGACAGTTCAACTTCCTTCTGATCAAGATCTTCACCTGCTGCAAATTGATTCGTATTATAACCTCACCCCTCTTTGGTTTTCCTCTTGTCTGCAGTCTGGATCCTTGGAGAATTCTCCTTCAGGTTATGTTCTTAAGAAGCTGGCTACTTTTAGATGGGTTTATATCAATCATGTTGATATCTATTTAGTCATATATGTGTGCTTTAGCAAACTGCCATGCATGTGTTATATTAAAGTACAAACCATATCATTCAGCAAGTTGTAGATATTGACATCCAACTGTTTAAATCATCAGAAATGGCCAGCAATGCTAGCAGGCACAAAAGACTTGAAAGGCAAGAGGTTCAAGGTACGCCACAACATTTGGGGGACATTGTACATTTCTCACCTGAGGGAAAAATCGGTCAATCGTTGTTTGGAACAGTTTATAAGGTAATTAAGCTTATTCTGTGATATTTAGGATTGAATTGTTTTGCTACATTTCATGCAATGAAGGATCTAACATGTTATAAATGAGAGATTAAATAGGGAAATCTGCCAAATGGGGTCGAGATTGCTGTGATGAAGCTTGCCGAAAATCCGCCAGCTAGAACATTTAATGATGTGGTTGGAAATCTGATGAAAATAAAACATGGAAATATAGTGAAGTTGGTTGGATTCTGCCAAGAAGTAAAAAAAGAAGATTTGGTGCAGCAGAATGGAAGATATGTCATTGTAGATGTCATCCAAAGTTTTCTATGCTATGAATACCTACCTAAGGGAACACTTGACAAGTATATTTTGGGTACAGATATATTCTCTCTCTATCTCTCTATAGTTTTTTAAGTGTTTACACACAGCAAAGAGTAAATACACATATAATTATCACAAGGGTAATTATGATGCCATGTTTCTACAGGGAGATGCCCATGCTCTTATACATTTTCCTTTTTCCCCGCATTCTAGGAAACAAGTACTTTCAAATTGTGATCTTAAAATACTTTCGTGACTCATGTTTTATTGCTTCAGCTAGTGCTAGTACAATTGGCTGGGACACACGCTTTAAAATAATTAAGGGGATCTGCCAAGGTCTACATTTTCTACATAAGGAAATGGACAGGCCTATTATTCATATGAATCTTCTTCCTAGAACCATATGGTTGGATGATAACTTTGTGCCAAAAATTGTGGATTTTTTATTCTCAAGACTACATGGCCAAGAGCAAACCCGGATTAACACAATAAATATTATGGGACAAAAGTAAGTGAGAATAAACTCTGAGATATAACATTTGTTTTCTTTATTACAAGTGGGTTCCATTTTTTTAATCTCATGTAAGCTAATTTATCCTTCATGTTAAATCGACAAAGTGGATACATGGCTCCTGAATATCTTGATAGTGGTGAAATCTCCATGATGTCAGACATATATAGTCTTGGGATGCTAATTATAAGTCTCACTATTGGAGAAGATAATCCTCCCAAAGATAGTGACAGAACTGGAAGGAAGCTTGTTGAAAAAGTATGTAAATACAATACTTTGATTACTTTTGTACAAAAAACTTGGTACATTTAGTTCATAGGTTGTCACTAAGAATCATACTCCCGATCAACTATGCAGGTACAGAAATCATGGAAGAAAGATGACCATATAAAATCCATGTACTTGTTCTCGGATGCTGATGGCCTCTGGCAAGTAAAAACATGCATTGAAATCGGGTTAAAATGTATCGATGTCGATCGGAACAAGAGACCTTCTATTACAGAGATTGTTAGGAAACTCAATGGAAGACGTGAGGTATGTTTCATAGTTGTGCAATGGTTGCTTTTTTTTTAAAAAAAAAACAAGTCGACCAGAGTGATAGTGATGTGGACTGATGATTTGACCAAATACACGTAGAGCAGGATAGATCGGCTAACTCGCCCTCCCTCTGGAGGCTCTGAGTTGCTTTCTTGATCTATTTTCTGCTTAACAACTCTAGGACTCATGACTGCCTTCTATACACAAGGCACCTAACAACCAGCTAACAAATCTTATCTAAGCAACTAACTAATCCCATGTGCTAACAGACTTGAACAAACTAATCCTATTTTCCTGCCGTCGAACCACTTCAAGCCAGGGCCAGCCCACTTTACCATAACAGATAGATATCCCTCTAGTATCATCTTAAAGAAGAGTATCTCAGATTTCAACTATGGTCTGTTACGTCGTGGACATGAACGTCTATTTACTGGCTATCGGCCGGATAAAGCACATTCTCCAACTATCAACACCATACGAACCTGTCTATTCTGCTGGGGAAAATTATTTCTGAAAGGTTTACTCAAGTGGCATACAATGAAGAGTTATGCATATTACCATGCTGACTCTACCTGTTTACATGATAGAGAAACATAAAAATGAATTGAAATCTTGAGCACTTCATTTTTTGAAACAATAAGTACTTTTGAGATTTTTGGGGAACCAACAGTGATAGATAAGATCTGACGTATCTTTTTTTTTCAATTATTCAACATCACCAAACCTTATATTCTCCAGGATTTTTTTTTTCTGCCTTGAAGGTAATGCCCATCTCCACTGAGCTACTCGATGTCTACCCCTCTGAGCTTCGCTTCCCATTCAAGGCAAACAGGTCAATCTCATGTTCATTGCAATTAACAAACAAGACCGATGACCGTGTTGCTTATAGGCTTCTGTCAAGGAGCTCAAAACGGTACAGAATGCCTGTATGTGGTATTGTTCCACCACTATCAACCTACACTCTCGTAGTGACAACGCGTGAGCAGAAGAAGGCATCGTCCAAGGATGATGATTTTCTCACCCTGGAAACCAGCACCATTAGCGAGGGAGAGCTTAATATCAACAATGCTAGCCCAGAGTCAGCAATCATCAAGTACGGAAATTTTTTCAAAAAAGCTAGAGAGACAGATGCCAAAAACGTGGATGAGCTGACGTTGAAGGTTATTTATGACCCACCAGAAGAAGTGACCTCTGGTCAGGTGAGTTTGGTCTGCTAAAATAACAAGATGTGCATGTATTATTCTTGACTATCTAATAAATGTACTCTTCTGTTTCCACATGCCCTTTCCTACTGGTGTTTACTTGGCAGCCGCTGCAATCTGAAATTGAGGTATTGTCCTCCATCTCTTTCTTCAATGTTATAACTGACATCTGTGGATCTTATTTCCAAATGATCTATGTTTTGTTTGGTTCAGATAATATCAAAGAAAAACATTCCCCATGTGTTGTCCGTGGATGTCCATACAACAGAGCCATGGTTAGTGCATGGTAGATTGGTGGTTTGAGGGAATCATTATTTTAGTGAACATAGAAACAATACAGCTAGAAATGATCTGGTTCTTCTATGCATTTCAGTTCTACATTGTGCATTGCAGGATTATGACAAGCCATCAAATGGGAAATGTTATCATTTGGAACTACAAGACACAGGTAGGTTGTTGTTCTTTGTGGTATGTAGAATAATTGCATGATGTCCCCATGCTTTGCACGTTTTGTATAAGAGAGTGAATATGCATATTTCTCTACAGGAATCAGTGAACTCCTTCAACTTTACAGAAGAGCCAAGTATGTTTTCTGAGTTCTTTCACTACTGTTTGTGTGTCTATCCTCACCAACAATCATGCTAACACAGATTTTCAACTTTCAACTACAAGTTTACTCCATCAAATTTATTGAACGAGAAAAATGGCTTGTGGCTGGAGATAGCGACGGGACCATTTATGTGTACAACTATTACAATACAGAGCAAGAAGTTAAAAGCGTGGAAGAAGCTCATGATGGTCGCATCACGAGTTTGGCTGTGCATCCGTTTCTTCCTTTTGTGCTTTCATCATCTGATGACCACCTGATCAAGCTCTGGAACTGGGAGGACTGGAAGTGCATTGGTAAATTTAAGGGCCACTCAGATAGTGTGACGCAAGTAAATTTTAATCCAATGGACACCAACAGTTTTTGTAGTGTTTCATTGGATCACACAATCAAGGTGTTTTTTTAGATGTTTTTTTTTGTCTTTATTACTATTCGCAAGAAAACTCTACAATTTTTGCTCTTATATATTATCACTTTTGCTCTTCAGGAAATATATGCTTAAACATTAACCTTAAAGAATTAATTAGACTACTTTCACTCTCTGCAGATCTGGAGAATTTCTTATCCTGAGAGCAAAACAACACTGCTTGGTCCTCAGGAGGGCCTGCTATGTGCCCATAACTACATTAGTGGTATTCGGCACTATATGATTACTGGATCCTGTGATGGTACTGTACAGGTGCAGCATCTTAATTAATTTAACTGGAGAATACACAAGTATGCTCTCATTTGTACAGAATAATAGCTTCATTGCTACCTTTCCTTTTTATTAATCAGATCTGGGACTTGGATAAAGAGAGATGTGTTCAGACACTTAAAGGACGCATAAACCGCATCGGTTGTGTCTATCGTCACCCAGAGCTTCCGTTGATAGTCACAGGTTCACATGATGGAACTATTGGTCTATGGAACTCCACTTCCAACTGGTACAGAGCAATCTTCCTTATTTTGCTTTCAACCCTGCTTTGCATCCGGTATTTGACTATGACTTGCGTCGAACCAAGTCAACAGTGCTGCTACAGTACACAGGTGCCGCAACACCACTGTATTGCTCAGCCAGCCTTTGGCTGCACATGTCTTCGTACTCAAATGTCGGACGTTCCGAATTTCCCTTTTTTCTTTAACAGCATATTCCTTCTGCTCCTTGTTTGGGAAGAGGCTATGTTTTGAAACCAATTGTTGTGGGAGGAGTTTTGTCTGCCTTTTAGTCATTGTTGGCTTAAAGGGCCGTTTAGCCTGATTATTGTCTAAGCCATAATGAAATGCTATACATAGGCTACCAGTTTCCATTTAACCATCAATCTAGATCATTAATTGGCTGTTTATCCTAATTATTGGCTAAGCCATAGGTGACCAACTGCATACCATATAGATAACACTACACTGCTTTTAGTAGTCTTGGATGCTAGAACACCGCGTGCATCAAGGAACATGATCGGCTGGGTTTCCCATAGATATTCCAATTATCATTTATGTGTCATAAGCTATTTGGCTTACTGCAATTCCATGGATTGCATAATGTGCATATGGTTTGAACAGCTGCCTTCTAAATCCTGCAGGCTTGAAAACATTATTAGTGTTAACCTCGGTGCAGTTTACGCTTTCGGATATATACAGGACTCAAGAAGGTAATGTATTTTTTCTTTCTTGTGCATTGTTGAAGTACTAAAGCTTTCGGTCTCTAAATATCTATTTTTCTGAAACAATATTGTTGTTGATCTACTCCACTCCATCTCAAGTATCACTTGAGTTGGAGAACATAATCGATTTGTCATTGACTAATCTCAGCACATATGCGTAAAACTCACATACACCGGTGTATTAGTTATTTGTCTTTGCTACCAAGATAAGTCGGATATTTATGTATAGTGCTTTCATGCTCTACCTTACAGTTTTTTTTTTGGTGCAGCATGAAACTCGTAACATGTGTATTATTTTTTTAGGATTGTGGTCGGTTGTCATCAAGGAACTGTCATGATGGAAATAAAATTTCCTTGAAGTCCTCTCCACACCCAAAGGACAACAAAGATAGCATTTCATGAGAAAGATATATATGATTCCAAATTTTTACTATTACAATTTCAAGGTACTTGTGCCACACTAAAGTTGGGGATTGATCTGCTCCACGCCTATCCCGTGCTGTAAAATGTAACCTACAGTTTTGTTTATTTGTTGTTTTCGCATCTGTACCTCATCATAGCAAACTATTTTTTTTGCTTTTCTTTGACATAGTGGAGGAGGCACATGTTTTAAAAAACATGATAAAGAAGATGTTTGTATTCGTAGAAAGCCGAGCAATAGCTGAAACTATTAAAAAGCTGTTCTTATATAAAGGACACTAGAACATTTGGAGTGATTGAAAAAAATATTTTAGCTTAAGCTTATGAATTGTGATACGAATCAATAACTGAAAACTAAGTGTCTTTCTATTATCAATTCACTGATTTCATACAAAACAGTAGGAGCTAGAATCCACATGACATAATCCTCTATGAATCCCGGAGCCATCAAACATTTCTTGATTCAGGACAAAAAGTACTTATCACCTCTGAACAAAAATCACTTTCTGAGAGACATGAAAATAACATAAGCAATATTTACTAATACCAAATTATCACCAAGTTCCGATAGTACCAGATAGGTTTGCTGATAAACTGCAGCAGCTTATTTTGTGATAAGAATATGGAATTACAGCTAAAAGCGTCAAATCATCTATTATCACGCTCTCATATAAATAAATAGGCAGATGATACAACTATGCATTCAGTTCTTCACGGTTGTGACATGTCGGCATCTGAATGACCTCTGGGGTTATGCTTGCAGCCTATTGATTGAGTTGTTAGATTTTGGTGCTGTCTCTTGCTCGAGACGTTTGACGTTTGCGCGCACCACTGCTCTGGAAACAACAAAAACATGGAAATTGAACATCTTGAGAAAATGATATATAGTGGCTACTAATTCTAGAGACCTTCATGCCGCAACTCCCTGAATTAAATAATGGCAAAGTTCATGGTGCAAGCAAGCATCATAACAAATCAAGCTTTTGCACAAGTTCAGCTCAAAAGGTGAAGGTAAATATAGTCTCGGTTATAGAACACCTGATTATATTGGAGGTTCTAATTTGAAAATTGGCTTAAAGTAGTTTATGCACCATTTCTAGTATGTTCTTAAGACAAGTTTAGTGGCAATTGAAAAAAACTTGCTTCTCTCCAGTTCAGAATGCCCAAACCAAGGACTGTGAAGATGCATGGAAAAGAAATTGTACAGAATGCAGTGTGTGCTGGTTATTTGTGCTATATCTGAATGTCAGGCTGGTTGGCTAGTGATCAGTTTATATTGTGTAAATAACCTGGCAAGCTGGCTAATAACCAATGTACAGGTAATTCAAACTTCCATATACATTTAAAACCTTTGTGAGCACATTCAAGGTTCCAGATCTGATATAAGCTGAGTCCCATAGGGTAACCTTCAAATTGACAGTTGAGGAGCTAGCTTGCATCAATCAGGACCGTTCTGTGCATTTAATCAAATCCTATATTACTTGTCTATCTTAAGTGCTATAGGAATACAGATATTTCATCCAACCGATCATTAGACTCTGTTTGGTGACAGGATAGCTCCTAATGCTATACTCAAATGTGAGATTAACAGAAGACCATACCAAGCAGGCAAACTGAACTTACCCTTACAATGTGACCCCTAATCACACTGTTCTTCACCAATGCCCTAAGTACAAAGCAAGAAAAGAAGACTACTGTAGTTAGTTCATTTGAACCAAAGATGCCACAAAGCAGTAGTTGAACATAACTTAAACTTCAGAAACATAAGCCTTTAGTTCATTTTCTTCTGTTCAAGTCCACAATCCACATAGGTTTCAGAGAAAGAAAACTAAGCCTTAAGATAATAGATCCAGTCTTTGCTGGACTCAGTGCCATGTCTAAGCACTAACAATAACTCAAATGCCTGTCCTATACACATTCTGGAGGCTAGTTTGTTTCTGTTGGTATAAGAAAATACTTATGATAAACCAATAGAGTTGTCTGGATGTCACCACTCAGCACAACTGCTGGATAGCTTTTTTATATCTGTGGAAGAAATATGACTGCTTCTGACTGAGAATACATATTAGGGATAAGCGTCTGATTTAATGATCAAACAGTACACACCGACTGTGCAAGTTCGGTTCATTCTTTTAGCGAAAACTAACCGAGGCAGATCATGCCAATCTTGCCTCTTTTTTGTTTTAAAAAAGTTCATACCAACCATATCTAATGAGTCCAGTACTTCAGTATAAGCCAAATCGTGTTGTTGAATAACCACAAGTTATCGAAAGCATAGAGCAAGCTTCTCTAAATTTAAGTTAATACCAACAGCTACAGATCATTTAGGCACTGAATTGTAATCCTTTATCCATTCGATCACTAGTATCTAACCATCATGCAAATTTCGTTGAAAGAATACAGTTCTGATTTAGTGATCAAACAGTACATACCAACTGTGCAAGTTTGGTTCTTTCATTTAGCAAAAACCAACTAAGGCAGATCATGCCAACCTTGCCTTTTTTGCCTTTTTTGTTTTTAAAAAAGTTCATACCAGCCATACCTAGTCAGTTCAGTATAAGCCAAACCATGTTGTTGATCTTCTGGCCAAGGGAACTCAACTTTGCGAGTGTGATTATCAGGTCAACCTGTCATACAGAAGAAAGAAAGCTCAAGTTAGGACCAATTGAACAAATACAATTTATACTACTTTCAACAACATCCTGAAGAAATGTATTGAGTAATCACCAACCTTAAGATCCTTTACGTGCCGAGTATACTACTTTCAAGTTCTCTTCTCTCAGCCTATGGTAGAATTCAATCAAAATGCAATTACTTGTTGATCTGTCAAGTCTGTCTGAGCACAATATGTCACAGAAATAACCAAAATGAGATCAACTAATAAACTGCAGCAATGGATAAACAAAAGAGGCGATGATCCAATCACTAATCATTAAAAGCGACACTACATGCACCTGTAGACTCAAATGTACAGGACTTACGAAGTGAGCATATTTCCACTTTATAATTATCGATATTGTGGTTTTCCTGATATCGCCTCCTTTTCTATTCTCTATCTCAATCCAATATGCAACATAATATATCCTAGAATACGCAATTCACTTCAAAGCTGAAATAAAAAAAAACAGTCGGTTGTCTTTCTGGCTTTCTTATATTGAATCCTACAGTAGAGATCACATCCTCACCAAAGCCTCATGTTTAAAAATATATATTGTCCATGGAAAATGTATTTCATCATGTATCCAGTATATGAGTGGTACCAAATGCCTGTTACTTACTAACTTGCATCAATGGCATTCACAAGTGATGTTTTCCAAGCACAAGTTTCAGAATTTTGGAATCTACTATTTTTCTGTGGATTATGAAAGACATTGAATGAATAGGCACAAGCATGACAGAATTAGCTATTCTTCACTGTTTGTCTCCTTCCTAGAACTCATATCGCACAAAGGACCCATTGACCTCGGCTGTTGGCGGCAAGTGGCAACACCACTTGGTTGGTGCTGATATGAGAGGAAGGCTGGAGAAAGCTTGTGCCCACCCACTGGAATAGCGCTTCGACATGAAGGACGCAGCAGCAGCTGGTGATTGGGAAGCTCAGTCAGCGGCAATTGTGGACAGCAGTAGGATTGAACGCGAGAAGAATAAATTGATGCACAAGGAGTCAATACAGGACGAGGGATTAAATTCACCAGAGATGATGGATTCAGCTGGGGGTGACACTACACCACTCCATCTCCTCATCTTCCAGATCGGCAAGGTTGAGGTGCTCCCAAATAAGTCACAGGAGTGCGGACGTCCTTGTCCATGCTGGTCGCCGGGAGATGGAGGAGCTCACTGCTGGCAAGGAAGGAAGGTAGGGGACGGCCACTTCTGCAGCCGATCTGGCCTTTGCCTAGCCCCGCGCAGCCTGGATCCCGTCAGGCCGACGCCGCGGCCGCACGCTGAGCCGGCAAGCGGGTGCCACATCCGGATCGACCGGTGGCAGCGCTGCAAGCAGGGCCAACGGTGCGGCCTGACCCGGCCAGCGACGCGCCGGCTCGTGACCAGCGGCGATGCGCAGCCTCGCGTGGCGCGGGGCCAGGGCGCACGCGTGGGCGCGGCCTCGAGTGGCGCGGCGCAGAGCCGCAGAACCACCGGGGTCGTGTGCCGCTGTGCCGTACCGGGGCTGCCTCCCAGCGTCGGAGCGCGGGGGCGAGCAGGAGGGGCTGCGGTGGCGGGGAGAGAGAGGACCGAGGGTGAGGGGTGAGCTAGGGTTCGGGCTGAGGCGGGGGACTTTCCAAAAATAGCCACATGAGGGGCTTTGTGCAAACATAACAGTATTATCGAATTTTCTCTTCTTAGCGTTGAAATAAATTTTACATTCGGGGGCTATACGAAAGTTATTTGAACGTGTTTACTGTAGACATCGGAGGAATTGGACTGCTGGTTGATTTAGAGAAAATTGAAGGTCTTTTTTGCAAAGTTGCCAGAGTTCGCCCCTAGTCAACACGTGTCCACTTTTTGGGGCACAACGAGGATGGAAGAGCAAACAGGAGTTGTCTTTAAGGATTTTTTTTATTTTGATTTTGATTCTGATTTTTGATGCCAAACAGTTATACAAGTCAAAAGTTATTTTGTTAGGCATGTCTTTTATATAAAAACAGTTTTATAATAGTACCTCAATTATTTTAATTGAGGTATTTCAATTTATATGTACCTCAATTGAAATAATTTATTGATATGTTAACGTTCGATCATCATTAGTTGATAGAAAATCACCTATGGAGCTTGCTTTCAGCCTTCAGTATGGATCATCTCCCAATCATAGTAAGGCTCGGTTACCAGATGTCCAGACCCTCTAGGGGCACAGATCTCCTTTCTGAAAACATCATGAAACAATTTTTTTTTAAAAGCAAAGATTATCAGTTTACTTAGGAAAAGCATAGCATACTGCATACCCAGAGTCATCACAGGAAAAAATACAAACACAGTCATACAGTTTCTCTGCACATAAACATGAAGCAAAAATATGCTTTAATGGGGAGAAATGTTCAGGTACAAAAAATGTACATAGAAAACATACATATTTAGATCATGTTCCATGTGCCTTACCTATTCCAGTGTTATGAATCAGATTCCTGGAGACCACATGGCAAGCAGGGTAGCTTTATTCATCAGGATCAAATTAAAAAAAGGACATGGGGGTTGTCATTTGTCAATTTAATAGTTCTGCAATTCAGAGCATACTCCATATTGTGAATTAAGGGGTAAAGTCAGCATGAGAACAAACTGAGCAAGTTCTATTTAAGGGCAAAGTGTGCAACGAATTTACCTTGAAAAGTCAGTGTTCACTCTAAAATTTCATTCTATGCCCTGATTTTCCCATTTGCTGGACGATTCTATACTCAGACAAAATTAGTGGCGAATTCCAGAAGAGAAACCTTTCATCGAGCAAGCAAGCAGATGCTAGAACATATGCATGGCAAGTTATTCAAATCTAACAGCAAAGCCTCATAAAATTTTGATCACTGGTATTCTCATAAATTTCAAGAATTCACTCAGTTAGCTGAATGATATGTCATGGCCAACCCATTATAAGGAGGGGAAGGAAACTTTCAAACATTTTTAAATTACTTCTCTTCTTGGAAGAATTATTCTAAAAATTAAACCAACATCCGAACTACAATTTACTGATTATGGACTCCCAAAATAATAAAAGAGTCAGAAACAGACTCTCAACAAAATTTATTGTACCTTGTATATGTACCCAAAATAATACCATCATGGCTGCATCCAAAACAGAGTTGAACAAACACTACAGGCATACAAAACAAGCCACACCAAAAACAGATGGCCAACACAAAACCACCACGGTAGCAGGAGGGACACATCTTGGTGGTGGCAGGAGCGGTCCTCCTCGCTGGCATTTGCCTGACATCGGCCGTGCGGCGAATGCTGCCATGCTGTGTTTGTTGGGGATCTAAACCATATAGCCTCCGCCCAAGGCGGGGATTCAACATAACCATTACCTTCATATATTGGTTTTCATTGGTATATTAATTTCAGTCGGCTTCGGAACGAGACACTTGAACACAGATTGAAGAATCTGGCCAGGATGCGCATAGCCAAGACAAGGTCTCCCTTGGCTTTGATTCTCAGTGTTAAAGCTCAGTCAGTCTGGAAAGAGGAAACAAAGTATATGAGATGAAGGAAACGAAAGCCTCCATGATGAAGCCGCTCTGAAGAAAGAAACCTGGTGACAAAGCTAAAGAAAGGTCCTGGTCCACATTCGAATCTTATAGTGCGAGAGACGTGCACGCCATGTCTCTAGGAGGGTGTCACCACATTTGCGTGAACACATGTAATCTTACCATTGTAATCTTTATGACATTTTTGTACATGGGTCACGGGATACATGCTGGGCTTTCTAAGAGCAAAAACGATATGGAAAGTGCCCTTTGGTCTTCCTATAAAAGGGGTTCCACCCCCTACGTGTAAAAAGTTGATTCCTCAAGTAAATAGTGAATTCTGGAGCCCCTGGTCTCTGTCTTTGCTTTATACATCGCCTTCAATTAACTGTCTCTGATAGCTTCGAGTTGCATCACAACAGTTGTCACCCATCGCTTGTGTGTGCTCGAGAATAGCTCACGATGCCACCCAAGAAAGTCACTAAGAAACCACTACCCAATGACGACATTCCACAAGAAATTCAAAGCACCCAAATCACCAACAATACCCAAGACAATGAAGATCCAAAAGCAGATAGAGCTATTGAACTAGTGAGAACTTGCGAAGACGATTGGACTCATGCAGAGAAAGTTTGAAGGATGGAGGAAGGTCTATTGGACACTCATCAAGAGAGGCAAAGAGAAATCGAAGCCGCTAGAGAAAAGCTTGATGAAGAATAAGCACAATACAAAGAAGAGCACTTGCAAGAGCTATTGCTGATATGCCAAAAGCTTGCAGAGCTCAAATAGGCTAAAGAACGACAAAGTGCAAACATAGAAAACAACAGAACATTTCAGCTTCAGTATCAGATTGAGTAAGTGAGAAACCAAGTTAAAGAGCTGCAGGCATTGCTCAACGTAGCACCCATACTCTATACACCAACACAAGCTGTAGGTGCCTATCATATCTCGACTTCGGGCTGAGTACAACACATGCTACACACCGGAACCATAGATTTCACATGTCGACGGTTCGAAACACTACACCTAGCCACCCGCTTAAACCCATTGCCCTTCCCAGCTATAATGGTCTTTCCAACCCCAAACAATTCCTAATGAGCTACGAGGCCGCCATAGCTTCGGTGAAAGGAGACAATGTAGTGTTAGCAAAGTCATTAATGATCATTGTGACAGTGCAGCAATGAACTAGTACACAAACTTTTCCTGTTCTCTCCATCAATAGCTGGCATGCACACAAGAAAGAGGTGATCAAGACTTCAGCATTATGGGGGACCAAGCATTGACATATATAGAAGTGTCAATCTTACAAAAACCCAAAGAGCCGATGGAAGTCTACTTCCGAAGATTCGTAACTCTAAGAGCATAGGCCCCACATATCCAAGAAGAAGCAATAAAGTTTGCAGCAATTCAACGGTTGTGTCCAGATCCACTTTCTCAGCGCATAACCAGAGAGCCTACCTCCACACTTGCTGACCCCTATGAGGAATTCAAAAAGTTTTGCAGATCAGACAATGACAATCGATGAGGGTAGCCAGAGATGCCATCCAAAACCATCAAATAGAACCACCGCAAAGACAAACATACATAAAACCCCTCAATACCAACGTTATCTATCCCAATGTGTCATGCAAGTGGAAGTTGCGGTCGTTTCAACCAAATGTAACCCTAGAACCAAGAAATGAACCTAGACAAAGAGGAAGCAGGTCAAACCAAAGCAGAGGAAAGGGGAGAGGAACTTCAAACAACCTCGACCAACATTGTGCCTATCATGACGAGAAACTCCACCCACAGCATAGAGCAATACTGGGACATCAAAAGAAAAATAGAGAAAATGAAAGTTGACAAAGTCAAAGCTGCTCAGTCAAAGCCAGTGTCCCATCAAATACGGCATCTGCAACCCAACCATATTGCCCAGTATGACCGCCCCTTAACTCTAATGCTGTACATTCTTCTACTCTGGTGACCTCATACATGCCACCTTCAATGCGTATAAGCACTATAAATGTCGTGCTTTTTAGTCCCAAGCGCCCACCTAGGACTAAAGAGTACTTTTAGTCCTAGGTTATATTACCACCCGATGCAAGCCACCAGCTAAAAGAGATCGCCGCCAGGAAGATTGAATGTCTACTGTTGCAATTGCGTGTTATGATTCTTGAACAATACATTTGATTACGAATCTATCCGTATCAAGTTTGTATTACAATAGTTAAAATTTGCTAGCCAAATTATTGGTCAAAGATTTTCGAGTTTGAATCTTGGTATGCGTGCATGCCTTATAAACCGGACTAGAGGGAACACTTATAAAATAGTCTGAAACAAGCCTGTTTCATGCAATTAATGCACCGTTTACTATAGCCAAGTTTCTGTCAATTTGCAAAGGACATGTCCATTCCACTCCATTAGATCCAAAACCATGTTTGGTTGACTTTTGATTTACATTTAAAACATCTCGGAATGGGTCCATTTAGTGCACTTAGTGCAATGTTTGCTACAGCTGATCTTTCTGTTGATTTTTTTTTTTGCAATGGACGTATCCATTCTGCTCCATTAGACCCATACCCATGTCTAGGTGAGTTTCAGACCATTTTGTTAGAACTTTTTAAAATATTAACAAATGAGGCCATTTAGTACGATTAATGCACCGTTTACTATGGCTGAACTTTCTGTTGATTTTTTTTTTTTGCAATGGTGTGTTCATTCTTATCCATTAGACCCAAAACCGTGTCTGGTATGTATCGGACCATTTTGTTACAACTTTTAGAATATCCCAGAATAAAGCTGTTTTGTGCAATTAATGCATCGTTTATTGCTGCCGACCTTTCTGTCGGCCAAAGAAAAATAAAGTCCTAGCTACTCAAAGTGCATCTCCACTTCAAACGGCACAAGAAACTAATATTCTTAGTTTCTTACGCTTCTCATATCCTTGGAACCACTACATTGCACATGACGGGGCCAAAAATATAATGAAAGACCTTGGTGGAACTAACTTTATTTAATCCCGACAAGACTTAAGTGCCAAAGTTTTCTTGGATAAAGCAGAGGAGTTGCCATCTACCGGAACAGAAGGTAACGATTGTCCCAGGGTTTGGAGCTGTAGCTTATTTTAGCCATTTTTTCAGTTCCGGCACATGGTAGTCGCTGATGCCCTGGACTGCAAGGACTGCCAAAGAGCAACCCTGGCAGCATAGATGGAGGGTGAAATTTTTTTCACCCTCCTTTGATCATTAATTAGGGGTATTAAATAAAGTCAGTTTACAAAACTACCTTCATAACCCCGGGCAAATTCGCGAGACGAATCTAATGAGACCTTTGACCGCACGATTAGAGGATGATTACTGTAGCATTACTGTTGCAAATCATGGATTAATTAGGCTCATTAGATTCGTCGCGCAAAGTTGCACTCATCTGTGAAAAGGTTTTGTAAATAGACTTCATTTAGTACTCCATGCATGCGAGATTCTTTTTTGCAAAATTTTTTCAANTACGTTCTGTTTGGAGCATTGTATATTGCACCGACCGTCTTTATATAGTCCAGGGAGCGGGTTACTAGTCGGCTACAAGGTAAGAGTCCTAGTAGGATTACACGGTATGAGTCCTAGTAGGATTACATGGGAATTCTAATAGGAGTCCGCCTTCTTCCTTCCTTGAGGATACTGGGGATTCTATCCCCGACAAGCCCCCAAGCGCTTCATAGCCGTATACAGCAGTCTTCGAGTCCTTTTCAGTGCTTCTTGAGTACTTGTCTGGCTGCATCTTCAAAGTGAATCAAAGCTGCCATGAGAGTATGGTGTGCTCAAAGTTTTGATCGTCTTGATATATGGAGAGCGGTGAACGTCGCACTCCATATGGAGTAGCCCCCGAGCCTTAGGTTGAATTGAAGAATCAGGCTAAGGGTGAAATCTTGAATCTGCTTATTCTGTGTTACAAAAAGCGATTGATGGGTGTAGCTTATCAGCCCGAGCCTTGGAATGATTGAATAATCAATCCAAGGGTGTTTGGCTTCACGGAGGTCATCATCCGAGTAGTTCGCCTTTGTTGGAAAACCTTCACTAGTGAAGATGATGTGCTCTTTGTCGACTACTTTTGTAATCAGCCCCCGAGCTAAGCACCCAAGTGTAACGTCAAAGTGTAGCTCTGAGGTAAGTACCGTCAAGAGGCGTATACAAATTGGCGTGTTACCTGCATGCGGAAAACAAGCCAAAATAATTATTAGAAAAGTGACTTAGTTTGATTCATAGACGATAGTCGATGAAGCTGAACGTGGTCATCGATGGAGCCATGACGGTTGTTGATGAAGCCGACAAGTCGGAGTCGATTCTGACTAGTTGTTGGCGGAGTAGTGTCCACTCCCGACTAGTTGCTTAGTCGAGATGAGTAGTCGAAGTAGTCGGCCAAGTAGTCGAAGTAGTCGGCCGAGTAGTCGGTCGTCGTGGCCGAGTTGTTCTAAGTCGAGCCGAGTAGTTTGTCATTGAATCCGAGTAGTTGAAGATGTTTGATGCCAATCTTCTCTCTGATTCGATGGAGAAAAATCTGCCGATCAGTCCGCAGGGGTGCCATAGATTGACTTTGCTTCGGACTCGGCAACGGTGCAATCTGCGCCTTGAACTCGACTAGGAAAATCCACCCGTAAATCGTCGAATAGGAATCCATTGCGGATTGGGGACCGACGACCGCCAAGACAACGTGTTGCTGCCTCACGCTGGCTAGATCAAAGTTGATGATGAGGTCCTTCAAGCTCGCCCGATGATCTCGACGATCACCCCTACCTAGCACGCCAGCTGTCGTTTTTTTTATACCGGCTAGCTTACTTTGCGGGGTCCCCAAGATAGTGATTTGTGCGGTGGGGGATCGCCGGACCTGAAGGTAAACGTGGTACACAAGACAAGGTTTATACAGGTTCGGACCGCCAAGACAGCGTACCTTATGTCCTGTTTGGAGTATTGTATATTGCGCCCTGCGCTTGATGTTGTTTCTGATGCCCATCTAGCTAGGTACCTCGGCCCTCCTTTATATAGTCCAGGGAGCGGGTTACTAGTCTGTTACAAGTTAGGAGTCCTAGTATGATTACACGGTATGAGTCATAGTCGGATTACAGGGGAATTTAGGCCCTGTTTGTTTCAGCTTCTGGCGAGCTTTCCGTGCATAGCTTTCCATATATCCGAAAGCCGGAAAACTCTGAACAGTGGAAAGCCAGAAGCCACTTTTCGTGAGCTTTCCAGCTTTCCATTGTTCAGAGCTTTCCGGCTTTCGGATATACGGAAAGCTATGCACGGAAAGCTCACCAGAAGCTGAAACAAACAGGGCCTTAATAGGAGTCCGCCTTCTTCCTTCCTTGCGGATACTGGGGATTCTATCTCCGACAGTAATCTTGTACATTCCTACGATGGTACAAAGGTTCTTCAGTAAGAACCTTCTGTTGTGAGTTGGGCTACCCAAAGTTGGATTGGTTCCATTCAGGTGGAAATGGCCTGAAAATTGGAAAAATACAATGTTTTCGATTTTGATGACATCTACATGGTTTCTAATGGATTAGCACCAGTTCAAACTACAACCCATTATTTTAACTAATCAGTCGAAAATAAATATTTTTATTTACCTTTGAATGAAAGGTAGTAGTTTGTATTTCCCCACAAAATGAGTAAGACTCAAGGCACAGTTTGTTCGTTGCAAAAACAGATGATTTGCCAGTTCCTATATATGACAGGGCAAGAACAGGATGAATTGACATTCAAATGCAGGGATGGCACTTATACATGACACTAGTCTGTTATAACATACTAGAAGTGTTCCCTGCGTTGTTTTGTTGACACCAGATTTTGACTCGGTTAGGGATGTGCGTGACAGAGTTAAACAGGGGCCGAATCCGATTCTGAGTCAGCCTCCGATTCCGATCAGAGTACGTCCGATAGAGTCCCAATCGGACACAGAAAGGAGAAGGCCGGAGCACGTACGACTTCTGAGGGAAGACGCGTCCGGAAGCTTCTTCAGGGCCTGATTGCACGTCAAGATTTGTAATAGTTTTGGTAGTTTAAGATTAGATTGCTTTAAATAAATTAGAGATATTGTCGTAGCCGGCAAGTTTTAGCTAGATTTCCAGGGTATAAATATAAACCCTGCGCCATTGTAAAAAATGTTCACACAACCAATCAATCAAACACAACTTTCGGCCTCACGTGCCAACAACCCTTTTTCATCGAGTTCTTCAGCAAGCAGGGCTGCATCATCTTGACCTTCGGTTTGTCTGTAAGTCCGACACCCTATCGAATTAATCTAGGTTTTAGATTGAGGCGTATCGCCCTTCTTTGTTTAGTTAATTCACCAATTTATCGAGTTGTTCTAGGCTTTAGATTGAGGCGTATCGCCCTTCTTCGTTTAGATCACTCACCCTTTACCGTATCTTGTTGATTTTATCTTACCGGCTTACATCTATCAGAGAGGATCTATTCTGTTTTATTGTTATTCAAGTCTCATAATAGATCTGTTCATATTGATTATATAGCTGATTTAGATTTAATAAGCAAGTTACAAATAGATGTGATTTAAACAAGTTCTTTGATGTATATTGATCTATCGGAGTAAACAAGCTAATCGGTGCCCTGCTAGCAACGCTGTCTCGAAATCGATCCGATTGTTAGTGACACGAGATTCAGTTTGTCCATCGTCTTTGGAAAGATGCATATTAAAGAATGAGTTTAAATTAGATCTATCTCCGATTCGGTTTTCATAGCCGATGGTCTATTTCAATACATGTTATATTCTCACGAATCGGACTCAAGGCCGATGGTTCATGTTATCGAAATCAGACTTCCCTTTATGCTGATCCGATTTCTGGAACGAATCGGGGCCTTGGCCGATGAGTTCCTTGTTTCTTACTGATTAAACTCTACCTTGTCAATTTCAAGTCAAATTGACTGGCACGCCACGAACCTCAAGATTTTTGGACCTGCACTGAAGTGAAGTAAATCTTCTAGGCCACAGTGTTAATTTCCGAGAGTCAACGCCTGACTTTTTGGACGTCAACATGTTTCCTCCTAAAAAAAACTTTGGGGTCAGCAAAAGCAAAACACTTTGATCACAATAGGATAATGTAGTAAAAACATAGTGCCTAGATTTCTGCATGAGTAGCCTGTCTCTATAGAAGATCAGTTTTGCACCCTATATTTTGACAACCAGGATTTTTGTTCGAATTCTCTGTCCACTCGAACTCTTTACTTATACCCTACAGTAACATCTTGATACTAACGAAACAATGGGACTCTCATTTTCTTTGAGATTGGTCACAACGTATTTGTTTCCATGGTGTGGTTCGTTGCCTACCGTGAAGGCATAGTGGCAGTATGTAGGGAAACCCATCATTATCGGCATGCCACCAGCATCACACCCGGTCCATCAGTGGCGCTGTGCATCAAATTGTCTTTTAATGAGAAACACGAGACATGATGAGTTGTAATAGAGACTGAACAGCTGATCATGAGATCCATTCTCTGTATATGAAATATCACTGCTAGAAAACGTTCTATCGGTCACCTCTCATAGGTACCGGTTGTTTAGGGCCCGGTATCAAGCATTGATACTAGGTCCAATGGCCAGAAAAAGTGTGCGCTCATAAGTACCAGTTGGTGGCACCAACCGGTACCAATGGTCTCACATAGGTACCGGTTGGTGCCACTAACCGGTACCTATGTTCCGCGGGGCCTTTGGTACCGGTTGGTGGCACCAACCGGTATCTATGAGTGCCCCTTTGGTATGAGTTGGTCCACCAAACGGTAACAAAGGGTATATAGCCCCTTCTTTCTCCCCCAGCCCGACCCATGGCTCATTTCTTTATCCTCCATTGAGCTCGGGTTGGGAGAGGTCATGCCCGATTTTTGCATAACTTTTGGAGATTTTGCAATCCAAGTCCACTAGAAGGTTAGTAACTTCGTCCTCTCTCTTTTGACTATTAGCATGGTCTATTTCATGCTCTATGTTTTGAGTATTTGAGTGTTTTGTGGAATGGATATGAATAGAAGATTTTAAAATTATAGATCAATTTATTATGAATTTGTGGTAAAGGTGACCCATATAGATAGTTGTAGCATGTGTAGAGATAATTCTCAAATTTTTAGTCATTGTTTAGATTTTTTTATTATTTGTAGAAACTTTAAATGATTATCATATCAATGATATTTACATTTAGGCTTATTAATTATGAACTTTAGAATTACATATTTTTAGAGGCATCAAATGATGTTCATATTTATGGTTATTACGAATTTAAGTTTTTTTAGTCTATAAATAACGATATTTGTATTTATGCTTATTATGAATTTTAGAGATTAAAGATGATATTTATATTTAGGCTTATTAATTATGAACTTTAGAATTAGATCTTTTTTGATGCTTCAGATGATGTTCATATTTAGGGTTATTATGAATTTTAGATTTTTAGATACTATAAATGATATTCATATTTGGGGCTTCAAATGATATATTCATGTTTGATAGTTTTGAATCTTTGTGGACGCGATAAATTATGTTCACATTGGGGCTGAATTTTTCTTTGAATTTTGGGAATAGATGAATCGACAATGGATGTACAATGCGGATAGACGCTCATCTGACTTCATTAATGGCGTTCATCAATTCCTCGACGTGGCAGAGGCTAACTCGATCTCAGGTTTTATATGCTGTCCATGCAAGGTCTGTGAGAACAAAAAGGATTATCACATCTCAAAGAAAGTGGTTCACACACACTTGCTAAGGCATGGTTTCATGCCTGGCTACATTTGTTGGACCAAACATGGCGAAAAGGGGATTATATTAGAAGACGGTAATAAAGATGGTGATGACAACATCCCAGACTTTGCACAATACAATGTCTTTGCAGATGATATTGCAATGGGCGAGGGTAAAGCAGTTGCAGAAGATGAGGATGATGATGCCTTATGTGGCATGATTCGTGGTGAAGAGAAAGACTGCGAAAGTGCGAAAGAGCGGGAGAAGATTAAGCGTTTGTTGGAGGACCACAAAACATTGTTGTACCCAGATTGCAACGAGGACCAGAAAAAGTTGGGTACCACACTGGAACTGTTGCAGTGGAAGGCAACTAATGGCTTGTTTGACAAAGGTTTCGAAGAGTTATTGAAAATGATAAAGAAGATGCTTCCAGAGGGCAACACCTTGCCTAAAACAACATACGAGGCAAGAAAAATAGTTTGCCTTCTAGGACTGGAAGTAGAAAAGATACACACATGCCCCAATGATTGTATCCTTTATCGCGGCAAGGTATACAAATCTTTGGATGCCTGTTTGGTTTGCAATTGTTCGCGGTATAAAATCAGGCGAGACAACCCTGGTGAAGTTGAGGGAGAGCCCCCAAGAAGAGAGTCCATACCAAGGTGATGTGGTATTTCCCTATAATACCATGTCTGAAGCTTTTGTTCAGAAACAAAGAGCATGCTAAATTGATGCGGTGGCATAAAGAGAATCGGAAGGAAGACAATATGTTGAGACAACCCGCTGATGGGTCCCAATGGAGAAAAATTGACAGAGCATTCCCAGACTTTGCAGAAGATGCAAGGAACATAAGATTTGGTTTGAGTACGGATGGCATGAATCCTTTCGGTGATATGAGCAGTAGCCACAGCACTTGGCCCGTGACTCTATGTATGTACAACCTTCCTCCATGGATGTGCATGAAGCGGAAGTTCCTTATGATGCCAGTGCTAATCCAAGGGCCAAAGCAGCCTGTCAACGACATTGATGTGTATCTAAGGCCACTGGTTGAGGATCTATTATTGTTATAGGACAAAGATGGAGTAAAGGCGTGGGATGAGCACAAGTAAGAGAGAATTAACCTACGAGCATTACTGTTTGTGACCATCAATGATTGGCCTACACTTGGTAACCTGTTGGGACAATCAAACAAGGTATACAAAGCATACACACATTGTCTAGAACACACAAACTGCATCTATCTGAAACATAGTAGAAAGTGTGTGTATATGGGCCATCGTCAATTTCTTTCTGAGAAACATCCACTAAAAAAGAAAGGAAAGCATTTTGAGACAGAAACTCGTAAAAAACCAAGGCATCGGGATGAAAAATATATATTTGCTATGGTAAAAGATGTGAAGGTGGTCTTTGGGAAGGGACCTGGCAGCCAGCTAGCTGCAAATGAAAATGAAAAGGCACCCATGTGGAAGAAAAGTCAATATTCTGGGACCTACCATATTGGGAGGTCTTAGATGCCCGCCACGCAATTGATGTAATGCACCTGACCAAAAATCTTTGCATAAATGTGCTAGGGTTTCTTGGTACGTACGGAAAGTCGAAAGATACGCTAGAAGCACGACAGGACCTGAAACGTATGAACAAGGTCCCTTGCATCCTGAGAAGAGAGAGAAAGGGCGTTGGAACTTACGTCTTGCTAGCTACACTCTAAGCAAGGAGGAGAAGACCAGCATGTTTGATTGCTTGAACAGTATTAAGGTCCCGTCCGGCTACTCATCGAATGTAAAGAGTCTAATAAATATGAAAGAGAAGAAATTCATACACCTCAAGTCTCATGACTGCCATGTGCTGCTGACACAATTACTTCCGGTGGCGTTGAGGGGAATTCTATCCGTTAATGTCCGAACAACTATTGTGAAGCTATGTGCCTTCCTCAATGCAATCGACCAGAAGGCAATTGATCCCAGTAATCTAGCAAAGTTGCAGGATGATGTGGCCCAAAGCCTTGTCAGCCTTGAGATGATATTTCCTCCGTCTTTCTTTAATATTATGACGCATCTCCTGGTCCATGTTGTCAAAGAGATTGGTATACTTGGTCCTGTATTCCTACACAATATATATCCTTTTGAGAGGCTCATGACTATTCTAAAGAAATATGTTCGTAATCGTTCTCTTCCAGAAGGATGCATCGCCAAGGGATACAGAACAGAGGAGGTCATTGAGTTCTGTGTTGACTATATCCCCGAACTGAAACCGATTGGCCTACCTGAGTCACGCCATGAGGGGAGACTACTTGGAAAGGGCACATTAGGAAAGAAACAAACAAGGTGTGGAGACTACGATTTATTCATGAAAGCCCATTACTCTGTATTGCAGTCATCAACCATGGTGGCTCCTTACATCGAGGAGCACAAGACTATAATATGCTCCCAAAATCCAAGGAAGTCTGACACCTGGATTACACGCCATCACATAGAAACTTTTGCTGGTTGGTTGCAGCAAAAACTCATGGGTAACGAGACAATACATATACAACTGGCATATTTGGCAAGGGGACCATCAACCTCATTCTTGGCATTCCAAGGCTATAACATAAATGGGTATATATTTTACACGAGAGACAAAGACAACAAAAGCACCAACCAAAACAGTGGTGTCTGTATAGATGCCTATGACAACGAAGGGAAGAAGGACTCATATTTTGGTCAGGTAGAGGAGATCTAGGAACTCGAGTATGGACCTTTGAAAATACCTCTTTTTTGGTTCAAATGGGTGAAGTTTACCAGTGGAGGAGTAAATATAGACCGGTACGACATGACAACTGTGGACCTCAGCAAATTTGGGTATATAGTCGAATCATTCGTGCTCGACAAGGATGTGCATCATGTGTTTTATGTGAAGCACATGTCTAGCAAACCCAAGACGGGGGCTCTGCAAACAAATAACTCTGAACTTGAGCCAAAACACCACATAGTTCTCACGGGGAAAAGAAAAATCGTGGGTGTCGAGGACGTCACAGATGAAGATGATTATAATAGGTGCGACGAGGTCTCTCCGTTCAGTGTGGAGGTTGACACAAGCATCCTATTGGCCAATGAAGATGCTCCTTACATTCGCAACGATCATAATGACTCGCAAGAACAAAGAGTTTAGCACTAAACAATGTCTAGAATTACAAGATATATGGTGACCTTGATATATGGTGACCTTTATTTATAGGGAGGCTAAAAGGGACTTTATATCTAGACTAAAATGCCCTTGATATATGTTGTACAAAAACATCTTCTTAGGATTCATATGCTGAATCAGCGCAAAATCACTTCTACTCCCGGCAGCCGTGATGGAGTCAATCCCAGCCCTTGATCTGTCTTGGGCTACGTGTGATTTTGTCTTTTTGTTACATCCATCAGACACAATCCCATCCACCTGACTATGGCACATATCTCGGTGTACTCTACGATTCCGAATCGAGGTACTGGATTACTTCTATCACGGTACCATGGAGTAGGAACTGCTGGTTCCTGAGTCAGCCTATGGACTTGTGAAGTCTGGGCTGTGTTAGATTGGGCTTCTCAATGGGCCAAGGAAATAAGCAAGGGATACACGATATAAAGGACATCATCATCAACGAGAGAGGGGTCGAACGACCAGAACCCGAACTGGCAACCGCCGGCGGCGGCGGCGAGCGAAAGCTCGAGACTAACTTCGGCTAGAGTTCTATCTCCTTCCTTTCCCCTCCCATGTACCCAGTTTTCTGTTTCTAGAAGCATCCAGAAACTTCCAGAGCCACCATTAGCATCCTATACTTCCCTTTTGTTGAATCAATCGAGTTGGTTCATAACAATTGGTATTCAGAGCCGTTCTGATCCCAAAACTGCGCCAATGGAGGAAGACATGATTTCTGTGATCCTAGAGAAGCTTGAGGCGCTGGGGAAGAAGATGGATGACACGAATCGGAAGATGGAGAAGACGACAGCTCTGTTGTGCAACTGTGCTGAGCCACTGGCTTTTTCGTCCCCTTCACTGGAGCGTAAGGACAGCATAGCCACAAGCATCTGCAAGCTGGCGACGTCCTCATCGTCGTGGTCCACATCTTCCTCGACCTCCTCTCCGCCACCTGATGCCGTCCCCGTCGTTCCTACGGCGGCTGCAGAGTTTCCACCCGCAGCGCCCACAAGGTGTTCGACGGTGGGTCACTGCAAGGCCGCCCACGCTCTGGTGTTGGGAACCACGTCCTTGGCATCTCCCAAAGCTTCACCGGCCTCATCTCCACCACGGGATGCTGCCCATGATGTTCCTATCATGCCCACGGAGCAACTGGTGATGACGCCTGCAAGGTGTTCGATACCGGGTCTGTACCAGGCTGCTCGCGTTCCGGTGTCTGCACCCACATCCTCAGCACCGCCCACGCCTCAATCTACCTCTGCTCCGTCCCAGGACATCGCCTGCATCACCCCCATCGCCACCAGCAAGTCTGTCAGAGTGATGCTCATCGGGTGTTCTACGCTGGGCAGAGGCTGTGACTCCCGTGTTGTGGCGATTCTGAGCACTCCAGCCAGTGTTCCGTTGTACTCCATGCTCTGCAGCAAAAAGCGCAACAAGAGCCTGTAGGACCTCAACTTCACAACTGTAAGCTCATATTCATCAAATAACATGGTTCTGGTGTGTATTGGCGCTGGTCTCCGAGATGCCTGCAAGGTGTCCAAGGCAAAACCCATGTTGCTGTTCTTGCCACCTGTCAAATGTGGTACTACTTGGAGTTTGCACAATACCGTGGAGCTAAGGCCAATGGCATGGCCACCCTTTAGCTGTAGTATAGGTGGTAAGTTTCTGCAGCAACCATGGCCACCTCCAATTGCGGTTGCCAAAGCTGTGCCCCATTTGTTTGAGTTCAAATCACAGAGTCAGATTGGAGAACAAATGATCATCAGAGAGCATTTTTTTATGGCTGCTGGAGTCAGAGCAAGTATGATGTTGGGTTGCTGCTGTTATCATGAGCAGAATTGTGTGAGTTTTCATGGGCTATCTCTATCTCAAGAAAATTGCAGAGTTGCTTGTTATAAGAGAGAGACAGATGGTGTATTTCAGCCATATATTCATGCTAATTTATTTGACATGGAAGTCTGCAAGTTGGGGTCTGTATGGATCGCAGTGGCTGAATATTGTGGTTATTCTGATGGTCAAGAAATGAATAGGTTCAGCTATCAAGATAATCTAAAGGGGATTTTCAGCTACCTATTATCTAATGTGCAAATGAAGGTAGGGGACATACGTGCTAAGCTACGACCAAAGTCATGGCCATCCTTATTCAGCTATCTGTCCCAAGTACAGTGGAGACAAGAGCTTGCTTCTCCCAGAAACAAAATTCAATTATTATCTACATGGCTTGGAAGAAATACGATGGTGCTACTACTGTGTGCTAGAAAAATACTTTTTACATTGTGGAGAAAATGGCTTGATGAAACTATAACACAACTTGAAGAAAACCCCCTGCATGTACTGCTTTCTCCACCAGTCAGTTTTTGGATGCAGTGGTGCTTTCATCATGAGAACTGTAAATGCATGGAGCTGGACCTTGGGCTTGAGCTATTTGAAAATGCAGTACAAGTTGATCGTTGCGGCAGGAGTCTGTAGTTGATTTGTTTCACTCATGTCATCATGCAATTTCATTTGACAGTGAGTCCTGCAAGTTGAGTTCTAGATGGATCGGTACAGTTGGGTTGTTTGGTTATCCTGATGATCGAGAAATGGATGTTTTTAGATATCAAGAAAACTGGGAGGGGATCTCCGGTCACTGTGTATACCGTTTGATTTGGTCACTTACTTATGGAGGAAAGAGCAGACGAGTTTTTCTGACCCACCTTCATCTCAAGAAAAGCAGAGTTATTTCTATACTGTACATGGCTACTGCTCTTGTTGCTATCTTGTTCGTCACAGGTCCTGACCATCCAGTGCGTAACAAATTGTTACCTACAGCATCATGGGAGTTTGAACTGTTACCACCACCCACTCAAAGGTTTTATCTTGGCATTCAAGTGGAGCAGTGCTCTGGTTGCTTAAACAAGTTCAGTAGCAAATCAAGTGTAAGGGTACTGTCTACTAATTTGGAATGTTGGTACCAGGTGAACAACAAGGGTGCAGGAATACAATGGCTGCTGTATCTGAGTGGCGTTGATGACTGGGAGACAAACTGTTTTCTGCATGCATCTAAGCAACAAATACTCAAACAAGATGGAGAAGCCCCAGTGCAGGACTTTGAATTGGGGCAATACATGTGTCGTTTGAAGCTAATGGATAATGTCAGGAGTGATGGCTTGATGACACTCAACATCATGGAGATACAAGTCTATTGGGATCCCGGTGGTTCAGATTTTTGCAGCAACGGCTTGGGGACAAGCCGTGTTTCAAGAGGGGAAGAATGTTAGGAATCATATGCTGAATCAGCCTATGGACTTGTGGAGTCTGGGCTGTGTTGGATTGGGCTTCTCAATGGGCCAAGGAAATAAGCAAGGGACACAGGATAAAGAGGACATCATCACCAACGAGAGAGGGGTCGATCGACCAGAACCCGAACCGGCAACCGGCGGCGGCGGCGGCGAGCGAAAGCTCGAGAATAGCTTCGGCTAGAGTTCTATCTCCTTCCTTTCCCCTCCTATGTACCCAGTTTTCTGTTTCTAGAAGCATCCAGAAACTTCCAGAGCCACCATTAGCATCCTGTACTTCTCTTTTGTTGAATCAATCGAGTTGGTTCGTAACACATCTATGGGCTGCAACGGTAATATTACAAAGACCTCAAATCCAAATTGCTCTCTTCACTACTACAAATCACTTAATTAGTCCCTGTTTGAAAACAGGCTTTAGTCCCGGTTTTCCAACTAGGACTATGCATCCAAGACTAAAAGGTCCTGACCTTTAGTCATAGGTGCGACGACATGGTTTAAAGAAAATCTCTAGTACTGGGACCAATATTATTTTTGAGAAATAAAAAGAACAGGTTGGATTCCCCAAAATTATAATAAGATTCACAAACACACAAATTTCAGAAGATTTCATAAAAAATCACAAGATCTTCAAGAATCACCAGAATCGGTCAACAGATTTCGGAACAAAAATCACAAGATACACAGCTGACTAGCAAACATAATTGCTCAGCTGACCAGCACCACACAGATAATGATTACAACGGGAGCATGTCCACTATAACCAACTAGAAAAACAAATTCCACCACCACCATGGTCTGCACTGAATAAAGAATGGACAAAAACTTTCTGCAAAGGACTCGTTGCCACTAGTGACGAGGAACCTGGCTGGTGCGTCAAATGATTCGGAGCTCCTGCACTTCGGCAGCTTTGTCAGATTTGGTTGGCCTAGGAGGCTAGGGGCATGTTGGTTTGTGCCCATCTAGCCAAACCAAAATTTAGTTATGATTAAATCATGGGTACAATCAAATTGTTGACAATGTTGTGTTTGGATGGTAGCCCTACCAAATCTTGACATGCCAATTCAACATCTTATTATGACATGTGGGGTTCACATGTCACTATTTATTTTTATATTGAAATATAGCCAAATGACATCTTGTTTTATAGATTTAATTGTCAGGAATATTAATCTACGGATTCAAGATTGGATAAGTAATTTAAGAGATATTGGCACATAAGCGTAGCTAATATAGTATTCTCGATTTTTGTGCAACCTCTTATATGTTGCCACGGTTGCTGCCAACTCCAGGATTGGCCCCCAATTCATGGGCGAGCAATTCAGTCGCCCAGAAATCGCCAACGTCCCGCGTTCATTTTCTTTTGGCGAAAATTGGCTGGCCAATCGTTGGTGGCAAAGCAAACTACTGCCAAATGCTACAAGCGAGCCAAAAAATTGGTTTGACCAGGGAAGGCAGCAAACCAAACGTGCCCTAGGATCCGCACCCTGGTAGTGGCCAGGGGTTCACACTGGTTGGGAGTTGATGGAGGGAGGATGTCGAGGAGATAAGGAGAGGCCAAGGAGGAGATACAAAGAGACACGGAGGGAGGACATAGAATTGAGATCGAGTCAGGGAGGGAGATAGAGAGAGAGAGATGGCGAGAAATGAAAATGAGAGGATGTCTCACACGCCATGTTGGGAAAATATTTTAGTTCTCTTTGGTGGTCATGGTTGGAGCTACTAGCTAGGACACAATGGTCCCGCTCTCGTTAGTTCCGGTTGGTGACTACAACCAGAACTAAAGTCCTCCATGTGTCCCTAACTTTTAGGTCGAGGATTAATGCCCAGATTAGTCCTATGACCAAACCATGCTGAGTCTTATGACGGCGATGGATGATGAGTTCTCCATGTCGTGATTATTCTGGAATTGTGCCAAAACCCATTGCCATTATGCTTCTCACGCTTGTCTTAGAGCTGACCTTTGGTCACTGAAACTGGCTGACCTTTGCAACGAAACCTGATACACTACTGGAAAACTCACCATCGGTACCGGGTCATAACCCCCATAAGTACCAGTTCTGCAACCGGTACCGAGCAACTGAGACTAAAGGCCTCGGCCTTTGGTACCAGGTGCAGAACCGGTACCAATGAGCGCCATTGGTACCGGTTGATAACACCAACTGGTACCAAAGGGCCCTCCCACGTATGCTACGGGGGAGGCCTATTGGTACCGGTTGGTGTTACCACCCGGTACCAAAGGTTATTTTGTTTTTTTAAATGTGTGCTAATTTTGTTTATTAGATACAATTCGTCTACGTCTGTACGTACGCATCATATATCTTACACAATCCTTCACGCAATTGCAATTATCATATATATATATATATATATATATATATAAGTTACTTAATTCACAAGTTGTTTACAATTGACGACAACGGGAAGAAGGGGCGGAAAGGGAGCGATATTGAGAAATATCACGTCCCGTCATAGTGGTACTCTCCATTTGGATTTATAACTTGGTCCATAATGAATCCAAATAGTTAGTCCACAATAGCTTTTGCTTTTGCTCTCATTGAGAGCTTTTCATGGTAAAACATCCTCTGCATTAATTATAAATGAGAACATTTTAATCTAATTATCCTTGAGATAACACTAGATTATACACATTAAATAAAAAATCATATGTAAGTATGAATGGTTTGATTTCATACCATGAGATCTTCGGTAGTCGGTTTTTTTGGACAAATAAAGCAGTGGATCCACTAGCAGACGTAGTATCCGCATAGATTCGTTCCTTGTTCCTGTTGGGCACACTGAAAGTGGAGAAGAATAAAGTTGGCAATGACAACTATATATTAGTTTGATATGACGAGATATGTAGGTACTCCAGCCACATACCGGAAAGTCCGTCTTCACATCCAATTTTTCTTTAAAATTTTCTCGAACATTTGCACGGAAACGCGTCCATGCCATGTCAATGAGGTCTAAAACTGGTTGGTAATCCTCCCGTGGTTTCCGCATTGAGTCCAAGACAAAAATATGACCGGTGTTTATGAGAATCACAAGGAGTATCCAGTAGAACCTGTAGATATATATACAAATACATGCACAAGTATTGAGAACAAATTCTTAAAGTTATACATATATATAGAGAAGTACTCACTTGAAATTGTAAGGCAGAAGAATGTAATTCTTGCTTCTTTGTCTCTCCAGGTACAAGTATATATTGTCAGCCGTCTGTAGTGCCTTACCTGATACAAGTACAACATTTATCATCAATGGATCCATGAAGCCGATATCGTTGTACAATTTTTCGTGGCATGTATGGTCTCCATTCTACATGACAAAATAGATTGTTATTGTTGCATATTGATAATTAAGGCAGCAAGTATTGCGAGAATAGATCAGTGAAACAAACTTACACAACCCAGCAGCTCATCAATGAGAGGTCTATGGCATCTTGATGGTACAACATATACACATCCTTGAAATCCAAAATTAAGAGACCTAGCCCACGGAAGTAATCACGGTCTTGTATCAAAACATTGAGCATCTCTCTACCTTGTTTGGATACCTTCATGTACCACGTATGGAATCGGTATGCTTGAGTGGTAAGTAGCTTCACAGAAAATGGGGGCACCATTGGTTCGCCGCATCAAAATTCCCAATGTGTCACTGTTGCCTTAGGAAGTTCGCCCTCTAAAAGTTGTGACGGTGAGAGGCCCGTTTCCGCGACCATCTGAGCTAGTGCTTCATCGTCAACATTTTGTTGCACTTGTTTCTGGGCATCCGCGTTTGTCATCCTAGCTGAGCTCTGACCGACTTGTTTCTTCTTAGGAGTGGCTGCCTTCTTCCCAGAGGCTGCACTGCTGGCTTGTTTCTCAGCGGCCGTCTTGTTAGTGAGCCTTCACTGATTTGTTGCTGATAAGACTTTGCAAGATGACGGTCGTAGTCAGATACTAAGAATCTCTTCTGATTCGCCGCGCTCATTGATCTGAAAAAGTTATTCGCTTTTGGATCTATTTTTACTGGCTTCACTAGCTCATCTGGTTTGAAATGTTCTTTGACCTGAGCTTTGACCACCATAGCAGTTTCCTCGTCAGTTTGGTTGTAAGGTAACTTCAATATGGTGGCCATCTTTTTTTCTTTGGTAGGCTCTTTTTCGATCATTTGATGTAGCTTTTTTTGATCGTTTCAATATGGCGGGCTAACACCAACTAAACCACCAACTTCGGTGGGTAGAATTATTCCTCCCGGCATCGGCTGCCTTTGGCTCAGCAATGTCTGTATTTGTCTAGACACTTCATCTGCGATGCCAGCCTTTGTCTGCTGAACCTCTCTTTCCAAGTTCTCAACTCTTCTATCCTGTGCGGCCTTGGTGTGCTTACGACTTTTGTAGGTGTCACTATCCACAGAGAATGCAACCTTCCACGGGACGGCGCTGACACCTCTAGCTCTTCCGGGATGTTCGGGATTCCCCAGAGCCCTTGTTAGCTCATCGTTTTCTCTATTGGGAGCGAATCTCCCATCGGCTTTCTCTTTAAGTACAGCAAGGATACCAGTGGCCGCCTCTTGCTCCTTGATTGACGTGAGTTCTTTTCACCTAACTCTGACCGCCTATACTGCACGAACTATTCCCAATGATCCTTGAGCTGTGGGTAATCGTCAAAGTTGGGTGTCAGGTTCTTCTCGGCATATTTTCTGTACAAGTTCTTCTTCCAAGTTTGAAATGAAATAGCCATCATCTTTAGAGCCCAATCTTTCACTAACTCCTCGGAACCTTCAGGCACTTGGAAGCGCTCTTTCAAATTTGCCCATAGCATTTCTTTCCGTGATTGAGGCACATAAGATGCTTCATTGCTGAATTTCCACCTCTGCAAGCTGATGGGCATGTGGTCTCTAACTAGAACACCATACTGATTTACCATCTTAGTAGCAGCTTTCTCTGGCGCAACTGGCTGACCATCTTGTGCCACTGTGATTATAAGTCTGCCCTCTAACTTTTTGGTTGGGCCATGTTTCGTCCTCTTCGATGATGACGATGCAGAAGGCTGTGAGGCTGAGGGCTACAGGTATGAGAAAGAAATGTATCAAGATCGCATGCTTATATATATATCATCGATATTGACAATATATATACATATATACCTCCTCCACCCGAACATTTTCAACAGGTTCTTCCATGCCATCACCTGACATATTCAGGTACTGGCTGCCATCGTCACCACCTGCCTCCACCTCGGCGTCGAGGATATTAGTGGCACATGCACTGCCTTGTGCAATAGCATCCATCACAATGAGTTCGTTCATTTCGTCTTCCGTCATCATCTTGGCAACTAAAATTGTACGAAATTACACTAATGATTATATCATTTCCTAAACCATTTTCTATATATCATTTTCTAAAATAATTATAGGAGAAAACCTATAAGTACTTATATCATTTCCTAAACCATTTTCTATCATTAGTATGAATGTCTATGAATTTCTATCAAATTCTATGAATTTCTTATGAGTTTTTATCAATTTCTATGAATTTCCTATGAATTTCTATCAAATTCTACAAATTTGTATAAATTCCTATGAATTTTAATCAAATTCTATGAATTTCTATATCAGAGTCGGGATCGCTAACTAATAGAATAGTATATAATTCTATGAATTTCCTATAACTATAGCATTATTTCGTAACACATTCATTCATATAATCATAAATGTTTCATATAATATAAATTGTCCTAACATATGCATTCATATAATCATAAAATTTTTCATATAATCATAAAATTCCTACATCATTTACAAGGAAATTCCAATATCATTTTCTATATGTCATTTCCTATAACTATATATATAGTATCATTGCCTACATCATCATTTACAAGGAAATTCCAATATCATTTTCTATATGTAGTTTCCTATAACTCTATATAGTATCAATTCCTAAATTATTTACAAGAAATTTCCTATATCATTTTCTATATATATAGTATCATTACCTACATCATCATTTACAAGGAAATTCCAATATCATTTTCTATATGTCATTTCCTATAACTTTATATAGTATCATTTCCTAAATCATTTACAAGAAATTTCCTATATCATTTTCTATATAGCATGTCTTATAAGAACAGAAATATGCATAAAAAAAATACACAACACACATGCACCCCACACGCACACAGCACACAACGCACAGCACCCACACGCACACGCACTTACACTACACGCGACAGACGACTGGGGCTCGGGGCGGCGCTCACGCAGAGGGATGCCGGGTACTGGGATGGCGTTGAGGGCGCACACGCACTTACACTACACGCGACAGACGACTGGGGCTCGGGGCGGCGCTCACGCAGAGGGATGCCGGGTACTGGGATGGCGTTGAGGGCACGACAGACGGCGGCCGGGGACGGCGCGCGCAAGGGGATGGCGTCGAGGGCGCAGCCGACNGACGTCAGGGGCGCGGCGGACGGCGGGGACGGCGCGGCGGCGGACAATGACGTCGGGGTCGGGGACGCGGGCGCGGTGGAATGGGGGACGGTGTCGGGGTGCAGGAGGTTGGGACGGCGTCAAGGTCGGGGACTCGGGTGTAGCGGACTGCGGGGACGCGGCGGTGTGGGATATGGGTACCCTTGGGCCCACTACCGACCGGGTACACAGTCGGCCTGGGCCCACGTCTGATAAGGATGTGGACCGACCCCAGGCCGGCCCACGAGGATCCCCGACTTGATGGACAAGAATGGGGAAGACTTAGCGCGCAAGGCGCGCAGCGATCTACTCGGATCTCGCCCGAGGATCATGGAGATTACATTACAACTGACTCAGATTGGTTTCTTAGTTGTAGCCGGATAATGATTAGAGATAAACGACTTGTAAACCCTAGGCCGTCAGCCTATATAAGGCAGCCTAGGTCGACCCCTTCATTCATCGAATACTCTCTCCTCATTGTAACCACATACTCGCCGTTGTTCTCTGGAACCTCGCCGAGCAAAGCAATACAAGACCTCCGAGCACAGGACGTAGGGTATTATACCTCCGGGTAGCCCGAACCTATATAATCCCTGTGTCCCTGTGTTACCTCAAGCTCCCTAGTCCTGCGATTGCCCTTTGCCTACAAATCTACCATCTGGGTACCCCCGGGTGGACTGCCGGACCAAACCTCCGACAGTTGGCGCGCCAGGTAGGGGTGATCGCGGGGCATTACAGCTAGCTCGATGGCAGATCGTCGCTCCGTTATCTTCCCCGACTCCGTCAAGGACTGCCCCACACATCTTGAGGGCATCAGCTTCTTCGCCGAGATCCACTCCGCCGCCTCCGACTCCACCACGTCGCCTGACGCCACTACACCAACCAGCTCCATGCCGACTTCCTCACCGACTTCATCAACGACCATCACTCCGCTCCAGCGACAGCTTGCCTCGGTCACCCTCGACGATCAGGCTCTGGGCCTGACCAGGGTTGGATCGTGTCCAGGGCACCATTGTCGAGTGCATCGCCATGTCGGAGGAGGCCCTGCGCCGACCCCGCAAATCGCTCCCGCTAGGGTTCCACAACGCTTCATCAATCTACTCGGCTCAACTCCGAGAAGACATATCTCAGATCCGATCTGAAATCCCGCCCCAAAGCCCACCCAGTCCCCGGACTGTGGGGAGTTCCAAATCGCTACAAGCGTGCTTCTGCCTACTTCGGCCGACACAAGCAATGACTCCAGCTACGCCATGCCTCCAGGGCGTGAGGTCTTCGTATCTGAGGACTCGGCCACTCTGGACGGGGAAACAGACCTAGCTAGAGATCGCCGACTAGAGCGGAACGCTGCCCGCGCCCGACGCCGCAATGAAGAAGCCGCGCTGCCTCAAGCAGCAGCTGGAGACGCCGCAGCCGATGCAGCTGCCCAAGAGATCGCCCCCCAGAGCTCCGCCAAGGCAACAACCTCCCCGTCGGGGTCCCTACGGAGTCGAGCCTCAGAACCTCGATGGCGCATTCGCCCGAGTACCTTTTTGTACGCCTCAGGCCAACATCGCAGCTGCGTATGCTGAGTTGAACCATATATGCCCGACACCCCCGAGGTGCAACGTGCCCGCACTCGCTTGGCGGCCGCTCAAGAACAAGTTGAGCGACCGTACCGCGCTAGATCCCGATCTGGGCGGACCGACTCGGCTCGCTCCGCAAGCAACCGTTCTGCTCATAGCAGATCGGACCGGGGTCAACTCGCCAGAGGAACCCCCCCACTTTCCGTCGTCAAAGAAGAGGTGGCCCAGAACCACCGCGAAGAGGAAGAAGAGGAATGGCGTAGCCCGTGCAACGCGGACCCCCGCCGCGACCGCTACCAAGACCAGCGCGACAGGCGCCAACGGCACCACCAACCGACGATCTTCGTGATCGCTTGAGGGACTACGCCCGCGACATCCACGCCGACCTCGATGCCCGGCACCGGGAGCGCGATGCAGCAGAGCTCGAGCGCCGCGAGCAGTACGACCGGGATTACAGCCGACCCGACCGCCAGCCAGTGGGAGTGGTAGGTGATGTTGCAGCTGAAGAAAACGAGCGCCGTGTCATTCACGAGCTCATGGAGCGTGAGCAGTACGATGCACAATACGGCCCCCCGCGGGACGATCGCCGCCAGCGGCGTGATGATGCTCGGCCCCGAGTCGACCATGTCTGACCTCCCCGCCGCGACTACTGCAATGACAAGGAGGACGTGTTCGACAGCTTCGCCGCTTTGTCCGCCCGACTCCGTGCCATCCATTGGCCCGAGTCCTTCAAGCCAGCCCTCATCAAGAAGTTCGACGGTCACTCTGACCCCAAGCTCTGGCTCAAAACATATCATACAGCAGTCAAAGCTATTCATGGATCGAATGATCAAGCCGCCGCCCACTTCCTTGTGATGTTAGGCAAGGAGGCGCTACTGTGGCTCGAGGGTGTCCCCCAGGACACCATTGATAGCTGGGCAGACCTCTGCCATGCCTTCACCAAGAATTACCAGGCAAGCTACACTCGGCTAGGCTCTAGATTCGATCTGGACAACGTCAAGCAGAAGAAGGGTGAAAGTCTCCGAGACTACACCGATCGTTTCTTTGACAACCGGAACAAGATCACCGATGTCGAAGATCGAGACGTCATCGACGCATTCTGACGAGGCCTCATCGATAACCAGCTATTCCGCACGCTCTTCAAAAATAACCCAACCACGGTCTCTGACCTGATGGATGTGGTCAACTTGGAGGTGTGGGCTGACCAAGCCGAGCAAGCCCAGTTCAAGAACAAGCAGAAGCGGGCTGAGGACGACGATCGGCTTGACAAATCCAAGCGCCATGAGCCATTGCGTGGGTGCAAGGCAGGCCCTGTGCCCCTCGTAGCCTTGGCGGAAGAAGCAGACCGGGTGGAACCCAGGTTCCTCACGGTAGAATTCCATGGCACTTTGAACGACCAGTGCCCCTTTCCCAAAGATGCCAAGCACACCCTCCATGACTGCCACGTGTTACTCAAAGAACTCGCCGCCCTGCCGCCGACTAAGAAGCAGTGCTACAACAACAATGGCAGCCATTACAACAACTATCGCATGACGGCAACAACGGCGACCAGCGCGACAATTACCGCCGCAGAGAAGACCGCGACCGCCGGGACGACTACCGCTGCGGCGACTACCGTGATCGTGAGGCCCCGGCCCGTCACGAAGACCCACGGCATCAAGAAGATGAACGCTGACCCCCAGCACCACCGGAGGCTCCCAGGCGAGCCGCTAATGGTGACTTTCAGCACGCCGACCACCAGGTCAACATCATCATCGGGGGGCCCGGCGCCTTCCCGGATTGGCGCAAGGGCAAGCTCCACAAGTGCGAGGTGAAGATGGTCTCCACCAAGCCGGTGGAATACCTCCAGTGGTCAGAGACACCCATCACCTTCAGTCGCACCGACCACTGGGTATACCTTCCCGAGCCACCCACTCGTCATCGCTCCCATCGTTGAAAGGGTCCTCCTCTCCAAGGTCCTGGTTGACGGCGGAAGCGCCTTGAACATCATCTTCACCAGCACCCTCAACAGCATGGGGTTTGACTACAGCGAGCTCCTGAGCGCCGAAGATCCGTTCTTTGGCGTTGTGCCAGGAAAATCTTCCTCCCCGATAGGAAGGGTCGCCTTGCCAGTCACATTTGGCACGGCTGACAATTACCGCGCGGAGTTCCTATACTTCGAGGTGGCCGACTTCCAGAGCTCCTACCACGCCATCTTTGGCGAACCTATGTTGGCCTGGTTCATGGCGATCCCGAACCATACGTACCTGGTTCTGAAGACGCCGGCACCCAACGGGGTCCTCTCCATCCTTGGAGATATCAAGACCTCCTTCGAGTGCGACGGAGAGGCTATCAAGATAGCCAAATTGTCCCAGCAACTCAGCAACAGCACATTGCTGGCAGAAGAAGCGCCCATGGCAGCGACCGGTGAGCCTGTCCTCCCGGAGCAGAAGCAGCAGCCCACGACACTGACACCCAGAAGCCCCCAAAGCGATTAGCTTGGGACTCGACGATCCAACCAAGATGGCCCTCATAGGGCCAGAGCTTAAATAGGAAGACGCGCTCACCTCCTTCCTTTGGGACAACTAGGACATTTTCGCTTGGAAACCATCTGACATGCCGGGTGTCCCGAGGGAGAAGGCTTAGCACTCCTTGGATTTGGGCAAGATCGCGAAGCCTACCAAACAGAAGCTGCGCCGATTCACTCAGGATCGCAAGGAGGCCATTAGGGTAGAACTCAACAAGCTCCTAGCTGCTGGTTTCATTAGAGAATGCAAACACCCCGAGTGGCTTGCAAATCCTGTACTTGTAAAGAAGCAAAGTGGTGAATGGAGAATGTGCATTGACTACACAGATCTCAATCGCTACTGCCCTAAAGACCCCTTCCCTCTTTCGCGAATCGACCAAGTCGTTGACTCTACGTCCGGCTGCGTGCTCCTGTGCTTTCTCGATTGCTACTCGGGTTATCACCAGATAGCCCTGAAGACGTCTGACCAGGACAAGACAGCGTACATCACCCCGCATGGCATCTACTGCTACAAGACGATGACCTTTGGGTTGAAAAATACTGACGCCACATACCAGAAGGCTATTCAGGGTTGCCTACAAAGCCAGATCGGGCGTAAAGTCGAGGCTTATGTAGATGGCGTCATCGTCAAGACATATGACGCCGACTCCTTGATCGCTGACCTCCAGGAAATCTTCAACAACCTACTCCACTTCAGATGGCAGCTCAACCCCATGAAATGCGTGTTTGGTGTACCATCAGGAAAGCTCCTGGGCTTCCTGGTCAGCCAACGTGGCATCGAGGCGAACCCAGTCAAGCTGGATGCCATACGAAACCTGGAGGAACCTAAATGCAAGAAGGACATCATGAAGCTCACAGGAATGATGGCGGCCCTGAGCCGGTTCATCAGCAAGCTCGGTGATAAAGGACTTCCGTTCTTCAAGATCCTCAAGAAGACGGACAAGTTTGAATGGACCCCTGAGGTGAGCAAGGCCCTGGCCGATCTCAAAGAGTTCCTAGTTAGTCCCCTGGTACTTACAGGCCTGACCCCCGGGGAGGAACTACTACTATACATCTCGGCTACCACACATGTAGTCAGCACGGCCCTGGTCGTCGAGCGACCAGAAGAAGGCCACCTGTACAAGGTCCAGCGCCCTGTATATTTCATCAACGAGGTACTCAGTGAATCCAAGATCCGGTACCCCCTCCCTCAGAAGCTGTTCTATGCGCTCCTGATCACCGCTAGAAAGCAACGTCATTACTTCCAGGCCATCCCGGTTATCTCAAATTTCCCGCTCAGAGCCATCCTCCACAACAGAGACGCCAATGGCCACATAGTGAAGTGGTCCATCGAACTCGGCGAGCATACCATCAACTTCGAGCCACGGGAGGCCATCAAATCCCAGATGCTGGCTGACTTCGTCCTAATGGACAGAGATACAGGCGCCGACCCCGGAAGAGCGACCAGAGCACTAGAAAATGTATTTCGACGGTGCCCTCAACCTCGAAGGAGCCGGCGCAGGGGTGCTGTTCATCTCTCTGGAGGGGCAGCACCTAAAATATGTCCTTCAGATACATTACTAGGCCACCAACAATGGGGCCGAGTACGAAGCCCTCATCCACGATCTTTGGATTGCGGTGTCCCTTGGCATCAAGCGACTGATGTGCTACGGCAACTCCAGGCTAGTCGTCGAGCAAGTGAACAAGAACTGGGATACGAACAAGGAAACCATGAGCGCATACTGCGCAGAGGTACACAAACTCGAAGCTCATTTCTACGGGCTGGAGCTCCACCATGTCCTCCGAGACGATAACGTCACCACCGACGTCCTATCCAAGCTGGGGTCCACCAGGGCCCAGGTGCCAGTCGGCATTTTCGTTCAAGATCTACGCACATCATCTATCAAGATGCTTGAGGACGATAGCCCTGTGCCCGATCCCGAGCCACTACAGGGTGACCCGACAACCAACGAAGTCCTTGTGGTAGAAGCAGACTGGCACGCCCCCTTCATCGCTTTTCTCACGGAGAGCTGGTCGCCGGGCACAAAGGAGCAAATAGAAAAGCTGACTCGGCGTTCAACAAACTACGTTGTCATCGGCGACGCCCTGTACAGGAAGGCCGCCTCCACAGGCATAATCATGAGGTGTGTCCTCCGCAACAAAGGCATCAGCCTCCTACAGGACATCCACTTGGGCACATGTAGCAACCATGCAGCTGCCGACACCTTAGTCGGCAAAGCCTACAGAGCAGGGTTCTATTGGTCAACAGCCCTGTCCGAAACAAAAGAGCTGGTGCGCTGCTGTACTGGCTGTCAATTCTTCTAGAAGCAAAAGCACCTGCCGGCTCAGGCGCTGAGACCATTCCCCCATCTTGGCCATTCACCATATGGGGACTCGACAATGTCGGCCCTTTTAAAACCGCTCTAGGCGGATTTAAGCACCTCTTGGTGGTGGTCAACAACACCAAATGGATAGAGTACAAGGTAGTGATGGACACCAAGTTCGCCACAGCAGCCAAGTTTATTGAAGAGTTAACCCACCGGTTCGGCATTCCAAACCGCATCGTCACGGACCTGGGGTCTGAGTTCACATGCCATGAGTTCTGGGATTTCTGTCAAGAGAACTGCATTGACATCTACTACTCATCCTCAGCGCATCCCAGGTGCAATGGCCAAGTAGAACGAGCCAATGGCATGGTCCAAGAATCGCTCAAGAAAGCCATGTACGATGATCTCAACAAGCACGCCGGTCGGTGGGCCAAAGAAGTACCCCATGTCATATGGGGCCTACGAACGCAGAAGAGCAGAGCAACGGGTTACACTCCCTTCTTCCTGGTGTATGGCTCTAAAGCCGTCCTTCCAACCGACATCGCCCATGGTGCCCCGCGCATCCAGCACTACCAGGAAGGTGAAGCAGAAATAGGCCGCCAGGTCGACATCAACAGTCTGGAAGAGCACCGACTCGCCACGCTGGTCCGGCATGCGAGACACAAGCAACAAGTGTGACGGTATCACGATAAGAACATCTAGGAACGGTCCCTCCATGTCGGTGACTTGGCCCTGCGACGAGTCATGTCCTCCAAAGACAAGCACAAGTTGTCGGCCCCCTGGGAGGGCCCCTTCATCGTCAAGGAAGTCATCTCGCCAGGAACATACAGCCTCCAATGGGCCAATGGTGACCTCGTGCCGAACGTGTGGATTATCCAGCACCTCGTCAAGTTCTACCCGTAGAAAATTGCACAAAGCTATGTATCCCTTGGCTCATATTAATGAAAATATTTTCGCCCTGGCAACTGGCTCGTTGTTGTTTTTTCACCCGACATCCATGCTGATGCTCGGGGACTGGGTCCGACCCAGGCAACATTTTATTCATCACAATTATAGGGGGAGTACCTGTTTACTCCAACTCCCGAGTCCTCGCCCAACCCCATGTTCCCCCCCGGCGACAGCCGAGCTAAGCCGGCAGGTCCGAGTCCCCAAACGTGAAACCCTGAGCTCTGTGCTCAACCCGCGCGCCTCTACACCTAAGCCTCCACGCCGAGCAGTGTAGTCTGGGTTAAGCCGTCCTCTCCGTGAGCAGTGGTTAGCGGGTCAAAAGGGTGCTTAAACGGCACAAGGCAGTGGCCAGTCGGGCAACGCAAAGCCCTAGTCGGCAGGGAAAAGGGGCCAATAATACACTACAGCACAACAATGCTTCAAAGTTAACTTAGAACTTTATATATGCAATTACAATACAGAGTTTACATTTCCAACTATTTTTACAGGCCAATTTCTTTGGCTATGGCTTCAGCCAGGGGCGCGCATTCATCAACCAAGGCGTCGAACTGCTCATACGACACACCTTTTGGAATGCCCTCGCCGATCGGAGAGAGGTCGAGCGAAGGGAAGTACACCCGGATCAAAGCCAAAACCCGACTACTGCAGCCGACCGCGGTCTCCTATACCACTTGGGCGGTGTGGGTAGGACCGGCCCGGAGCTGTTGGACCAGCGTCAATGTCGTCGGGCCCGACTCGGCAGGCACCAACGAGTTGGCATTGAACTCGTCAGCTTGCCGCAGCTTTAATAGCTCGGTTCGAAGCCCTGGAAAGGCATTTGCATAAGCATTCCAACTTGATCAAAGCTACAGAAGATTCGCCAGAAGGCACTTACCATGCACGGCTTGGTCGTGCTGATCCTTTAAGCGCTGGTTGGCCTCCATCAGGTGCTCGGACTCGACCGCCATACGTAGTTTGGCAGCCTTGAGCGTCCTCACCTCCTCTTCAAGCTTCTGTTTGGCCTCGGCCAGCTTGTCCAACTTCCCTTGGAGCATGTCCTCCTTCTTCTTTGCCTCTACAAAAGAAACATTCATAAGTGCAAGCTACTCAGACAGAGACCCCCGCAAGCAAAGCACAGGAACCTACCCTCTGACAAGACATTTATGTTATTCAACCGCTCCCCGTTGGTCTTGACAACGTCGGCGAGCTCCCTATCCTTCTTCATGAGGAAGTCCTTGGCGGCTTCAGCCTCACAGATTCTTTCTGCATGAATTTGTGCGAGGGCTCGGTGATCTTCCAGTGCCTGCCGCTTGAAACCGACATCCTTGATGGCCTGTGCAGTAAAACCCTATCACAAGGGAGTCAGTGCCATGTCAACCCAGGTCTAACCATGACGACAAGATGTCGGGAAGATATACCTGGACGAAGCGATCCAAGACACTGGCGACATTCTACAGCTTCCGGGGCTCGCTTTCATGATCAGTGATATCAAGCTCTAGCCGCTGCTCCGGAGTCAACACTGGTGACTCAAGCTCCACCTTGTGCTCGGCCGCACGAACTTCCACCCTGGGTGGCACGATGGCACCAGCACCGACGTCCAGTTGCTCCCGGAGTAGCTAGTCATCGTCATCCTCCAGTGGAGGGGCCACCCCGCTCGGCCCCTCCACCCGCGCGGGGTTCACCGGGTCCTCCTACGCAATATGGGCCTCGGGCCCCTCGACCTGCCGGTCCTCTACTGGGGAACTCATCCCCAAGGTGATGCATGGAGGACTCGGTGGGCGTGGTTGCTCCGGCATGCTGGCCAGTACTTGCTTTGGCATGCCCGACCCAATGCCGAATCCCACCTCTGCCTCTGCGGTGGTCGGTTGGCCTGGTGGTGTCTTGCCACCAGCCCCTGGGAGCGGGAAAGCGCCTGCACCACCACCCTCACTCCCGAGCCTGCATTCCACACATCAACAACTCAAGCTCTGCATATCAAAGAATCAGTCAGGACTCATCAAGATGACTTACCCCCTCTTACGCGGATGCTTGAACTCCACCCGCTTCAACAGCAGTGGTGGTGTTTGGCTCGGCACCAGAGTCGAGTCTGGCCGCAGTTCTGGCTGGGCGAAGAAGGTCCCCTGGCCCCCGGCAATCTCCTGGGCAGGACGCTCGGGATTAGGGCCTAAAGGGGACCCGTCAGCTTCATGCATCGGCCTCGGCCCGAGCGGCTTGCCCCAACTTTGGTGGTGGCTTGGGGGACGCCCACCGAGCCGCCATTTGGGACTTGGTGAGCTTGCGCACCGCTTGGCGCGTCGGCCTCCCTGAACCAGCAGTAGGCAACTGGGCCACCTGGTCGTCATCCGACTCCTCCAGGGGAGCCAGGATGAAGTCGGCCACTTCCCACTAGGCCTGCCCCTCATCTACGACGCGAGAAGCTTGGGATGCTTCCTCTACCGACATGACTTTCTCTGACCAGATATCTCCCTCGGGCAGGGGGGCTAGGCAGAAGTATTTCATCGCCCCCTTCTATAAGACAATCAAACAATGACATGTCAGAAATTCATAAGGAAAGCCAAACAGTTTGGCAACCAAGTACATGACATACAAGCAATAAAGATACTGACCGGCGGAGGCGGATTGTGCAACGAAAAAGGGACAGGTGTCCCCTCATTGAAGATTTCACCCTGCATGAAGCTAGAAATCCTCTCCATCATCTCAGGGATGGACACAGTTCGCACCTGCTCACGAGTTGGGTCCCTACCACCCGAGAACTCGTATCCGGGGTGCACCCGGTCCTTGATGGGCTGCGTCAGACGCCGGACGAAGGAGATCATCACCGCCATGGCGGTCATTTCCTCTCCTTCGCCTTAGCAATCAACTGAAGCAGCTCGTTGGCCTCCTGCAGCCCCTCGCCATCTGGGAACAAGTCCCAGTTGTCCTTCTTCTCCGGCCGGTGTCCAGTTCGAGCAGGCAGCGCAGCGGGATGGTTCGTGACATAGAACCACTTAGACCTCCACCTCTTGGTTGAGTCATTCATGTCCAATGCAAAGTACCTCTTAGACATGCCGGGCCTAAAAGAAAACCCAGCCCCTCTGGTAATCCTAGCCGGACCCTTGCCGGCATCCTCGCCAATGGGTTTCATCTTATAAAGACTCCGCCACAGACCAAAGTGCGGCGAAACCCTGAGAAACGCCTCGCACAGATGGATGAAGACAGAAATCGAAAGGATGGATGTGGGATTAAGATGAGAAAGTTCCACACCATAGAAGTGAAGCAGACCTCGGAAAAAGTCCCCTGCCAGCAACCCGAATCCGTGCTTGAAGAAAGGCGTGAACACAGCCATCTCGCCCTCCGAGCGCTCCCATGGCCGTGTGTCATCCCCAGGGGGCCGCCATAGCAACACCTCCTTAGAGCAACTCCAGCTATACCCTCTAAACAAGCCCTCTATTTCTTTTAGTAGGAGCTGCCTCTATTTTCTAAGGGCTCGATTTTTCTTCCCAACTCTAGTAATACCCTCTAAACAACCCTCTATTTTTTATTGGCCCACTTGTTAGTTTCTATTTTGGAGTAGAGGGCCCCCTAGAGACCCCCTAGGCCTAGGGGGTGTGGGAGGGGATTTGGAGGCCTCCCTATTTTAGGGGCCAAAGTAGAGGGTCTGCTGGAGTTCATTTTTTTATCTCCACCCTCTAAACTCAGAATAGAGGCTTATTTAGAGGGCTTGCTGGAGTTGCTCTTAGGCCCCAGCATGCCTCGCCGCACCATGTCCTGGACCCTCACCTTGGCCATGGAAGACTGGCCCCAAGCCGGTTCTTGGGGCGGCACTCCCCCAGGCACGGAGGCCAGCTCCACGACCTCGTCAGATGACACCACCGCCTTCCCCTTGGCGTCCGTCCAGGCGGTGGCCGCCGACGCTACAGTCGCACCACCCCCGCTGGCGGCGACATCCCCAGACTGGTCTGCGGGGGACGCCACCTTCTTCTCCGCACTAGCACCCACACGTCTCGCGGAGACGCCCGCATCGGCCACCTCCGTCGCTGGCAGCACCTTCTCTCCCAACACTGGCATCTTCTGCGACTCCGTTGGATCCGCCATCTCCGCCAACTGCACAAGCGTCACAAGGACGGGCTGTGATGGCGGCGATGGCCAAGCTCCGGCGGCGGCACGTGTACTGCCGACCCTCACTCACGGCGGCGCTAAGCGGTGGGGGAAGGGCGGAATGGATTTTGACTTCAGAAATGACCGTGGTAAAAACCGCCGGCGGCTGGATCTGATTTATCCCCATTCCGCCGATTCGTATTACCCTAACGGCGCCGTAACTAAAGGACGGAATCCGTGGAGATCCCGTTAACTGCGGGACAATGGCTCTCCGCGCGCCAACGGCTCTTTTCCTAAAGGACTCGGCCAGCCCCGACGCTCGGGCACTCGGCGCTCTGACTTCGGTCAACGGGTCTCCGTGACTCGGTCGGCCCCGATGCTCGGAGACTCGGCGCTCTGACTCCGGTCGACGGGTCTCCGCGACTCGACCAGCCCTGACACTCAGGGACTTGGCGCTCTGACTCTGGTCGACGGGTCTCCGCGACTCGGCCAGCCTCGACGCTCGGGGACTTGGCGCTCTGACTCCGGTCAACAGGTCTCCGCGACTCTGCCAGCCCCGACACTCGAGGACTCGGCGCTCTGACTCCGATCAATGGGCCTCCGCGACTCGGCCAGCCCCGACGCTTGGGGACTCGGCGCTCTAACTCCGGTCAACGGGTCTCCGCGACTCGGCCAGCCCCGACGCTCGGGGACTCGGCGCTCTGACTCTGATCCATGGGTCTCCGTGACTCAACCAGCCCCGATGCTCGGGGACTCGGCTTCAGGAACCTATTTTTGGACCTATGATAGCAAGATGGCTCTTGGGCCAGGGAATACAGAAACTTCATTTACAGCTATACAATGGAGAATAGATACATCCAGCAAGCTGTATGGTTACAAGAAGAGCCGGTCATGGGCCGGTTACAAGGACAAAAAGCATTAACCGTCAAGATGATGGCTTGGGGCACTCGTCGCTGCGCCTAAGGCTGCATTCGCTGCAAGCTTGGTCCACATGAGCTCATCGCAAGCTCTCTTGTAGCACCACGACAGCTAACGACGGGTTAACCCCACTTGAGGGTTGGGTGCGAATGCTTCCAGGTTTCCTTTGGCTCTGCAAAGCATTTCACCCTACAAGGTTCTCGGCTCAAGGCAATACTAAGAAACAATGGGAAAGCATCCAGACGCTGATCAACACCTTAAGATCTTCGCAAGCACTCTTTTAGCACCAAGCTCTCAAGTCCCGATGGTTTCTCCCCAATGGATGAACCCAATAATCAGTCCCCAACATATTTGAATTCAGTGGTCGATACGCCTATTTTCTGATGATCGTAAGGCTCCGAACCTTGGCATGTATTTATAGCCCTAAGCCAAATGTTCACATGTGACTCCGGTCGCACTGTTTAGCGCGTGAGCTCTGCGCCGTGCAGCGGCTCCTCTCTTCAAGGTGCTCAGCCCGCCCTTATCTTTTTTAGCTTCATTTGACCACAGGTACGCTCTGTGCATTAATGAGGGCACTGTTCTCATCGTGATGTGTTCTGACACCCACAGTAATCTTATCCTTTGGGCGGCCTGTCCGTCCCGAAGCTCGGTACATTCTCTTTCTTGACCATTAGCCTGACTTTTCTAGTCGGCCCAATGCTCGGGGACTACTCCATATGGAGAGCCCCATCAAGGATGTGTCACTTTTCCAAAGTGGTGCAATTCCTTATGGTGTTCGATTCAGCCACCACTCGGCATCACGCCACTCGGGCTTCGCCTCCGGGCCTGTCCAGGGTCATCCCCGATGGCCTGCGGTTTTCTTTTTTTGAGCACCGCCCACCCTCAGCCTGCCGACCAAGGCGCTTCAACCGACCTTGATGGATTCGCTTCTTCATCAACAGTCCGACACGCGCCTGCACGTTGCTCAGGGACTTGTGGGATATGGGTACCCCTGGGTCCACTACCGACCGGGTACACAGTCGGCTTGGGCCCATGTCTGATAAGGATGTGGGCTGACCCCAGGCTGGCCCACGAGGATCCCCGGCTTGATGGACAAGAATGGGGAAGACTTAGCCCGCAAGGCGCGCAACTATCTACTCGGATCTCGCCCAAGGATCATAGAGATTACGTTACAACCGACTCAGATTGGTTTCTTAGTTGTAGCCGGATAATGATTAGAGATAACCAACTTGTAAACCCTAGGCCGTCAGCCTATATAAGGCGGCCTAGGTCGACCCCTTCATTCATCGAATACTCTCTCCTCATTGTAACCACATACTCGCTGTTGTTCTCTGGAACCTCACCGAGCAAAGCAATACAAGACCCCCGAGCACAGGACGTAGGGTATTATACCTCCGGGTAGCCCGAACCTGTATAATCCCTGTGTCCCTGTGTTACCTCGAGCTCACTAGTCCTGCAATTGCCCTTTGCCTACAAATTTACCATCTGGGTACCCTCGGGTGGACTGCCGGACCAAACCTCCGACAGGCGGACGGCAACGGCGTCGGGGTGGAGTGGAGGTTGCGGCCAGGGACTTGGAGATTGGCGGCGCGGCGGGGAAGAACTGAAGGAGGGGGCGGGTGTCGCTATATATCCCGCGCCCTCATCGGTACCGGGTGATGTCAACACCTGGTACCAAAGGGCCTTTGGTACCGGGTCATTATTGGCGCCAATTCCCGCGCCAATTCCCGGACCTTAGGTACCGGGTGATTATGTAATCACCCGGTACCAAAGGGGTTTCACAATTCCATTCCCGCCATTCCTGTTTCCTTTTTGTTTCTTCTATTTGGTATTTCCTATTTACCTTAGGTATATTATTTTGTTTTGACTTCTTCACTATTTGGTATTTCCTATTTACTTTAGGTATATTATTTTATTTTAACTTCTTCACTATTTCGTATCATATATTAACTCTTTACTGTTTAGTATTTAATAGTTTGTATTCTATGTTCCCAAATTAAATATAAATAAAATAACACTTGAACATAAGTACTACATTACATCGGGATGGAAAATATAAATAAAATAATACTTGAACATAACTATTACATTATATACCATCATTCTTGAACATAGTACTCCATTACATACCATGATGATTGAACATAAGTACCATTACGTACCATCATGCTTAAACATAAGTACTACATCATGCTTGAACAGCAATAAATGTTTTCTTTACCAGAGTGCCTTCGTTCTGATCATTGCGAAAGTAAGGAGCCTCGTCATTGGCCAACAGGATGCTTGTGTCAACATCCACACTGAACGGAGAGACCTCGTCACACCTATTTATAATCATCTTCATCTATGACGTCCTCAACACCCATGATTTTTCTTTTCCCCGTGAGAACTATGTGGCGTTTTGGCTCAAGTTCGGAGTTATTTGTTTGTATAGTCCCCGTCTTGGGTTTGCTAGACATTTCCTTCACATAAAACACTTGATGCACATCCTTGGCGAGCACGAATGGTTCGTCTATATACCCAATTTTGCTGAGGTCCACAGTTGTCATGCCATACTGGTCTATATTTACTCCTCCGTCGGTAAGCTTCATGCTAGGATAGATCCGTTAGATTAGATGGAAAACTCTAGTCGGTACATATTTTGCACTAGACGAAGAGGAATTCAATGAAGAAAAGGTAGCAGCAAACAACAGAGAAGGTGATGATTATGTCAAAGGATGATTGGAGGGTTCTATGCACAAAAGATGATGATTTGAAGTTGATCAAGACTGGAGGAAACAAGATTAGAAGCACCATGACACCACAAATCTTCTCTAGTAGGATGCTCAATAAGCTTCTAATTGAGTGATGCCATCAACGAAGCAAACCGCTCAGATTATCGACACAAAGCACAAGAGCCACCCATGATCCTGGCACCTCGGGTAAAGAAAGAACTATGGAGAAGACACATCATTGGAATGCCACTCACTGGTGAATCAATGGTGATGACCTTGAATCCTAAGGATAGACAACACGACGCTCCAAAGACCACAAGATCAAGATCATCAATATCTCAGGATCAATTTACAAGAAGGTACTGTTCACATCAAAATTCTGCATAACCTCTGACAAGAACAATAGAATATTTTTAGATATTTAAAATCCTCATAAAGTTTTGGTTCCAACGAATCAAGAATCAAGTCCATTGGAGATTTCTACAAGTGGTTATGATCAAAACATCGAAGGGCGTACATTCTGAAATTTTCTGGACAGCACGCAGCGCTAAAGTAAAATGGGCATAACTCTCTTGTTTGAACTCTGTTTAAGATAAATGACCACTCATTGGAAAGGTAATTTCAAAACTTCTCAATAGAGCTATATTTTGGTATATGTTCTATTCTAGATACAAGGGAAAATCCACAAATAAGAGGTAGGAGCAACGTGATGAGAACAAGGTAGAGGAGATAACGATGACAACAACGTAGAGGAGCTTGGGCAATGCTTTCATCAAGCGTACATGATCAAATTCAGAAGCTTAGAATAAAATAAAGACCCCAAGAACATTGGCATATGAAGACACAAGCTGGCGACATTCAATACATAAAGATGTTTTAAGCAAACCACGACATATTACAAAAGGTGACATCAAGTTGCATGGACATTTTGGATTCTCGCACAAACGACCATGGCTTCACGTGAAAATAATCGAGGTGAGAAGTCAAGCTCTATGACTTTAAATGAAGCGCTTTACGGGAGGCAACCCGATCTTTTTATTTATTATCAATGTAAGATAATGGTCTATATTGTGCTCTTTAATCGAATCATCAAGTAACATTGTACCATTGCTCTAATAAATGCCACAACTTTATGTTGTATGATCTAAATGTTATTGAGAGAGCACTTTGTTATTTGATCTTGGAAAACTTGTAGACCCTTTTGTGTGCCTATTGCTAGTAGTGTTTAGAGTCATTTTCTTTGTGTCTTTTTAGAGAGAAATATGAGGTATGACGCCACCCTTTGATTCTAAACTTGTGGCTAGTTGACCTAGGCTAACTTTTGTTTTGTTTTTAGACCATCATATCATGTCATGTCATTTTGTTCATCCACCCCATGTTCGCTTCATGCCATGTTGTTCTCACCCTTGCATTGCATTGTATGATTTGTTTTGATCTAACTTTTTGTTAAAACCCACCTAAGCCTTCCTATCACCCCCTCCAAAAACCGGAGCCAGCAAGGATAGGATACACTTGTGTTGATCAGCTTGCTGCACCATTCGGGTTAGCCAAGTCTATCTCTATTCCTTGTCCTAACTGAAAACTTTGACTAGCCTCCCTACGAGATCCTAAACCCCTAGAAAAATCTCCCATACCTTTAGCCATCCTAAAACCATAGGTCTTGTTTTTCCACCCAATGAAACAACCTTTGTTTTTCTTTTTGTTTTCAACCACCTTAGTTAGATTTTCTAAACTTGACTTCTCTCTTCAAAATTCTTGTTTTAAGCCAAAAATATAGGATACCCTTGAACCTTCCCCTAAACCTCGTTAGCTAGGTTGTTCGGTTCTTTTCGATGAATAATTTTCTTATCGACAATGCTTAACTTCTTATGAAGTGGCTGGCCAAGCTTTGTCGCTCTAAGCAATTACTTTTGAATCATCTCATTGCGGAACAACATTGAAGGACCTTTCAAACCTTGCTAACCCTTGTTTTTGCTAACTCTTTGCATTTGCATTCTGCATCCATTCTATCGTTCCATCATGCATTTTTTAGCTTGGGTCCTTCACGAAACTTTATGATGAATGCTTTCATATCCATGTTAATGCTTGTGCACGGCATTCCCCTTTTGCAATCTTGTTAAACATGGTGTTTGGACATGATCGCGGACCATCATCATTTAGTTTTGAGAGCCTTGTTAGCATTTACATTGCATTGGTGAGTTTATAAGCTTTGCAATGCACTTTATTTTTCTTGTGCTATAAAGAATTATTAACCTTGGGATAGACAAGGTGTTTTGACCTTGGTTAGCAAATCTTTATGACTATGGAGAAATTCGGCAATCTAGTTGTAAATACGGTGTTTAGAACTAGGTTTAAATATTGTCTTTGTTTATATGCTTTCCTCTTATTTGCATACTCACTTTGCACAAATGCACACCCATTAGGTTTTTATTTTTCTCTTTTACTAGGTTAATTATGCCACAAGTTAAGGTCTTAGGGATGTCATTGGTTGTTGGCGTTTGCTTATACTCCTGACCGTCACCCCGGGGGTAGTTCGTGCGTTTCAATTGTTTTGCAGGCATGATGAAGGAATCCCATGAATTCGTGATCAAAGTTGCAACCAAGATCGTCATCATCTCCGAAGATTTAAAGGGATGCTGCTGTTTTCATCAAAAATCTGCAAATGCTCAGAGCTGTAAAAGGAAGAAAAGTGGATATTTAAAGACTCCATTAAATTCTCGTTCCAATGCATCCAAGATCAACAAATTTGAAGACCCATACAAGGAGATACGACAAAAACATTGGGCGTTGCGTGTTCTGAAATTAGCTCGGGACAGATTGCAGTGCTGTAATAAAATGAGCACAACTCTTTTGTTCGGAATCCATTTTGGGCAAATGATGACTCGTTGGAAAAAGAAATTTGTGCACTTTGTAATGGAGCAATGGTTCAGTACATGTGCTGTTCTGGAAATAGAGGAAAAATTTGTGGTAGATGAAGCAGCAATGAAGACAACAAGCAAGGAGGTGATAACGGTACGAAAATTGATTGGGACAATGGCTTAGTGACAATGGGAAGTGGTTGAAGGAAGATTAAGGCAACAAAGGTGAAGAAGCATAAAGATAATCTCCAAACACATGGCGAAAGTACTTCAAGAATTACAAAATGTTCACCATCTTTTTCCACGCTTAGCAACATGCTAAGCATAGGGGAGGACTTGTTGGACAAAAAAGAAAAAAGGTCATATGGAGTACAATGATCGTGTTCATCACAAGATGCTCATTACTCTTCTTCCATGCTAAGCACAATACTTAAGCATGGGGAAAGCCGTGCTACACTTCATTGCAAGCATCGAAAAGGACGGTAACTCTTCCTCAACCTTCTCTTTGTTCATCTACTTCTTAATGCTTGTATATATGTATGCCATCGACCATAGGTTAGAAACCATTGTATATCTCTCTTATTAATAACATGGCTGCTAGGAGAACAACCTAGTTTTGTTTTTGTTTTCTATAAATGATCACCATCACTTTATGCTCACTACGATGCAATAATCTGTCTGATTCCGGGCTCCTCCGCGCAGCATGCATTTCAGGGGCCATATCTCCTAGCTCCATATTCCAAATTATGCTTTCTATATGTCCAAATTGAAGATCTCGACGATGGCTACAACTTTGGTACTCAGCATTTTATCATTAGAGGCCATTTAGATCTCCGAATCTGCACCAAAAGATCATGCTGTCCTGGACTGCGTGAATATCTCTGAGGTTGCCTTGATCTCGTGGATAACTTTCCAAATCTTCAATTTCTTCGTGGTTAAGTCTCTCCAGCCCAAGGTTCATTGAATGTGGACACCTAGGACCATAGGTTGGGCTCCCTCCGCTAGGCTCGATTTCTTTGGGCTTATAGTTAGTTTTGGGCTTTGAATATAAATGCCCCAAATTGGGCCATTTTCCTACAAAAACACAACATGCTCCAAAACACAACACATATATGAAAACGTGATTATTTCAAGTGCCAAGTGGCGGGTTAGTATATGAATTGGTCCAAAAACACCACCTAGAAAGCACTAAAAGTGTACCACTAACGACCGTCAACAATCCCCCCATGCTTAAACCTTGCTCGTCCTCGAGTAAAGTCAATTCTTGCTTAAAGGGAAATCAGCGTTGTCCTTCAATGTCATCCCTGCATTTAGTCAAACATAACAAGACATATTGCTCTCTCTTAAGAATTTAGCTTTAAAGTTTAAGTTGTGACCAGCTTCCTTTTTATTATGGAATATAGACTAGCAATAAAGAACAAGCCACAATAGTAAATAAATGCAATGCTTTTAAACTTAGGTGAACTTCAAACCGTTACCTTGTTCCATCATGAAGAATTTTTGAAAGGATGCATATCCAACATAAGTGAGATTCTCTTGCAAAAGTTTATGGAAACACTCATCTTGTCAGGGTACTCAAGCCTATACTAGTTATTCTCAACCTATCCTACTCATGTATGAAAGTGGAAGGCTTTTGTGGAGCTTGGTAGGTAAAAACAATTCTAGCAAAACATTATATCCGAAATATTGTCAAACTAAGAGAGAGATCTATTGGAATTACCAAGACTCGTCAAAAAGGCCATCGAAAAAAAATGTTGGAGAGAGAGAGAGAGGGATGAAACACACACATTTAGATAAGTGGACATGTGCAAATGGCAAAGGGTGATCCCGAGACACAAATGAAGTTCTCGTTATCGGATTGCACATGGTTGGAAGATTTGAGTATGGAATTGTCTTCAAAGCCCTTCGGAATTTATGAAGCAAAAAGAACCGATGAGCATGTTTATTTTTTTCTATCTTCTTTTTCTCCCTTTTTTTTCTTTCTTCTCTTTTTCTCTTTTTTTCCTTTCTCTTTTTCTCAACATCCTTTTTTACTTTTTGCTCCTCAGAACTTTTGCAACATAATACTTACTCATCACTAGTTAGAGATGGTGCGATGACTCCTCCCCACATGCTTGAACGATGCTCGTCCGATGACTCCTCCCCACATGCTTGAACGATGCTCGTCCTCGAGCATAAAAGAGAGGGAAAAATGTCTGCTGAAGTAAGTATAAAATCGATAATCTTTTTGCAGAATATCCAAATTTCCATTGAAAACTTTATTCCATACTCAAATTGGGTTTTGGTCAAGGAGGTAATTACAAAAAGATATTTTTGGTTTTGGGTGGATGCCCAGCGAAGTTTGTGAAATTTCCAATGTGAAAACTCACAATGCATGGACAAAAAGGGCTAGCATGAAAAAGTTACACAAAGGAATGTACGGCTTCTTAATCTTGAACCACAGAAATCAATCCTAATCCAACTCATCAAAATATTAGTTTGCAAACTAAAGGTTTCATCATGAAAGAGCATACAATTATAAAGGCTTTGGTAGGTAGAACCTTGCAAGAGATTCACCAATGTTGATGGCATAAGATTTAAGTTTTAATAAAAACAACACAAGGTATCGGGTTATCCATAAACTTAAATCAAAGAGCAATGAAATGTATGTGGGTCTAAAATATTGTTATTTAACCTCCACAATTAAAAGAGCCGGTATTTAAATCAATTTAAGATCATGTTATAGAGAGCAATTAGCCAAGGCATGCACAACTTCATGTAGGTAAAACAAAGCAGCAACTTTCATCATTTTTCCATAAACAAAGGCAACGTAAAACATCGAGGTAAGCACATGGTCATGCCTATTTATGGAAAAGAAAGCAAAAAGAAATTTAGGTTGTCCTCCTAGTAGCCACATTATTAACGAGAGAGAAAAACAAAGGTTGCACCGAGTCAAAAGTTGGAGGCATACTTACAAGCATTTATGATAGGAAAAGAGGAGGTTCGTGGAGGTGTTACCATCTTTTATAGTCCTTCGTGGTTCGCTTACAACATCTCCATGTATTGAATGTAGCTTGCTTGTGTCTTGATTTGCCAATGCTCTACAGGTTTTGTTTATCTTCCAAACTTCTCAACTTGATTGTGTATGCTTAATGGAACCATTACCAACCTCTTCTTCATTGTTGTCATCATCATCTCCTCTTTCTTGTACTCATCACCATCTTAGCTGCCTTATTTTCATGGATTGTCCCCTCTGTCTAGAACAGAACATATATCGAAATATAGCTCTATTGAAAATTTTATGAAATTACCTTTCCAACGTGTGGTCATTCACTGAAAACGGAGTTCAAACGTGGGAGTTATGCCCGTTTTACTTCAGCGCTGCGTGCTGTCTAGAACTGATTTCAGGACGTGCGACATTTGATGATTTAGCTATAACCCAATGTAGGAACCTCCGATTGCCTTGTTGCTTGATCCGTTGGAATGTAGTCTTCATGAGCTTTCTAAATATCCAAAAATATTCTTGTTGTTCACTTCTAAGATCATGCAAAATTTTGATGACAACAATCGCTTCTTGTGCACCAATCCGAAGATGTTGATGATCATGATCTTGTTATCTTTTATGGCATTATGTTGCACATCCGAGTTGAAGGTGCAAGGCCTCCCCCATGCTTAGCATTTTGCTAGGCATGGAAGAAGAATACAAAGCATTTCATGTTCTTCTCATTCATGTCATTTTAGTCATCCTTCAATTTCCTTATCGTGAGAGCATTTTCATCTTGCCTGCAAAACATTTCAAATGCATATTCTACCCCCAGGGTGATGGTTGGGAGTAGAAGCAACTTCCAATATTCCAACAATATATCCTAAGATTCTTAACTTGTGGCATAATTAGTCTAGTGGGAACAAAAATGGAACCTAATGTGTGTACGTGGGTGAAAAGTGTGTATGCAAATGAGAGGAAAGCATATAAACGAAGACAATATTTATACCTAGTTTTAAACACCATGTTTACAACTAGGTTGCTGAATTTCTCCATAGCCAAAAAGACTTATTTAACCAAGGTCGAGACAACACGTCTATCCCAAGATCAAAACTTCTTTTATAGCACAAGAAAAATAAGACGCATTGCAAAGCTTATAAACCAACCAATGCAATCATGAAAATAAATGAATTGCTTGCAAGGTTTATTTAACTAAATGATGAAGGTCCGCAATCATGTTTAAACACCATGTTTACACAAGATCACAAAGGGGAAATGCCCATAAAGCATTAACACGTATATGAAAGCATACATCATTCAGTTTATAAAACAACCAAGCCAACTATATGCAAAGCATGCAAGACTAAATGCAAACGAAGCAAACATTATTTTGATGGCAAATTGCGATCCATGCAAGAAAATAAACATGATGATGGTCTAAAAATAAAATAAATCCTAGATTAATTAGCCACAAGTCAATAATCATAAGGTCGTGCCATTCTTTATTTTCTCTAGAAGAAACAAAAACACAAAGAACTCTTGAAAAGCGCTTCATTTAAAGTCATAAAGCTCGACTTTCTCACATACCTTCTCATCATCGTAAAACCATGGTCCTTCATGCAAGAAGTAAAGGTGTCCATGCAGCTTTAGTGCACTTCCCACTCTGCACATGATCACTTATATTCAATAGAAGACTTGGCCAAGCTATCTCACATCATCGTCACCTCCTTCCTTGTTGTCCTTCATTGCTGCCTCTTCTTCCATGAATTTTCCTTCTACGTCCAGAATAGAATATGTACCCAATAATTATTTCAATGCAAGATGCATGAAATTGTCTTTCCATGAAGTTTTTATTTGCCCAAATCGGATTCCGATCGAGTGAGTGACGCCCGTTTTATTCCAGCTCTGCAATCTGTCCAGAAAATTTCAGAACACGCAACACCTATTCTTTTAGCCATATCTCCTTGTATGGGTCTTCAAATTTGTCAATCTTGGATGCGTTGGAATGAGAACTTGATTGATCTTCTCATATATCAACTTTGCTCCTCTTGTACATCTCTGATCATGTGCCCAAAATTGATGAAAACAGTAATATTTTATTCTGAGATTTGGAGATGGTGATGATAAAGTTTGCAGCTCTTTGGGCATGACTTATATCCACATTATTCGAGTCTCATGTCCTGCATAGTTAGTGAAATTCGGGCTTTCTCCCTATATGTGCTCTTTTAAGGTCATTAGCTTGACCAAGCGCAAAGTAAGATCGAGATTTGCAAAATTTATTGTAAACATATGCATCCATAATCACCACCACAATCAAATTGTAGCAATAAATCAAGGTGTAACTAAAAGAAGCATATGTTTCTTGCATAGCACTTAGCTCATTATTAGGCAAAGGTTCTTTAGGCATAAAATCAATAGGTTCAAACATAAACATAGCCTCTTTATCATTCCCAAGAAATTCTAGCCTATCAACATGATAATCAATGAAACAAAGCATAGAATTTAGACTATCATTCATACTATTGGTTGAACATGAGTATTTCAGTAGATTATCCTCAATACCAAAAGTATCTTGAGATTTCAATGTGTACCTTAGCCTTGGAGCCTTTTCAACAAGAGTGGTATCCGATTTGTCTACTTGAGTTGAAAGCAAATCAATCTCAACAAGTGGAGGTGTCTCTTCATCGCCTTCTTGGAACTCTTCCAACTCTCCATCATGTGGAACATGCATGCAATCCATTAGCAATATTCACGTTCATCTCTTCTTTGAAGTCTTCATTGTTTGGAATATCCCCTACATCTTCATCCTCAAATTCTTTTGTATTGCTTTCATTATCTTTCATGTACCACATGTTGCCAAGATCGCTCATCATGGACTCACTCTTTTCTTCCTCTTTGAGCACTTCCATATCTTGATTTGCTAGTGTATAAGCTTCAATGGCACACAAGCTATAAATTTGTGAAGAGGGGTCTCCTAGGTGCGCTAAATTTGCTTGCTCCATGTCATATTTCTCCCATACAGTTTCAAGCTCGAGTCCTATTTTCTCCAATTTGTCCCTTAAGACATTAGCTCTTCTCTTTATTATCCTTGTCCCCTTAGCAATAAACTCTAGTCCATGATCAACCGACCAATTAAGTTCTTCAAATGAGTCAAAAATATTTATATTCAATTGGTGTGCATGGTGTTGTAGAGAGGGAACTTTTAGGCTCTTCATGGTTGCACTCTTCTCTTCCTTCATCATCAATCTTTGAAATTTCAAATTGATCGATCCATCCTTTTTCTTCACTTTCTTCTTCAAACATCTTTTGGATCGATTTTCCGCTCATCTCTTGATCAAATATATCTTCAACTCTTTTGGCTACGTGTCGGTGTTTCTCATTCCTTCGGTAGTTGATGAGGTGGCTTAAATCAATTGGAATCCAATCAAGTTGATCGAATTCCGCCAACGGCCGAGCATTCTCCAAACTTTGGCCTATACTCATCTTAGTTTCAACATTTTTAACATGTGGAATGACTCGTCTTACCCCAAGAAGTGGTCATTTAATTTCTTGTATGGTCGGTTCATCCTCCTTGAGCTCTGGTTCATCTTTTTCAAAAATTTCAGGAAGCGTCTCGGACTTGCTTCCATCATTTTGCCTCACCCGACATCTTTTTCCCAATCTCGTCGTACTCTTTCTCCATTGCATACCTTTTGTAAGATTTGTGCAACTTCTCTAATCGTTTTCTCCATTAAATTACCTCCTGCACACATACTTACAAAACAGACAAAATTAGGGGTTACTGAAAAATAAAATGTATGCAACATCACATCACCGGAAAATCCCAAGTTTGGGCCTTGCTCGAGTAGCTCATTAAATCGGTCCCATGCTTCATCAATCCCTTCATCCTTTTCTTGCTTCAAATTGAACACTTGCCTCCCTAAATATTGTATCTTGCTTAGGGGAAAAAACTTTGAGCAAAATTTCTTTGCAAGTTCATCCCAATTTCCCTTCGCTTCAATGGATGCAATTGTGTACCATCTATGCGCTTCATCTTTAAGAGAGAATGGAAAAAGATTCCACTTGAACCAAGTGGCCGGAACTCCTTTTTATCGCACCGTGTTGCATGTCATCGTGAATTGCTTAAGGTGTCAATATGGGTTGTCGTCCTCCAATCCTTTAAAAGGGTTTGTCGCCACTAACTCGATGATTTAATGCTTCAATTCGTAGTTGGTTGTAGCAAGCATCAAATCTGATTTTTGCATTTCAAGATCCTCCATTGATGGCAATGCTAATTCCCTTAGCGACATTTCTTCGTTATCCAATGGTGAGGCGAACAAATCCATCTAGGCACCGAAAATAAAAAGAAAAACACAAAAAAGTTCTACACAAAGGTTAAGTGTTAGTGGGTTAGCAAAACTAACACAAAGTTCAAGCACAACAAACTAACTTGTTCCCCGACAACGGCGCCAGAAAAGCTTGTTGACGGCCCTTAGGCGCGTCAATTCATGAACCGCAAGCGCACAGATCATTGGTAGCTTTTCTCTTAGAGTATCCCCTAAGGTTTATCAATCCATGGAACAAGTGGGATGTTGGCTCTTACTTTGTGCTAATCTTACTAAGTAAGCAGGTAATATGGTTGTGTAGAGAGATGACAAACTAAACTAGATTAATCTAAGATCAAACTAAGTAACAAAGGTTGATACAAGAGAGAAATAAAGATAGATAAGTGTTCCCTCCCTAGGGTCTAGGTTCTCATGAATATGCATCTACTACACAAATGGGTGTTGCCTTCAATAGCATCATAGCGGTTATGTGCTCGCTTGGTCTTTTCCCTCTTGCATACTGTCACTACACAAGAAAAGTCAACCATCTCGCTAACACATCCATGACAAAGCATACATAGCATTAAGCTACAAACCCTACTGAGGACATATGTTGATCAAGAACAAAGCGCTCACATAGGTAAATATAGCATTGCAATGACATAGACCATTAAGCATTGATAGGCATAATGTGCATGTACAGATTACAAATCATAGATCCATCTAACCCTAGGGACAAATGGAGGCATTACCCCATGATCTTACAAGGATTGAAGCACAAGGGGGTGATGGAGACTCCGAGGAACGTCGTCACCGAAGATGGCGGCGTGATGAAAGAGAAACCCTCTAGGCCAACGGCTTGAGGGCTCCTTGATCTCCTTTGCCGGCGTTGATTGTCGCGGTGAACTCATCTAATCTCTCTTCCTCTCTTCCTTTTGAGGGCGCCTAGGGGGTTGTATTTATACCCTAGGGGAGCCTTGGGGCGTGCTCCACCTTCCCTGATTTTTCTTATTCACAGCCCTGCCTTCCTGATGTCATATCTCCCATGTCCGGACTCCAAATAGGGTGAACTCAGATTCTAAATTGTGTAGCACGAAATTACCTCCAACTTTGATACTCATGAGTTTCCTTGAAAATGAAGGTAAGATCCCCAAACCAGCACTGGAAGATAATCTGTCTGATTCCGGAGTCCTCTGCGTAGCATGCATTTCGGGGGCCATATCTCCTAGCTCCATATTCCAAATTATGCTTTCCATATATCCAAATTGAAGATCTCGACGATGGATACAACTTTGGTATTCAACATTTTATCATTAGAGGCTATTTAGATCTCTGAATCTGCACCAAAAAATCATGCTGTCCTGGGCTGCGTGAATATCTCTGAGATTGCCTTGATCTCATGGATAACTTTCCAAATCTTCAATTCCTTCATGATTAAGTTTCTCTGGCCCAAGGTTCATTGAATATGGACACCTAGGACCATGGGTTGGGCTCCCTCCGCTAGGCTCAATTCCTTTGGGCTTGTAGTTAGTTTTGGGCTTTGAACATAAATGCCCCAAATTGGGCCATTTTCCTGCAAAAACACAACATGCTCCAAAACACAACACATATATGAAAATGTGGTTATTTTAAGTGCCAAGTGGCGGGTTAGTATATGAATTGGTCTAAAAACACCACCTAAAAAGCACTAAAAGTGTACCACTAACGACCGTCAACATTTATCATTTTCAATAACTCTCCGAAACCCTTGTGAGACAAGCCATTAGTTGTCTTCCATTGCAACAGTTCTGGTGTGGTACCCAACTTTTTCTGGTCCTCGTTGCAATCGGGGTACAACAATGTTTTGTGGTCCTCCAACAAACGCTTGATCTTCTCCTGCTCTTTCGCATTTTCACAGTCTTTCTCTTCATCACGAATCATGCCACCTAAGGCATCATCATCCTCATCTTCTGCAACTGCTTCACCCTCGTCCATTGCAACATCATCTGCAAAGACACCGTATCCACAAAACACTCAATTACTCAAAACATAGAGCATGAAATAGACCATTCTAATGGTCAAAAGAGAGAGGATGAAGTTGCTAACCTTCTAGCGGACTTGGATTGCAAAATCTCCAAAAGTTATGGAAAAATCGGGCATGACCTCCCCGAATCCGAACTCAATGGAGGATGAAGAAATGAGCCATGGCTCGGGCTGGGGGAGGAAGAAGGGGCTATATACGCAGAGCCTCATTGGTACCGGTTGGTGAGACCAACCCGTACCAATGGGGCTCTTATTGGCACCGGTTGGTGCCACCAATCGGTACCAAATGGTCCGCGGCTCATAGGTACCGGTTTTTGGCACCAACAGGTACCTATGTGAGCCCATTGGTACCAATGTGCTCGCAATTTTTCTAGGCGTTGGACCCGGTACCAATGGCGAGTTTTCCAGTAGTGATAGTCTGCCTGATATGTTCGTGGTATCCATAAAAACCTCAATCTGGTATAGACATCTGACTGTTATTCACCTTTACATATTGTAAAGATACTAAATATTCTTAATCAATAAATTTTATATATACCTTCATTCATAAAAGAGATTAAAAATTCAGAGATTGAAACTAAACATCAGGCAACCCTACTACCAAAGCTAGGCGGCATTTAACTCCCTTACAAAAATGATTTGAGAGAAATATACAAAAATTGATGGCAACAACTCAAAGCCAGATAGGACCAAGAGACTGGGATGAAAAGGGAGGAGAGGGAGAGCACAAGAGATAAACAAATATTCATACCTTTTTAAAGGTTATGAATATATCCAACTTTGTAACGAAAATGGCCCTATGTGCCATTTACATTGTGATTTTGGTGATTGAATGACAACATAATCTTTGGGACTAACATGTTTGTTAAGTAATTTACGTAGAAAATTACGTCCAAGAATGATTCCAAAGTAGAGCAAAAAACCAGAGATAGTCTTATTTTGAAGTATTTATACGTTGTATTGGCATATGAAATCATGGAAAGGGCTTGAGTTGATTGAATTAGATAAGCCCGTAAAGTTTGTACACGGCGTATTAAACACCGATGCACGGCGTACAAACTAGAAGCATACGGCGTGTAGAGGCTGATCAAGCAAAGCAAGAAGAATCTACACGGCATATGATACGGCGATGCACGATGTACAAGTTGGAAGCATACGGCGCTTGAAGAATTCAAATGAAGGGCATCGGCGTATGGTCCGGTGTTACTGTGCCCATGAAGGGCGGATGATACGGCGTTCTAGGCATGGGCAAGTTCAAGTTAGGGTCAGCAACACCCTACACGGCGTATCATACGCCGACCCTCGGCGGATTAACAACGTATAAGTTACACAGAGACGATGTCAAGGGAAGATGGAAGAAAAGGCACAGCGTATGATTCGCCAGTCATAGGCGTACAAGTTCAGAAGCATATGGTGTGTGCAGGTAGCTGTTGGAAAAGAAATTTGACCGTTAGAAAAAGCACACGGCGTATTATCCGCCGATGGGGAAAAAGCACACGGCGGAACATACGGCATTCACGGTTTCTGTGCAGTTTTTGCATAACGGCTAGTTGAGCCCCTTGGGCTATAAATACCCACCCCATTCGGCCATTTGGAGTTGCTGAAGTCCAGAGAAGTTCATCTACACCTACAAGATATCCAAGCCACCATTTATACTACATTCTACATCCATAGTGATTGAGAGAGCTAGGATAGGCCTAGTAAGTGAAAGAGCAAGGTGTTGAGCCTTGTGCTTGGTTCTAGAGTGAACCAACATTTGTAATCTCGGTGTGCCGGCCCCTTGGAGTCTTGGTGACTCGCCAGTAAGTCTTCGACCCTCCGGCTTGGTGTGGAGAGACGACGACAACATTGTGCGGGGGAAAAGGAGATCCCCTTCCTTGGTGGAGAAGCTCCGTAGTGGAGGCGGCGTCAAGATCTCCGGGAGAGTAGGTTGATAAGAGCAAGGTCTTGATGACTTTCTCATCATCCCTCTTGGGGAGCCTTTGTGGAGAGCTCAAGGCCTTGACCGGGAAGAAGACTTGGCGACCGGGAGCATATCCTTTGTGGAGCTCCAACGTGGAGTAGGCATAAGCCGAACCACAGGATAAATCTTCGTGTCAAGTTTGCATCCCTCCAACCCTTTAAGCTTCCGCATTTCATACTTGCAACTTGTGTGTCTTTACATTTCTAGAGTAGTATCTTGATAGGAGTGGCTCTAGGTTGCAAAACTCTTTGGGTCGGTGCAAACACTAGAAGAAAACCTTAGTTGCATATCTAGATAGCTTGTCTTAGTTTCATATTATGCGATTAGAAGGCATGTGGTAGGTTAAGTTTTTAGAAAGCCTAATTCACCCCTCCCCCTCTTAGGCTATCACGGGCATCGATTCCTTTCAAGTGGTATCAGAGTCAGGACACACATCTTTCACAAGAAACACCCATTCAATTGGCAATTTGTGAAACCGACTCATTTGAATCGGTTAGGCTTCACCGCATAGTGAGTTAGCTCGCTGGGGAGAGGATGAATCTCTTAGGAATACCTCCACATTTTGATGGCACGGGGTTTCAAAGATGAAAGTTCTCATGGAAGCTTTTCTTCAAGCAAAGGGGCTTGATGTTTGGTGTGTGACTAGTGAAGGGAGAAAAAGTGACTCCAAAGGTGAAATGCAACATGATTCTACTTCTAGGAGCATTTTATTGTCCTCACTTAGTGATGATATTTTCAATCATATATTCGCATGCAAAAATGCTCATGAGTTGTGGAAAACTATTCTTGAGAACTGAAGGCACAAAGGATGTGGCAAATGAAAAATATCATGTTCTCAAGGATAAGCTCAACAACTTTAAGCAACTTGAGCATGAGGATGTGCAAACAATGTACTCATGCCTAACCATGCTTGTGAATGAGATAAATTCTTTAGGTGTCAACGACATTGACGACATGGGCATCATTTGGTTGATCCTACATTGCCTTCGCAAGCCGGACTATGATGTGGTGATAGCCATTCTGTATGAGAAGGATCTCACCAAGTGCACACCAAATCAAGTCCTCAACAAGGTGATGGCTTTTGAGCTAAGAAATGGAATCAAGCCAAATCCAAGATCTTCTTCACCTACTCAAAGCATTGCTCTTGCGAGCAACCAAGAGAAGAAGAAGAGCAAGAAGAAGGAGGAGAGCTCAAGTGAAGAGGAAGAAGAAGCCTCCTCAAGTGATAGTGATAGTGAAGAGATGTCCCCCGAGCTCCAAAGAAAAGTCAAGAAGTTGGTCAAGAGAATAGAGAAGATCAACTCGATGGGGTACATGGTCCACATCAAGGATGGGAAGCATCATCAACACATGATAATAAAAAAGATCAAATATGAGAAGAAGAGGAAGGAGAAGAAAGAGAAGGAGCTCAAGCATAAAGCCTTCACCACATTCGGAGAATGGGTGAGTGACGACACATTCAATGACAAGAGCTCCTCTCCCTCATCACACTTATGCCTCATGGCCAAAGGTATGGAAAGCGATGTAAGTGATGACTCCGATTCCGTCTCTGATGATGATTCCCCCGCTAAGCTTCTCACCTTAATTCATGAACAACAAAAAGGTCTTAAGAAATTAACCAAAGATAATAAGGCTCTCAATGATCTAAATGAACTCCTTGCTTCCAATTTCGATAAATTGTTATGCAAATACCAATTGCTTAGCAAGGAGCTTGAAGAACTCAAAATTGAGAGCCTTAACAATCAATCTAAGGACTCTTTGTTGAACTTGGGCCAAACTAATTCTTGTGTTATTCCTATCTCCAAGGTTGATGCCTCTACTTCTTGCATTGATTTAATTGATGAATCATGCTCACCCCTTGCAATGTGAAATGCTTTGAGAAAATTGTTGTAGAAACACTAGATGATCTCATTGCCAAGGAGAATGAAGAGCTCAAGCAAAAAATAGAGAGTCTTAGGCAAAGCTTGGCAAACTTGAAGGAAAAGAGCATTGGGAGTAATGTTCAACCTTCTCAAGATAACCGTGATGACATGGTGAACAAGCTTGAGAAGGGAGTAACCGTGACTTGCTTCAAGTGCTACAAGGAAGGCCACAAGTTCTATCAATGCCCACTTGTTAAGGGACACCCAAGAGTGAGAAGAAGAAGGCCAAAACCACCATCAAGAGCTCCCTCATCTACACCAAGCCCAACCGCAAGAACAAGATAAAAGTCAAGACCTATGTCCTAAAAAAGAATGCTAATGGCAAGGTTATTGCTAGCTCGGTTGGGAAGCCCAAGATGAAAGAGTGGGGATGGAACTGACCCATTTTGGTACCCAAGGAGGTCATCACCAACATGAAGGGGTCCCGAAAGGTTTGGATTCCAAAGGATACTTAAAGCCCAAGATTGGCTTCGGGGATTTGAAGGCTTGGTTGACAAGAAGAGGAGTAAGATCACATCAAGTAGCCAATCTTGCAAGATTGGACATCATTTGCCCGAATCCCCACACTAAGGTAAATAAGGTAATGGTATTGCAATTCAAATTCTTTGTCCATTTACCTTGCTAGATTTGCATGTGCTACCTTTCATATCCCTTGGTTTCATGAGCTATCTCTTGTAATATCTAGTGTTATTATCATATGGTAAGTTGTTTGTGCCATGCACTCTAACCCATGAGCAACTTACATGGTTTGCAAAGTTGTGTAGGTTTTCTACACTTAGTCACTTCATGGTGCACGAACTTCACAAGGTATGAATTGAGTACCATGACCATAAGCTATAAGCTTATCTACCCATTTGTTGTTCAAAATAATGTGCATACATTTGATAGTGATTCAAACACTAAATGCACACATTTAGGGAAAGCTTAGCTTATGGATTGTGATTTTGGAGACTAGCTTGTTGATCATGCTTATTCTTATTGTCTCCTTATGCCGTGTAATATCATACTTAGAGAAAATGTGCTTCACTCACAATGTGATCTTACAACTCTATATGTATGATTATAGAAAATTTGTGCTTACATGCATATTGAGCCATGACCTATCGAGTTTATAATCGTCATATCTAAGTTCATAGGCTATGTGCTCATACATTTCTATTTGGTTAAGTATCACACTTGTTTTCCCATGACATCTACTTTCAAGTTATACTTGACTCACTCCGTAGGCTACTAACTCCCTATGAGCTATGATGTTTTTGATAGGCCCTTTTAGGTGATTTGATTCCAAAGGGGGGAAGTTTGGATCAAAGCAAGTTTAATGTACAAGACCTCATGAGATAGGGGGAGAAGCCATGAGAAAGGGGGAGGACACATGTAGGGGGAGAAGTCGTGAAGGAGATGTTGGACTTAGGGGGAGGCCACACCCATGGTGCTACTTCAAATAATATGGGGGAGATTGTAAGGAAGTTGACTCCCTAATCCAATGAAAAGTGTGGTAAGCATTCAAGCAAGCGTAAGTGCTCAAACTTGGTCAATTTTCGCATATTTCATACTTGCTTTGATTGTGTTGTCATCAATCACCAAAAAGGGAAGATTGTAACGAAAATGGCCCTACGTGCCATTTATATTGTGATTTTGGTGATTGAATGACAACATAGTCTTTGAGACTAACATGTTTGTTAAGTAATTTACATAGAAAATTACGTCCCAAGAATGATTCTAAAGCAGAGCCAAAAACAGGAGAGTCTTATTTTGAAGTATTTATGACATGGTATTGGCATATGAAATCATGGAAAGGGCTTGAGTTGATTGAATTAGATAAGTCCGCAAAGTTTGTACACGGCACATTAAATGCAGATGCACGGCGTACAAACTAGAAGCATACGACATATAGAGGAGGCTGATCAAGCAAAGCAAGAAGAATCTACACGGCGTATGATACGGCGCTGCACGACATACAAGTTGGAAGCATATGGCGCTTGAAGAATTCAAATGAAGGGCATCGGTGTATGGTCTGGTGTTACTGTGCGCATGAAGGGTGGATGATACGGCGTTCAAGGCATGGGCAAGTTCAAGTTAGGGTCAGCAATGCCCTACACGGCGTATCATACGCCGACCCTCGGCGGACTAACAACGTACAAGTTACACAGAGACGATGTCAAGGGAAGATGGAAGAAAAGGCACAGCGTATGATCCGCCGGTCATAGGCGTACAAGTTCAGAAGCGTACGGTGTGTGCAGGTAGCCGTTGGAAAAGAAATCTGACCGTTGGAAAAAGCACACGGCGTATTATCCACCGATGGGGAAAAAGCACACAGAGGAATATACGGCGTTCACGGTTTCTGTGCAGTTTTTGGATAACGGCTAGTTGAGCCCCTTGGGTTATAAATACCCCACCCCATTCGGCCATTTGGAGTTGCTGGAGTCCAGAGAAGTTCATCTACACCTACAAGACGTCCAAGCCACCATTTATACTACATTCTACATCCATAGTGATTGAGAGAGCTAGGATAGGCCTAGTAAGTAAAAGAGCAAGGTGTTGAGCCTTGTGCTTGGTTCTAGAGTGAACCAACATTTGTAATCTCGGTGTGCCGGCCCCTTGGAGTCTTGATGACTCGCGGTAAGTCTTTGACCCTCCGGCTTGGTGTGGAGAGGCGACGACAACATTGTGCGGGAGAAGAGGAGATCCCCTTCCTTGGTGGAGAAGCTCCGTAGTGGAGGCGGCGTCAAGATCTCCGGGAGAGTTGGTTGATAAGAGCAATGTCTTGGTGACTTGCTCATCATCCCACTTGGGGAGCATTTGTGGCGAGCTCAACGCCTTGACCGGGAAGAAGATTTGGCGACCGGGAGCATATCCTTTGTGGAGCTCCAATGTGGAGTAGGCATAAGCCGAACCACGGGATAAATCTTCATGTCAAGTTTGCATCCCTCTAACCTTTTAAACTTCCGCATTTCATACTTGCTACTTGTGTGCCTTTATATTTCTAGAGTAGTATCTTGATAGGAGTGGTTTTAGGTTGCAAACTCTTTAGGTGGGTGCAAACACTAGAAGAAAACCTTAGTTGCACATCTAGATAGCTTGTTTTAATTTTATATTTTGCAATTAGAAGGCATGTAGTAGGTTATGTTTTTAGAGAGCCTAATTCACACCCTCCCCCTCTTAGGCCATCACGAGCATCGATTCCTTTCAAACTTCAAATTAACAAAATTCATGCAAGAAGAGCCGGCCGTTGGCCACAGCAGTCGTGAACACTAACTATCCGTCCCTAGCAAACTCGTTGTGCCAATGTGACGGATTATCGCAAGGACGGTCATTTGTGGACCTTCACTGCCATTTGTACTGACGGTCTGTGTTATGACGCGCCACTAATTACCACTGAGTCCTACTGTCCTTCAAAATGCTGGTGGGCCTGTAGACTCTGAAGGCACTATGATGCATGTGTGCGTGGATGGATGTTTTCTATGAGTTGTTATGTATATGGATTGAAGTTGGCAGTATTTATATTATTTTTCGTGAGCATATATGTGCACTGACTGCTCGTGAACCTGAACTCTTACACATGACAACCTTGACCAGCAGATCTTCTCTAGAGCCAACAGCACACCAGCGCAATGAACTCTTACACATGACAAAGAAGAATGTTAGTGGTGCAAACCGTGCAATACCATAGTAAAATGTCCGCGTATTATGCTAGTTCCTGGTGTCTTCTATTCCTAATATAAACCGAAAATAATTTTGTGTGCCTCGCCCCCTTCACAACTGCACCTCCCCTTCTCTTTTTTATCTGTTGTATGCTGCTCTTATTAGGAGAACCAATGCAAACTTATATGTAGAATGGAGAGGTAGGAACGATAGTGCACCAACCATATACGGACATAGTTGTATTTATTTTGAACGTGAGTACGTGACTGTATTTATTTTGCACTCTATAAATCTATGAACGTGTTTGGTTCAGCAAAATGTACGATTACGGGTGCTATCAGATACCCTTACACACGTTTGTTCCGATGTCCTCCGCAATCCGTTAACATGTAATCGGACTAGTGTTTTGCGCGCGCCCATGCGCGCGTAGAGCCTTTTGCAACTCTACCAATGTAAAAGGAAGCCGTTGTTGCAACGTAAAAACAATATATCCCAGCAATATAATCTCTTTGTCATGGGAAAAATTCAAGACTCGTTTGAAAAATCATGTTTCACGAGAGTCAATTCCACTGTGCATACAAACCAAATACATTCTACATAGCTAGTAGACAAAGGAACAGAATGCTTCAAGGTATAAACATTTCTTATCTACATTGCATTCCATTTTGCTCAAAGCATCACCCCACTACACAACACTGGCATATTTACATTTCTTTCTTAGCAATGTAATTGTTTACTTGAAATAGCACTAAAATATTTCTGCCATCTGTTCGTGTGTAGGGCTAGTAGAAACAACCATTATAATACCACTTGGATTATAAAAGAAAGAGAAACATAGTAAAATAACATTGGTACTTCGAAGGTCACATAAAAGCGATAAACCTGACTAATGGGGAAAATTTTGGAGCAACAAAAGAATCTCATAGACGACTTCTTTGCACTTCACAATACTTAGAAACAAGGTAAATATGAGCTCTATAAGGCACGTGAAAATCTGAAGAAGCTAATCTATAATAAGAACTTTGGATTGCCAAACTGAAATTGACACCATGCAGAAAACTATCTAAAACTGAGTATAACTGTCAATTTAGGGAAGAAGCATATTTTTTTTAAAAAAAAAATTTGAGACCACATCACCGTTCTTAGCACGAGCTGGTTGCATAAAAACCAATTTAGAATTAGAGCATATCATGGGGCATCTGTTTATGTTATGATCCAAACATATTTAAACTACAATCACTATATGTTCGGACTGCCTTAGGATTACAGGAAGATCTAACTTAATTAGTACATATCTGGAACAGACTCCAACTCTGGTAACTGTTTGCTGGCAGTCTTCACATGAACAAATAGATGCAGAGCTTTAACCTTGCCACATGACACAGCAGGATGTATAAGTTCAGTTTGAAATAGATCCGAGCTACTAAGTACACCATGAACTGATAACATCAAATTATTCAAATGACCCAAGTGAAAGTCCAGTTCAGTAGAGATATTGTACCTGTTAAGCTGTGTAAATGGTGATGACAGGGAGATAAGCATTTGAACAAAAAAAAAAACAACATTGGTAGGTATTCTTGCATGAGCAGGTAGAGTAGAAGAAACCGGGCTAACCTTTATCTTGATAGTGCTATTTGGTGGTAGAGTACTTTGGGATAGTTGGTTCATAAGCGCACTGCTACTACTGTTTCCAATCTAGCATCCATCATCCAACATGTACTGCTGAATCACAAATTCACAATGCCCCTACCTCGCTTTACTAACAGACTGACCATTGTGAATAAAGCCACTTCTGTTGTATCCATCAGCTGAGGTTGCCTATTTCACAACAATATTTGTATCAGCTAAGTGACAAAAAATGGTTTCATGACAGGGCTACAAATATGTAGCCAGAGATGAAATAGTTGCATCCAATTATGTTAAAAACGAGCTGCAAAATAGTTACATCCAAATATGCTAAAAACGAGGTGGTATATTTTCACATATATGCTATTGACACTGCGAACTAACCTTCAACTATATGCTATGACATCTTCAGCTCAAGGTCGCTTGACCTGATCAACATGGTTTCTTCTGGTCCAACTCTGAATACAACACATAGAAAGAGCAATAGATTTAATGGCTGTCTGGTTGGAGCTTTAGAGTAATCTGTGTCCGTTATTCATAACAATCGAAATAGATTGTACCTTTCCATGGAGATGTTAGTAGGAAGATTGGCTGATGGCATGTCACTCTCAATAAATATTTCCACCTTATACTCGACCCTTAAGCACAACTGGTGTAAAACTCAGAGAGCACAAGAAGATCCAAGTTTCAAAGGGATACTTAACATTCTCGCAAGCCTTTTGAATGCCCATGCACAGATCATACAACCATAGGACAGTTTACAGATATTATCACCACTCAAGACCTGAATTAGTGAGCAAATTAAGATAGCACAGATTCTGGAAGATGGTAAAAAACATATATCACATGATAAGCCGGTATCCATGTAACAAGAATGGGAATTAACATTGAGCAGCGTACCATAGAATAGGCAACTTAGAGAGCTTTTTATCACAATCACTATGAAAAGATGTTACTCTCGTTGCCACCTATAGAAATAAAACAGAACAGCACTCATGCACAGAAAATGGAAAAAAAAAGCCCTGCATTGACAACAAAGTATCACTATCTTGAGTTGAAAAGGGATACTCTTTTTTCTCGAGCTGCTGGGGCAAAAGATGGTATAAACGACAAGAAGGCAAAGTAGGTCTCATCAACCCTGAACCAGGATCTCCTGAGCTATGCAGGTAAACTCTCACTATGTAGTGATATCCTATATATTGCTCAAGTCAGTTGGTAAGGCAAACAACGGTCCAAAATGCAAGAAAGCAAAACAAGTCCTGCTGGTCCTGAAGGATCATAACAGGAGTACAGCATCTAAGGCATGTCTCCAGCATTGCGCATGTGAATTAGTAGGGTGCAATGATATGATATGGACAAAACAAAAAATCCTCTGAATGAATCCAGTTTGTAAGAACAAAAATCCTATGAATGAATCCAGTTTGTAAGAAACAACAACACCAGCATTGATAACCTAATCGCAGTAGTGGTGGCACTTAAATTAATTTCATCCTGTGAACATATCTCAGCAAACAGCACTCTGAAATTGAACCACACCTTATTAACATGGAACCAGCCATATGATCCTGAATTAACACAGAATTCCTGTAAAAGCTGCATACATGAAACTCAGTTATGAAAAAAATCCATCAACAACCAAATGCATCAAAAGTTTAGAAGGGAGCAGCCTGAACACTATACATCAGGAGCATGAATAGGGCTTTTGTTTATGCGTGAGTAGCAATCAGTATCAGGACTAACCATTTAAATATTAGCCAACACAATTGTTTTAGTCTAAGATACGATGTTACTTGAATTTGCATCATAAAACTTAAGGGAGGACACTACTAACCTAGAAAGACTCCAATAATTAGGTACAGACTAAGTGTGTTCTCAACGGAAAGTATGTATGTAGTGTTTCTAAAATGACATTTCCTAAACATAAATTCCAGTAGTAATAGGCAGCTGCTGATGCAAACTCACTGGAAAGCAAGCTCTTAAGATGTAAGGAAAAGAAAATTTGCACTGTGAAGTAAATAAGAGTTAAAGAGACTTGGCCTAACATATTGTGAAATAATTTTAATGATTTCTAGGCAGTAAGCAGCCCTTTACAAATCCATAATCCATATAACATTAAAAGGTGGAAGTCTTGGGATATAAAGCAGTCATGTTCCACCTTTTCTACGAAAAATAGCCTTATGGCACATCCTAAAGCTTATTGTAAACCGAAAGTTGAAGATGGAATATATGCGCATGTCTCTCATTCTCCATGTAAAAGCAATAACCAATCGAGCTCCAGGCAAACAATGACCTTGATAAAAAGAAAGGCTTGGTGACCTCGAGAAGCTGGCTGATGTGGATCTGGATTTGCTCCTCTTGCATCGGGTTACCTGTCCAAATTAAATCCATGCCGAATACAATAGGAACACAAGCGTCGTCTGCATAATACACAAATCCCTTATTCGTAACTATTCTACTTATCTCATTGTACAATATGGGCATATACAAACTGCATGACAAACCTTTAAGATGGCTTCCTCGATATTTTTTCTCTTTTGGGTCTGAGAGCAAAAACTGTACCTCGGCTTAATCCTAGTGACCGATTAGCATCCACTGGATCATAGCCACGAGGATCCAAAACCTGATTAGGCACATGGGAAGCAGCAGCCCCATTTATCACTCCTACTGGCCATTTCATTTGTGCATTCTCGCAAGGGCAAGGGACTCGATTTAGACCAGAGCGACTTCCATACATTGATTACAGATTCAATTTTTGATTGGGAAGGGGCTGCACTGTGTCTCAGCGAGGACTTGGGAGGCATGGAGGGGAGGACACAGGACAGTAATAGGAAAGAAAGCTGACCTGCGAGGAAGTAGATCTTTGGCACCATCGCAACCTAGGAGGTGGAGACTACGCAGCTCCGCCGCCGTGCGGCCACTGCAGCGCCTCCGCCCGCCTCCCGATTCCATTGGCCGCCGCCGCCGCCGCCATGTGGCCGCTGCTGCACCTCCGGCTGCTGGCCGCCGCCGCCGTCCGCCCGCCGGCGTAAGCCACCCGGTCTGCGCCCACGCCGCCTGGGACGTCGTCCGCCCGTATCTGCCTGCGGTGGAAGGGGAGGAGCGACACGAGAGGGAGTAGAAGGGGTTTTTTTTACCGTGCACATCGAAGATGAGAGAAAACGACAGGTGGGAGTAGAACGGAGGAGACGCGTCGCTTCGCGACCCTTCGAGCGAATCCAGCGCCGACGCGTGGCCTCACGGAGAAACAAAGTGACAGAGCAACGGCAGCCAACAGATGTGCATCGGAGGGCCCAAAAAATTTTCGCCGACGTGGATAAGCCGCCCGGCCGCCGAGCCCGGCGGTTTTAAAGAGATCTCATCTCATACCCGACTATCTACGATCCATTCCCCACTCCCTCCCCAGTATCCATCTGTTACCGCCGCCCCCGAGACCCCCCGACGCCTCCCTCCAGCAGCGTCATTTTCTTTTTTTCTTTTTCTTCCCCATCGCTCCATCTCCTGCAGCGCTGAGGCCGCCGCCGCTCCTTCTCCACGCGAGCAGCTTCGCCGGCGACCACACGACGGTGATTCCTTGCGCCTTCCACCTCTCGCCTCCTCTCTCCCTGGTATACATACACAAAGCAATCTCTCTCCTTACCCTAACCCTAGTCTCGGTTCTTTCTTCAGGCAACCGCAAGATCCATCGGAGGAGAAGCACGAGGACAGGAGGAGGAGGAGCACGCCCACCATCTCGACGCGCAGCACCATTGCTCCCTAGATTGGTGAGTCCTGCCTCTCTTCTTCCCCATGCGAGATCTCTCCCCCTTCTCCCATGTCTCTCAAATCCCCTTCTTGTTTGATGTTCTGTGTAGACTCAGTCATCAGATTTCTTGAATCCTAGGTCTAGGTGATGATGTGGTTCATATCATGAGATGGATCTGTGGATTGTATGCTCTTTGCAGTTAATTCTGAATTTTTTTTGCTTGTTTTCCTGAATTAGATTGGCCAAGTACAAGAGGTCCAAGATCCGGTGTTGTTGGAATTTTTTCTCTCTTGAAAAAGAAGTGTTGTTGGTTTGAGAAAAAAGTGTTCTAGGAGGTTTCTTTGAAGCTTGGGTTGAATTTTATTTTTCTCCTAAAAGTTCAGTGTGAATAAAAATTTGAAATGCATGTAAATTATATTATTAAACCTGTCTATTCAGAATGTGCTGTTGGTGAGTGACTAATGACAAGCAGTGCAGCATCTGCACATAATTTTCAGAATAGGTCAGTGTTGTGCAGGGGTGAATCCATGAATAAAAGATAGGGGGGGCTGAACTAAACATAATTTCCTTGTGTGATCTGTGAATTTTGCTTTATAACCTGAGGTAATGGAGCTGATAAAGGAAGGGGAACAATTGTGCAAAACTTAGAGCTCAGTTATTGTCTGTACGCTCAAGCACAGAACAATCGACAAATCAATAGATACCGACAAATCAATAGATACTTGTGTTCTAGACTATACTTGTGTTCTGTCAAACTGGTGCCATTGTAGGCAACTTGAGTAATTATGTTGGTGACAAATCAATTATGTTTGCATTTTCCGTCGCAAAACAAAATAGGCATTTATGTAACAATTATTTTACTTCCATCTGTTGCGGCAGCATTATGGCACGTCTTCCTTTGTCCACAAGAACTAGAAGAAGGAACATGGCCTTTAGAAATATGTTGACATCCATCATTTCATGTACTACTATATGTGGTTCCTCCTTGCAATGGTATATAAAAGGAGGTGTTTGAAAATTGAGCAAAGGATAAAAAGAATAGAACAGAGGCATGTGCGATTGTCCCAACTAATTCGTGACAGTGATGCTACTTGTATTAGTCAGCTTCGCATGGATAGAAGGACATTTTACACTTTGTGTGAAATGCTTAGTGATGTTGGCGGGTTGAAAGCCACACGGAATATGATGCTAGAGGAGATAGTGGCTCAATTCCTCTACACACTATCCCATCATTTGAAGAATTCAACAATTAAGGAACTTTTCTTCCGAAGTGGTGAAACAGTTAGTAGACAGTTCAACTGTCTTTTAGCCGTTCTAAAGTTACACCACTTGCTGCTTAAGACCCCAGAACCTATACCGGAGAATAGCACAGATGATAAATGGAAATATTTTAAGGTAATTTGCTTCTCAAGTGGTTTTCTTTTCTAGAAAAAATATGATTAAAAAGCGACTATGTGACGCCTTGTTTTGTGGTTGTGGTTTCTATTTGTAGAATTGTTTGGGAGCTTTAGATGGAACCCATATAAAGGTAACAGTTCCAACTAAACTGAAAGGAAAGTATAGGTCGAGAAAAGCAGATATTGTGACAATAATTGAAGTCAAGTCTGTAATTGAAGGCAAGTCTGTGTAGTGTTATTCATATGCTTGTTCTTTCACAATAATTGAAGGCAAGTCTGTGTAGTGTTATTTGCACTATCTTTTTTTTTTCCTTATCTTGTTAAAATGGAAAGGAGCTGGCAAACTGAATCGAACTGAACCTGTCTGTAGTGTTATTACTGACTTGAATAAAACTATTGAGGCTGCAACAACATTCCTTTGTCCTTGTACTGCAACAACAGTACAAGGTTTCAGAGCAGAGAACATCTGTATTCTATCTAGGCTTTGGTTCTATAGAAGATTTTGGGGGTGCCCCGGAGTTCACCTGTGGGGGAGGGATAGCATGGTTGAGCTGATAATCCCATAGGGAATTTGCAGAGTCCTTTACTGCTGTATTGTGGTGCTGGTGTATCAAATGATTGACTCCAAGGTTTGTTTCTTCAGTTTTGAGTGGGGCAGTTTGTTTGATTAGAATAGGACAGGGACTCCGATTTCCTTTCTTCTTCCGTTCCTTAATTTTTTCAGTAAATAGTCTATTATGGTGGTTGTTGCAAGAAACCAAATCTGTAACATCTATTAATGATGTCATCAATGTTTTTGTAGTATATCTAGCTATTTGTATGTCACAGGAGTTTGCTAATCTTGAGCACAAACATTCTGTCAGTTATTGGTTATAGAAGTAGCCTCTGATTGAACATGCTTGCTGAATAAATATACCATTCTTTATAGAAAATATGACAGCTCATACCTTAATTTATTGCTTTTTTGTATAGGAGGAGAGAAGGCGAACCAGATAGAAGGTGGAACTACATAGGGTGTTATCTTCAGTTTGGAGGCACTTTGCCATGCTGAGTACTCAACAATATGCTGATTTGGGATGTCTGTCAGTGTGTTTGATTTACCCTTGTCATGTCTTGAGTTGAATCAATTATTTTAAGATAATTAAACTCATTATGTTACGGTGATCTGGTTAGTGTGTTGTTGAGAGAGCATACACTGTTTTAATTTTGTGTTGGTTAGTGTTCCCTGTCCTGAAGAATATTTAAATTTCAAAAATTGCCTTTTCATACCAGAGCTGCATAGCGTGAACCAAACAGCTGTAATGATATTAAATCCCGTTACCACACCCAACCAAATAAAGTCTGTAGTCAGCGATCTCACCACCAAAACCCCTGTGACCTGATTCCATTACCCTTTACGTTACCCGACCGTGAACCAAACGCTATCTATGTGAGACCGACACATTGGAGCAACAATTTTATTCTGCAAAATATTTTGTAATGGTTTCTTGGACAATGACCGTACATAGTGATTATCCCAGAGTCCCATTGGTACTACTCTCCAACAGGTTTAGCATGAACACAGGCTTTTGAGCAGCACAGAATGAATATCTTCATCATATTTTCGTTTAGTTATTTATATTTACACATGGATGTGGCGCATGGAGGCATGACTTAAGATTTTGATGTTCAAATCTTTCATCTATACCGTGTAGCCTGCAGCTTGCCATAGTTTAGTTTCGTAATTCTACCGGTATTGACTATTTGACTCTGATAATTTAACAATGAATTATCAGTAAATTATTCACTTGTCGCTTCAATAGAAGTTGACATGATTTTTCTGCTAAATTAATCATGAGATTTTTTCCGGTGCTTGAAAATTTTAGGAGCCATTAATAGGTACAGATCTGACGGTTAAAACATCCAAGAACCAATTGAAAGGAACTAGGAACTGGATTGGATACGAGGAACTGAATTCGTAGACTCGGAAGTGATTTTTAAAAAATCACGAAGGGCATTATGGTATTTTCACATTAGCGCATTTAGCGTGAAGGCTGTGTTCAACTCACCAATGCCGCCGCCACCGCTGCCTCATCCTCCCCCGACACTCCGACAGGCCGCAGCGGGCGGCGCCGAATCGTACCCCTCGCATCATCCACCCGTTGGACCCGCAGCACCGAGGCCATAGATGGTGGATCAGCATGACTCTGTCTCTGTGCTGGTGGCCATCGTCAGGTCTCTCCGCGGGAAAGGGGGTCGGTGGCGAGGCCCTGGCACCCCGACGCATGCCAATCGTCTCTCCCATCGTTCGCCGTCCCATGCCCATGAACCCTCTCGCGGCCGTTGGCTTCGCACCTCTGACCTCCCTGAATGTCAGCGTCGGCGGCCATGTCGCTCGCGCATCGCCGGCGGCAAGATGCAAGACTTGCTAAGCTAGTTCGTTGGCGCGAGGGGCGGTGTCTTCCTGGCCCCAAGCTTCATTCGCCGATGGGATAACTGCTCCGATGAGTTTACAGATGGAAATAAGAGCTAATTAGGAATGGAATGGAAAAGGCTATACTATCCTTATTTACAGAAGGAACCGAAAAGAACTTGCTTTTTTCGATTACACGTGAGAAACGGCCGGAACCGGAGGTTCCGGCCAAGCACCGTAACAAGCCTCAATTAATCATGCCCCTTCAAGAGCTTGTGTCCGTAATTTTGGGCCTGTGTACAATACTATCAGCTGTCTCAATGGACCTGACGAAGGTCTGAATTAGGGGTACCCAATCAAGTCCTTAATCCGGGTCCTCACAATAATCCACCCCTCAAAAGCGAGAGCCGAAGATCCAATGCAAAGCGAACTCCCCATACCCCGACGACTCGGAGGCCGTCCGACGGGTCTCTGATTCGCCTGAGGAGATCTCCGCCTCCGAGTGGTTCTCCGATTCGCCCGAGGAGTTCTCCGCCTCCGAGTGGCTTCGCGGCTCGCCCGAGGAGTTCTCCGCCCCCGAAGAGCTCTCCGATTCGCCCGGGGAGTTCTCCGCCTCCGAGGAGTCTCAGGCTCTCCGGGTAAAACTACCCGGCCACGTCCCGGCCCATCCGGCGCCGTACCCACTTGGTACCCGCCGCGTCAGAGCATGATGGGCGTCCGTCCTTCGCCACGACAGCCACAGTAGCACCCGTCTCGTCCGAACAGGAACGCTACAGTTCTGAGAGGAACGCATGCGCAACACCGGGCGCCCAAGGACGACCCCAGGCGCCCATGGACGACACCTGGAACCCGAAGAGGACACCTGGAGTACCCGAAGGCCTCGAGCGAGTCAACCACGACCCGGGAACTACCCGGGAGCCTACCCGAGAAGACATTTACACCAACCACCCGGGATGTACGATCCCGGGTCCGGCGGGACGCCCACTCCGTCAACACCTGCTCCCTGTACGGCTCGGCGCGCGACGCCAGCTAAAGGCCTCGGGGCAGTGACTCCCCATGTAATTTTCTTCTTTCTTACCCCCCGCTCCCTTCTCTCCTTAAGGCTATAAAAGGGGACAAGGGGACACCAGTGGGGGGACAGACGGAGATCAGTTGAACATTCGGGCACAGCACGAACAGCACGCTCACTCGCACAGCACAGGGACTTGGGACCCTCTCCCTCTCCCGACCAGTTTGTACCCCCTACTACAGACTTGGACTTGAGAACATCGGCACACACTGGACGTAGGGTATTACTCTCCGGAGGCCCGAACCAGTCTAAACCCCCTGTCTCTTGAGTCACCATCCGGGCCCCGACGCGCGATCGTAGAAATTTACTTGCCGGCGGTAGAGAACCCCGACAGTTGGCGCGCCCGGTAGGGGCTTTTCGCGTGTCACGACACTTCACCAGGGCCCGGATGGCCCACAGTGGCGCCTCGCTGGCGCCCGGCGATCACCTACGGTTCGGCTCCCTCGACTTCGTCTTCGGTAAGTCGGTGGAGCCTATCATCGGGGCAACTTTCGTGCGCTCCAAGCTTGCCCGCGACGACGACAAGACGTTCCACGACGAGGGGCCCAAGCCCTCCCACGCCACGGCGGGAGCCGCCGCTTACGTCTTCGATCTGCTCGGTGGAGACCTCGCGGCCGCCCTGGGACGGAGCCCGTCCCAGGAACGCTTCCGCAATGTCTCCTACATGATCACCAACCTCGCCCTCCAGGTTGGAGGGCAGGAACAGCTCCCCTGGGACGAGTTCATCGACTGCTACAACGCCATGTACCCGGAGGGGCAGCCAGGCCTGCCGAGCGACCCGGCGGCCACCCGACACCGGCGGAGTCCGACCCCTGCGTCTTGCCAACTGCCAAAAGCACGGTGAGCGAGCAAAGACCGCACCCGCGGTTGACGTGGGTTCCGCCGAACTTCGACCCTTCTCGGGAATGCTTCATGTGTCACACCCCCGATGGGGATGTGCAGTCTGCCAGCAGTTCGACGAGGGACGGCGCCCCCGCGGCGCCACCTGCCAACGCCCCTGCGGCTCCGCCTGCCCGAGCCCCTGCAGCTCCGCCTGCCAACGCCCCTGCGGCACCACCGCCCAACGCCCCGGCGGACGATGCCCGGCGGGTCAGGCTACAGGAGCTCGATGAGGCCCGGCGTCAGATCGAGGCAGAACGCCAGCAGCTCAACCGCGAGCTCGGGAGAAACGCGGACGGAGGAGCCGCCCGCGCACGAGCCCGGGACGTGCAACAACGCATCATCAACGACGGTGGCAACGCCAACGACGCACCGGTCTTCAACCGGGCGTCCCAGAACCTTGCAGCGGCTGCTGTCCTACTCCGTGAGCACCCTGAACCAGCGGCGCCCGAAGATCGAAGGTTCCATCAGCAGATCCGCGCGCTCCTGGAAACTGCAGCAGTCCAACAGGCGGAAAGCTCCGCCTCACGCCAACGAGCTCCCCGGGAGCCCGATCATTCCGTACATCATCACGGGGCCACGACCGACGGAGGCGCTAGGCGACGGGACGAGCACCGTCAGCACCGCCCACGCCGAGCCTACAACAGGCGACGCGGGGGCCGCTACGACAGCGGCGAGGACCGGAGCAGGAGTGCGTCACCCGACCCCAGGGGGCCGCGTGCCTTTGGACCCCGCGTCCTCGGCGCTCAGGTCCCCCCGCGCTTCCGAGCTCCCACCACGGTGCCCAAGTACGACGGGGACACAAACCCCAGCGTCTGGCTGGAGGACTACCGGCTCGCGTGCCATGCGGGGGGAGCGCAAGACGACTACTTCATCATAAAAAGCCTCCCCCTCTACCTCGCCGACTCGGCCCGGACATGGCTAGAGCACCTCCCTGCGGGCAAGATCGACAGCTGGGCGCAGTTGCGCGATGCCTTTATTGGCAACTTCCAGGGCACCTACACTCGTCCCGGGAACCCCTGGGACCTCCGCAACTGCCTCCAGGCAGAGGACGAGACCCTGCGCGACTACATCAAGCGCTTCTCCAAGCGCTGCACCGAGCTGCCAAACACCGCCGACACCGACGTCGTCTCCGCGTTCCGGTTCGGAACCACCTGCGCGACCCTCATCCATGAGTTAGGGCGCAGGAAGCCACGAACCATCCGGGAGCTCCTCGACATCGCCACCGACTACGCCGATGGGGAGGACGCCGTCGCTGCAACCCTTGATCGGCCTCAGGGCAAGGGCAAGCAGTCGGAGGTGGTTGCCGAGGGCACCTCCGCCCGACCCGACAAGAAGAAAAGGAAGGACAAGCACCCGGCGCAAGCCCTGCAGACCATCCCCATCACCTGGCCCTTTGCCGTATGGGGTTTGGATTTAGTCGGGCCACTAAAGAAAGCACCCGGGGGCTTCACGCATCTCCTCGTCGCTGTCGACAAGTTCTCCAAGTGGATCGAGGCAAGGCCCATCAGGCGGGTTCGCTCGCAAGAAGCTGTCCAGTTCTTCACCGACATCATCTACCGCTTCGGGGTCCCAAACGTGATCATCACCGACAACGGCACTCAGTTCACGGGCAAAAAGTTTATCAACTTCTGCGACGGCAACAACATTCGAGTGGACTGGGCCGCCGTCAGCCACCCCAAAACCAACGGACAGGTGGAAAGAGCCAATGGCATGATCTTGCAAGGACTGAAGCCACGAATCTTCAAACGCCTCGAGAAGTTCAAGGCAAGGTGGGTTGCGGAGCTCCCGTCGGTCCTCTGGAGCCTGCGAACCACTCCAAGTCGAGCCACGGGCTGCACGCCCTTCTTCATGGTGCACGGATCCGAGGCGGTCCTCCCAACTGACCTCGACTACGGCAGCCCAAGGGTCCGCGCCTACGACGACGAAGGAAATCAAGCCTCCTTGGAAGACGCCATCGACCAGCTGGATGAAGCGCGCAGCGTCGCACTACTCCACTCAGCCAAGTACCAGCAGGCCCTACGACGATACCACGACCGTAACATCCGAAGCCGGGCCTTTCAAGTCGGCGACCTCGTCCTCCGACGAGTTCAGAGCAACCGCGGCCGCCACAAGCTGTCGCCGCCATGGGAAGGCCCCTACATCGTCGACCAAGTCCTCCGCCCGGGGACTTTCAAGCTCAAGGACGCGGACGGCCAAGTCCTGACGA
>CM014275.1:46037844-46060525 GCA_004135705.1 Alloteropsis semialata | reverse complement strand
ACATCAAGCGCTTCTCCAAGCGCTGCACCGAGCTGCCAAACACCGCCGACACCGACGTCGTCTCCGCGTTCCGGTTCGGAACCACCTGCGCGACCCTCATCCATGAGTTAGGGCGCAGGAAGCCACGAACCATCCGGGAGCTCCTCGACATCGCCACCGACTACGCCGATGGGGAGGACGCCGTCGCTGCAACCCTTGATCGGCCTCAGGGCAAGGGCAAGCAGTCGGAGGTGGTTGCCGAGGGCACCTCCGCCCGACCCGACAAGAAGAAAAGGAAGGACAAGCACCCGGCGCAAGCCCTGCAGACCATCCCCATCACCTGGCCCTTTGCCGTATGGGGTTTGGATTTAGTCGGGCCACTAAAGAAAGCACCCGGGGGCTTCACGCATCTCCTCGTCGCTGTCGACAAGTTCTCCAAGTGGATCGTGGCAAGGCCCATCAGGCGGGTTCGCTCGCAAGAAGCTGTCCAGTTCTTCACCGACATCATCTACCGCTTCGGGGTCCCGAACGTGATCATCACCGACAACGGCACTCAGTTCACGGGCAAAAAGTTCCTCAACTTCTGCGACGACAACAACATTCGAGTGGACTGGGCCGCCGTCAGCCACCCCAAAACCAACGGACAGGTGGAGAGAGCCAATGGCATGATCTTGCAAGGACTGAAGCCACGAATCTTCAAACGCCTCGAGAAGTTCAAGGCAAGGTGGGTTGCGGAGCTCCCGTCGGTCCTCTGGAGCCTGCGAACCACTCCAAGTCGAGCCACGGGCTGCACGCCCTTCTTCATGGTGCACGGATCCGAGGCGGTCCTCCCAACTGACCTCGACTACGGCAGCCCAAGGGTCCGCGCCTACGACGACGAAGGAAATCAAGCCTCCTTGGAAGACGCCATCGACCAGCTGGATGAAGCGCGCAGCGTCGCACTACTCCACTCAGCCAAGTACCAGCAGGCCCTACGACGATACCACGACCGTAACATCCGAAGCCGGGCCTTTCAAGTCGGCGACCTCGTCCTCCGACGAGTTCAGAGCAACCGCGGCCGCCACAAGCTGTCGCCGCCATGGGAAGGCCCCTACATCGTCGACCAAGTCCTCCGCCCGGGGACTTTCAAGCTCAAGGACGCGGACGGCCAAGTCCTGACGAACGCTTGGAACATAGAACAGCTACGCCGCTTTTACCCTTAAAAAGTATCTGTACTTTGTCATTCGCTTGCGGTAATAAAAATGCTCTTCCGTTCCGAGTACTTTACGAGCCTGCAGTCGTTTCCCGAGACGCCCTCCGAGCCCTCTAAGATAAGAGGCGAGTGGCCCTTCCCCCGCGTAGGGTCGAATGCTCTCGACAACCGACACGGTAAGTACCTACTACGGCCTGTCGACCGCCAGGGGTTCGAAGGCTGGCCCGTCGAAGGGTTCGACAGCCGCCCCCGGGCACCCCGAGTGAGGGGCAGCAAGGGATGGGTCCCAGCGGCCAGTACCCGGGCGCACGAGCGTCATGGGCATCCCGAACTGCATTCGAGTCTTGATGGAAAGTAAGATCATGGTTTTTCCTCCGAACGGAAAGGCAAAGAGCCGCCAGGTCCGGTCGAACGGACCCGGTAACTAGATGATCTCGCCACCAAGAATTTGAAGCTGGTCACCAGCTGATCCGATCGGAACCCGTCGAGCGGGATGCCGTGGCTTCACTCGAATTGACCCGTTATCAGCTCACACGGACACCGCATTTTCGGCCAACGAGGCAAAAATACGGCACGGTCCGGCCCCTCCACCTCTTGCGAAAAAGGTGCATGAGGGGTAACGATGTAAGGAGAAACAGGCCTCTCCACCAGCACCCTGCATCGCGTGGGGTCCCAGGTCACGAAACGAGGCCTGTAAGAGGCCGCGCCGTGACAAAACAAGGCCGAGGATGAGCCCGAGAAGTCTCCACCTCGCCCGACGAGTCCCCGCCTCTCCCGAAGAACCTCACACTCCCCTGCGGGCTCGCACAGCTACGTCGCTTTACCCTTAAAAGTACTTGTACTTTTCAATTCGCGAGAATAATCAAAGTACTGCGCTGTTCCGAGTACTTCATTCGCGCACGGTCGTTTTCCGAATGTACCTTGCGAGTACCCAAAGCTAAGCGGCGGGCGACCCTTTCCCTATGCAGGATCGCCCACCGCTCGGGGGCTCCACCCGGGGCCCGATGCCCCCCCGTTTTTTCACAAAAACTCGACAATTGATCGCTCTCGCGCGCGATCAAGCGGTATACTTTTGCGCTTGCGAGAAAGGAACGTCAGCTCGAGGGGCTTCGTGACCACGCTTGTCCAAGTTTCGAGTGCTCACGCCCCTGCGGCTACGGCGCTAACTTGCGGGCAAAGTCCAAGCCCTCGGACCGACGTCTTTTTCCCGAGAAGCAATAAAGGAACCGCCTCGACTAGTTGTTGCTTTCAGCATATCGATCTGCTGCTTGTCATTGTTCGAATCTTCCGAAACTACTCGGGGGCTGCGAGTCCGACTGCCCAATCTCCCGAGTTCCTACGCCACGGTGGCTACGGAACAGAGTCCGACGGGCAGGACTCCGCGCCTTTCCACCTCGACCCACGACCCCCAAAGGCATTCGGAAGAAAATGAAAATGGCAAACAACAGATGAAACACGAGTTTTCTGAGCAACAACGATTATCCTTTAAAAAGGAGCTTTGTTCATTACACAACAAAATGACTAAGTCCTTTGTGTATATCCTACTCTAGCCCAAGATCCCTCAGGGCGGCGGTCAGCACCTTGTCGGCAAACGAGGAGGATTCGGCTTCAATCTCATCATACTCAGCATCCTCATAGCCGGGGGCCCACCCGCCTTGCAGAGCCTCCCGATCCATGGTCGGGTAGTGCGACAAGAACATAGCAATGATCTTTCGCGCCACGTTCCGAGCAAGATCTGAGGCCTGCGCCCGAGTCCTTCCTGTGACAAGGGCGAGGCGATCCACCAAAGACGGGCCGCCGCTGACGTTGAGCTCCTCGAACAGGTGCTCGACCGCCTGGACCAAAGCCTGATGGACCTCGGACTTCTTCTCGAGGGCCCTCTGACTCTGCTCGCCCGCCTCCCTGGACCTCCGAAGGTCCTCGACAACCCCTGCAGGCAACTCTTCGTCAGCGTCATGCTGCAGGGAGGAAAACAAGAAGGACGAGCGGAAACACGACACTTACTGGTCATCTCCGCCTTCAGCTCGTGACCAAGCTGCACCAGCTCCTGGTTGGCAGCAAAGGCCTTGGCCACCTCGCGCTTCTCGGCCTCGAGCTTGGCCTCCAGGTCAGCCTTCCCCTTCCGCAGGGCTGCATTGGCAGACAAGCCTAAGCACACTCGCCGAGAACGGAAAGAAACCACCCGACAAGAAATGGGGAGGGATAACTTACCAAGGATCTCCTCTTCCCGCTTCCGGGCGATCTCCTTGAGGCGGGCCCCCTCTTCCTCGGCGGCCGTCAGCTTCCCGGCCAGCTCGACCAACTGATTGTTGGCCGTCTTGAGGTCAAGGTCGCGGTGCTGGACGTCTATCTGAAGGTCCACCACTTTCGCCTTCAGACCCTCGACCTCCTGCATGGCGGCAGCCTTTTCCCGATTGGAGGCGTCGGCGGCCGTCAGCGCCTCCATCACGGTCCTCTCGGCCTCATCCACCTTTGCCTCGAGGGTGGCCCTTTCCTCTGCGGCGTCCTCGATCGCCTCCTCCCTGGCCTCCCGGGCCTCGGCCAGCTGGGCCTCGAGCTGCTCCTTCTCGGCCTTCAGCTGTTGCACGGCGTGCCAAAGCCCGGACTCCCGGCGGAGGAACGCCGACTTCTCGGCGCTGCGCTCCATAATTTTCTGAACGAGAACAAAAACAAGAGCGGTAAGACATACCCCAAAACGGCGCCAACACTAGAAGAACGAAGCCCAAGAACTCACCCGGGAAGGCCCGATGATCATCTTATTGAAGACCTCCTTCATACTATTGAGGCCCTCGGCGAGAAGTTGGCGCTGCTCCCTCTCCGCTGTGTCGTTCAGCTCGAAGATGGGATCCGCCGGGTTCTGACGGTCGTACCACAACAACCGACCCTCGCACGGAAGGTTCGGGTTGTTTTCGATGGGTACGATGGTGTCGAAACGACGATCCATCGTCATCATCCCCGGCGTCTCCCGGAGGAAGCCCAGGCCCTCGCTCGAAGGGCTCGAAGGTCTCGGGGACTCCACGACCGGCCCCCTGCTGCACTCGCCGACGACCCTCCGCGAGCTACCCTCCGGCGAGTCCTCGAGCACGACGACCTCCGGGGGAATCACCCCGGAGGGCTCGGGGGCTGCAGCGGTTGCCGGGATGGCAGCATCTTGAGGGGCGCCAGATGTCCCCGCCTCTGCCTCCTTGGGGCCAGCCGTAGCCCCCGGAGAGGCAGCGATCCCGCGGCCATCTTCCCCGGCCGCGTCGCCGGCCATGGCGACCTCCCTCGCTCCGGGGTGGGCCACCTCCTCCTGAGGAGAAGGCAGAGCCGCCTCCCCCAGCTCCTCGGCCAGCTCGGCTTGGAGCGCCGCCACGGCCGCCTCCGTGGGGACGGTCTGTGCAAAGGCTAGGCCCGTTGGGAGTGCGTCTCCCGGGCTGTCGCCGTCCCCCTCCGGCACCTTCTCCTCCACAGAGGGCGCCACCCTCCCTGTCTCCTCCTCGGCCTGCTCCGCCGAGGGCACCGGCATCTCCTCCTCGGCCTGCTCCGCCGAGGGCACCGGCATCTCCTTATCGGCCGGCTCCGCCGCGGGCTCCGGCGTCACCTTTTCGGCCTGCTCCGTCGCAGGCCTCGGCGTCTGCGCCACCAAGCGCAGCGTCTTCTTCGGCGCCACCTCGAGCGGAGTGTCGGCCCGACTGGTTCATCACAAGTCGGGGAATCCGGCTGAGAAAAATGGTAACTACAGAAAAAACCGAAACCACTCGAGAAACACAGATCATCACTCACCTCGACGAGATGGTCCGTGTCCGCTTAAATCCCGTCGGCGCTGGGGCCTTCGGGGATGCGGGCCTCTTGGATCCCGCGAGCTTCGTCGGGGCGGGGGCCACGGGCGCGGTTGCGGCGTCCCTGCCCGAGTGGGGCGCCGCCCGACCAGACGAGCCTCCTCCCTCGACCGGTAACGGGTCCGGCCGCCTCGTCGTGACCCTCACCGGGGCGGGAGGGGCCTGCGCCTCCACCACGGGCGTCCGGGGCGCGTCCCGCCCTTCGCTTTGCGCCCGCGCCGTTTGAGGGGCCGGCGGCGGCCGCCTATCGTCCCGCGGCGCGGGCCTTTTGGGGGAGCGCGACGCCCCCGAGGACGAACCCCCCTTATGGGCGCGCTCCGACAGGTCCCGGCTCCGGCTCCTCTCCCGACGAGGGGAGACCGGCTCCCATCGGGAACTCCTCCCCTCCTCGGGCATGCGACGGGAGGACGGAGGCGTGCGGCTGCGCCTCTCGCGCCGACTTTCCTCGGAAGACCGCCGATGACGGTCCGACCGGGAGCTTTCGCTCCTCCCTGCGTCCGGCGGTGGCAGCCCTCCTCTCCCGCTCGACCCCGGATGCTGCGCCGAGGACGAGGCGGTCATCGCCGCGACCGCCTTGAGCTTCCTAGGAGGCGCGTCGCCGTCGCTCTCCTCATCACTACCACACCCCGAGTCGTCCTCCGCGGGCTCTGACTCGGGGTCCTCGTCCTCGGAGACCTCCTCTTCTCCCCTCCTCCTCCTCCTCGACCGCTCAGCGTTTCTCTCACGCTTGGCGATCTCTTTCTTCTTCCACGCCTCCCGGCGGTCTTTCCTCGCCTTGGCCCGTTCGGCCTCGGCCCGGTTCTTCGCCTTGTCCTCGGGAAGCGGCGGCCGGGAGTAGGAGCAGTTAAGGCCCTTCATCTGAAAGAACTCGGGATCAGCCAACTAAAAACCACTCGGGGATTCAAGGTGGATGAAGGAAACCTTACCAGAGCCCGGGTGCGGGTGTTCGGGAGCATGGGGAGAAGGCCCGGGGGAGGATATGCGTCGTGGCCCTTCCCCATCGCCGCCGTGACCCGGCGCTCCACCTCGGCCTCCGAAGGCAAGGGGTTCATCGTCACGGTCCCCACGAAGGGGGCCTTCTCCGGAGTCATCTGCCAAATGGGGAGGGCGCGTCGCCTCAGCGGCACGATACCTCTCGAGAGGTACCCGCCGAGGACTTCCGCCGTGGACACCCTCGCGTCGCGGAGTCGCGTGAGGGCCTCCCAGATGTTCCCGAGGAGCTTCTCCTGCAGCTTCTTCTCGGGCCCGTACACCCACTCGTCGGGCGCCTTCTCGAAGGTCTTTCCGGTGTACTCCGGAAGGGGGTTCTTGCTGTCGTTCTTCAGGTAGAACCACATCGGGTGCCAGCCCTTGTTCGAGCTGATCAGGGTCCCCGAGATGTAGCCCTTCGACCGCCCCTGCTTCGCCTTCAGCACGGCGCAACCGATCGTCGCGGGGGCTCCGCCCTCTGCGGAGTGCAGCGAGAACTTGAAGAAGTACCTGAAGATGTCCCAGTGGGCCTCCATCCCCAGGTACCCCTCGCAGAGCGCCACGAACACTGCCATCTGTTGTCCCCCGTTGGGGTTGATGAGGTGAAGCTCCAGCCCGTACTCGTGGAGCACGGCGCGGATGAACCTTCCAGCGGGGACGGAGAACCCGCGCTCGTGGAAGGCAACAAACGAGACGATGTACCCCTGCGGCGGTTGGGGGTAGTCCTCCACGCCCGGGACCTTCCACTCCTCGGCTTCCGTCAATGGCGGAAGCAGCCCTTCCACCACGAGGCCCTCCAGCTGCCGGAGCGAGACGCGCGAGCGCTCCCAGGTCGACATCGTGAAGCTGTGAGAAGAAGGAAGCGCTGGCGGGACGGGGGGCTCGGTCACTCGCTCTCCGGAACGGCGAAGCGACGGCGGCGGAGGACGCAAGGGAACGAGCGCAGAGGAGACGAAACGCGCGATGGAAGTTGGAAGGCTCGGACTAGGGTAAAACCCTAGGCCGCTGCAGCACACGGCTATAAATAGGGGCGGGACGGAACGGCCGCGACATTAATTGCGCAGGCCCACCACTGGCGCAGCGGCGACGTGCGCACGTCGCTTCGCCTGACCTCCTCAAAAGGCGCGTCCACCTCCCACGCGGCGAAGGAACAGGCCGACGCTTCCGTGCCCGGCCCGTCAACGGTTGGGCAGCTGCCCGGCCCACCAAAGAAGCGTCCCCGACAAGCTTCCCGTCCCCGACGAGTTTTTCGATCCCGACAACATCCAAGGCAAACCACCCGAGCGCAAAACCTTAACAAGAGCACCAGCTCTTCTCAAGGCTCGGGGGCTACACCCGGTGGGTGCGCTCGCGCGCCCCCACCGGAAGAATCGTGACTTATCATATCTACGCTGCCACTCAGCCCGGGCGCGAGCCTCCATCTCCCCCCAGGCTCGGGGGCTACTGACGAGGGTCTGAATTAGGGGTACCCAATCAAGTCCTTAATCCGGGTCCTCACAATAATCCACCCCTCAAAAGCGAGAGCCGAAGATCCAATGCAAAGCGAACTCCCCATACCCCGACGACTCGGAGGCCGTCCGACGGGTCTCTGATTCGCCCGAGGAGATCTCCGCCTCCGAGTGGTTCTCCGATTCGCCCAAGGAGTTCTCCGCCTCCGAGTGGCTTCGCGGCTCGCCCGAGGAGTTCTCCGCCCCCGAAGAGCTCTCCGATTCGCCCGGGGAGTTCTCCGCCTCCGAGGAGTCTCAGGCTCTCCGGGTAAAACTACCCGGCCACGTCCCGGCCCATCCGGCGCCGTACCCACTTGGTACCCGCCGCGTCAGAGCATGATGGGCGTCCGTCCTTCGCCACGACAGCCACAGTAGCACCCGTCTCGTCCGAACAGGAACGCTACAGTTCTGAGAGGAACGCATGCGCAACACCGGGCGCCCAAGGACGACCCCAGGCGCCCATGGACGACACCTGGAACCCGAAGAGGACACCTGGAGTACCCGAAGGCCTCGAGCGAGTCAACCACGACCCGGGAACTACCCGGGAGCCTACCCGAGAAGACATTTACACCAACCACCCGGGATGTACGATCCCGGGTCCGGCGGGACGCCCACTCCGTCAACACCTGCTCCCTGTACGGCTCGGCGCGCGACGCCAGCTAAAGGCCTCGGGGGCAGTAACTCCCCATGTAATTTTCTTCTTTCTTACCCCCCGCTCCCTTCTCTCCTTAAGGCTATAAAAGGGGACAAGGGGACACCAGTGGGGGGACAGACGGAGATCAGTTGAACATTCGGGCACAGCACGAACAGCACGCTCACTCGCACAGCACAGGGACTTGGGACCCTCTCCCTCTCCCGACCAGTTTGTACCCCCTACTACAGACTTGGACTTGAGAACATCGGCACACACTGGACGTAGGGTATTACTCTCCGGAGGCCCGAACCAGTCTAAACCCCCTGTCTCTTGAGTCACCATCCGGGCCCCGACGCGCGATCGTAGAAATTTACTTGCCGGCGGTAGAGAACCCCGACAGGACCGGTTCTACTCTATTATGAGTTCTGACCGTGCCCCAGTCAGCAAGCAACGAAGGACGCTTAGCTATTTTTTATTTGAAAGAAATGATTAGTCATTGCCTGCGCGTTTAATTCCTCTGTGACCAAGAAAGAGGATGGTGAAATGACGAGGGATATCACTTATACTGCTGCACTTGTTAGTTGCGCTTTCTTGGTAAGCTGCTTATTAGTTGTACAGAGCGTTGTCTAAGCGAGAAAGATGGGTCTCGAAAATTAGGCCATTAATGAATTACAAGCAAATATCGTGTGTTCTTTTGAACGAAGCAATGAACTGAAAAGCATAACGTGATTTTCTTATTCTTACCTGAATAGTCGACAAGCTGAAAAGCAGATCAAAACTCAGAACAGTGGCACTAGCAGAGAACAGTGAACTTGTGCAGATAATAAGTGGTACTCTGTTTTTCCAATACAGGAGGCGTCCCTGCTCAAGTGCACCGATGGTCGACCAATCATCCTCTGGATGTAATTAAACTGTTTCGAGGAACAATAATGTTCTTGGATCAATGAGGTCGCCCCGCTCACGCTGCCGAAGAGTTTGCCTAGGCTTCCAAAGCGGAGAGTGGATCAAAGGATGCAAGGATGCGAACAGCTGAAGAGTGGATCTAAGGATGCAAGAATGGGATGATTGTTTCCTGACACCTTCTATTCCTAAATTTATCCTGTTCCATCCATGGCCTCTTCCTCTTTTGCAAGTTCTCGGTTCCCTCCACTATTTCTCTGTTGCGCCTAGCTATGCTATATTCCGACGAAGGAAGAGTTACAACAATGTTGAAGAAGGATGGGTGTGTTATAATATATTCTGACGAAGGGCAATACATTTTGCAATGGTTGGTTGGAACTTATATAACAACAGCTGGGCAAAACTCAGACATGAAGACTCCATTAAAACCTGTAGTCGTGAAATAAAAAAAACTGAAATCCTGTAGCCAAACTGTTGACGATGCTGACTGAACGCCGCTTAATAGTGTGTTAAGTGCTTCGTAATTCAGTAGTCCTTCTTCCCATACGGTATGCAGAAACCAGTAACGTGTAGGAGATCACACAATGTGCTTGTGTACGCCCTATAACATATTCAAGATTTGTTGAGATTTCTCACATAGTCTAGGATTATTTGTCTTCACTTCTTTCCCCATATGGATGAGGTTTTTCTGTAGAAAAATTTAGATAATTCCTAAGAGGGAAAATGTAATTACAAACTAAGTAACATTCTTCAACCAAGAAAACTACTTCCCACTTAGTAAATAACTCTTGGGTATTGTCTTAGTTATTAGACAAAAATCCTTAGCAATGTGAGAAAATTCAAGAAAAGAATAATAATGTTGATGATCAAAATTGGCACGAAAGGAATTTGCCTGCAATCTGGGCAAAACCGGTGACACCGGTTTTGAGAAACCGGTAGGACCGGCTTTTGAAGTATTGTCAAATTAGCATTTTGATTGCACCATTGCATACCTTGCGTCGAGATGATCGAAATGCATATATGGAAAGTCCGATTTGGAGATCGGATGAGAGAGTTATGGGCTCGGAAAGATCTTCACCTGGACAAAACCGGTGGTACCGATTTTAGACAGAGTCCTGGTAGATTTAGAGATCCTTGTGGATTACGACTTGTAAAAGGATTTCTTTGCGGGGCAAGACCTCCCCGCCCTATAAATATAAAGGGCCACGACCGATTGAGGGTTTATCCAATCGATCAAATACAAGTATCTTTACTTTTTATCCCTTCCAAACCCTAACTTTTTCGACCCCTCCTGCTGTTCGTGCTTCGTCTCTACGGCGTTTGACGGCGTTCTGAGTGAACTGCAGAACAACCCTAGGTGCGCCAGCCCTACGGGGTCTCTCCTGGGCCGGCGTTCATAGGTCTTCGGGGTGAACCCTAGAAATCCGGTGGCACCGGACTCATAAAACCGGTGGTACCGGTTTTACCAGGGCCACTGCTGGTGTTCGATCCGTTGCGGATCCGCGCGAGCTAACGCATATCTTGGTGTGTTGGCCAGAAAAAGCGTCAACATATTTTTGGCGACTCCGCTGGGGACGAGATCTTGGTTTCTATAACCAATCTATCAAACCCTAGCCAGATAGGATCTACTGCAGATTTGGACAAAGAGAATATCATTGTGCCTTCCATGGAAGAGCTCAGTGATGAGGAGCGTCAGAAGTTTAAAGCAGCCCAAGAATTTTTAAGAACCAATTTCTGATGGGGCTGAAGAAAGATCGCCAGGGCACAGTATCAAGAGCACAAGAATTTGTGATGCCCGCGTTCAAGATTGATATTCGGAAGATTGAGGTAATACCCACCATAAGCAAATCACCGTCTACTCCGATTGATCAACTTGTGGTTACTTTTGATCTGTACATAAAAAAAGAATGGATCTTTTATCTACATTATCAAAAAGATTGGATCGATTAGAAAAAGAGGATTGTGATAGTAATTCTATTTTCTATGATATTCCTCATATTGAGCAACATGAGAAAATTCAGACTAGTTCATCGGCTGTACTAGAAGAATTTCCTGAAAATTTACAGTATAATATGCCGATAAACTTTTCTCCAGAGCAAACGGTGCCAAGATCACTGCAATTGCCGAATACAGCAAAAGCGGTACTATCGGTTTCTAAAATCGGTAACACCGGTTTTTTGGTGGCATCTGCTGAACAGTCTAAAACAATGCATTGTGCCCCATTAAATAATATGCCTCATGTTAGTCAGTCGGTGTCACATGTCGCTACAATGCATCAAGAATTAAAATTGACGGATTTAACATCGGTTAGACAATAAAAGAATGAATCTGTCTATGATTATATTAAGAGATTCAAAGAAGTAAGAAACCATTGTTATGATGTGTCAATTTCTGATAAAGATCTTGCTGATATTGCCGTTGATGGTTTGAGATCTATTGTTAAACAGAAACTTGAAGGCTTTGAACTTCGTTCAATTAACCAAGTTTTAGTAAGCGCATGTGGTGTAGAATTACAAATCAATAAAGATGTTTTTAGAACTCATCAGTCTAGTTTACATGTGAAAAATAAAAGTTTGGACGATGAGAGAAAAGGTGATTATGTTGCTGAATTAGTTTGGCCTTCAGAAGATAAAGCATATACGTGTCCATCTCTTAAGCTGATTCCTAAGGATCGGCAAGAACAAATGCGACTTAGTTTTGATGTTTCTAAATGTGATCGTATATTTGATGAATTGTTAAGACATGGAAACGTCAAGATGTCTCACATTATACCTCCACCTGAAGAATTAAAAGGGCGTGCATATTGTAAATTTCATAATTCTTTTTTGCATGCAGCTGTTGATTGCAATATTTTCCGTCGGCAGGTGCAATCGGCCATAAATCAAGGACGATTGGATTATCATGAGATGCCAACGAATAATATTTCTCTTTCTGTCAACACTGTTGATGTACAGGCAACCCAAGGTATTGGTTGGGCCGCATCAAGCTGAAGCAACCAAGGGGAAAAATGTCATCATCGGTGAAGAGAAGCCTAAAAATTTGAAAGGCAAACAGGTAATTAGAGAAGTGGTGTCTAAGAAAACTCTTGATGGTAGAGAGATTTTCAAGATCACTGCAAGAACCTTTGGACTCAGGGGGCAAGGAACCTCGCAAAAGCCATTTGAGTCTGCTGTGCAGACAAAACCGGTACTACCGGTTTCAGAAACTGGTACCACCGGTTTTGGACAGCACCATTCCAAAGTGGTTAAACCAAGGTGCCCCGAGATTGTAATTTCGAAATTGGACTTGGAAAAAGATCAGGGGAAATATGAAAATAAAAATTAACCTTTATTTAGCTATTATCCCAGTATGAAAATCAAAAGGCCGTTGCTAGTGATCGGCCGGTAAAAAAGAGAACATGGTCACCTATGCGTCATGGGAGACACACTTCATCTCAGAAGGAAACTACCAGGCAACAGGGTGATTTTGTTACATTGCATCCCCTTCATGACTCACATCAAGACATGTCATGGATTCCTCCAACTTCTTCTAATTTTTCATATCCGGCATGTGATTTTAATAATATGTGGTGGCCATAATATCCTATATTGTATTCACCTTTCTATACAGGATGTGACGCATTTAATAAGCCAGTTTATGATGAGAAGTTACATTCTACACATGACCGTTTGACACCTTGTCAATCAGGTCAAGGCCAGCAGAGCAAATCCGGTGGCACCGGATTGCCAAACCGGTTGTACCGGTTTTTCCAGAAAAGCATGCAGCTCCTCCAAAACAAATTTATCGAGTCAAAAGGAAGGAAGTGAAGGTGCAAAAAATGGATGATGGCCTAGAAAAGATTACTGGTAATGATGTCATACAAGTTGGAGACAATGATGTGATTTCAAAGGATGACGGCAAAAGACCGATTGTTATTGGCAATAAGATTGAAACGTTGGTCTAAGAGGATATTGCTGCTGTTCATGGTGAGAACAATGAAATTGATAATGATACTTCTAAGTATTTCTTACCAAGATGGTGTCCTTCAGGTTTAACTCGCACACAAAAAAGGAAATTGCAGCGGCTTTGATTTTAGGAGAAGAAAGAGAAGGAATTGGAGAAACAGAAGAATGAAAACTTGAACGGGGATAGACCAATGATTTCTCGGAAGGAGTGGAAGATCAAGCTTGGTGTTTGCTCAGCAGCAAAACCGGTGGGACTGGATTCAAAACCGGTGGCACCGGTTTCCATGACAGCAGAGATGGATTTGGTTAACACAATGCAGGTTCCTCTCATTCCAAATGTTATTGCTCCTGATTCAATTCATTATGATGAGAAGTTGTCATCGGATTCTCAAAATAAGGACGATGAACAATTTTTGAATTATGAGTCATCCTCAGAGCATATGGATATTAATCTTGATGTGGTGCACTTGCCTTCGGAGGAGGGGGTGGCTTATTTTGATTTTGAGCCACAAGAAGCTATTTTTCAGAAGCCCAAGGATAATGATGATCATCTGCAAGCTCTATACATTAAAGGTTATATCAAAGGGAGATCAATTTCTCGCATGCTAGTTGACAGTGGAGCAGTTGTTAATTTTATTCCTGATACTTTGTTCAAAAAATTAGGATGTTCAGATGATGAGTTGATCCAGACTGATATGATTTTAAGTGGTGTGGGAGGAGATAATCCTATAAGTACTAAAAGAATTGTTTCTATGGATCTCACCATTGGAAGCAAGACATTGGTTGCTGCATTCTTCGTCGTTGAGACTCAAGGTAAATTTAGTTTGATTTTGGGACGTGATTGGATACATGCGAACCAGTGTGTACCTTCCAGCTTGCATCAATTTTTAATACAATGGATAGGCGATAAACTAGAGATTGTGCATGATGATACATCGGCTTACGTTGCAGCTAGGGCTGGATAACGAGCCGGCTCGGCTCGGCTCGTGCTGGCTCGTGAAAATATCGAGCTGGCTCGGCTCGGCTCGCTAAGCAAACGAGCAAAATAAACTTCAGCTCGGCTCGGCTCGAGGCTCGTTTCAGCTCGCGAGCAAGTATGAAGAAGTTAGCCGTCACCAAGGGGAGGCATAGTGGCCGCTGCCCACTGGTCTGTTCATGCATTGCTTGGTGAGAAGCAGAGAAGGGAGATGAAGACGCTAGCTGCCGTGCAAATTTGGGGAAAGAATAAAAATAAAAGATTGCTGCTTGTTTGCATCTCGATATTGGACAAGGAAGAAGACCTTGCCTGTTGACGTGCGGGGATGTTGATGAGGACACATCAGGAGTTCAGGACTGCAGGAGGGGAAGTAGCGGACTAGCGCGAGTACGCGAGGCCTGCGGATGGTGACAGGAGGCCATGCGCCCAGGCTCTTGCAACGGAGATGGAGGGAGGTGCTTCTTCATCATCTGTGGCGGCGCGAGAGGAGGGAGGGAAAGAGGGTGGAGCGCTCGAGCCTCCAGGACACACAACAGCCTTGTTTTAGGGTTCGCCGGTTGTGGGCCTGTTGGGCTGGTGCGCGATGGGCTGCATGTCCTGCTCGCTGCTGATAGCCTTGGCTCGTTCGGCTCACGAGCAGCGAGCCGGCTCGAGCTGGCTCGTTAAATTAACGAGCAAAACTGTTGGCTTGGCTCGTTTGAAAACACATCGAGCCGAGCCGAGCTAGCCACGAGCCGAGCGAGCTAACGAGCTACGAGAATTTTGTCCAGCTCTAGTTGCAGCTGATGGTTCTACTAAAGGTGTGCATGGTGATTTTAGGTGCTTGACAGGTGTAAACGTTTCACATTGTGGGTTTATAAGGTCCACACGAGATGGTTTTATTCTTTATCACAGTAAAGCCGATTGAGGGTCGGTTAGATCACTTTTGTATAATTTGAATGAATATAAATATAGAGTGATTGCAGCAAATGATTAGACACTATCGGATATATGAGAATGATATGTGTAAAATTGTTAGCAGATTTTGCAAGAGATGGCCGATATTTTGTGATATCGCCCTTAGAGTAAAAAGACCGATGAATTATGTGTTAAACATCGCCCTTAGTGTTTTTGTGCTTTTACGTTTTCTGCAATGCAAGCTTTACCAGAGAACAGGGGGACATATGTTGATGATCAAAATTGGCATGAAAGGAGTTTGCCTGCAATCTGGGCAAAACCGGTTTTGAGAAACCGGTAGGACCGGATTTTAAAGTATTGTCAAATTAGCATTTTGATTGCACCATTGCGTACCTTGCGTCGAGATGATCGAAATGCATATATGGAAAGTCCGATTTGGAGTTCGGATGAGAGAGTTAGGGGCTCGGAAAGATCTTCACTTGGACAAAACCGGTGGTACCGGTTTTATAAATCTGGTGGTACCTGTTTTACGCAGAGTCCTGGTAGATTTGGAGATCCGTGTGGATTACGATATGTAAAAGGATTTCCTTGCGGCCAAGACCTCCCCATCCTATAAATATAAAGGGCCATGGCCGATTGAGGGTTTATCCAATCGATCAAATACAAGTATCTTTACTTTTTATCCCTTCCAAACCCTAACTTTTCCAACCTCTCCTGCTGTTCGTGCTTCATCTCTACGGCGTTTGACGGCGTTCTGAGTGGCCTGCCGACCTCAGAACAACCCTAGGCGCGCCAGTCCTGACGGGGACCCTCCTGGCCCGGCGTTCATAGGTCTTCGCGGCGAACCCTAGAAATCCGATGGCACCGGATTCATAAAACCGGTGGTATCGGTTTTACCAGGGCCGCTGCTGGTGTTCGATCCGTTGCGGATCCGCGCGAGCTAGCGCATATCTCAGTGTGTTGGCCAGAAAAAGCGTCAACAAATAACCATCGGCAGATCATGCCAAGGCCTAGTGATTCGCAATGGAGTCATATCAGGAGAGTGGGAAAGTGGACTATAGGGGATAGTGATGAAATGACGAGGGATATCATTTATTGTGCTCACTTGATAGTTGCAATTTCTTGGTAGTCTGCTTAATTGTACAGAGGTTGGATCTCAAAAAAGTTAGGGACTCTAATGCATCACAAGGACTGTCGTTTTTTCATTTGAACCAAGAATGGTGCTGCAATGTATAATGGGATTTTTTTTTCTTACTTGGATAGTCGGATTGACAGAACAATGAGGCAGACACTAATAGCTAAGATAAGTAGTGCTCTGTTCTTCGAACATACAAAGCACAGAGCACTACTTGTTCAAGTGCACTGATGGTGATCAGGCAAGGATACTTAGGTCCTGTTTTTTTTATAAATTTTGGGACATTTAGACTGCTAGCTTTTTGATGTCTAAAAGCCGGATGACCCCAAAACCGAGAGCTGAAAAACACAAGAAAAGAGGTTTCTGGTTTCTGGCTTTCAGAGCCATCCGGCTTTTGGACACCCGAAAAGTCAGTAGGCTAAAGGTACCCAGAAAGTCAAACAAGTCAGTAGGCTAAAGGTACCCAGAAAGTCAAACAGACAGGGCCATACTCAGCTCGTCTGCTGCAGCCTGCATATGAGTACCTAGCCTCTATCATCTCTTAGGAAATTTGTATCAACTAGATGTAAAAATCATGGATTTTATAAAAATTTTCTTATCGGATAAAATCACCTAGGCTAACAGAAAAATTGGTGGGTCAATCATCCGCTGCTTGCTATCGGAATGTTTGGAGACGAATCATGATCATCGATCAATGGACCTTTGACACGCACATGGGTAGCGTATTTCCTGGTCCCTACCAATCATATTAGATTATTTTTTACCCCCATAACTATTACAGCTCAACCTGTCTTTCTAGTTTTCTTTTTTTTTGTCCTTGTGTTCGCAAACTGAATTACACGAAGGAAGAGATAGGAAAATGAGAGGCAAAACGGTTTTAGTATTAGAAGATCTGCAATGCTTCCCTCGAAAACATTTTTATTCCAGTAATATAGGATGCCTCACCCATATCGCTAATTTTAAAATACCGGAGAGAAACTAAAATAATAAACTTGCTCACACTAACCTTCACGTAGATGGACCAATCAACAGTATTATCCACAAAACCATATGAAGTAGTAGTGTCAATGAATTTTATATACCATTGTCCAAAAGTTTGATTTAGTCCATGTATTGACTTCTATAATTTACATCAAATCTTCTCATCATAGAGCCAAAAATCAATCAGGTTGGTTCATATACACTATTGATCCAAATTTCAATTTAGAAATGCAGTGTTAACATCCATTTGGTGAAACTCTAAATCATAATACAACACCAAAGCCAAAATAATTCTCAAAGAGTCTTTTTTGGAAACTAGAGAGAACGTCTTTGTATAGTCAACACCCTTTTCCTGAGTAAAACCCTTGGCCACAATTGCTTTGTATCTTTTAGTGGTGTGTTTCAAGACACGTTTAGTCTTATACACCATTTACACCAGATTTAATTGGAACCTTGAGGCAATCGCACTAATTCCCAAACTTTGTTGTCATCCATTGATTTTAACTCTTAATTCATGCTATTAAACCACTTCTGTAAGATCATTTTTCCACACTCATGTCACATTGATGATCAAGTGAGTAAACACACATAGTCATTTGATATTGCTAGTGTTTTCAGCCTTACGGACAGTTGCTCTACGTTTTTTTTTTGGCACTTCACTCTTGTGACTTCCATGCCAGATTGAATATTTCAATATCAAAATGAACTTGACAAGCGTATATGGAAAACTATTAACAATGATGATTTGATTGTATGCAAAGAGCACAGGGATCAGAACATAGAGTACGACACCATGGAAATTTTTTCCCCAGATGCCGCACCTTATATTAAAATTCCAACTAACAAGCCTATCTATACATAGCTGTTGGATAGGAGTATTTAGAAATCCGTTTGCTTTAAACGTTTCTATAAGAAATTTCATATTAATATTTAGAGGCCTAGCCCACCAGGAATGCTGTGAGGAACACTGTGCACAACGGCGTGATACTCCTGCATGCGCCATACAAGCACTACGGAAACGGGGGGTTTGCCGCGTGCCTCGCCCCAATGGCCCATGGGGTAATTTAGTAATTTTACTTAGATAAAAATGAAATTAGAGACTGAAGATGCAAAAATATATATCAAGGCTCAAAGTGATTTTTTAAAATATGAATATTTCAATTACATCATTAATTTTTTTCCCAAAATACATATATACTACTATACTACTCACTGTATGCTTCTATACTACCGTTAAAGGCTTTAGTAGTATGCAATTAATCTCGACCGTATGATTTTTTTATATTAGTTCTTTTTAGACACTAGTATAAAGTAGTATGGAGTACCGTAAAAGAACTCAATTACTATAGATAAGCAAGAAAAAGTTCTACCTGCTTGCTGAACTCATCGAGTTACTTTATGCATGATCAAAATATATAGACAATATAAGAATCTTCATAACTGGATCACAGCTTGAGTAGGTAATACGGATAATATGCATGATTACCTTGTTTAGAATTGGCAGTATATGTTTCTTCAGTGGATCTGTGTAAAAGTGGTTCTAGTTAGAGTTTGTGGCAAGAATCTAATTCTTTCTAGGTATGGTAGGATTAATTTTCACTTCGGTGTCTAAGATTCCTTTAGATACAAGTCATTTTGTACTCTTTGTAAACAAGGCCCAGGAAATAATAACAAAAACATGCAGGGTCTTAATATTCTCACATTTCACTAATATGTTACATAGTCTACTCATAGTGTTGGCAAGTGCCAATATGGAGTCAAGTAAGCAAGGGTACAGCTAGTGATCAAGTAAGGATGCTTTGCTCAGCTCGTTTGCTCCATGAGTACAAAGTGAACATCATCGTCGAGGCTAGCTGAGTACACCTTGGTGGATTAATCATCCTCTGATTCCAATCAGTATGATTCGAGGAGGAATTATGTTCCCATGTTGATGGGCCTTCACTAATAGCAGCTGTAACATATTTTCTGGTGCCTATCATTCCTTTTGGATAATCTGTTTTGTGTCCCCAGTAAAGCCAGTTACCCTGTCTTTCTCCTTTTCTCTCAATGTTTTCTCCGGACGGTGAGAAACTGAAATTCATGTAGGTAGATATAAGGTGGTGCTAGCATCAGTCGATTAATAACGTTTCCCTCAAAAAGCGTTGCAGAGTACACTAATCATTATTGTTGATGTATTGATTGTAGTGTAAAGGCTTAAGACAGATCGAACAACTCGATGGATGGAGCACAACTAGTTTAAATTAAAGGCATGGTCCATATCTTGAATTTTATTCTAGAGAATAAATTCTCAGGGATACTAATTTTATTTTGTTAATTACAATAAAGATATAGATGTTTTTCTATAATGGTGATTGCTTTCTGGTACATTTCACTTTATATCCTGTCTTGAACAACTCGATGGACGTAGGACAACTATTTTTGAACCTTCCTTCTGCTGGTGGCAAATTAATTGTCTTGAAAGGAGAGTTAAAGAAGGTGCTAGCATCAGATATATATAGTGGTTCCCTCAAAGGCAACAGCAGCGTAATTGCAGTATAAAGACATGAGACAGGTTGAAGTACTCTATGGATAGCAGAATTCACATGTAAAAACTTCTCTTCCTCTGTGTTCCATTGTAGTATTCATAGTTTAATACTAGTAGCTAGACACTTCCTCTGTGTCTGAATACATGCTGTCTAATACCCGACATATCTATAAGATGAAAGTTTCACCAAGAATTTCTATATAAATATGAAATTTCAATTTTTTTTACAAATATTGGGTTTGCTAGTAATGTGAAGAAAAGGCTTAATCAATTTTTTTGATGATTACGGTGAATATATTCTAATAATGGATACTGATCTGTTTCTGATCGTTATTGATACAAGAATTTAGATATTTTTTTATACAAGTGGTTGCTTTCACCTCAGCCCTATATTCATATGCTTTGGTTACATCTTAACGTTTTTATAATCACATCAAGACACTTAGCATTTAGCTTCTTGTTTTTGTCTGGATAAAACTGTAGATTGAGGTAGTACACGTTCCAGAATGCAGAACAATTGCATGAAAATGTCTATTATTTTTCCAAACGACTAGTCTATCAAACACCCCGCCCCCATGAGTTAAGTATTAGAAAATAATGAAGAGGTAAGGGTTCATATAAAATAATCAAAATTGCTTACCTTGCTTCTTCTCTTATCTGCTATATATTAGACACAGTACTCAAATATGTGCATTTTTATCCATGCATTTTTTCACTTTTATTGCATGACCATCTGTGTTTAGCATGTATTTGTTTATGTATTTAATTGAATTCTTGGTATGACCTATGAATTTAGAATGGACATTAATATTCTTATCAATTCCCGTATGCAGTATACTGTATATACAGGAAGTCTACATGTTGAGACAAATCATGCATGTATTTTGTAAGTTAGTATTTTGTATAAATACCTATGGCATAAATATTAATTTATAACAATATATTTGCGTACTTGGGGATATATTTTAAAAAGGGAAAAGTCCACTTTACACCCTCTAACCATTATAAGAGTCTGATTTTCAACCCTTTGCTACAAAACCAGACATCCTAGGCCATCCACCTATCGAAACCATACAACTTTGGCCCTTGGAGTGGTTTTGAGGGCAGTTTTCCATTTTTGGACAATTTTAAAAATATAGTTTATTTTAAATAATTCATAACTAATTCATTTTAAATGAGAAAAATATGAAACCAATACCAAAAAATTTCTAAAAATGTAACCTATATGTTAGTGCTCTATGGAGAATTATTTGGATCTTATAAACAAAAGCATAAATAGAATGAATAAAATAGTAGGAACAAGAACAAATATGATTCAACTAACTCCCAAAGGAGCACCAATGTATAGGTTACATTTTTAGAATTTTTTTGGCACTAGTTTTGTATTTTTATAATTTAAAATGTATTAGTTTTGAAATTTTTAAATTAAACCAATATTTTTACCTATTTCAGAAAATAGAAAATCACCTTTGAAACCACTCAAAGGGCCAAAGTTGCACGGTTTGGATAGTTGGATGGCCTATAATGTCCGGTTTTGTAGTAAAAGCTTGAAAATTAAACACTTGTCATATTAGAAGGTTGTAAAATGGACTTTTCCCTTTTAAAAATAACATATGTAGATGATTTAGATGGAATTTAAGGGGTTACTTTAGTTTATATTTCATAACGATAGACGTGGGTAATTTAGATATTGATTTACGGATTATTTTGGACAATTTTCATCAAGGCTGTTGTGGGTAATTTCTTTAAACATCATAGTGCTGATGACAATCAGAGTCTAACAAACTGATGGTAGGAAGTTTCTAATTATTTGTGTCAAGTTCTAAGTTTAATTTTATTTCTAGTGAAGGCTCCAAATAGTAATATTAAATTAGTGAGCATTGCAAATAGCATAACGACCACCTGCAGCTCTCAAGAACAAATAAATACTTGCTTCAGAATTCATGAGCAAAAATTCAGAAATTAGTGGAAAGCACATGAGAATGATGGTACTCAATTGGTACGCATGCATGACGGCACGCGAGTACTAAGCTAGGCGGGGAGGAGTAACCAAGCAAGGTCTCATTATTGCACTTCTAGTCCTGCATTTTTTTAGTCTTAACTCCCATACCAATCAAACCAAGGTCCCCTCCTGTGCATTGCAGCCATGGTAAGTTGTGCCAAGTACCCAAGCACGCAAAAAAAAAAAAAAAACTCAGGTTGGAGCGCCTATCCCTTTATAGAACAAATCAGAAACCAAAACAATCCAATCTGAACATAACTACAGTTTTTACCATATTAGATCTATCTAAAAGAGTATTGACAGTGAAACACCAAGGCAGCCAAAAACTTCTGATCAAACCGGTCACACTAGTTTTCACCCAGGCAGCGAACACGGACCCATCAAGGCAAGTGCACCTTGAGTTGCTCTAGGATGGACAGGCCAACTAGAACCCATTCGGCTACCGTAGAGACGAAGGAAGAACATAGATATAGGATTTGGAAGAGATCAGGGCAAAAGGAAAAGTAAAAGGCTAAAAGATAAAAACATGTGTTTGGTCAATTGGATCTACCCTCGATCGGTTATGGCTCTTTATATTAATAGGGTGGAGAGGTCTTTCCCCCGACATGGAGATATATTATAAAGCATACCTCGCACAAATCTATAAATTCTAATCGAACGACCCCAAAACAAGTGAGGTATGCCCCAAGGTGTTGCTCTATAGACTAGATTCCTCATCCTCTGTTTACCAAGAACAATTAGCTCGATTTGGTCTACAACAATCCAAAATATCCTAAGAAGATTGTTTCCTGGTACCTTCCATCACCATAAGACAACTAACTCGTGCTTCCCCCTTTCTCTATTGCGCCTCATACTATCTTCCACTACCATTGTTATGTTGCTCACATGGTTCTGTGAAACACAAACAGTAGATGGGCCAATGTGAGAGCGTATGGTGGTTTGTATAGGATACTGGTACACTCCATTTCCAATTGAATATTGATTGCTCAATGCCTACCACAGTGTGCAAGGGAGAGAGCTCTCTCTAATGTTTGTGCTAGGAACACGCTATTTCTAGTGCCAAATTATTATGTTGTTTGTTAAAGCGTTTCATTCATGAATACACTCATAACCATGGCACATTGTCCTCAGTTGAGTCCACATCACGTCACTACTAGACACCTCTCTACCCTTGGGCGCAAGCCGTGGTGCAGTGGTTTCTCATCACGTGTAACAACTATATGAGCCAGCCATGTAGTTG
>CM014275.1:45934663-46027346 GCA_004135705.1 Alloteropsis semialata | reverse complement strand
GCAGTGCCGTGGTGGCGGCTGGCGCGTTCGTGCGCGCTCGCATGCAGGCGTGCGTGCGTGGAGGACAAGGGCGGCGCACGGCGGTGCTGGTGGCGTGGGAGAACGGCGGTGGGAGGGAGGCTCGGGCGCGAGCGACGGAGGAGGAAGAAACAAGGAGGAAGAAGGAGGAAAAGAAAAGAAGAAAAGAAAAGAAAAGAAGAAAAAGGAAGGAAGGAAAAGAAAGAAAGGAAAAGAAAAATCAGGAAAAGGAAAAAGAAAAGAGAAAATAAATTGGGAAAAAGGAGAGAAGGAAGAGGGGACGACGGGCCGGGATTCGCGGCGACACAAGGACGCACGCGCGGCGGTCGGCCGGTCGGCACGACACGCGGATCGAGAAAAAGGAGAGGACAGCAGGAAGGGTTTTTGGGCGTTAGGACTTTTGGAACTCAAGATAGATCGGATGATTGGATTTTTGAATTGGCGGAAAGGAATTTAGATAGATCAGGAACTCGGAAACTCATCGTTAAAGGTTTTTTGAAAACTCGTTAGATTATGATTTTGAAATTTGAATTTTTGGGATGTTACACAAGCTAGGACTGAGAGATATAACATCTCGAAGTGCCTGTTTGCATGCAAAGGCAGAAGGTAGCCCGGTCAGTCCTCATGTGATCAAAATGATTGGTTACATTGAGGCTTTGGACAAACTTGGTTCTGAACTCAACGATGACCTGGCTATAGACGTCATTCTCCAGTCACTCCGGCCAAGCTATGAACCGTTCGTTTTGAACTTCTAGATGAATGGCATGGAGAAATCATTGGCTGAGTTGCATGGCATGCTGAAGACAGCTGAGGAAAGCATAAAGAAAAACCCGCATCATTTGATGATGATCCAGAAGGAGGACAAAAAGCGGAAGCGTTGGACGCCTCCCAAGGGCAAAGGCAAGGGAAAGGCCGTTCCAAATGAGCCCCGAGCTCTAAGCCTAAGCCAAAGGCCATAGCTGGCCCTACTCCTGATGATGAATGCTTCCACTATCATCTTAAGGGACATTGGTCGAGGAATTGCAAGAAGTACTTGGAGTAAAAGAAGAAGAAAGGAAGTGAGACTTCCAATTTAGGTATAAATGTTTTAGAAATAAATATTGCTACATCTTCGAGTGAATCTTGGGTATTTGATACCGGATCGATGATTCATACTTGCAAATCGTTGCAGGGTCTAAGTAATGCTAGAAGGTTTGCAAGAGGCGAGTTGGATGCTCGTGTCGGCAATGGAACAAAGGTTGCGGTCAAAGCTGTCGGCACTTACCACTTGTCGTTGCCCTCAGGATTAGTTTTGGAATTAAATAATTGTTATTGCATTCCTTCTCTAAGTAAGAACATTATCTCTTCTTCATGCTTGAAAGAAGTTGATGGTTATGAGATTGTAATAAAGAACAAACGTTGTTCAATTTATTATAATGATATTTTCTATGCTCATTGTCCATTGGTGAATGGATTATATGTTCTTGATCTTGAGGATAAATCTATTTGTAACATTTATACCAAAAGAGCTCGGCTGAATGATTTGAATCCTACCTTTATTTGGCATTGTCTCTTAGGTCATATAAATGAGAAATGCATTAAAAAACTCCATAAAGATGGTTTATTAAGCTCATTTGATTTTGAATCATTTGACACATGCGAGTCCTGTTTGCTTGGAAAGATGACCAAAGCACCTTTCACTGGTCAGAATGAGAGGGCAAGTGAGTTATTGGGACTTGTACATACTGATGTATGCGGACCAATGAGTTCTACAGCCAGAGGGGGTTTTCAGTACTTCATTACTTTTACTGATGACTTTAGTAGATATGGGTATATCTACCTAATGAGGCATAAGTCTGAATCATTTGAAAGGTTCAAAGAATTTTAGAATAAAGTACAAAATCAACTAGGCAAGACAATTAAATTTTTGCAATCTGATCGTGGAGGTGAATATTTGAGCCAAGAATTCAGTGGTCATCTCAAACAATGTGGAATTGTTCCGCAGTTGACTCCTCCTGGAACACCTCAATGGAATGGGGTCTCCGAGCAAAGGAATCAAACCTTGTTGGATATGGTTAGGTTGATGATGAGCCAAGCTGATCTTCCATTACCTTTTTGGGGTTATGCTCTTGAAATTGCTGCGTTTACACTGAATAGGGTTCCAACTAATTCTGTTGAGAAGACACCATATGATATATGGACTGGGAAACGTCCTGGATTGTCTTTCCTCAAAGTTTGGGGATGTGAGGCGTATGTCAAATGTTAGATGTCAGACAAACTCGCTCCATAATCAGACAAATATTTCTTTGTAGGGTATCCAAGGGAAACTAAAGGATATTATTTTTACAATAAAGTAGAAGGCAAAGTGTTTGTTGCTCGCAATGGTGTCTTCTTGGAGAAAGAGTTTCTCTCAAAAGGAGTTAGTGGGAGCAAGGTGCAACTAGAAGAAGTTCAAGAAACACCTAAAAATGTTTCGGTGCCCATTGAACTAACACGGGATATGCAAGATGTTGTACAACCCATTGTTGAAGAGCCACCCCCACGGAGGTATACGAGGGCACGTCGCGCAAGGCAAAAGTTGACACTCCTAACCACGGAGCAGCGTGACATATTGTTGTTGGACAATGATGAGCCCATGACCTACAATAAAGCAATGATGGGATCTGACTATGAGAAATGGCTCGGAGTCATGAGATCCAAAATTGAATCCATGCATGACAATCAAGTTTGGAACTTAGTTGATCTGATTGAAGGTGTGAGACATGTCAATTGCAAGTGGGTTTTCAAGAAAAAGGTAGACATGGATGGAAATGTTCACGTCCATAAAGCACGACTGGTGGCGAAAGGTTTCAAACGAACTCAAGGTGTTGACTACGATGAGACATTTTCGTCCGTCACAATGCTAAAGTCTATTCGGATTCTCCTAACAATTGCTGCATATTTCGACTATGAAATTTGGCAGATGGATGTCAAGACAGCTTTCCTTAATGGAAACCTAAGTGAGGATGTGTACATGACACAACCCAAAGGTTTTGTCGATCCAAATAATGCTGGAAAAATATGCAAGATTCAAAAGTCTATCTATGGATTAAAGCAAGCATCTCGGAGTTGGAATCTTCGTTTTGATGAAGTGGTCAAAGGGTTTGGCTTCATCAAGAATGAAGAAGAACCTTGTGTATACAAGAAGGTCAGTGGGAGCGCACTTGTTTTTCTGGTCCTCTATGTGGATGACATATTGTTGATCGGAAATGATATTCCAATGCTTGAAGTCGCTAAGTCCTCGTTAAGAAAGAGTTTCTCGATGAAAGATTTAGGAGAGGCGGCTTATATTTTGGGCATAAAGATCTATAGAGATAGGTCAAAGAGGCTAATTGGATTAAGCCAAAACACGTACATTGACAAGATATTGAAACGGTTCAATATGCAGGATTCTAAGAAAGGTTTCTTACCAATGTCACATGGTGTTACTCTTAGCAAGACTCAGTGTCCAACGACACCTGATGAGCAAGAGAGGATGCGTGTGATTCCTTATGCTTCGGCTGTTGGATCCATCATGTATGCCATGCTTTGCACGCGCCCAGATGTCCCCTATGCTCTAAGTGTTACGAGCAGGTATGAATCAAATCTAAGTGAGATTCACTGGACAAATGTGAAGAACATCCTGAAGTACTTTAGAAGGACTAAGGGTATGTTTCTTGTATATGGAGGTGAGGAAGAGCTCACTGTAAACGGTTACACTGATGCTAGCTTCCAAACCGATAAAGATGATTACAGATCGCAATCTGGTTTTGTGTTCTGCCTCAATGGTGGGGCGGTAAGCTGGAAGAGTTCCAAGCAAGAGACATTAGCTGATTCCACAACTGAGGCTGAGTATATTGCAGCTTCTGAAGCTACAAAGGAAGCTGTTTGGATCAGAAAGTTCATTTCTGCTTCTGAAGCTACAAAGGAAGCTGTTTGGATTAGAAAGTTCATTTCTGAGTTGGGTGTTGTTCCTAGTGCTTCCAGTCTAGTGGAACTCTATTATGATAATAGTGGAGCCATTGCACAAGCAAAGGAGCCTAGATCACATCAAAAGTCTAAACACATATTGCGACACTACCACCTTATCCGTGAGATCATTGATAGAGGTGATGTGAAGATATTCAAAGTGCACATGGATTCAAATGTTGCTGATCTGTTGACCAAGCCTCTCCCACAACCAAAGCATGAGGCTCACACTAGAGCTATGGGTATTAGATACTTGGAGGAATGATACTAGTGTACGTGGGAGATTCTCATGTCATGTTTATGTATTATTTAATAAAGTGTTATTTGTTCCTTGAATAATTATTGTACACATTAATTAGCAAGTATGTGACTTGCTCGTGAAACTATGTGTTTGTTGTGATATTATTCTAAATGATCCTTAGTCTATAATTGTTATACGGGACAGTAATGATGTACAAACTAACACATGTATTAATTGATGATCATGTTTCATGGGTCATAGATATGGAGATATCAAATTAATAATGTGGACACATGTTAGTGAACATGGTGTTGCATTGACTCACTCCGAGACGCTGCTAGGATTGTTATTTTTATGTGCCATCAGGTGCTCTCGAGTGATATACCTGCTAGATCCTTTGACCTGAGATCGCCATTGTTTCTCATTGTGCGTAGTGGTGCACTTTGGGGGCTGCCAAACACTACACCGTAACAGGGTAGTCATAAAAGCAGTTTCCGGGTGTTTCATGAAACATGGAATGAGATGTGAGCGGATCAAGATGGAATTTGCCCCTCTCAAATAATTGGAGAGATATCTCTGGTCCCCTCAAGATAGATGGATTGGAAAGTGCATGGCCATGCCAATATGATTAAGGAGTTAATCAAAGATGACTAAAGAGTTAGTCATATTGAATCCACTATTTGATCGAGTGAAATAGTCGAGCTATCACAGGGATGGCACGCATCTTGCCATGAGCTTGATTGGTATCGTGTGGCAAAATGATGAGTGTATGAGTATATCTAGATTCGGTCGATATGATATTTATGTATATTTAGAGTTAACATGTCCTGCTAGATGCCTCTATTAACTTGTGGTTCAGAAATGGTTTCTGTTCACGACTGTCTACACATGAACCTAACGGGTCACACACTTAAGTGGTTGGAATACTGAAAAGCTTGCCTATATAATTGTCTCTAGTGCAAGTGGGAGATTGTTGGTGATATGCCCAAGAGGCAATCATAGAACAATTCGGATTGGCCCATTGGATGTTGATCCAGTGAGGAGATAGAGTCCTAATGGGCTTTTAACCTAACAGCCCATTAGCACGGCCTATATAAACAGGGACGGGGCTATGGGTGCAACACACCACGCCACAAACTCTAGCCGCCGTGCCCTCGCCTCTTCGCGCCCCCGAAACCCTAGATCGGGTACGCGGTGCTAGCACACCGGTACACGACGTTCCTTCCCTGTACGTGTGGACTCCGTGGAGGCGCTGCTGTTGTTGCTGCGCTGATCGGCTGCGAAGGTGAGGAGCTGCTGCCGGACGAGGACGAGGAGGAGACGATCGTGATCGACTACTTCCTCTACACCGACGCGCATCTACGTTGAACCGACTGCTCCAACTCTTCTTCCACTACGCTGCGCGTCTAGTGGTAACGATCTATGACCTCCCTACTCGCAAGTTTTCTGGGTGATACAGTAGTTATTTACTAGTATAGCAGATCCGTTTCCCTACAGCGGCCGTATATCGAAGCGGTGAGGAGTGCAAATTCCATGTCTGTGGAGCATGCTGCAACTTAATTACTGTTGGTATGCCCGCCATTTATGAACCTGAATAAGGAAACGATGCATACATGGCTAATTATACTATTTGTCTTGTACTTTGATTGTTTCTTTTCACTTAATTAATACATACTCATAACACGTTCTCAGAAAAGAAAATACTGAAATGAAGATGAGTAGCAGTTCGTTGTTCCTGAGCGCTGACCTAATTAGTTAGGGCTACCACATTGTTTATGGACAGACCAGTCTATATAGGTGGGGTCTTTGCCAGTGGGCTTTAGCTATTGAAATCTGCACAATGGTAAAAGATAAGTAGACAGAAAACTGGAGCCCACTGTCTACTTACAAAATTATTGGCCCAACAACCAAAGGCCATTCTTCCTGGTGGCCATCATTCCTCTTCCTCCCTCCGCCGCCCTGAGACCAACGAGATCCATGGACATAGGTGGAGTACACGAGAAACTTATTCTTTATTCAATCGAGGTGGTCCATAGCTCTATGGGTATCTGTACTGCTCTATGGACTACTCCCACAATGGCTCAGCCGGCTGAGAGCCAATAGAATATTCGCTATGGACCGTTTTTCAGCCCATTGAGGTCGCCCCAGGAGGTGTTATTACTGATGGAGATGGGTGTGGAATAACCGGCACAATAGCTGACGCATGAGTACGTATTGGCTAGCATATTACTAGGGGCAGGCAACCTGGCGTACTAGTAGTTTGCTATTTCCTGGTGTCTTCTATTCCTTTAGAGCATAAGACAATTTGCGTGATCCCGGCATCTACAACCGCCCCTCGCCTTATCCTTCTCTATTGCCTGTTGCTCAAATTAGGGGAGGCCTTGTAAACTAATGTACAGAAGAATGGCTAGGTAAGACTGATAATACATCAACCATATATAAGGGTACCAGGGCAGGGAGTCAACAAGGCATCTAATGGTACACTATACATTAATAATTCTTCATTAGTGTCAACATGTTAGTGCATTTATTTTGCATTATTGTATGGAGCTAACATGTGATGCCAACAATTTGGAGCAAACTTTTCCTTTAGTTCAGAATGGTTTCTTGGACATACTACGTTAATACTGATTATGCACACCGTGACACAACCTACCACAGCCTTGACATTTGTCCACTTCCATACCCGTCAAACAGCGTCTTGGCAAGTTCAATGATAACCGCCGCGGTTGGTGTGGTTCAGCAAGCCACCCCCTAGCCCCTCGTCCATGTGGCTGTCATGGCAAAATAATTATAAATAGAGACAGTGTAACACTATGAAGCTGTATATATTGTTTGCAACACTATGAAACGTATTTAAACTGGGATAGAGTTTCATGGCCTAATTAAATAGACATCAGCTGTCTAAACTGTTGTACATGCCCTAATCAAACTCGCACAACGAAATTTGAGACAGATGAAGGGGCATATCCGTGCTGCCAGCACAGATAAGCATTTATCTCAGCTGCCGGCTGTATATATTAACCGTCAAGGATGACAAAGTATCTGAACCGGTATTTAAACGGGTTGTATATATATAACGGTCAAGGTATGTTTGGTTGGAAGGATGGGACGGGATGAAACGGGACAAACTCATCCCTCTGCGTGTTTGGTTGGAGAATAGCAGGGACGGGACGGCATCTGAGAAGAATATTCCACAAAAAAAGAGGGATGGATCGGTCCCTCCAAAACTGGCGGACGAGTTCGTCGCTCGTTGACGCCGTCATGCACTCCGTCTCCGTCCCATGCGTGCCCTCTGCCCCGAGCTCGCACACGTTGCACCGGCCCTCCGCCCCTGACCTCGCACGTCCCTCTCCTGACTCGCTGCGGCCCCCGCCCCGCCCCGACCTCGCACCGGCCGCCGTCGTGAGGTCGCCGCGGCCCTCGCCCTCGATGCCCAAAGCTCGCCGCAGATCCCAGGGCCAGAATTGAGCTCCTCAATGGCTCGTGGAGCTCACGCAGCGCTCACGGCGAGGACCCTCGCACGCGGCGGCAGCCCTCGCGGAGCTCCCACGGCGCTCGCGGCGGGGACCCTTGCACGTGGCTGCGCCCCTCGCGGAGCTCACGCAGCGCTCGTGGCGGGGACCCTCGCACGCGGCGGTGCCCCTTGCCCGCGGCGACGCCCCTCTCTAGGAGCTCGCACGACCCTCGTGGCCAGCTCCAGTGATCCAGCCACGGGATAGATCTCGGCCTCCCTGAGAAGATAATGTTGGCTGTGAAAAAAATGAAAAGAAAATATATAAAGGAAATAGAGAATGACATATGGGTCCCACTGATTGCTGCATCTAACGGTGTTAAAAAAGACATCCATCCCTCAATATGAATCCCTCTAACCAAACAAAGAACTGGGATGACCCCATCCCTCCAATCAAACATGAGACGGAATCGTCCCATCCCAAAAACTGGGACAGGACCGTCCCATCCCTCATGTCCCCCAACCAAACACACCCAAAGTGTCAACCGGCGCTAATAAATGTTTAGCAGGCATGTTATTATTAACTATCATTAATACTGGTGCCAATTGCAGGATGCTCCATACATTTGCCGGACAAAAAAGAAAGAAACCTTACACTAATCCAAATGCCTCAGCTTAAGCAATATATATAATGTAATTAAGGTACCAAAGTTAATGGGGTCTAGTTCAATTAGATGGTCGTTTTTGGCTCATCTCAAGAAAACTGCTCATTAGTGTGAGCTTGTGGTATCCAGCCTTCGAACCCACGACCCCGGATAGAGACAATCCCTACCGTGTGCATGTGCCACATCAAACCTTTGAAACCACTACCTCCCCACTCCTCCTCACCCACCTATGCCTTCTTTACCATTCCACCTATATGTACATGCACATGATAGGGAGTTGTAATCCTTTCACAACTAGAGAATGATTTGCACTGGCTGTTCTTAAGCCATTTTCACTGGCGTTGATTAAATAGCAGTGAAAATCAATTTCCACAGCCAATTCTTTGTGTAAACCGGTTGTGAAAAGACAGCCCGAAGCTCCGGCTGTGTCGGCTATTTTCACAGCCAGATCGAATAAAAAATTGGTTGTGAAAATGAGCAACATAGCCGGGTTTTTGGACCAAAAACCGGCTGTGAAACGAGAGCAACACAACCACTTTTTGGGCCCAAAAACAGGTTCTAAAAAAACATTCTCAGAGGCGGTTGAAACCGGCTGTAATGATTTTTTCTAAATAAAAAATATATTAATTTTGATAATTCACAGCAAGCACAACATTGATATTTTCACAACACAAATAGTATAGCAAAAACATAGAACCATACATCGTGTCACAATGTCCATACATACCATAATACATCAACTCAAATTCCATAAAGAAGCCCATACATATCAAAGTCCATACATAAATCTAGATATATCAAAGTTCATACATCTAGTCCTAAATTACACAGAACTCACCACCTGGTGCCATGATATGATCCAAAATGAACCCACATAGTTGTTCTTGGAGCGCCCAAGTCTTAGTAAGAAGCAACTCGGAAGTGGCAAGACTAGGGTTCTGCACACAATACCGCAATAGAAATGTAGTTAATGATAAAAGATGAATGAATTCGAAAAAGTAATATGACAACTAAGGCAAAGTAATATGACAAATCAAAAATGTATTTAACAGTATCAATATTGTTAGTTTGAGGGTTACAATAGTAATATAGTTAATAGTTTCCCAATATGACTAGCATGCGGACCTAATCTTCATGTTCTTCGAAGCAAACGTACAGAGCATATAATGGATAGCATTGAACCCGCATAGATTGTTCCCAGCCTCCTAGGTCGAATTCATTAGATCATCAAATTCTTCCCCCATTGTAAGGCGGCCTAGGTCGACTCATTTGATCATCAGATTCTCCCCCATTGTAACTACAAACTCGTCATTGTTCTCCGGAGCATTGCCAAGCGAAGCAATACATCACCACCGAGCACAGGACGTAAAGGTATTATACCTCCGGTTGCCCGAACCTGTATAAACCTTGTGTCTCCTGTGTTACCTCGAGCTCCCTAGCCTCGCGATTGCCCTTTGTCTACAAATCAACAATATGGGTACCCCGAGTGGTCTGCCGGACGATAACTCCGACAGTTGGCGCGCCAGGTAGAGGCAATCGCGGGGCATTACAGCTAGCTCGATAACAGATTCATCTACACGACAAGAGATTTTCAGGTGCGGCATGGAATCGTGTTACCTGAGTTGTTCGCCGTCCGCCGCGCCGACTCCGTTAACAACTCGGTGACGCGAAAAAACCCCGTCCATGGTTCGATGGGATCTACTGCGGTGGCATTATTCCGAGGCGAGATCCTGTGCCGGCAGCTCGGCGATGTAATCTACTTCTGCGCAGCTTTCACCGATCCTGCGTCAACACGTCTCCGTCGTTCTTCTGAACGCGACCTCTAGGCGGAGCAACCACAGCGCAGCACCGCGCCCTGCGCAGCCACAGATCCATTCCTGGCGTCATGCGTGTCATTGGTGCCAATCCGGACCAAGTTCGTTGTTGCACGGCTGCACCTACACGTGGATTAAGGTACCATTGACGAGCTAGCAGATTTAACGGCGCCGACGCAAATTGGTGCACCAAGGTGGTCTCCGTGTCGATCAACGAAATCAAGAAAGATCAGTTCGTCTCTGCATGCAAATTCATGAAGTTCTACTATGCGCACATGCAGGCTACCAGGAAAGGTTTTTTTTCCACAATCTTTTCCTACCGAGATTACACGGGAATCTAACTCCCCTTTTCCGCCACTCTAATCATCCTTTGTTGAAATCAGACTGATTCACAATTTTATATTTGATTAATGTGTGTGCACTGATCCTGCGCATATGTCCTCCATCAACACCGATGCCTACGAGCTGCACGCCGGGTTTCCGTCGTCATGGCGACAGCAGCGGCACCCAGCTAGCCTGCTGGCTCATCATCTACGTATACGCGCTGAAGAAGGCTTGGCCAGGGCGACGTCCTTTGCAGATACATGGCTGGAACTGGTGTGGCGAAAGCGTGAAGCAACGCCGATATGTGTACACCCTGCGTGCATGCACATGTACGCGATTCATAAGCTACACGCGTAGCTGGGCGTCCACAACTCCAAGATGCACAGGCGAAGCAATCCAACTCCTGCACAGGGATCAAGTCACGACATACGCGGCTATGTCGACGACGACAACTCTGACTGCTGGGACCTGACCGAATGGCTCGTCCTTGACTAGGGATGGATTTGGATGTCCCGAGATCCGAATTATTCGTATTCGTATTTGACTAAAACATCAATATGGATATCCGTATTCGTATTCGATTTTAATATGGATGTTAAATGGAAATATCCGAATTCGCTTTTCATCAATTTTCTCTGTCCGAATCCATATTCGTATTCGAATAAAATGTGGAATATCCGATATTATCCGTATCCGTGAAGAATTAACACGTGATGAAGCCATCTATCCGAATGCGAATCCGTATTCGATGTATTCGTATCCGACAAGAATGGACAACATTCGCATCCGTATTCGTATCCGACAAGATTCATATTCGATCCGTATTCGAATTAAAATATGGTAAAAGGTGATATCCGGATTCGATTCCATGCGTATCCGATCCGAATCCATCCCTATCCTTGACTGGCCGGCTTGGTCGACAATCTCATCCACTCGGACACGAATCAAAGCTAAGTATTATTTTTAATTAAATATTTTACGACTTCCGTATATCTTCGTACGCCTCGGCTCTCTTATGTCTCCATGACTTTCGCCAACCACCTCGGTCACACTCCGACCACTTATACAAGTGGTCCGCCCGGACTGCACCTCACGGGTGCCCAGCTTATGTTGTTGTTTTTCCGCACAGTTCCGGCTGTTTTGCAGCTTGTCTGTCCCTCTTAACGGCTGCTAAATTACTCGGGTAGCACACGCTTTAATCCGTGAAACCTCGATCCTGCGTGCCGCCTACACCTAAATCTCCCTGATGAGCAGTGTAGTCTGTGGTAAACCGTCCTCTCCGTGAGCAGTGGTTAGCAGGGTCAGGTGCTTAAACGTAACAGACCAACTACCCGGGGAAATTATACGCCTGGCAAGAGGAGATCCACAAGGCTTTACCTCTTACATCGTTTAAACTTCCGAGTTATTCAAATATTCTACGTTATGCTACATAATGTTTATGTTGTCATTCTGCAGCTTAGAAACTACTCGGCGTGCTTCCTACCACCCGACCGACCTCTCGGCTTGGTGGCTGGGTGCGGGACGCGACTCGGCGGCTCGTCCGGCTCCCAAGCTCGGGGGCTGCCCTAGACGATGACTTGACATGCTTCCCATCGTCCAGCCGACCTCTTTGGCTCCGGGCTGGAGGCAACTCGGCGGCTCGTCCGGCTCCTTGGCGCGGGGGCTGGGCGCCTCAGACGACGGCTTGGCGTGCTTCCCATCGTCTAGCCGACCTCTTTGGCTCGGGGCGGGAGGCAACTCGACGGCTCGTCTGGCTCCCTGGCTCAGGGGCTGGGTGCCCCAGACGACGACTCGGCGTGCTTCCCGTTGTCCAGCTGACCTCTTTGGCTCGGGGTGGGAGGCGACTCGGCGGCTTGTCCGGCTCCCAAGCTCGGGGGCTGGGCACCCTAGACGACGACTTGGCGTGCTTCCCGTCGTCCAGCCGACCTCTTTGGCTTGGGGCGGGAGCTCGTCCGGCTCCCTGACTCGGGGGCTGGGCGCCCCAGATGACGACTCGGCGTGCTTCCCGTCGTCCAGCCGACCTCTTTGCCTCGGGGCGGGAGGCGACTCGACGGCTCGTCCGGCTCCCAAGCTCGGGGACTGGGCACTACCACTTTGGACGGTGGGTCTCCACGACTCTACCAGCCCTAACGCTCGGGGACTGGACGCCACAATTATGGGACAATCTCCTCTCTTCGGGATGCCAGACCTCCCTGTATGCTTTCAGAAACTTTTTCGCCATGGGTTTGCTATGTACACCCACGGGCGCACTGTTCTTGTCTTGATCTGCCCAAGAAGATGTGGCAATTTTATCTTCTAGGCGGCCTGTCTGCCCCGAAGCTCGGATGTTTCTTTTTTTTATTGACCATTGGCCCGATTCTACTAATCGACCCAATGCTTAAGGACTACTCCATATGGAGAGCGATGTGTCACTTTCCTCAAAGTGGCGTGGCTCCCCGGCGCCCAAGACGGCCACAGCTCGGTGCTACACCACTCGGGGTTTCACCCCCGGGTTTGTTCAGGATCATCCCCGATGATTTTTTGTGCACCGCCCACCCTTGTGTCGGCCTACTGACCAAGACACTTCAGCCGACCATGGTGGCGTCGCCTCTTCATCAGCAATCCGACACGCGCCTGCACGTTGCTCGGGGACTTGTGGGATATGGGTACCCTGGGGCCCACTACCGACAGGGTAGATAGTCGGCCTAGGCCCACGTCTGAGAGCGATGTGGGCCGACCCTGGGCCGACCCACGAGGATCTCTAAACTTGATGGACAAGACTGGTGATGACTTAACTTGCAAGGCACGCCAACTCAGATTAGTTTTCTTGTTGTTGCCGAGCAGAAATAGGAAACTGACTTGTAAACCCTAGGTCGTCAGCCTATATAAGGCGGCCTAGGTCGACCCATTAGATCATCAGATTCTTCCCCCATTGTAACCACAAACTCGCCATTGTTCTCCGGAGCATTGTCGGGCGAAGCAATACATCACCACCGAGCACCGAACCTGTATAAACCTTGCGTCTCCTGTGTTACCTCGAGCTCCCTAGACCCACGATTGCTCTTTGACTACAAATCAACCACTTGGATACCCTCAGGTAGACTGCCGGACGATAAATCCGACAAGCACATATGCAAGTGATCCTGATTCACCACATTATTGGCAATTCAAAGAAAGCACAAGCAATTAGAAGCTTGGACAACAAACATGCTCAGTGCATTTGCAAATATAGAAAACAAATCAAGAAAAAAATTGTAATCTGGTTTAGGACTATGTTCTGCAAGGACTGAGGCCCAAATCTTTAGCAGATCTTCCTTCTGCTTGATCCGATCTTTGGGTCGATCAGGATGGCAGGAAAGAATGGGAAGCAACTACTTGAGGTAGATAGAGGAATGCATCGTCACCAGCCCGGGTTGGACGTGTGGGCTAAGTGTAAGACAGAAATAACAACATCATTGGCAGTTCGAACAAAACACATAAGCAATTAGAAGCACAGCAAACATGCCATTCAATTGGTATGGTACCTCCATATCATTTTGTCTTGGTACTGTAATGATTGTCATGCTTGATGGCACAGGAGCCAAAACCCCAGCCTGTGCCTGTGACAACTATGGTGTGGATCAAATAATGCAAGGATATTCAGCTTGGTTCCTGACACCTTCTATCCCTAAATATGGTGCGGTCCATGCATGGTGTCTTCATCTTATGCATGTTCTCTCTTCTGTCCACTATTTCACTGTTTGGTGGTGGCGCTATACATATTTTTTGTGCGAAAGACCAGTATATTGTCCAAGAGAGCTAGTTAAACCCGGGCTAGTTTATATAACTTGACAGATGATTGATTTATTGCTCTTTAGTGCTCCCACCCAGGCTAGTCTATGCTGTTACAGGTACCATGATGATAAGATATCTTTATGGGAACATTTGATATTGAAAGGAAATAACTCACGCGTGCCTTGTTCATTGAACCCAACATGAAGGATTTTGACAAGCAAACCCAAAACTGCGGTGAGAGTACCTATATACAGCTGTTAAATCCGACATTATTTTAAAACTCATATTAACAAGCCTACCTATATACAGCTGTTAAATCCGAGTTTTTAGAGGTCCATTTATTTTATTGGACCGATTTGATGTTCCAAATAGGATTCAAATTACTATTTTACACTCTGCTGATGCACGCACTCAACTGAGAATTTTCGAACGGGTTTGTTGCCCTGTAGCAGGCATAGTACTTTGTAATTTTATTTCAACGTCTCCATTGTGTTTCCTTCGGATCATAAGGAATAGCCCTTCATCGTAGTCAATAAAAATGCCAGGCATAGTATTATCTGATAATTTTGAATAGTTGCATTGATCTATGTCACTTTAGTGGTTGTTGTTAAATAACAAATTGGACAACAATCCTTTAAAATTTGAAAATGCGAATCTATATGGAAATTTTTTTGGAAGAATATGAAGTCAAGATAACTCAAAGATTTGCGCATCCAGAAGAAAGGATTGCTTAGAGCAGCAAAAAATAAAAAAAAAGGTTAGCTACTTGCTATAACTTTTTCATACGCTTCAAGATATCAACTGACCAACATGGAATAAACCGACACTCATAAACCATCTAAATCATATTATTGTTAACAACAATCAATTTTTACATTATTAGTTTGAAGATAAGCATTTACCATTTACCATTCCTAAGTATTTTTCTGACACTAAAAACCTCATGCATAGCATCCACCTGCTTTAACAGTGAAGTGCAGTAGGACTGCATGTTTGATCATTCCCAACAGTACTTGTGTTAACCAAGAGCTGCTTTCCATAACTATGAACAACATTATTGAGCCCGCAAGATGGTGGATGCCCATGCAGCAGCTCATGTTACTTCAGGTCATGAGCTCGAACTACTACTCCATGATAAATATGGGCCAATCCATGCTCACTATTTAAGAAAGCAAGATAGGAGACGCGTGTTAATGCTCAAAGGAGACGCGGAAATTCCTCGTCTCCTTTTCTGCGTATCTGATGACTAACCAAAGGAGACGCTGAAAAAACGCGTCTCTTCTATGAATGACACAGGAGACGCTATTCAACCGCGTCTCCGAACTGTCTCAACCAGTGTCTCCTCTGTTTGTTAAGAGAGACGCGTGTTGTTAATCCGCGTCTCCTTTGGTTGTGCCAAAGGAGACACGTGTTGTTAACCCACGTCTCCTTTTGGTTGTGCTAAAGGAGACGCGTGTTGTGAAGCCGCGTCTCCTTTTGGTTGTGTCAGAGGAAACGCTTGTTGTTAACCCGCGTCTCCTTTTGGTTCTGCCAAAGGAGACGCGTGTGGTTAACCAGCATCTCCTTTTGGTTCTGCCAAAGCAGACGCGTGTTGTTAACCCGCGTCTCCTTTTGGTTGTGCCAAAAGAGACGCGTGTGGTTAACCAGCGTCTCCTTTTGGTTGTGCCAAAGCAGATGCTTGTTGTTAAACCGCGTCTCTTTTGGTTGAGGCAAAGCAGACACTTGTTCTCAACACGCGTCTCCTAAGCTTCCCTTATATGCTCAATGTAGCCTCATTTAGCACCTTCCAGCTTGATGAATCATAAGAAATCATAGAATACATAATCACAGAATACAGATATCACATACATCAGCAAGCTCACGTCACTGGCATCTCACAAAATTTTCACAGGATTCAACACATCAGTTATAGCTCAACAAATTTGTCATAAACACATCAGCAAGCTCAACAAAGTTAAGAAGAATTCACAGTGCACATCACTGGCCTGTCCCAAAATTCACAGGAACCTTCAGCATCTCACAAGTTAAGCAAATACCCAACATCTCACAAGTTTAACATCTCACAAGTAGAAAGACTACCTAAAGCATTGCTCATCATCTCACAAATTCATATGAACACATTGTTCATCATGTCACAACATCATTGATAAATTTGTTAGCTAGGGGTTGGAGCAGTGAAATTCTCCTTTCTTGGGCATCACTTGCATGATGATGAACGAGGCAATTTTTTCGCAAACGTGTTCCAGGTCAACCTTGGCGAGGGGGTTTGTCATCACCTCAAATTCCTGATCGGTGGAAAATATAAGAAAAGTCAGCACACATACATGATAACCGAACATGTGCATATGGTAGATAGAAACTCTACCAAGATCGGTGGAAAATATAAGAAAAGTCAGCACACATACATGATAACCGAACATGTGCATATGGTAGATAGAAACTCTACCAAGTGCAGTGCCCAAACCACATCACATCTCATATCAAGAAAGGTAATGGAAATAAAACTAAAGTACCTCAGGATCAGGTTTAAAAGCCAGTAATTCCATTGCTTTCAACATGTGATAGGCAGCATAGAAGCCGCAGGCCTTCCAAGGTTCTTGCTGGTAGCACTGCAAAAAATATATAAAGACAAAAAGTACTGAGAAGAAAGTAACTCAAGTTTCAGTATTAGCTTTCACAGGCAGGTACCATACCGCAAACTTTACGACATGTTCCAAGTTTGTATTGTCCAACTTGTTATTGCTGCTGCAGTGAAAAATAAAAGCCCTACAACAAACCATATGCAACAGTGGTTAGGGCTCTTGTCAATAAACTCTGCAGAGTTTGTTGAGCAAAAAAGCTATAGGTGAGAACTTACTCATTAAGAACCTGTTTCAACCTTCTATGATCACGCCCTCTAGACCTCAATGAATCAAAATACAGGACCTTTTTCCACTTTGGAATGACTACGACTAGAACCCAGTGGCCATCATGGTTATGTGCAAACATGATCAATCTCTTTTTAGCATGTTGTTGTAAGGCATTTGTAAGATAGTCCACCAAATAAGATTTGTTACTACTTATAGTGGACAAGGTCATGGCTTCAGGATCAAGGAAGCCCATAGGCACAGACTTTGCCTTGGTTTCTACAATCATGGCCCTAAGATTAAGAAAAAAACAAAGTCATGCGTTAAGCTACATCAGTAAAAGCATATTTAGATAGAAAATGATTAGTGAGAAGCATCATCTTCTTGAGTGTGTTTTCGCTTTCCAAGGGCACTTTTCTTCCCATGAGTGGCAGGGAGATCCTTCACCTGGTCGTAGACATGTTCCCTATCAAAATGCCTTGGGGCGTGTCCCCTCTCCCTTGTGCCATCAAATTGGTGTTTCATGCATCGGTACGGACGAGACATAGAAAGAAAATGCCGATGTCGGACATATACCCGCTTCTTTGAGTTGTTAAGCAAAATGGTCTCAGTGTCATCTAAGCAGTGCATGCAATCTTTTTCCCCTTTACATTGTCCAGACACAGAACGTCCACCAGGTATGTCAGTAACTGTGCAGAACAGCATGCCACGTAGTGTGAATGTTTCCTTCTTGTACTCGTCATAGGCTTGAATACCATCTGTCCACAGTATCTTTAGATCATCCACCAGTGGTCTTAGGTAGATATCGATGTTTATCCCAGGCTGATGTGGACCTGAGATGAGAATTGACATCATCATGTACTTCCTCTTGTTGCAAAGCCAGGGCGAGAGATTGCAGATCGACAATAGCACTGGCCAGATGCTGTGGGAGCTACTCATGTGGCCAAATGGGTTCATCCCATCAGTGCTTAGTGCAAACCGAATGTTTCTTGGATCATTTGCAAAATCTTGATACTTAAAATCAAAGATGTGCCATTGTGTCCCATCTGCTCGGTGCCTTATGAAATCATCGTTTTTGCGCCCCTCCTTGTGCCAGCGTATTAGTTCTGCATCCTTGCTTGTTGCAAACAGACGTCTCAGGCATGATATTATTGGAAAATACCACGCCACCTTCTAAGGAGCCCCATGGGCCCTCTTCTCATCTCCCCCATCATTCCTTCATTTGTATCGAGGAGCTCCACACTCTGGACATTCGGTTGCCGCTGCATGATCGCCATGGAATAGGACACAGTCATTCTTACAAGCATGTATTTTCTCCACCGCCAATCCCAAAGGACAAACATTCTGCTTAGCCTCGTAGGTGGTCATGGGTATCTCGTTATTCTCTGGAAGCATGTCCCTAATCAGATCCAACAATGCCTAGAAACCACGATCGGTCATATGATGTGTGGCCTTTAGCTGGAGGAGCTTAAGTGATGTGAATAGCTTTGTCCATTTTCCCTTGCAGCCAGGATAAAGTGGGGTATTCATATCTGCCACCAGCTTTTTAAATTCTTCAGTTCTGAACAATCATACCCACCATACTCTAGGGCGTCACACACCATCTCCTCCAATTTGTCTGCTATATTGACGTAGTTATCACCGATAGCAACTAGGTCATCTTTAGAAAGATCTTGGCCTGCAGTTTGACTGTCAGAGTTTGATTCACCACCAGTCTGAGAGCTATAAAAGTGAGGATGTCCTTCATCAACATCCTCAACAATGTTCTGCTGATTTTCATAGGTGTGGTCTTCAGAGCTATATGGACCCATACAACCAGCCTGTAGGTCTCGGTCATTAACTCCACCCTCGCCATGTTGGTTCCAGCAATAGTAGTCATCCATGAACCCCAGGATGATGAGATGAGCATGCACATGCAAAGAACTAGAGAACTTTGTGACATTCTCACAATCCACACATGGACGGCACATGGTTGACTTGCCCTTATTTGACTTGTCCGTCTCTGCCACGAACATGAATGACTTCAAACCATTTAAGTACTCTCCACAAGTCCGGTTCTTTAGATACATCCAGCTCTGGTCCTCCATCTACACAGCCATGCAAGAAAATTGCTAAATACCTAAGAAAATACTTATGACATTACTGAAACATACATTTTTACATGAAATTAACAAGCTATACACAAACTAACATGTACATACTCATGGAACATAGATTTAACAAGAGGCTAATCAAATAGCATTTTGGAGGGGGGGAGGGTACTGACTATACATACCATGAGGGGGGAGTGATGCCACAGACAGTGGAGCTGTAGAGGGAAGTGAGTGGCGACTACTGGATGCAGTTGTGGTGCTAGCTGCTGCACATTCATAAGATCACCAAAGATTCAATAATTGCACACAATACACACACAATCTAGCTAGCTAGGCAAAGTCTATCAGAGATATGCAAACCTGCTTGCAACACGCTGCAGTGGCGACGCGAGATGTCGCCGCAACGAGGAAGCGGCCGGCGGCCGGCCAGGGTACACTTGCACCGGCGGCGACAGAGCCACCACGACGTATGCACACGCGCGTGCAGGGCGCACGTTAGCCTGCGCAACTGGAGGCAGAGCGCGCGCGCCAGGTGGCAGTGCGCGGCGCGGCACGCCGGCCGGCCAGCCTGCTGTAGCTAGCGCCGGCCTACTGATCGGCAGAGAGCGCGCAACTGTTAGCAGGCCGGCCGAGCGAGAAGGAGAGGCTGGCGGCGGCGCGGTAGGTAGGCCGAGCGAAGGAGATAGTGTTAGGTCAGTGTGTGGCGTGCAGAGTGTCTACGACAATGAGTTGATTTGTTGTCGGAACCAGTATAGTGTCTAGGGAGACGCGTCTGATTTCAACAAGCGTCTCCTGTAACCAAGCCATAGGAGACACGGGTTCACGAAATGCGACTCTAATGAGCTCTCACTCATTGGAGACGCTTTTTCCTTAAGATGCGTCTCTTTTTGTGCCCAAAAAGAGACGCGGGCTTAAAACACGCGTCTCCTTTGAGAGTACAAAGGAGACGCGGGCAAATCATGCCGGTTTTTTGCAGACTCAGAAGAGATGCTGGTCATTAACAAGCGTCTCCTTTGATATATTGGAGACGCGTGTTAAAATCGCGTCTCCTATGATGGTGTCTTCTTTAACAGTTTCTTACATAGTGGCTGTAGAGAAATTTGAAATGGCTCTTCTCTGTCTTCTTCTGAATTCGACAATATTGGAATTTATAAGAATCTGTACAACTGTTGGCCTAATTAGATAGATTGATGATTACACATAAGGAAGGAGAGGCTTCATGAAGCTAGAGTCAGGAAAGATGGAACAATGGAGTGTCAGAATAATTCTCTTGCTCGTGATTATTTGTTTCTTTTGATGATTTGTTCATCTAGTTAGGCGTATGGCCGAGTCTTCAGGTCATGCGCAGTTGGGGCTGGTGCACTGGTTCATACAAGAGCGCGATCTACGGCACTTCCCCGATGTCTGGGATGGCATGAATCGTTAGGGGGGCGCATAGGGTTCATCTTGGGCCGTGGACAACGATCGTTCTGTTGTTCACTTGTATGGTTGCTTTATTTCCAGTGGCATTTGTGTGTTCGGTTTGCCATTGTGTTTGCATGTCAACCAAAATCCACATCAAACTGGCCGGCTACGAGTTACCGTCGTGATCTCCAGCAATCTCTGACATACAGATAGCATGTCTTGTAGCAATTAGAAGAGCTAGGACATTCAGTTCTGCTGACTCCCCAGCTATGTGATATTGGCATGCACGGCTTTGTTTCTTGCGTACCGATAGTTTTAAGAAATGGAAAGACTCAAATGTTAGTGGCTTCTATTATTGTCTACATTTATTTATTTCGATTTTGCTTATGATTTTTTCCCATAAATAAAATGTAGGCATTTGATCTAGAAAAGTACCGGATGCGTAAAGTGAAATTTAAAAACAGCTTCAGGGTGAAGCAGAAATAGTAAATGAGACACATGTACGGTACATGTAAAAATATCTCCATCCTTTGAGAAGATTTAGGTCCGAGCGTAAATACGAGCACCGATTGCTTTGACAGACAGAAAGAGGCGCCCTGTGCAGGGCGGTCGGGACAGCCCAGAGAGTGCACGGCTCAAATGATCTTGCTTAAGCCCGCCAGCGCTGCCCATGCTCACCAGAGACGGCCATCGCTCGCTCGTGCTGAATTAAAAAAAAAGTTATTATGTACTTTTTCTGAGTGCCAGTTGGTACCTCTTATGCCTTGATAATTGAGTTGGTACCTCTTATGCCTTGATAATTGAATTTATTCTGATGGAGTGCTCTTATTTATTCATGTGGTTTTGTCTCGTAGTGAAGTATTCTCAACGAAAGGCGGGGCCAAAACTTTAAAGCAATTGTGGCACCATTTTAAGATGTTGCTGTTCATTTCTTTCGTCTATGTCGTGAAGCATGAAGAGTTACGATGTAGCTGCAATTTGTGGATCATTTTTTTCTTTTGCTATATTATTCACTCATCGCTTTGATTACAAGTGGGGCATGAAGTCAAGAGCTAGTTAACAAATTAGACATATGCTTCCGCAAGAGCTAGTGTTGATAGCTTTGGGCCTGTGTGGCAGCACTGTCAGGTGTCTCTCTTCTCACCATTTCTACTCTCTTGAGACATGCTCTTGTGAGCAAACAACGAAGGGTGCTTCGTTTTTTCATGTCACTCTTTGTCACACTGCTACAAGACTTGGCTTTCAAAGCTTACAGGATGATTCAACTACATTCTCAGTAACAACCGCAATGTTTGAGCTCTAATGCCATGGAGAGTTGCATGTCGAAGAAGACATGTGGATCACCAATCACTGGGCTCGCACATTAATTCCTGACACCTTCTATTCCAACATACCAAGCACACCGTGTTTTTCACTGGTAGTACACCACAAGTGGTTGTTCTCTGTTTCTCTTCCATCATCTGTTACTCATTCTAGCTTGCTATGTGATGGCAAAAAGGACTATATAATATTAGACGGGTGAGGTACTACTGGGGAAGTGAAATACTTTAATGAGGATGGTGAGTGAAACGACGAGGGACATCATTTAGTGCTTTCACTTGTTAGTCGGGATGTTTTAATTGATTGCTTAGTGTTGACGACAAAAATTGGCACAAGGCTGGTTGGGCACCAGAAACCGGTGACACCGGATTCTGGAACCGGTGCCACCGATTTCCTTCTGTAGCCATTCTGGCAACAGGAACCGGTGGAACCGGATTTAGAAACCGGTGGAACCGGTTTTCCCCGAGTCCTAATAGAACTGGAGGTACAAAGAATGGATGATGGCCTAGAGAAGAATAAACCGGTGGAACCGGTGGTTGTTCTCTGTTTCTCTTCCATCATCTGTTACCCATTCTAGCTTGCTATGTGATGGCAAAAAGGACTATCGCCCCGTTTGGATGTCTGTATTGGGGCGTGGAATCAGGAATTGGAATTGGTGGGCACGAATATCACCTGTTTGGATGTCACAGGAATTGGAAAATGGAATTGTAAGCCAATACCGAGCGGCATTGGTTTAACTCGCGTACGCCCTCCACCAATTCAGAGCTCCCACCCTCTGTATTGCGCTGAATCGTCCCCGCGCCCTTCTTCGTCCGACGGCGTACCCTCGGCCGTCATGGTGGAGCCCTCGCCGCCATCTTCTTCCTCATGGCCGGGCCCTCGCCGCCCTCTTCTTCCTCATGGCCGGGCCCTCGCCGGACCTAGGAGCAGAAAGAACGCCTCCTCGAGCGACCGGCGCGGAGGAGCTGCGGCGCGCACGCCTCCTCGAGCGGCCGGCGCAGAGGAGCAGCGGCGCGCACACATCCTCGAGCGACCGGCGCGGAGGAGCTGCGGCGCGCATGCCTCCTCGAGCGACCGGCGCGGAGGAGCTGCGGCGCTGTCGCGCCGAGAAGCAGAGGCACGCACGCGCCTCCTTGACGGGGCAGGGGCGGAGGAGCGACGGCGGCGGCGTGCCTCCTCGACGAGGCCGGGGCGGAGACAGAGCAATGGGAGGCCCATGCCCGTCTGGCCGCCGGTGGGTGGCAGCGCCGGCCGATGCAGGCTGTGACCCGATAGGGATTGGGCGCAGTGGAGAAGAAGATGGATGTTTCTCAATTTTAGTTTATGCACGTCCAAACAGGAATTGGCATTTGCTATCTCCATAGATTCTATCTATCAATTCTATCTACATCCAAACAATAGCTTTGGCATTGTGATTCATTTCCAAAACTAGTCTGATTTGGTATTGAACCCAATTCAATTCCACGCCCTCCAATATCTACATCCAAACGGAGCCTATATAATATTAGACGGGTGAGGTACTACTGGGGAAGTGAAATACTTTAATGAGGATGGTGAGTGAAACGACGAGGGACATCATTTAGTGCTTTCACTTGTTAGTCGGGATGTTTTAATTGATTGCTTAGTATTGACGACCAAAATTGGCACAAGGCTGGTTGGGCACCAGAAACCGGTGACACCGGATTCTGGAACCGGTGCCACCGATTTCCTTCTGTAGCCATTCTGGCAACAGGAACCGGTGGAACCAGATTTAGAAACCGGTGGAACCGGTTTTCCCCGAGTCCTAATAGAACTGGAGGTACAAAGAATGGATGATGGCCTAGAGAAGACTACTGATAATGATGTCGCACAGGTTGAGGGCATTGACGTGATTTCAAAGGACGACGGTAAAAGACCAATTGTAATTGACAATAAGGTTGAAACGTCAGTCCAAGAAAATATTGCTGCTGTTCATGGTGAGAACAATGAGATTGATAATGATACTTCTATGTATTTCTTGCCAAGATGGTGTCCTCCAGGTTTAACTTGCACACAAAAGAGGAAATTGCAACGGCTTCGATTTCAGGACAATAAGGAGAAAGCATTGGAGAAACAAAAGAATAAAAATTTTAGCAAGAATAGACCAACGATTCCTCGGAAGGAGTGGAAGATCAAGCCTGGTGTTTGCTCAGCAGCAAAACCGGTGGAACCAGATTTAAAACCGGTGGCACCGGTTTCCACAATAGCAGAGGAGGATTTGGTTAACACGGTGCAGGTTCCTCTAATTCCCAATATTATTGTTCCTGATTTAATTCATTATGATGAAAAGTTGTCATCGGATTTCCAGAATAAGAACGATGAACAATTTTTGAATTATGAGTCATCCTCAGAGCATATTGATATTAATCTTGATATGGTGCACTTGCATTCGGAGGAGGGGATGTCTTATTTTGATTTTGGGCCGCAAGAAGCTATTTTTCAGAAGCCCAAAGATAATGATGATCATCAAGCTTTATATATGAAGGGTTATATCAAAGGAAGACCAATTTCTCGAATGTTAGTTGACAGTGGAGCAGTTGTTAATTTGATGCCTTATACTTTATTCAAGAAATTAGGATGTTCAGATGATGAGTTGATCCAAACCGATATGGCTTTAGCTGGAGTGGGAGGAGATGATCCTATAAGTACTAAAGGAATTATTTCTATGGATCTCACCATTGAAAGCAAGACATTGGTCATCGCATTCTTCGTCGTGGAGACCCAAGGTAAATTTAGTTTGATTTTGGGACGTGATTGGATACATGCGAACCAGTGTGTACCTTCTAGCTTGCACCAATTCTTGATACAATGGATAGACGATAAGCTAGAGATTGTACATGGTGATACATCGGCTTATGTTATAGCTGATGGTTCTATTAAAGGTGTGCATGGTGACTTTAAGTGCTTGAAAGGTGTAGACGTTTCACATTGTGGGTTTATAAGGTCTACACGACATGGTTTTATTCTTTATCAGAGTAAAGCCGATTGAAGATTTTGCAAGAGATGGCCGGTATTTTGTGATATCGCCCTTAAAATAAAAGGCCGATGGATCTTGTTTAAACATCGCCGTCAGGAGTATTTTCTTGTGCCAAAATGTTTTCTGGTACGCAAGCTTTACCAAAAAACAGGGGGCATATGTTGACGACCAAAATTGGCACAAGGCTGGTTGGGCACCAGAAACTGGTGACACCGGATTCTGGAACCGGTGGCACCGGTTTCCTTCTGTAGCTATTCTGGTAACAGGAACCGGTGGAACCGATTTGGAAACCGGTGGAACCGGTTTTCCCCGAGTCCTAGTAGAATTGGATTCTTTTGTGGGTCCGAGTTGTAATAGGGCTTTCCTTGCGGGGCAAGACCTCCCCACCCTATAAATATAAAGGGCCACGGCCGATTGAGATTTTATCCAATCGATCAAATACAAGTATCTTTACTTTTTATCCCTTCCAAACCCTAACTTTTCCAAACCCTCCTGCTGTTCGTGCTTCGTCTCTATGGCGTTTGATGCCGTTCTGAGTGGCCTGCCGACCTCAGAACAACCCTAGGCACGCCAGCCCTGACGGGGTCCCTCCCGGGCTGACGTTCATAGGTCTTCGCGGTGAACCCTAGAAATCCGGTGGTACCGGATTCATAAAATCGGTGATACCGGTTTTCCCAGGGCCGCTGTTCTGTTGCGGATCTGCACGAGCTAGCGCATATCTCGGTGTGTTGCCCAGAAAAAGCGTCAACACTTAGCTATACAGTGCGTGGCCCACCTGTCAAGGCGTTGGGTCTGGAAAATTAGGACCGTTAACGAAGTACTCCGTGTTGGAACCGAGGACCCTCACAGCTACCTCTCTCTTGCTCACGACACGAACGCAAGGTAGAAGAAGAATGGTAGCTGGAGCACACAAGAATTTCCGGCGAAGAACGCCGCGGTCACTACTACGGCCTGTATCTTGGCTATCTATTCATCTCGGCTCAAGCAAACACATCTGAGTACAAGGCATCTTATAGCCGGCAGCTCCTAGCAACTAGTTCTTGCGATCAATCCAAAGGCACACGCACGATCTCCTGGTGACCCGCTCCTCAGACGAACATGAGCCATTCGCCTTGCTGCGCAACCCGAGCACCCTCCGTTTTGAACGCAGGCCTTTCGTCTTATTCAAAAAACTACGCATGGACTAGCACAAACTAATCTACATGCAAGCATGCAACACATGCACGCGTCTACCAAACACACCATGAACAAATCACGTCCTAGCAAAATGCAACCTATACAATCTGACTAGTCAAGATTAATGCTAAAAATTATTCCGTTAGTATTGAAATTTTTGTCGTTGTTGACTTTTTTTAAATATTTGACCTTTCGTCTTATTCAAAAAACTTAGACAAACACGCAAAAAGAGAAGTCACATTTAAAATACAACAATAAAACAAATCACAAAAAAATAAAATGATATACGCAAAATATTTTGAATAAGACGAGTGGTCAAAGTTGTGATAAAAAGTCAATGGCGACAAATATTTCAATATGGAGGTAGTATACGGAAATCTCGTGTTTTCATTTGAACGGAATGGCATTGCAAAGCATGATGTGATTTTGTTTTGCAAACCTGGATAGTGGAACAATCTGAAAATCAGAGAAAAGAGCTCAGACCAATAGCACAGTAATGAAGCTAGGCCGTCCAACGGGTGGCAACAAAATCTAACTGTATTAGAACAACATCCTTAGAACAGGCATGTACAACAGGTTTAATTTGGATGCATGCGTTGGGTAGGATGTTCTATGTGAAGGAGGTAGAGTGATTAGGAGTAATAATCTGTATGATGGATCGAAATAATCTATATTCTCGGTCGTACATTGGCTCGTACATGGGCAATCCTACAAAAGCCTTCTCCAAAAAATTTGGTTGCAGTGGCATCTCAACGAGTTTTTTACCCAAGCAAATGGGTGATAGTCTAGTCATCGGATTGAGTGTCATTAGTGTGTTGCATTGTTTTTCTTATTCCCTTTGCATGGCCATGTGCATCTTTATGATGTAGAGGTCGGGAATGTTCCATGGTCTTTGTATAACATTGATCTAACGATCTTGGTATTAATAAAAACTTCCGTTATATAAAAAAGTAGCAGCATAACTGAATATAACAGCTATAGTATATATCCATGATCATCTGAACAAGACTGTTATATGCTTCATCGGTGGATCTTCACAAAAGTGGTTCTGGTTAGGGTATATGGAAGAATTCCATCTATGACACTGGATAAGAATTCTATCCATCATCCGTGGATGTTCAAAGTGGTTGTCAGAATATGTAGCAGGCAGTAGTAGCTAAGATAAGTAGTTCTCTGTTTTTCAAATACAATGGGAACCATTGTTGTAGAAGTGCACTGTTGGTGATCAATTATCACACCCGGTTTTAAGGACAAAACCCAATGATAATCATATGTGCGCCAGAATCACGTTTACACACATATGAGACTTCATTAGTGATAAACAATAGCAGTATCACGTAAAATAATACAAAAGACTTACAATCTATCAGAGTCACAGCCTATCCTCGAAACGAAGGCTCCAACACTTCACAGGCAATCGACTGTGGTTGCGTACGCCTAGCACCATCTTCAACAACTTCACATCATCTTCTAAGCAGCAGTAAGCATGGATGAGTACACTTATGGTTGGTACTCAGCAAGGCCACAAGAAATAACCAAAGTAGTGATTCAATTCCATCTTCAAGTTTATTAATCATGTGAGGGTCCAGGCCGCTCTTGACCGTGAGCACGGCCGTTATAACAGTTTTTAACACTCTGCATAGGTTGTACACTTTCACCACAAGACGCGTAAAAGTTCACAAGAACTTTAGACCCAATCATGCAGTGCTAATCAGACACATTCATCACACTACCTTTGGTGTGACTGCATAGGGATGCTACGAGGCCTTTACAAAGACACACAGATAACTTGCAGCCCGCTAGAGTTTCGGCAGTGGTGAGGTCCACAGCCCTCCCAAAAGAGGACGTACCTTAGCAAAGACTACTCCTACAAGAGGACCGAGCTATGACCCCTCACCGGCCCCCTGCTTGCCCTTTCGGTAAGGCCTGCCAGTCACCCGTATATCTAATTAATCAGCTAAGACCAGAGCCATATAGTACTCGTGGTTGTACTGTTTTCCTGGGTGGTTCTCCATGTTCCAATTAAATCATCACAATGATATATTAAAAGCATAGATAGGTGGATGGTTAGGGACACTTGCCTTTCTCCAATGTAAAGTTACTCTTACTGCTCTTCTAATCTTGCTCACTTGGAATTTTTGATCTTAAAAGCAACAAACGACGATCCTTCTACTCGAAGCAAACATCGGGCACGAACATACAAAACAAACAAATAAGTACAGCTAAGAACAATACACCAAACAATAGAACAGCTTTAACAGAGCGTACTAAAGACATGGCTCGAAGCTATGGTTATAAAGGCTCGAGGAAACGTTGAAAACAACGCACGGTTGAAAAGACAACTATCATACATTTGCATTTAAGAAAGCAAAACAGACTATATGCTTGGTTTCTTTTAATTAAAGAAAAGCACATGTAAAAGGATATTTCAAAGAAATACCCAAGTTAATTTATTCAAATTATTTCCAAATTTAAAAGTGAAGTAAAACCTAGTCATATTTTATTTATAGATATTCCATAGCAATTAAGCCATTTAACAATTAACTTGAAATAAAAGACATGTGATGCATCTAATCGAATTATTTCATGTGACATTTTAAACTAAGCAAATTATTATTGAAAACACATTTATTTAATATTAGTCAAATTAACAAGAATTTATGAAATACCGAAGTATTAACCTAAACAAGTTTTATTAGAAAACTAGTGGAATTTTCATTAATCAATTTAATATTCTATTTAACTTTAGAAAAATGAACTATATGAAACAACGATAATAAACGATAGCACACACTAAACGGAGACTAATGAAATGAGAACAAGCTAAAACGGAGCTATGACGCAAAAGAGAGAAGCTACTAAAGGTTTCAGGGACCTAAACACGATTAACTATAGCTTCTTGGGGTGCAAAGATGATTCACAAGACACTATAAATAGTGCTCAGAATGAGATTAAAGTGCAGGGTTAGATCTGCAAAAGGGAGTAGATAGGACGGTGGGTTACATTTGTAGGAAGCTCGGGGTTTAAAGAGTTAAAAGAAAGTGTATGGTTGTGAATATGTTTCAATAGATGTGGACGGCGGGTTGATTTTAGTAAAGTAGGGGGGCTCTTCACCAAATTCACCAAGGCCGGCTCCTTTGACCTAGTTGACCGGTACGGGGGCTGATTCTAGGCCATTCATTTGAAAATGGATGGTGGACATGGGATTCGGTGGCCAGCGGTGGCCAGAGGCGGGCGGCGGCGCCATGGCTACGGCGGGAGCTCGCCGGCGCGGCTTCGGTTCGGGCTAGAGGGCGCAAGGGGCAGCGGGACTAGCACTGGGAGGGAGAGGGGAGTATGGGGAGCTCACCTAGGGGGTCCCTGTCGTCGAATTCGCAACTGAGGGGACGACCGATGGTGCGGGGCGGAAGAGCTCGTCGGTGCGCGGTGCGGGCAGGGTTGCGCTTTGACCTCGTGGTTCTGGGAGTCGGGGCGATGTGCTCATGCTCCTGCACAAGCTAGGGAAAGGGCAGCCGGGTGAGAGGGGGCTCCCATGCCAAGGATTGAAGGGGATGGCGACGACTCACCGTGGCGACCCAGCTTGCAAATGCCAGCAGCTCTTGGCATGGCGGTGACTGGAATGGGCCGGGTTGGCTAAAGGAGAGGATAGGGGGTCGACGCCGGCCATTTATAGGGGAGGGGAGGCTCGGGTAGGAGAGATTGGCGAAGGGAGTTTTGATGGCCGGCCATGAAGGCCATTGAAGGGCGGGAGCTGCTGTCGTGGAGAGGAGAGGGAGAGAGAGTGAAGAGAGGGAATAGTGAGGCTCGGCTCATTCATTCCGGCGTANGCGCGAGGGCGGTGGATGCGGAGCGAGTGCTCGGGAGGGAAGAGAGAGAGGCGAGCTGCGGGAGGATGAGGATGGTGCTGACGGGTGGGTCCCGTCGGTAGTGAGGGAGAGAGAGAGAGGGGAGGTGGAGGGCGGCTGGGCTGGGCCAGCTATTGGGCTGCATGGGGAAGGAGAAAGAGGGCCCGGGTTGGGCTAGAATGAGGGAGAGAAAGGGAAAGGCTTCTGAGTTTTATTTGGGAGTTTGATTGGGTATTTGAACTAGGAATTTAAAAGAATTTGGTTTGGAATTTGAATATGACTTTGAATGGCAATTAGATTAGGGATTTTGGAATTTTGGGTGTTACATCAATTACGGATGTTTCCTCGTCTACTGCAGTCTGCATGAGTACCTATCAAATATCATCTCCTATATGCTAGAGATCAAATTGGTGGACCAATCAACATGTTGTTGCAGTTGAACTTTGAGCTGACGAGGAATAGTCATTTATAGAATTATAGTGCTGCACCTGTAGTTGCAATTTCTTGGTACGCTGCAGTCAAGGTGGGGTTTGTGTCACCAGTTGTTGCTTAGTTGTACGTAGAGTTTGTCTCACCAGTCAAGGTGGGGTGTCAAAAGTTAGGGCAATTAATTTATCACAAGGAAATCTCATGTTTGCATTTGAAAAAAAGAATGGCACTGCAAAGCATAATGTGATTTTCTCATTCTTACTTGGATAGACGGACAAAGCTGAAAAACAGATCAGAACAATGGCACTAGCAGAGAAAGATGAACAAGTGCATATAAAAAGTGGTACTCTATTATTCTAACACACCAGTCGCAAATACCGTACTAGTGTACTGATGTAGATGATCCAAGGATACATTACTGAGGGGGTCATTTGATTACCTAGCCTCTATCATCCTAGGTACTACATTTATGGACCAATCGTCCTCTGCATGAAATTAAGTTGGTTTGAGGACCAATCATGTTCCTGGATCAATTGATGATGGAGAGTCACGGCTCACCTCTTTTTGGGTGTCTACCATTCCTACCATTTTTCTTTTGCCCCCGGCACCTATTCGAGCTCACTCTGTCTTTCTCGTTTTCTCTTTTAACCTCTCCTAGTGATGGGAAACTGACTTGGTCGAAGGTATGTATAAGGAAGGGAGACGTAGGACATTGTACGATGCTTCCCTAAAAAAGCATCGGGGGACTAGTTATTACCGTTTGGTGTGTAGATTGCGGTGTAAATGTTTTCTACATATTTTGATTCTCTCGTAGTGATGGAAAGTTAATGCTTGAAACTTGAAGATGGGAGATATGCTACGGTGGATGGAAAGGTACCTATTTTGGTAAGATACCAAGAGATACCGGGATATAAATTTTCTATTTTGTTATCGGTCCACCTATATTTTGAAATCGTTTCGTACATTTTTCTAGGTACCTTTTGGTAACTCTTATGTCTCAACCATCGGATTCAGACTGATGGATAATTCTCGTTTATTTCAATCATTCTAAAATTCCTCGATGGGAGATTGCAGACAACATATACTTATACATGGATCTAAATTTAGTTTTACCATCATTAAAATAAGGATTGGATACACCATTAATGTTTTCATGACCATCTTAAGAGGAATTGGCCAAAATGAATTATCAAAGTAAAAATATGAGAGTAATTAGTATTGCTTTTCTCGAACTATAATGGTACTATAATCGTTAGCAAGTGTTGCACATGTCACAACGACCACATGTTGGCTAATAGCTGTGACGGGGTTGTCACTCAAGAACAAAGAAAATGCTTGCTACAGCGTGATAGAGGTAAAAAAATGAGAAATTATTGAAAAGCACAAGTCTGAATTTTGGTTCTAATTGATAATCATGCATGCCGCCGTGATGGCGCACGAGGACAAAGCCAATTAGCTGCATTTATACGCTTGCATTCCATTGTTCCAACCTCCTATACCACTCGAAACAGTTGCCCTCCTTCACCATGGGGCCTTGGGTGGTCACCCCGCAAGGATGCTAGGATGGGAAGCTTGTTTGCTGACTCATTCTATTCATGAATATGTCTTGTTTCATACATGGTCTTTTCCTCTGTTGCAAGTTCTCTGTTTCCCCTCCACTATTTCACTGTCTAGGTGTGCCTAGCTATACTATATTCTGGGGAAGAAAGATAGTTTTATACCAGTACTGAACATAGATGTGTCTAGAATAGTATGACTTGATCAATGATTGATTTACTGTTCTAATACTCCCGACCAAGCTAGTCAATATGCTTTGCAGGCACCGGAAAGATGTCAGCTGTTACAGTTGAATGATCCGCATGGAATTAGAGATATAAACGAAATAACTCAGGTTCAAACCCACCTTGAAGGTTTTAAAAGAAACAAAACAATACAGTTGCATACAAGAAAAACATGACATGCATAGATGGGCAATTAGTAGCAATCATCGCTTCATTGGATTCAAAAGCACCACAGGAATCAGAACACAGAGTATGACACCAGGGAAAATTCCTATTAACAAGCCTGTCTATATGGATCCAGAAGAAGCAAATGAACTGTTACTTTAAATGGTTCTATGGGAAATTTCATATTGGATTCCATTCCATTAAAATTGCAGCCCATGCGAGGTATCCACTTTTTTTTTGGTGTAACATATGAACTATCCTTGAATGAGGTTAAAAATAGTTGGTCAAAAGCATATTAAGAGGAACTGTTAATAAAATAGAAATACTCAAAGATCCATAGCTACCCTAGTTATGAAGTTTTGGTGTTTAATCTGGTATTATGAGATATGAACCCAGTGGCTCCATCGAGTTACATACTTATATAGAGGCCAGCGTTGATCCAATATGTTAAGTTCTATAGCGATATCAATTACTCTAAACATCATTTCTATTGATCCTTTTTCTGGCCAACACACCGAGATATGCGCTAGCTTGCACGGATCTGCAACAGATCGATTACCAGCAGCGCACCCTGGCAAAACCGGTACCACCGGTTTTGGGAATCCGGTGCCACTATATTTCTAGGGTTTGCTGCGTAGTCCTACGAACGCCGGCCCGGGAAGGACCCCGTCAGGGCTGGCGCACCTAGGGTTGTTCTGAGATCGGCAGGCTACTCAAAATGCCGTCAAACACCATAGAGACGAAGCACGAACAACAAAGGGGTTGGAAAAGTTAGAGTTTGGAAGGGATAAAAAGTAAAGATACTTGTATTTGATCGATTGGATAAACCCTCAATCGACCGTGGCCCTTTATATTTATAGGGTGGGGAGGTCTTGCCCAGAAGGAAACCCTTTTACAAGTCATAATCCACACGGATCTCCAAATCTACTAGGACTCTGCCTAAAACCGGTACCACCGGTTTTGTCCAGGCGAAGATCTTTCCGAGCCCACATAACTCTCTCATCCGAACTCCAAATCGGACTTTCTATATATGTATTTTGATCGTCTCGATGCAAGCTACGCAATGGTGCAGTCAAAATTTCTAATTTGACAATGTCACAAAATCCGGTCCTAACAAAGTTAGGATGAATCTGCCTAACAAAGTCCAGTCTCCATCCTCGAAAAGACCAAGGCTTGATAATAGGATGCAGCAAGACTGCAGGAACCATTTGAATATTCCCAAACTTTTGGCACTCTTCACAACCTTTGTAGTACCGAAAACAAACAGCTATCATATTAGGCCAATAATCAAGCTCTTCTCAAAAGTCACTTCATTTTAGGAGCCGATTCATGTGTACCACAAATTCCTTCATGAACCTCACTCACTGCAACCTTAGCTTGATCAGAATCCAGACATTTTAATAATAAATCTTCAGCTGTCCGACGATGCAATTCACTATCAACCAAAGTAAATTTAAATGCCCACCGTCGGACCTTTCTGTCAACTTTATGACTAGGCTTTTGTAAATATTCAGTAATGGGTATTCTCCAATCAACAACTTCGTTCTTATTATTTTTAAACTGCTCAATGGCCGAAGTGTCTCTATTAGCAGGTAAACCGGTGCCACCGGTTCTGGAATCGGTATCCCCGGAAATTCCGGTACCACCGGTTTTCCTTGAGCAGAAAGCTCGGCTATGCAAAGTTTCGGCTTTCTTTCATGAAAATTTCTTTTCTGAACATCATAGCCAGATGCTTGCTGAGCCAAAGCATTTACCCTTGGATTCTCATCCCTTGAAACATGATATATAGAAAAATTCATCGAATTGAGCAATTATATCCAAGCATTTATCAAGATATGCATTTAAAAATCCATCAAAGCATTGGTATACCTTATTAACTTACTGTACAACCAGCAGAGAATCACCAAATGCCTCCACATGTTTTACTCCCATGTCATGCAATATTTCTAGCCCGAACAATAAATCTTCATATTCAGCTTGATTATTAGTATATTCATTATCTAATCGGTTAAGAGCTTCAAATTCAGCACCATTTGGTGATATAAAAACAACACCAACACCACAACCACTCTTACAAACTGATCCATCAAAATGCAATTTCCATGAGGTAAAATTAAAATAACTGATGTCTAAATCATGATCATCATTAATGCTATGCTCAACAATAAAATCAACAACAATTTGGCCTTTCATAGATTTTAAAGGTTCACAAGCCAAATCATATTCAATGAGAGCATAAGCCCATTTACCAATTCTACCACTTAAACTTGGTCTAGGTAACATGTATCTAATAACATCGGTTTGACAAGCAACTATGCAAGTATTGGACAATAAATAATGCCTCATCTTGGTACAAGCATAATATGATGACAAGCAAAACTTTTCAATAAATATATACCTTGTTTCGGCATCATATAATCGACGACTTGCATAGATAATAATATGCTCCTTTCTTTTAGTTTATTGAGTCAAAACAGCCCCAATTACTCGCTTTTCGGCAGCCACATACAACTTGAATGGAATTTCCCTCTTAGGAGCTTTAATGACCGGTGGCGAAGACAAGTAATATTTAATCTTTTCAAAAGCCTCCTGTTGCTTGCTGACGGTCCTTAAACGCGCCAATTGTTAACCGCAAGCGTACGGATCATTGGTAGCTTTTTCCTTAGAGTATTCCCCAAGGTTTATTAATCCGTGGATCGACAATGAACTATCTAGGGTTTTCCATCTAATCTAACGGATCTAATCCTAGCATTAGGCATAGATTGCATATGAGGGTGACCATGAATTTGATATGAATATTATGAATAAATCTTATCCACCCGACACAAGGTAACACGACCAAAGGTAGCACAAGCCCACCGTCTTCTAGTTGCAACTCCGGTCTACTCAACATTACACGTTTGTTCGGCCTTTTCCCTCCTGCATGTTGTCACCACACGAGGGTAATCACGCCAACTTCCCATGCACTACTATGATCTATCCGCAAGACATAGACTAATCATCACAATTATATCTAATCCTACTAAGGGCATATGGTAGCTACACATATCAATAAGCATGAATCATAGAAGATCAAAGTAAACGAGACAAGTAGATTGATATCACCATCGAATGTACATACGCCTTAATGAGTTCAAGGCATGGCTCTGGAACTCCGCCATGGCTTCACCACGCAGGGCCAACCATGGCGGCTAGGGCATGGCCTAAGCCATCTCCAAGGCAACCTCAAGGACTTGTGGTGGCCGTAGGCTTCCTTCAGTGTGTGTCCCTCTCCGCATCGACTTCTGCTGGATGGATCTGAATCTCCCCCTCTTGAGGGTGCCTAGGGGGTTGTATTTATACCCTAGGAGAGCCTTGGGCGTGCTCCACCTTCCCTTCCACGAGATCCTTGCTTGAGAGTTAAGCAAACTTGGTTTCCATAAGATTTCACTCGCCCAGATTTTTCTTATTCGCAGCTCTGCATTCCCGACATCATATCTCCCACGTCCGGACTCCAAATAAGGCAAACTGAGATTCTAAATTGTGTAGCACGAAATTATCTTCAACTTTGGTATTCATGAGTTTCCTTGGAAATGTAGTTAAGATCTCAAAACAGTACCAGAAGATAATCTATATGATTCCAGACTTCTCTGCGCAGCATGCATTTCGGGGGCCATATCTCCTAGTTCCATATTCCAAATTATGCTTTCCATATGTCCAAATTGAAGATCTCGACGATGGCTACAACTTTGGTATTCAATGCTTTGTCATTAGAGGCCATTTAGATCTCCGAATCTGCACTGAAAGATCATGCTGTCCTGGGCTGCACGAATATCTCTTGATCTCGTGGATAACTTTCCAAATCTTCAATTCCTTCATGGTTAAGTCTCTCATGCCCAAGGTTCATTGAATGTGGACACGTAGAACCATGAGTTGGGCTATGAAATCCCACATGGTCCATTGGTTGGGCTCCCTCCGCTAGGCTCGATTCCTTGGATTGTAGTTAGTTTTGGGCTTTGAATATAAATGCCCCAAATTGGGCCATTTTCCTACAAAAACACAATATGCTCCAAAACACAACACGCATATGAAAATGGGGTTATTTCAAGTGCCAAGTGACAGGTTAGTATATGAATTAGTCCAAAACCACCACCTAAGTAGCACTAAAAGTGTATGTATAATGAGCGTCAACAATCCCCCCATGCTTAAACCTTGCTCGTCCTCGAGTAAGCCCATGATCTTTGCTTAGCTAGAAAATTAGCATTGCCCTTCAGTATCTTCCCTACACTTAGTTATAAACAACAAGATACATTGCTCTCAAGTATGTAGCATTTGAAGTTCAAGTTGTGACCGGCTACTTTTCATTATGGAAGATAGACTAGCAATAAAGAACAAGTCACAATAATAATAAATGCAATGCTCTTGAACTTAAGCGAACTTTAGACCTTTACCTTGTTCCATCGTGAAGAGTTTTCAAAAAGATGCATATCCAACATAAGTGAGATTCTCTTGCAAAAGCTCATGGGAATACTCATCTCATCAAGTCGCTCAAGCCTATACTAGATTATCTTCAACCTATTCTACTCATATATGAAAGTGGAAGGCTTATGTGGAGCTTGGTAGGTAATCCTAGCAAAACATTATATCTCAAATGTTGTCAAACTAAGAGAGAGATCTATTGAAATTACCGAGACTAGTCAAAAAGGCCATGGAGAATAAATGTTGGAGAGAGAGAGGGATGGAACACACACATTTAGATAGGTGGACATGTGCAAATGGCAAGTGGATGATCCCGAGGCACAAATGAAGTCCTCGTTATCGGATTGCACATGGTTGGAAAATTGAGTATGGAATTGTATTGAAAGCACTTGAAATTTGATGAAGCTAAAAGAACTAAGGAGCATTATTTTTCTCTTTTTTTCTTTTTTCTTTCATTTTTTCCTTTCATTTTTGTTTCTTTTCTTTCTTTCTCTTCTTTTTTTCTTTTTTCTTTTTTTTGCTCCTTAGAACCTTTGGCAACATAGTACTTACTCAGCATCCTCCCCCCATGCTTAAACGATTGCTCGTCCTCGAGCATAGAAGTGAGGGTTGATAATTGCTGAAGTAAGTACACAAAGTCCATCTTGATCTTCTAGAAAAACACTTGAATCTTTAGGGAGTTTCTCATTGATGCCTCCCAAATTGATGTTCTCTAAATTACGCTCTTGATTCTTCTGGATTTCCGTCGAAAAAATGATCCATACTCAATTGTGGGTTGTGGTCAAGGAGATAATCACAAAAAGACATTTGGGTTTAGGGTGGATATCCAGCGAAGTTTGCGATGTTTCCGGTGTAGAAACTCACAATGCATGGATAGAAAGGCTAGCAAAAGAAAGGTACGCAAAATGGAATGGCCAGCTTCTTAGTCTCGAACTATAGAAATCAATCTTAATCCAACTCATCAAAATATAAGTTTGCAAATCTACGGGTTTCATCATGAAAGGTCATGTATATGTAAAGGCTTTGGTAGGTAGAACTTTGCAAGAGATTCACGAATGTAGCTAGCATGAGAATCAAGTTTTAAATAAAATAATACAAGGCATAAGGTCATCGGTAAACTTAAATCAAAGAGCGACATAAAGAATACATGGGTTTATAATTTAGTCATTTAACCTCCACAAATAAAAGAGCCGGTATTTAGTCAATTTAAGATCATTTAATAGAGAGCAAATGGTTAAGTCATATACAACATCATGTAGGTAGAACAAAGCGGCAACTTTCATCACTTTTCCATAAGCAAAGCATACACAAATGATATCATCATGGTAAGCGCAAATGTGATGTGATAACTACTTAATGAAAACAAAAACAAAACTAGGTTGTCCTCCTAGTAGCCATGTTATTAACAAGAGAGACATACAAAGATTTCTAACATATGGTCGATGGCAGACATATATACAAGCATTGAGAAGTAAATGAACAAAGAGAAAGTTGAGGGAGAGTTACCGTCTTTCGATGCTTGTAGTGGAGTGTAGCGCGGCTTCCCCCATGCTTAAGCATTGTGCTTAGCATGGAAGAAGAATCTTGAGCATCTCGTGACAACCGTGATCATTGTACTCCATATGGCCTTTTTCTTTTCGTCCAATAAGTCATCCACCATGCTTAGCATGTTGCTAAGCATGGAAAAAGATGGTGAACCGTCATGTGATTCTTGAAGTCCTTCCGCCATGTGTTTGGAGATTATCTTTATATTTCTTCACCTTTGTTGCCTTAACTTTTCTTCAACCCCTTCTCATTGTCACGAAGCATTGGTCCCAATCATTTTTCTCACTATCATCATCTCCTTGCTTGTTGTCCTCAATGCTGCTTCATCTTCCATGAATTTTTCCTTTATTTCCAGAACAGAACATGTACTGAACCATTACTCTATTGTAAAGTGCACAAATTTCTCTTTCCAAGGAGTCATCATTCGCCTAAAACGAATTCCGAACAAGAGAGTTATGGCTATTTTATTCTAGCACTGCAATCTGTCCCGAACGATTTCAGAACGCGCAGCGCCCAATGTTTTTGTCACATCTCCTTGTACGGGTCTTCAAATTCATTGATCTTGGATGCGTTGGAACAAGAATTTGATGGAGCTTCTGAATATCAACTTTTTATTCCTTGTACATCTCTGAGCATGTGCAAATTTTTGATGAAAACAGCAGCATTCCTTTCAATCTTTGGAGATTCCTTCATCATACCTGCAAAAAAAAGTGAAACACACAAACTACCCCCGGGGTGACGGTCGGGAGTATAAGCAAATGCCAACAACCAATGGCATCCCTAAGACTTTAACTTGTGGCATAATTAACCTAGTAAAATAGAAAAATAAAAATCTAATGGGTGTGCGTGTGTGCAAAGTGTGCAAGCAAAAGAGAGGAAAGCATATAAGCAAAGACAATGTTTACACCTAGTTCTAAACATCATGTTTACAACTAGATTGCCGAATCTTTTCATAGTCATAAAGATCTATTAACCAAGGTAAAAACTCATGTCTATCCCAAGGTCAATATTTCCTCATAGCACAAGAAAAATAAGGCGCATTGCAAAGCTTATAAACCGACCAATGCAATGTAAATGCTAGCAAGGCTTCCAAAACTAAATGATGATGGTCAGCGATCATGTCTAAACACCACATTTACACAAGATTGCAATGGGAAAATGCCCTCCAAGCATTAACATAGATATGAAAGCATTCATCATGAAGTTTTGTGAAAGAGCCAAGCTAACAAATGCATGATAAAACAATGGGATGGATGCAAAATGCAAATGCAAAAAGTTAGCAAAAACAAGGGTTAGCAAGGTTTGAAAGGTCTTTCAATGTTGTTCCGCAATCAATTCATTCAAAAAATAGTTGCTTAGAGAAACAAAGCTTGGCCAAAAGAAGCGAAGCTTTGTCGACAAGAAAATCATTCATTGAAAAGAACCGAACAACCTAGCTAACGAGGTTTAGGGGAAGGTTCATGGGTATCCTATATTTTTGGCTTAAAACAAAAATTTTGAAGAGAGAAGTCAAGTTTAGAAACTCTACCTAAGGTGGTTAAAAACAAAAAGAAAAACAAAGGTTGTTTTATTGGGAGGAAAACAAAACCTATGGTTTTAGGATGGCTATTGGTATGAGAGATTTTCCTGAGGGTTTAGGATCTTGTAGGAAGGCTAGTCAAAATTTTCAGTTAGAACAAGGAATAGAGATAGACTTGGCTAATCCGAATGGTGAAACAAGCAAATCAACACAAGTCGATCCTATCCTTGTTGGCTCCGGTTTTTAGCTGGGTGATAGGAAGGCTTAGGTGGGGTAACAAAAAGTTAGGTCAAAACAAAACAAGCAATGCAATGCAAGAGCGAGAACAACATGGCATAAAGTGGAACATGAGGTGGATATACACAATGACATGACATGATGTGGTGGTCTAAAAACAAAACAAAAGTTAGCCTAAGTCAACTAGCCACAAGTTTAGAATCAAAGGTGGTGTCATACCTCATATTTCTCTCTAAAAGGACACAAAGAAAAAGACTCTAAACACTAATAGAAACACAAAAGGGTCTATAAGTTTTCCAATATCAAATAACAAAGTGCTCTCTCAATAACATTTAGATTATACAACATAAAGCTGTGGCATTTATTAGAGCAATGGTACAATGTTACTTTATGTTTTGATTAAAATGCACAATATAGACCGTCATCTTATATAGATAATAAACAAAAGATCGGGTTGCCTCCCACAAAGTGCTTCATTTAAAGTCGTAGAGCTAGACTTCTCACCTCGATTGTACTTATGCGAAGCCATGGTCTTTCGTGCGAGAATCCGAAGTATCCATGCAGTTTGATGTCACTTGGTGTAGTTCATCGTGGTTTGCTCAAAACATCTTTATGTATCGAATGTCGCCTTATTGTGTCTTCTATGCCAACATTCTTGGGGGTCTTCATTCATTCTTAGCTTCTGAATTTGATCTTGTACGCTCAATGAAAGCATTGCCCAAGCTTCTCTTCATTGTCGTCATCATTATCTCCTCTACCTTGTTCTCATCAAGTTGCTCCTGTCTCTTCTTCATAGATTTTCCCCTGTGTCCAAAACAGAACATATACCAAAGTATAGATCTATTGAAAAGTCTATGAAATTACCTTTCCAACGAGTGGTCATTCATCTTAAACGGAGTTCAAACGAGAGAGCTATGCCCAATTTATTTTAGCGCTGCATGCTGTCCAGAAAATTTCAGAATGCACGACCTTCGATGTTTTGATCATAGCCGCTTGTAGGAATCTCCGATTGACTTGATTCTTATTTCGTTGGAACCAAAACTTCATGGAGCTTTTAAATATCTAAAAATATTCTGATGTTTTTTTCAGAGGTTATGTAGACTTTTGATGTGAACAGTACCTTCTTGCAAATTGATCCTGAGATGTCGATGATCTTGATCTTGTGGTCTTTTGGAGCGTCGTGTTGTGCATCCTTAGAATTCAAGGTCATCACCATTGTTTCACCAGCGAGTAGCATGACTTCAATGATGAGTCTTCTCCATAGGTTTTGCTTTACCCAAGGTGCCGGGATCGTAGGGGGCTCTTGCTCTTTTATGTCGATGATTTGAGCGATTTTCTTCGTTGGTCGCATCACTCAATTAGAAGCTCCTTGAGCATCCTACTGGAGAAGATTGGTGGTGTCATGGTGCTTCTAATATTGTTGCCTCCAGTCTTGATCAACTTCAAATCATCATCTTTTGTGCTCAAGGACCTCCAATCATCCCTTGACATCGTCATCAGCTTCTCTGTTGTTTGCTGCTGCCTATTCTTCATCGAAAAATTCCTCTTCACCCAGTGCAGAACATGTACTATACTTATACTCCATTGAGATGTGCATCAAATTCCCTTTCCAACGAGTGCTCATTCACTTTAAACGGACTCCGGATGAAATAGTTATGCTTGTTTTACTCTGGCACTACGTTCTGTCCCAAACAGATTTCAGAACGCATAGTGTTGAAAGATTTTACCATAACTCCTTGCACCGATCTCCAAAAATTGCGATTCTTGATGCGTTGGAAAGACGACTTGATGGAACTTCATATTTTCTAACTTTCTTCCATGGTACTTCTCTGATCAAGGGTGAAAAACTGGTCTCAACAGCAACCTTCCAGAGTTGTTGATGATCGGGTCTCACGACTTCATCGGGGCATGATTCATCTCCTATAGCTTGGACAAACAATACTCAAAGAAACATTAGTCTTAAAAATAAATTGACATGATGGCATACCTTGTTCATCTTCATTTGTTTTGTGTGTGGACTTGATAGTGGATGATGGGCCACTAACAAAGATTAGCACCTACACTAAAGAGCGGATCTTCACGTAGCCATCAACTTGTTTGAGCAAGATTTGGACTTGTCAAAGTCCAGATGTTGAGAACTTCTTGATCACTTTGCGCCTAGGGTTTTACCTGCATTTATTGGGCACAAACAAGAAACACAGGATACATGCAATAATAAAATTAGGGTTAGTCTAAAAAATTAAATAGATCTCCCTAGGGTTCGAGTTGCCGATCCCCGGCAACGGCGCCAGAAAAGCTTGTTGACAGTCCTTAAACGCGCCAATTGTTAACCGCAAGCGTACGGATCGTTGGTAGCTTTTCCCTTAGAGTATTCCCCAAGGTTTATCAATCCGTGGATCGACAATGAACTACCTAGGGTTTTCCATCTAATCTAATGGATCTAATCCTAGCATTAGGCATAGATTGCATATGAGGGTGACCATGAATTTGATATGAATATTATGAATGAATCTCATCCACCCAACACAAGGTAACACGGCCAAAGGTAGCACAAGCCCACCGTCTTCTAGTTGCAACTTCAACCAAAACAGTAACCAATCTAATCTCGTACCATGATAAAGAGTCATCTACTCAATATTACACGTTTGTTCGGCCTTTTCCCTCCCGCATGCTGTCACAACACGAAGGTAATCACGCCAACTTCCCATGCACTACTATGATCTATCCACAAGACATAGACTAATCACCATGATTAGATCTAACCCTACTAAGGGCATATGGTAGCTACACATATGAATAAGCATGAATCATAAAAGATCAAAGTAAACGAGACAAGTAGATTGATATCACCATCGAATGTACATATGCCTTGATGAGTTCAAGGCATGGCTCTAGAACTCCGCCATGGCTTCACCACGCAGGGCCAACCATGGCAGCTAGGGCATGGCCTAAGCCATCTCCTAGACAACCTCAAGACTTGCGGCGGCCGTCGGCTTCCTTCGGTGTGTGTCCCTCTCCGCGTTGACTTCTGGTGGATGGATCTAAATCTCCCCCTCTTGAGGGTGCCTAGGGGGTTGTATTTATACCCTAGGAGAGCGTTGGGGCATGCTCCACCTTCCCTTCCATGAGATTCTTGCTTGAGAGTTAAGCAAACTTGGTTTCCGTAAGATTTGACTCGTCCAGATTTTCCTTATTCGCAGCTCTGCATTCCCGATGTCATATCTCCCACGTCTGGACTCCAAATAAGGCAAACTCAAATTCTAAATTGTGTAGCACGAAATTATCTTCAACTTTGGTATTCATGAGTTTCCTTGAAAATGTAGTTAAGAACCCAAAACAGCACCGGAAGGTAATCTATATGATTCCAGACTTCTCTGCGCAGCATGCATTTCAGGGGCCATATCTCCTAGTTCCATATTCCAAATTATGCTTTCATATGTCCAAATTGAAGATCTCGACGATGGCTACAACTTTGGTATTCAATGCTTTGTCATTAGAGGCAATTTATATCTCCGAATCTGCACTGAAAGATCGTGCTGTCCTGGGCTGCACGAATATCTTTTGATCTCGTGGATAACTTTCCAAATCTTCAATTCCTTCATGGTTAAGTCTCTCATGCCCAAGGTTCATTGAATGTGGACATCTCGGACCATGAGTTGGGCTATGAAAGCCCAATGGTCCATTGGTTGGGCTCCCTCTGCTAGGCTCGATTCCTTTGGGTTGTAGTTAGTTTTAGGCTTTGAATATAAGTGCCCCAAATTGGGCCATTTTTCTGCAAAAACACAATATGCTCCAAAACACTACACACATACGAAAATAGAGTTATTTCAAGTGCCAAGTGGTGGGTTAGTATATGAATTAGTCTAAAACCACCACCTAAATAGCACTAAAAGTGTACGTATAACGAGCGTCAACACTGTTTCGCCCCCTAAGTAAATTCGGCTTCGTCTTTTAACTGAAGAATAGGAGTAAAAGCACAAATCTTCCCAGACAAGTTACAAATAAATCTCCTCAAATGATTCACCTTGTCCAAGTATTTTTGCAAATCCTTCTTGCATGTAGGAGCCTTAATCTTCTTAATAATGTTAATTTTCTTAGGATCTATCTCTATGCCATTCTCATGAATAATAAATCCTAGAAACTTTCCAGCCGACACACCAAATGCACATTGAAGTGGGTTCATTTTCAATCTATATTGACACATTCCTTCAAAAGCAAGTTTTAAATCATCCAAATGAGGTTTTAAGCCAGCCGATTTAACAACAATATCATCGATATATACTTCTTTGATTAAACCAAGCAAATCATGAAAAATTAAATTCATGGACCTTTGGTAAGTAGCACCAGCATTTTTTAAACCAAAGGTCATAACCACCCACTCAAACAAACTAACAAAACCTGAACATATAAAGGCTGTTTTGGATATATCTTCTTCAGCCATAAATATTTGATTGTAACCAGCATTACCATCAAGAAAACTAATAACTTTATGTCCAGAAGCATCATTAATAAGCATGTCAGCTATAGGCATATGATATTCATCTTTAGCAGTAGCTCTATTAAGATTTCTAAAATCAATGCAAACTCTGAGCTTACCTGAATCTTTCTTCTCAACTGGCACAATGTTTGATAACCATTCAGCATAACAACAAGGCCTAATAAAATTTGCGTCCAACAACCGATTAATTTCTTCTTTAATCCGGTCATACATATTAAGATTGAAATGTCTAGCACTTTGTTTAAAAGGTCTAAAAACCAGGTTTAATGGGCAGCTGATGCTCAACTAACTCGCGGCTTAAACCAAGCATCTCTTGATAATTCCATGCAAAATAATCAACATATTCTTTCAATAGCTCGATTAATTCAGCTTTATAATCAGCTTTTAAATTTTTGTTTACAAACGTCTGCCTAGGTACAGAACCATCACCAATATCAACTTACTCTAAAGGATCAGCCGACGTAAAACCTTGTCCCAATTTACTCATATCATCAAAATCTTCAATGGCTTCACACATATCGTTCTTTTGTGCCCGATAGTACTCAAGTCTCTGCTGTAACCATTCTGAACTATTCATTATTTCATAACAAATGGCTTAGTCGATTCTCAACCGGCTTTAGAACAGCAGGCACAAAGCCATCTCTAGTGCAGTTGATCATCTCATAATCTGAAATATCAAAGCTTGTCAAACACATGACATGATCATGCATAGACATGGTTGAACCATCAGCCACAGCAACACAAGCCGATGTATCTCCATGTACAATCTCAACGCTGTCGTCAACCCATTGAATAAGAAATTGGTACAAACTAGAAGGTACACATCTATTTGCATGAATCTAATCACGACCCAATATTAAACTGAAATTACCTTGGGCCTTGGCGACGAAGAAAGTGGTAGCCAACGTCTTGCTCCCAACAGTGAGTACCATGGAAGCAACGCCCTTAGCACTCATAGGCTTGCCTCCTCCGACACCGCTGACAGTCATGTTGGTCTTCATCAGCTCATCATCCAAACCACCAAGTTTCTTGAACATAGAATAGGGCATGAAATTAACAACTGCATCGATATCAACAAGCATCCTGGAAACAGCCCTCCCATTGATATGTCCCTTCATGTACAATGCCTTCAGGTGATTTTCAGAATCCTTTGTCCTCTTAAATATAGCTTCCTTTCGGTCGAATTCTAGATGAGCCATCTCTTCCTCCGGAATGATGTAATAATCCAAAGAGAGATCCACCATATTAGCATCAACATTCATACGCTTAGGTGATGAATCATAATCAACAAGTTGCTCATCGTCCATATCCTGCGGACCTGATGCCAACTTCTCATCAAAACAAGAAGTAACATAAATTTTAGAAGCAACACGAGATGGCCCTGAATCAACAGAAACCGGTACCATCAGATTCGGTGTGGCAACAGGCGCTGTAGCAGACAAAACCGGTTCCACCGATTTGGAATCCGGTACCACCGGATTTGCCTCTGGAGCTTCATTGATCTTTAGCTTCCATCCCTTTCCTGGAGGAACCATGGGCCTGTATTTGTCAAAATTTTCATCCCTCTGTTTCTCCAGCTTTTCTCCTTCTGTTCTTGAAAACAAAGCCGTTGCAACTTCCTCTTTTGTGTGCGCGTCAAACCTGAAGGACACCATCTTGGCAAGAAATATTTAGAAATATTTAGATTTATCAATCTCAACTTTCTTACCCTTACCAAGATCTGTAGCAACCTCCTCTTGGACTGATGCCTTGACCTCATCACCAATAATAATTGGTCTCTTTCCATCTTCCTCCAGAATAACCTTGATGTCGCCAATCTGAATCACATCAGTAGCTGTAGTCATCTCTTGGTCGACATCCATCTTCTGAACCAACTCCTCCATCTTCTTAGGGTGATAGACTTACTTGGGAGGAGAAGGCTGCTTCTTCTGGGAAACACGGTTCCACCAGTTTTGAATTTCGGTGCCACCGGTTTTAGGTGGCTGATCCCAACCTAATCGACGAGGCGCCGAACGGTTATCTACTAGTCTCTCATGTACTGGCCCCCTGTTATTACCCTATCCTGGATGAAAAGGAATATATTGCATAGGGTAATACGGCATATACATCCTATTGTAATCCCATGCTAGATATGGAGAATTATAATATGGCGGCATCCATGGCATGGCTTGGTACTAATTTTGTAGAGGATGTGATGTAACAGCATCACCCTTTCGCCTGTTTTTTGTCCTTGGAGGCGAAGCTTGCTTTTCTTGACACATAGGTGACCTCTTTCTCTTTTTTGCTAGCCAATCCTCATCAACTGGCCTTTGATTCACATATTTGAAAAATAATTGGTCAAAGGTCGGCTTTGGCTTTGCAACTTTGCCTTGATCTTTGGCCACATTCACTTTCCAGGTTCCAATCTCAAGTCGATTGGGCTTTATCATTTTTGGTCGACCCTGACCAAAACCGGTAGTATTGGTTTCAGAAACCGGTGGCACCGGTTTGTCCTGTGCAGCAGGCTCAAACGGTGCTTTCGAGAGTCTTTGCCCCCCGAGATCCGAGGCTCTTGCAATGATTATGAAAGTTTCTCTGCCATTGGGAGTCTTCTCACATACCACTTCCTTGATTATTGCCTTCCATTTTGAATTTTCAGGCTTCGCATCACCCACAATAATATTCTTTCTTTTTGTTGATTCGACTTGATGCGGCCGAACCAGAACCTTAGGAGATTGCATCTCAAGGGTGTTGACAGGGAAAGGAGTCTTGTCAACTTGCATCTCATATAGGGTCAAACGTCCTTCATTTAAGGTCGATTGCACCTGTCGATGAAAAATATTGCAATCATTAGTAGCATGCGAGAAAGAATTATGTAATTTGCAATATACCCGTCTTTTAAGCTCTTCAGGTGAAGGAATAGCATGAGACATCTTAATGTTTCCATTCTTTGACAATTCATCAAAAATACCATCACACTTGGAAACATCAAAAGTAAATCGCACTTCTTCTTGCTGATTCTTTTGAATTGGCTCAAGAGATGGATATGTGCACGATTTATTCTTAGAAGGCTACACAAGTTCAGCAGCATACACATTTTCCTCATCATCTTAACTACTAGAATCATAATTAACAACATGAACATTAGAACGATGAGTCTTATATGTATCCTTATTATTTTTCAATTGGTTTTCAGTAGCTAAAGCCCTTACTTGTACTTGATTAACCGAAAAGTGTCCAAAGCCTTCTATCTTTTCTTTAATAAAGGATCCCAAACCATTAAAAGCAACATCAGTAAGATCCTTTTCAGAAAGTGACAAATTAAAGCATCAGTTTCTAGTTTCTTTGAATCATTTAAAGTAATCTAAAATGGATTTATCTCTTTGTTGCTTTACTGATGTTAAATCTGTCAACTTTAATTGAGTACTCCCACTATAAAAGTAATCATGAAATTTCTGCTCTAATTGATTCCATGAATTAATTGAGCCAGGAGCTAATGAAGAAAACAAGACAAAAGCAGCTCCAGTCAAAGATACAGAAGATAAGCAAACTTTCAGAGTGTCACTAGAACCAGCTTCTCCTAGTTGAGAAAGATATTGGCTAATGTGTTCCCAAGTGGTCTTACTATCCTCACCATTAAATTTCACAAAATCAGAAACACGCCAATTATTAGGATAAGCGACAATATCAAAATTAGTAGAGTATGGTTTTTGATATAATCTAGAATTACCCACATCAATGCCAAGCTTATCCTGCATCATACTAGGCAACTCGTCCTTTAATTTAAAGAATTCAGCAAATAAATTCGAATGGGCCAACTCTGATTGCCTTGTGGCTGTATTTTGAGCTTACTTTGACATCCGATTAGGACTTTGCCGCAAATATTGATCGTACACATCATTAGGAATCCTACTAGAGTTGATATTTTGATTAGGTATAGGGGGTGATGTGTAGGCACGTGTCTCAATATAAGCAGAACGATTAGCCTCCTCTTTATTTCGGCTAGGGATTGTCGAAAGAGGGGCTGTAGCAAGTGGTACTGCTGCGCGGCTGGTGCAACAAAACCGGTGCCACCGGTTTCACCAGGCTGGCGAAACATGTGCTGGTGGCGGTGTCTGTCTTGAATAAAAATTAGCCAGCATACCATACAATGGATCTTCAGGTGCTTTCCCTTGTGTAGCCGACACACTCGCATGTGTATCCTCATGTTGCATAGATGGTGTATTATTTGCATAATAAGATTTTTCTACCATCCTATCTTTTTCAATTTTATCCATCCTGTCCATAACTGTGCTTACTACTTCATCGGTATGTAAAAGCGCAGCATTAAACTTATCATCAGGTTTGGAAGGAGAAGGTTCAGGTGGGTGTACAGTTACTGGAGGTATTTCTTCCACCTTCTTGTCCTTCAGAGTGAACGCCATCGTCATGAATTCGTGATTTCTTGTCACATTGCCGTGGCGGTCTTTCCTCAATCCCATCATGAATTGGCTTCTTACATACTCTTGGACTGCTTCAAGTCTTTGACGTTCCTCATCGCTGATCTCCACCATGGAAGGCACAATGATGTTGTCCTTGTCCAAATCTGAAATAGAGCCCATTTGGCTAGGGTTTGATAGATCGGTTATTCGAACCAAGATCTCCAAATTCCCCAGTGGAGTCGCCAAAAATGTGTTGACGCCTTTTACGGTCAACACACCGAACTGCGCTAGCTCGCGTGGATCCGCAACGGATCGATTCACCTACAACAACCCAGATAAAACCGGTACTACCGGTTTCAGGAGTCTGGTGCCACCGGATTTCTATGGTTCGCTGCGAAGACCTACGAACGCCGTCCCGGGAGGGACCCTGTCAGGGCTGGCGCGCCCAGGTTTGCTCTGAGGTCGGCAGGCCACTCAGAACGCCGTCAATGCCGTAGAGACGAAGTACGAACAACAATTAGGGTTGGAAAAGCTAGGGTTTGAAGATGACAAAAAGTAAAGGTATTTTAATTTGATCGATTGGATAAACCCTTAATCGGCCGTGGCCCTTTATATTTATAGGGTGGGGAGGTCTTGCCCTGCAAGAAAAGCCCTATTACAACTCGGACCCACAAAAGAATCCAAACCTACCCGGACTCAGGGAAAACCGGTGCCACCGGTTTCCAAATCCGGTGTCACCAGATTTGGTTGCCAGACGGGCAACAGAAAACCCAAACCGGTCCTACTGATTTTAGAACTCGGTGCCATCGGTTTCTGCTGTCAGACTTGCTCCGTGCCAATTTTGATCGTGAACACATGTATAGAATGGAAGTGTTTTTTGAATCATGAATGTTACAAGATAGTATTAATATGGTATATACCATAAACTACAGAATCAAGGACAACTATGACATGTTATTCAAAGACCAATCCGGCATTTAGAAAAAAAACCCACAAACGTAAGATAAATTCCACTGTTACATATGGAGACATATACGTATCTTGTTTCTGGGAGCTTACTATATCTTCTGGTTAATTGCTTGTTGCCCTCCATTACCCAGATTATATATATGACATTAAGTAGCATACATCAACTAGCTCAACTTAAAAAGACAAAATCCATAAACTTTTAGTTCATACCTTTTTAATTGTATCCTGGCTAGGCCAACTATTCGTTACCATTTCTGATATTTAAATTCAAAAACGAATTTTAGAAGTTTTCAAATGATATCGGATGAGTATGAACTCTAAACTAAAGTTGCATCACATGACAAGGTCTAAAATTTTGTAGTTGACACCTTTTTAATTTGGAATTGATTGAACTGACAAATACGAAATACAAGATTCAGAGAACTAAAGCCGAAACAATGGCCCTTGGATGATAAGTGCTTTGTAGCTGAGATGGTAAGGCTTAACGTGAAGTAAGAGGTCCAGGGTTTGAATCTTACGCAATGCACGCATGTGGGTGTCTGGTGCTTAAAATTGTACATAAATGTGTAGATGCCTTGGTGCCTTTAATTTAAAATTGGATAATGGTGGGAATTGATTTGTATTGATGCATTAGTGGTCAGCACCTTGTGCTGGCACATGGATACTGGAGGGGATTCCAAAACTGCCAGCACAAATTGACTACCTATAATAAAGTCCCTGGGATTGGCAAAACCTGAGGGATGGAGTCCTGTTCACGGAAATTTACCTTACTACCTATATAAAGCCCCTGGGATTGGCAAAAACTTGATTCGTGTGGGCCTGCAGCCAGGGGCGGACCCAGGACCAAAATTGAGGTGGGGCACACTCATAAAGAGAAGCACCATATGTAACGGACACTTAGATATTATATAGTCTTACTATTTCGTATGAACAACAAACCTTCTCAAAATGACCTTCAGCTATATTACATAATATCCTGCTACAAAGTACGATTCAAAGAGAAAAATGAAGGATTTCTCCATAGTCCATATCATGTTCACAAAATAGTGTACCCTGAAAAAATATGTAGACAGGTAGGTTAGAACAATGATAATGCAATTAGCAAAGTGGGAAAAATATCAAAATGGTAATTAAGATAGAATTGACATTGCTTACTCTTTGAATTTCATTTTTTGTCATTCTTTCGATCTTTCATCTTGTAGAAACGATCCACGATCACTTCATTACAAATCATGTTGAGCATGTCTTTCTCCATAAATCATATCAGGGAATTGCTCAAATGCTCATCACCGATTTTGTTACGTGTGGAATTCTTCACAAATTTCATGCTTGAAAAGCATATTTTAACTATTGCTGTGGCAACTGGGAGTGTTAGTGTTAGCTTAAGAAGCCTATACACTAATGGATAAGAAAGATGCTTCCTCTTATCCACCATCAGTCTAGCCAGATCACTTATACTTTGCAAGTTTGCAAAATCTGTATCATGGAGTATATTGTCAATGTATAGTCGAAGCTCACCATCAAGATCAGACATATCCTTGTGACTAAAATCTGTAGGATAAAACTTAGCTAAGCTCATCAACTTCTCCGCATTAAAATTTTGGAATGAGTTGTCCGGACTCAAGGCAGACATGCACGAAAGTAACTCGGAATTGTCCTCATTGAATCTGTCATTGAACTCTTTCTCTAACAAATCAAGAACAGCAAAGAAACAATCAATCCTATAATGATGCTCATTGGTGATGCCCGTCCTTTGTCGTACCTTCTTTGGATTCACATAGTCCTTTTCCATTTCCATAACTAGGATGTCATGCTTCTCACAAAGTGAAGTACCTTGTCAAGAAGAGAACCCCATCCATCATTCGTTCTAAGCTTTTCTAACTCCCGTTTGGTTGAGGCCACATCTGAAATAGCATTAATGATGTCTTTATCTTTCCTCTGTAAGGTTTTCGACAGCCTATTTGTCAATGCTAAGATTTCCATCATCATGTGCAAAAAAAATGCAAAGCTGAAAGTCTGAAAGTATTTTAGAAGGCCACTAGCTTGGCATCTTTTACTGTCATCTGTACCATCCTCTTCAACATATTCAAGGACTTTAACCACAGACTGAAACATCTTAGACAAACCCACTAGTGTCCTATAATGAGAACCCCAGCGAGTATCATCTGGTCTTTGAAGTGAAAGTTCCTGATTTAACCCAGTTCCTGTGCTGATCTCTCCTTTTCCAATGGCTTTTCTCACTTCCTCTTGATAATTCTCTCGAAGTTTGTCCTTTCTCTTGCATGATGATCCAACAACATTCAACAAAATTGATATCATATCAAAGGAATCCCCAACATCGAATATCTTTTTTGCAATGGCCACAACAACTAACTGCAGCTTGTGAGCAAAACAGTGCACATGATATGCTGAGTTGTTCTCTCGCATAATTTTAGCTTGCAAACCGTTAAACTCACCTGCCATATTGCTTGCACCATCATAAGTTGTCCTCTAATCTGTTTTATACTGAGGCCTAATTTTGCGAGCAAAGAATCAACACAAGACTTCAAATGTGTGGCAGTTGTCTCCTCCACATGAACCAACCCAACAAATTTTCTTTCACCAGCCCACATTTATCAACATATCGCAGAACGGTCGCCATTTGTTCTTTGTCTGAAACATCACGGGACTCATCAACCAGCAAACTAAACATATTATGGCCTATCTCTTCAATGAAAGAACACAATATTTCTTCTGCAAAGCACTTAGTAATGTCTCTTTGAATCTTTGGAGACACCAATTGATTATTAAGTGGAGCATATTTGAATGCTTTAGCAATAACACTATTATGCCTACAAGTATATTCCATCAACTCTCGATAATTACCTCTGTTTTCAGATTCCTTGGATTCGTCATGGCCTCGAAAAGAATATGCAGCAAGTATCGGCAAACATCAATTGCTGCATTTAGCCGGATGGATTGCTCCATTTTCTCAACTTCAGTTTGCTTTTTCAAGGCAGCAGCGATTGACTGATCTTTTTTCAGTAAATCCTCACATTCCTTGAGTGCCTTCTTGTGAAAACTAGTATGATCACCTACATGAGTTCCTAGCCTTTCACTACTTTTCCAATAGTTCCAGCCTTGTATTAAAAATGCATCATGGCCATGTTGGGTGTCAATGTTGTTGTCCCTAAACAAGTAGCAAAATAAGCAATAGGCTCTGTCCTCCTTCTCACTGTACTCCAGCCAATTAGCATATTGATCAAACCAATCAGGATTGAATCGCCGGTTCTTCTTCGCAATCATTGTATAAGGGAAGTCATGAGTACGAGGTTGATAAGGCCCCCACAGTAAATACTTTCTTCGTATGTCATCTCGTTGATTGGGATGATAATCTGACATCCTCTTCCTTTTAAATGGGTCTCTAGGCAACTTGTCCAAATCAATTAGTTCAGGTACTGAAGAATTATGTTTCTGCACTTTTCATGCAGGGACGAGTCCTGCCCCACTTGAACTGCCTACATTAGTGTCGGATGTTCCATCTTTTCTTTTAAAGTATCTTTCCATCTCTTGTACCTGTAGAATCATTGTAACTGGCGATTATGATCAAATATTCACTAAGAAATGTCCAAGAAAATACCAAAGTTAATTGCAGACTCTACTTACTTAATCTGATTGTAGTGGCTCACCTACAGAACTGAGAATTTGGAACAGCGAAGAGAAGTCCTGATCCTGAAACAAAAAAAATCAACATTGTCATGGGAAAAATTGATGTGATTAATTAGTAAGAAATTCCAGTACTAATCTCTAAAAGGATTATAAAACCCTAAAACTAAAGGAACTACAGCTTACCTTCCATCTTGCAAGTTGCAACAACCAATCAGAGCTAATATAGTTGCAGCTTGTAGGCTTCTTTGCTTCTGCTGTTCTGCGATCACATTAGAAGCACGCTAGTGCGAATGTGCAATGCGGTGGCAAGCCTGCGCGGCCGCGCCGGCGCGCCTTGCAGACATCGCCACTTCGGCGTCCCTTCGTCTCGCCGCCGCCGCCGTGCCACAGAGGGGAGCGAAGCTGAAACGAGCGAAGGAGAGTTTGCGGCCAGTCGGCCAGGCCTGTGGTCAAAGGCCTATTAATCTCTACTTCTTTTCACATATTGGGCCTTTTTCTAGTGTCATCTCGGGTCTTCACACAAGCTGGGCTGAGGCAGTGAGGGCACTAATTTGAGTTAAGTTGGGCCCCAACGGTGGAAAAAATGGATACTAAAATTGAAAACTGAAAATCGAGTGTGGGCCTAGGCCCTCACTCGGGCCTCTTTGGGTCCGCTGCAGCTCCACGCATAAAAAGTAAACTCTAGACGGCAAATTTTACTAAGTCGTAATGCTTGATGTTATTTTACCCCAATTACGTGCTTGAAGAATCTATCATCTCTCGGGGACCTTCCTCGCTTACCCACTCGACAAATAAGAGGACTTACTTTCTTCAAAAAAAAATAAGAGGACTTACCACCGTTTTTTAAAAGAAGGACCCACATACCGTTGTTGATAACGTTCACAATGCCATGCTTAACTTTCTATTTTACCTCTTCAAAAAAACATTCTGTGAGCTTATCTGTGGAGGATTAAAACTTCCTAGGGCTTAACTGCGAGAAAAGAAGGGCTAAACATAATTATGCCTATAAACCTAATATCTAACGTATAAAAGAGGACCTAAAAGTAATTTCTATGAACTAGCATAGGACTACAGGTTGATTCCATAGAAACTAAGGCGCTTGTAAGGCAAAACTCCAAAGCTAACCGGTATTTGCGGGTTTGACCAGGATCTACGATGTTGATCGAGAGATGGACGACTGTTGGATTGGGTGGTTTGAGGCGGCAGTGGCGATGGTCGACTGTGGCGCACGGCGGCGGGCCGGCGACACTTCGCCGGAGTTGAGCGAAATAGCAGCTACATGGCACGAAATTGAATAGGGTTAGTCGATGGTGATGGCACGGCGGCGGGCCGGCGACACTTCGCCGGAGTTGAGCGAAATAGCAGCTACATGGCACGAAATTGAATAGGGTTAGTCGATGGTGATGAGCGGGCGACATTGATCTTACTACAGGTTAAATAGAGAAGATTGTACCTCAAGGCGAACATCCGTGGCGCTACCTACAGGCGGGGCCTTGGCTTGTGGGCCAAGCGAGATGTTGGTGCGATGGACATAAGCTTGTGCCAGAGTTCGGGACCGACTCGGGTGTGAGGATGCAACGACGGGGATGACAGGTGTGGTCATGGTGTCAATGAGGGAGAAAGGGGCAAGTCGAAGGCGGTGCGGAGGCAGGCTGGCACGGTGAGCCGAGAAGCGTCGAAGAACAGACCACGGAAAAATCAAGGAACATAATCGAACTCTAACTTAAATAGTTTATCTAAACGCTGAACAAATGCAATTCAAACATAAATTTAAACGAATTTAAATCTTGAATTGCATAGCAGCAATACAAAAACCAATGCACTAGTATGAATGCAATAAAAACATAATATGACTGTTTATTAATTAATTAAGTGAATAAAATCCAAATAAATTCCAATTAATTCATAGAAATTTATTGAAGCCTTAAAAAATCCTATAAATTGTTGCGATGAAAATTAGATGGATTCGGATGGATTAGCAAAAAGAAGGGGATATTCTGCCATTAGCTCATGTTCCCTTTTCACAACTATGGAGTGTTCTAGTGCACAACCTTTAAGTGGATTAATTGCACAGTCCGCTGCTGACGGTAGAGTAGCTACAAACTCAATATTTCCTACTTTGGAGCTTGTCAACAGCACTGACCACTTGGCACACTTAATTAATTGCTGAATCAAATTTGCCTAACCATCCCATTTGAAGTATGGCATCAATTTCCCCAACTGGCAGCAACTATCAGATCAGCTTGAAAGTCTAACCTGATTATCACTGAGATTGTTATCATGTGTGTGTGAACAGATCTTGGCACACATGTGACTTTGCTTGGTTTTATACTTAAAATTGGGTGTGACAATTTGTATTGACAGATGTTGGACTTACCAGTTACCACCTTGTTTCCTGACACGTTGTATTCCAACATCAGCGAGTAGGAACCCGCATCCTGGTCTCATGTTGGACTTACCAGTTACCACCTTGTTTCCTGACACGTTGTATTCCAACATCAGCGAGTAGGAACCCGCATCCTGGTCTCTGATTGAGATTAGTAATGGCTTCATCAGCAGACAGTAATCGAAGTGCTCTTATCTTCTTTAGGTTGTTGTTTAATCATTTACACATGACACAATATGGGCAAGATTTATGATGTGGTTGTACATGTTTCTGTCATTTAGATCTTGGTGCCTCAAGACGTTATTTCAATTTCTGTAGCATTTATTGTTTTTTGTTCTTCGTATTCCAATTCTTATTTGTAATGAATATGACAATTCCAGCCTTGATGTATCATAATTCACAACCAAAGGAAGTGAGAGAAACTTTATTGTCTAACAGTGGAACACATCCCGTCAGTAATCCCATGTCTATGGTGGTAGGCAGCATCCCTCTAATTTTTGAAAGCATCCTTCGATTTCATATAACTCAACATGTACATATACAATTGATTTTGCATACACTAGGTAGCAGGAGATTTGGAACCATGCATATGTACATGGCAACATTTTCTTAGCATGATTACCACATCCCCATGTTGAGTGTCTCCATGTCCATGTTTTTTTTGGCCATAGGCACTTGCCCAGCTTTATTAGAAAGCTTAACAAGACGTACATGGTTGAAACTGAGTATCTGCTGGGGTTACCAGCGTACAGTCACAAGCACTAGGAAATCGCACGAAGGCAAAACAGGGCACCCTAACATTGGGCAACACACTCAACAGAACCATCCTAAGTAAGAACAACTATCACACGCCCAACTACCAACTACTAGGAAGCTACTAAAAGACTGGACAGAGAACGCCACCGTCTGAGCAAAAGAGAGCGTCCACACAAAGCCTTCCTGCTATGGTTCGAAACTGATCACCAACATACTCCCCCCAAAAAAGGAACAGCCACCTCAACTGGAATCCTCCACCATCAGCTTGCCAGGGCTGCCAGAGAAGCCGTCTCTGAAGCAATCTTGGATATTAGCTCCTCCACCATTGGTTTCTTCTTTTCCTTTTGTAGCCCCTTCCATTGATTGAGGAACATCATCATCTTAGAGCAATGGCCGTTGGCGTAGGTCTCCATGTCCACGTTACCAAGAACAAACATCCCTTTTTAGGATACATTCCAGTGCCTCCCGTTCCACTAGATAAACCTTTGCATGTTGCTGCACCATACCCCTCTATTTCTTCTACATTTGTCGTTGCTTCTGGTGGAGGCAAAAACTGAAGGGCACAGTGTAGAACTATAAGATGTTGCAATTCAGCCAACATATATATAGTGGTGGCATCAAACGAATTGTGTGGTACAAGGGCAGTAATTGCTTGGTAGTGGTAGGTCACAACGGAACATGCATATATAGATGATGAGTGTTTCGATCGTCTGAAGTGCTAATTCTTTTGTTCGGCAAAAGAGGAAGAATACTCCCTCCATCTTTATTTAAATGTCATATTATTTTTGTCTTATGCCAAACTTAGCCAGCTTTTAATTAAGCTTGTAGAAAATATAGTGACAAATATTCTATTTAACATATGCACTATCAAATTATATTCCATTGTGGATTCAATGAAACAAATTTGGTATTGTAAATATTACTATTTTGTTCCTATAAACTTGGTCAAAGTTTTTTAAATTTGACTTAGGGAAAATCTAATGTGACATATAAATAAGAACAGAGGGAGTATAACAAGTCCTATACATCAATGATGTTGTTTACTTGCACCACGCATCACTAATTTTCTGGACAACAAATTGACGCCGCACATTTTTTTGTGCTTACTCAGAATTACGGGTCCTTCAATACACAACAACATTGAGGTCGCAGCCCACGTACACGCATCATGCAATACACGTGCCACGTACACACATGCTCTAAACAACTGCAGAGAACGGGATGAACTAAATGGTGATGGGCCAAGTGGCCAGCGTTTTGCTTCCAAATCTAATTATAGACGATGGACCCTGTGGACCAATGGTGGTCACCCTTGGATGATGAGTGATTGACAACCGTTGTGTGGTTTGATGTATCTCTTGGCTTGTGATGTGCAGGTGTAGGATGCGACATGGCGGTCGACGGCATGTGGTGAAGGTCAAGCGCGAAAGGTTCATGCCGATGGACCGAGGGCGGTGAAGGGTGAACGAGTAGGCTTGGACTGAAGGACCCGAGGAGTCCGGGCGGAGTCATGGGCGGTCCACATGGTGCGCGGAAGAGCAAGAGTACATGATGGGATGAAGACGGCGTCGGTCGAGTCAAGCGGGGCGGAGGCGAGTCGAGTAAGCGGCCCGAGAGTGGGAGCGAAAGACTTGGAGGCGTCGGAAGCTTGGCGGAGGCCGGACACACGTCGACATCGGTCAGTCACGTCGTGCGGCGGCGTGCAAGGAGGGTTTGACCAGTTTGGCCTCAAAACTGGGGGTGAGTCACGCCTGCGGGGTGTGCAAGCGGGTTTGCCGGTTTGGGCCTCAAAACCGGGGGTGACAAGTCGGAGGACGCGTGGCACCATCGCGAAGCTTGCGTCGAGGCGAAGCGAAGTCGTGAAGGAGCCGGGTCCGTCTGATGCTTGCAGAAAAAGATGGACGGTTTTACCCCTGAGGGGTATTTGGCTTGTACACTGATTGTAAGGGCGTTTTGGACATTTGGCCAGCGCCTATATATATGTGGAGAGGCTATTGTGGGCAGCCATCTCTTGGGCTAGTGAGAGGGGGGTTGCTCATTTGTTTGTGGGTGCCTTTGGGTGAGAGGAGAGAAGAGAGGAGAGGCTCTTGTTCTTGAGCTTTTTGCCATCCAAATTTTGCAATACTTGTGAGTGGCTTGTAACCGGATATGGCTAAGTGATTCTTAGTGATTTCATCCTCTTAATCTTGTGCCAAATCCTTTGTTCCCGGCGTTTTTCTTTTTCGGATTTTCGGAGGTATTTTCGGGGAATTTTTGTTCTTCGCGATTGAGCCCAAATCCCGTGAGATTTGTTGGGGGAATATGTTGCTAGGATCCTTGTGAGCATTTACCATATGATTCCCCTCCAAAACCCTCTCGGATTTGGCTTGAATTTGAAGATTTCCCCAAAACCGAGTTCTTGTTTAGGGTTTCGGTTGTCTCCCAAATTCGTGATGAATACTTGAGCTTTTTGTGAGATTCTTGTGGATCTATTAGCCCTTGAGGTTGTGATCACGTGGCTCAAGTATTGCATCGATTCGTTACATGTGGAGAAAGTAATTTAGGTCCAAATTTGGAAGGGTCGCTTTTGTTCTTCCTGTGCTTGTCCTCTGTTCTTCCTGTGCAGGAAACTTCTACGAGCGGGGCGCGGACGCCAAGCGCAGCCAGCTCGGGCCAACGCACGCGCAGTGGAAGCAGGTCACGCGCAGCTCACGCGCGGGCTCACCGCGCGAGGCGCAGCAGCCACGGCAGCGAGCGACAGCTGCAGCTGCAGGCGAGCGCGGTCGAGCGGACGGGCGGGTGGCCACGCGCTGTCCACGCACGGCAGCAGGGCGCGTGGGGTAGGCCCACGACGCGCGGCCAGCCCAGCGTGGCAGCGAGCGAAGCAGCGAGCGTGCAGCCCAGCTGCGGCCAGCAGGCCCTGTACGTGAAGCAGCAAAGGCCCTCGGCCATTAAGGTTTGAACTTGAGTTTTATTTTATTCTTTTGCAATCATTACCAATCATTGCTTAATCATTGTGGTAATTACTTAATCATTGCAATATTTATTTAATCAGTATCATCTTGTCTAATTATTGCATAGCCTCCAGTTAATTCTTATTTAGCCATTAATTTAAGCTTTGCTTGCTTAAGTGCTTGACTAGTGAAAGGTTGGTTAGTGGCTAAGCTTAATATTTCTCTGCAAGCTTTTCGGCGTCTTGCTTTAGCTTCCGCATAGCTTTGAGCTTCTCTAATCGTTCCTAGGGTGACCTTGTCACGAGTTAACTTGTGTCATCTTGGCGATTTTGAGAGAAGCGTGTTTGGGGTTGTAATCGGGATATAGGCCTTGTTTCTCCGGAAGAAATTTGTAGAGGCTCCCATTCACCCCCCCTCTGGTCGCCCGTTTCGGTCCTTCAATTGGTATCAGAGCTTTGGTTAAGGATCACTCCACCTTAACCGGTTTTGTGATCCACGGGGCGACAAGGGAAAGGGCGATTTCTCTTCCAGTTTTGGTTTTTTGTGATTTGAGCTTGCTTTCAGCTAATCCTAACCGGTGCTTTGAGCTATGGCACCAAGCTCTTCTTCTTGTGTGTCTTTGTCCTCAGGTTTGGATGATAGAGAGAGGAGGAGCACGAAGATTGAGATGGAACAAGAAGTGGAGGAGGTGTTGGATCTCCTCGAGCACTACGAGGATGGTGATCTCACAAAGAGCAAGTTCTTCCGCGAGCTAAAAGAGATGAGTCAAGGTACGCTCGCTAAATGCATCTTGTTTCTATGCAATCGAAATGATGATAATGCTGTGAGAAACAAAGAGATTTGTGATGCTTTGCGTAGGAAGAATGAGAAGGTGAAATGTTCTCTTTCTAGGTTGAAATCTGGAATGTTTCATTGGAAGTCACGTGCTTTAATGCCTTGCAACTCATGTGATAGATTGCTTAGAAGGAATAATGTCTTAAGTGCTTCCATTGAATGTTTGAGTCTTGAGAATGATATGTTGAAAGACAATGCTCCTGTGCCATGTGTTTCTTGTGAGTCTTTGATTGCTGAAATTAATGAACTAAAATTGACTCACACCACATGTGTAGAACAACTTGAGCATGCTAGGGCTGAAATTTGTGAAATTAAATCAATGCCTTGTAGCACATGCTCTTTTGTGCTTGAAGAAAATGCTTGCCTTACTTCTTGTGCTAATCATGATGCCTTGCTTGATGTGAATGATGATACTTGTTCATGTGGTCTCATTTGCACATCATGCATTGATTTGAAAAGTGAAGTTTTGGCTTTGAAGCAAATGCGCGATGATATGAGCGCCAAGTTGGTTGAGCACAATGAGATGAGTGCTAACCTTGAGAAAGAGATTGATCTCTTGCGTACCACATATGCAAAGTGCATTGAAAAAGAGATGGATAATTTGAGAAATGCTCCTTGTGGTACTTGTGATCGCCTCAAACATCAAAATGAGGTTTTGGTCATGAGATGCAAGAGTCTTAGTGCTAAGTCTTTGGATTCTCGCAATTCTTGTCACTCCGATGTTGGTGTTTCCAAAATTGCTTCTTCTCAACCGGAGTTGGCTTCTTATGCTGAGCGTGAGTCCTTGGATGTTGGCACTTGTTCTAGTGCTTTGGATAGCTCTTCCATAGCTATTCCTAAGCTTGTTGGTTCTTCAAATGATGCCCAAGGGATTTCTAATGGCAAGGGTGCTTCTCACTTCTTTGGAACTCAATCCCCCAAACCAAAGTTCCATTGCACCTTTTGCAAGAAAGATGGGCATACCATTGAGTTCTGCTTTCGCCGTGTCAAACACGAGCGACGTGTTCGTGCCAAAGCTTTTAGGAAGCCACGTAGCCTTTCCCATGGCACGTGTGATCCTATTGTGGGCACCAAGATGGATAGTGTTGCTTCTTGCTCTAAGTCCCAAGGGACTTCTCACATGAATGGAAATGGTGATTCGTCCACTCGGACCGTGCCTCCAGATAGGCCTTTGTACCATTGTTCCTTTTGTGAGAAAGATGGGCACCAAGAGAGCTTTTGCTATAGGCGTGCAAGACGCATGCGCCGTGCTCGCACTTCTAGGCCCTTGGTTGTTCATAGCTCTTCTCATGGCATGAACGCTTGTGAGCCTAGTGCAAAGCCTCGCTTTGTTGATGGGTTTTTCGACTCCTTCTCTAGTGGGTTAGGTCATGATCGTGGACATGCTTCTAGTTCTTCTTATGTTGGTCCACGACATGATTCTCATGGTGCTTGTGATGGCTCTTCTCTTAAGACCTTGGGAGATCGTTGCCTCTTTGCTAGTGGTAGCACTCGTTCTTCTTCTCGAGTTGCTATTTTGAGATGTGCTTCTTCCAAGGGTGTTTCAAAACCATTCCATTTGAACCGGCATTTGCATCATGCTAACCCATGTGATAAGTTGAGTGCACCTTTTACTCGTGTGACCAAGTCTTGGGTTCCCAAGTATATGCTTGCTAACCCTTCAGGATCCAAGACTCGGCCTTTGTACTCTCATGTGTAGGTACAGGACGCGGATGGAGAACATGAACTTAAAGGACTTGATCTTTGGCTTCAGGTGATCAAGACTTGATGGTTCTCCACACCATTTGGATGGCCCTTGAGAGGCCTTTGTATACTTTGTATATTGTGCTTTCTTTTGTACATTCATGTAATCACTTGTACATTGTTTGCATGTTTTATACTTGTATCATGCTTTTATATCTTGTCTTGCATGTTTTACCATTGCTTATCATGTGCCATGCTAGCTTTGTACATAACCTAGTAGGATAGCCACCTTTTCATGTCTAGCATATTGTATTGTTGCTTATCTTGTGATATGCTAGCTTTTCTAAATGACATGGTAGGCTAGCCACCTTTTCATGTTAGCATGGATGTTTCTTCATGTATATCTTGCCATGCTAGCTTTGTATATATCTTGGTGGATTGGTCTTTTGTGAGACTTTTGATGCAGGTGCTTCATTCTCAGGCAAGGTACTTTGGATAAATTTGAATCTCTCTCTATTTGATGGTTATTTCTTGGTTATGCATCTTATAGTTGTGCTTATCATGTTCCTAACCTTGAAACTAACCGGATAGTAGAAACATGTGAGATTATTTTCGATGAAACTATGCCTTGCACACCATCTGCCTTTGAGCTTGCAGATGAACATGGAATGAAGCAAAGCATCTTTGAGGAAGAGGATGAGCTTGTAGATGGTGGTGATGAAGATGAAGCTGTGATCGATCATCCACCAGCTACTGCACCTGTACCTTCTACTTCGACTACATCAGTTGATGGCCCAGATGCTACTTCCACTACACCAGGCCATCGACATGTACCACTACATGATTAAGTTGAAGAAGATGACCAGGAGGATCCAGCTGCAGTTGAGGGGGAGGCTACCTTAGAGCATGAGGCTCAACAACACATTCAGCGTCGCCATCCACCTCAACAGATGATCGGTAACTTGCATGATCATACCTCTTTGCTCTGGTTGCTTTTGTTGCCTCTTTCTTCTCCCTTTTGTGTTGGGTTCTGGATGTTTTCTCTTGCATCACATTGTATCATATATGTCTCATGCATTTGCATTGCATTTTGTGACATAATGCATTTGTATCATATCTATGCACTAGATGAGCTTCTCTTATATATCCTGAGTATTTGCTTATGCTCTTGAGAACTAGTGCATAAGATTGTGGTGATTTTGCAATGTGCTGCTTATGCTCTTGATGATATTGTCATAAGAAATCTTGTGAGCTAAGCTTGTTTTTATAAAATGAATCATGAAATGTTTATCACCCATGAGTAAGTCTTTTGTCATGCGCTGCTCTTGCTTGAGATGCTAGGTTGTGCTAGCTTGTACTCGGGCGACTTATTCTTTGCATATGGCTTATCATTGTGCTTGCTTTGCATTACCTAGGGGGAGCATGTTTTTTGTGCTTCACTTGTGTCAAGGGACACCTCATAAACCTTGGTTTTATATGTGCTTAATGAAAAATACAAGTAAAATGAGAATATGAAAGAAAGCAAATAGTTTGCATGAAAGTGCTGTTAATCTATGTTGCTCGCTTAAAATCATCACCAGGTTGCTCTACTGTTACATGTGCTTGCCATAGAAGTAGGCTCATGGTCTCAGTGAGTTTGAAAATGAGTAGGGATGTTTTGCAAGTGTTAGCAATGATCTTATGTTGAGAATATGTCATCCTTATATGAGCTTTTGTGATCTAGTCTGACCTTGCTCGAGTTATCATGGCTAGACTTTTGCTCATGTGGTGATATCCTTTATAAAATTTTGAAATCTGAAATTCTGCTTGAGCCTCCTGATTCTATCATAATATCCTCATGTCGGCTATTTGTGCTTGCTTATGATCTGCTTCTTTATGCTTTAGTTCATTTGTAGCATTTGTAAATGCTTTGTGATATATTTGAGAAGCTTGGTAGTTTTTGCACCCCATGGCATGCATTTTGTGCTCTCATGATATCCTTGATGCTTGCATTGACAACAAGGGGGAGAAGTTTATGTTGCATATGCTCAAAGGGGAGAAGTTTATGGTTTTGCATGCATTTGGGAAGATAGGAGAATTTGCATTGCATTTAGTAAGGGGGAGTTGCATTTGCTCCTACATGCATTTCTGTGTAGCATGTTTTCAGGGGGAGTGCTTTTGCTCAGGGGGAGCTTTGTGTTGAGTTTGCATATCTTTTGTGTGAGTTGCTTCTCTTTTGCTCTCTTGCCAGTTGCGTTGAGCTTTTACCTCTTCTTGAGGAGTCGGCGGTTGTTTGAGCTTTCGCTTGTCACATGATTGGTGTTGAGCCCTTTCTGCCTCTTCTTGAGGGATCATGTGACTTTGTCTCAGTTGCGTCGAGCCGTTGCCCTTGTCTTAGGGGACTGAGACTTCTCATCTTGAGTGATCTTGTGTTTGCCTTTTGTCTTGGCTTTTGGATCACTTGAATGAGGTATTCATTTTTCCTTTCTTTTCTTCTTATTGTTTTCAAGTTATTATGGTGGGTGTTGTCAATGCACTCATCAAGGGGGAGATTGTGGACCAATGGTGGTCACCCTTGGATGATGAGTGATTGACAACCGTTGTGTGGTTTGATGTATCTCTTGGCTTGTGATGTGCAGGTGTAGGATGCGACATGGCGGTCGACGGCATGTGGTGAAGGTCAAGCGCGAAAGGTTCATGCCGATGGACCGAGGGCGGTGAAGGGTGAACGAGTAGGCTTGGACTGAAGGACCCGAGGAGTCCGGGCGGAGTCATGGGCGGTCCACATGGTGCGCGGAAGAGCAAGAGTACATGATGGGATGAAGACGGCGTCGGTCGAGTCAAGCGGGGCGGAGGCGAGTCGAGTAAGCGGCCCGAGAGTGGGAGCGAAAGACTTGGAGGCGTCGGAAGCTTGGCGGAGGCCGGACACACGTCGACATCGGTCAGTCACGTCGTGCGGCGGCGTGCAAGGAGGGTTTGACCAGTTTGGCCTCAAAACTGGGGGTGAGTCACGCCTGCGGGGTGTGCAAGCGGGTTTGCCGGTTTGGGCCTCAAAACCGGGGGTGACAAGTCGGAGGACGCGTGGCACCATCGCGAAGCTTGCGTCGAGGCGAAGCGAAGTCGTGAAGGAGCCGGGTCCGTCTGATGCTTGCAGGAAAAGATGGACGGTTTTACCCCTGAGGGGTATTTGGCTTGTACACTGATTGTAAGGGCGTTTTGGACATTTGGCCAGCGCCTATATATATGTGGAGAGGCTATTGTGGGCAGCCATCTCTTGGGCTTAGTAGAGGGGGGTTGCTCATTTGTTTGTGGGTGCCTTTGGGTGAGAGGAGAGAAGAGAGGAGAGGCTCTTGTTCTTGAGCTTTTTGCCATCCAAGTTTTGCAATACTTGTGAGTGGCTTGTAACCGGATATGGCTAAGTGATTCTTAGTGATTTCATCCTCTTAATCTTGTGCCAAATCCTTTGTTCCCGGCGTTTTTCTTTTTCGGATTTTCGGAGGTATTTTCGGGGAATTTTTGTTCTTCGCGTTTGAGCCCAAATCCCGTGAGATTTGTTGGGGGAATATGTTGCTAGGATCCTTGTGAGCATTTACCATGTGATTCCCCTCCAAAACCCTCTCGGATTTGGCTTGAATTTGAAGATTTCCCCAAAACCGAGTTCTTGTTTAGGGTTTCGGTTGTCTCCCAAATTCGTGATGAATACTTGAGCTTTTTGTGAGATTCTTGATGGATCTATTAGCCCTTGAGGTTGTGATCACGTGGCTCAAGTATTGCATCGATTCGTTACATGTGGAGAAAGTAATTTAGGTCCAAATTTGGAAGGGTCGCTTTTGTTCTTCCTGTGCTTGTCCTCTGTTCTTCCTGTGCAGGAAACTTCTACGAGCGGGGCGCGGACGCCAGGCGCAGCCAGCTCGGGCCAACGCACGCGCAGTGGAAGCAGGTCACGCGCAGCTCACGCGCGGGCTCACCGCGCGAGGCGCAGCAGCCACGGCAGCGAGCGACAGCTGCAGCTGCAGGCGAGCGCGGTCGAGCGGACGGGCGGGTGGCCACGCGCTGTCCACGCACGGCAGCAGGGCGCGTGGGGTAGGCCCACGACGCGCGGCCAGCCCAGCGTGGCAGCGAGCGAAGCAGCGAGCGTGCAGCCCAGCTGCGGCCAGCAGGCCCTGTACGTGAAGCAGCAAAGGCCCTCGGCCATTAAGGTTTGAACTTGAGTTTTATTTTATTCCTTTTGCAATCATTACCAATCATTGCTTAATCATTGTGGTAATTACTTAATCATTGCAATATTTATTTAATCAGTATCATCTTGTCTAATTATTGCATAGCCTCCAGTTAATTCTTATTTAGCCATTAATTTAAGCTTTGCTTGCTTAAGTGCTTGACTAGTGAAAGGTTGGTTAGTGGCTTAGCTTAATATTTCTCTGCAAGCTTTTCGGCGTCTTGCTTTAGCTTCCGCATAGCTTTGAGCTTCTCTAATCGTTCCTAGGGTGACCTTGTCACGAGTTAACTTGTGTCATCTTGGCGATTTTGAGAGAAGCGTGTTTGGGGTTGTAATCGGGATATAGGCCTTGTTTCTCCGAGAGAATTTTTAGAGGCTCCCATTCACCCCCCCTCTGGTCGCCCGTTTCGGTCCTTCAGACCCACGCTTGAAGAATCTCGAAATGTGTGCTGAAATCTTGGAGGTGTATGCTGGACCGAAATAAAAAATGTAAGCAGCAGCATAACCGAATCGTGACAGCTAGAGTAATTTGGAGAATATCCACGATCACCTGATTAATTTTGTTATATGCTTGATCGGAGGATGCTAAATGGTTCTAATTAGTTTATATGGCGTGAACCCTGGTATGATGTAATTAGTTTCTTTGAAGGAATGGAAGAATTAGTGTTCACCTGTCTCTAAGATTGCTTATTAGGTCCAAGCAACTTCATACTCTCTGTAAACAGCTCACGAGGCTCAACAAATAATCCAAAATATGCAGTGTTGGATAACGTGATGATAGATTTGCAGAGGAGTTAGACATGACTTTCCCAAGAACTAGTACATGACTACGCAAGTTCTACCATTTTGGTCTAGGCATCTAGTTCACTCTAAATCTAGGTAATGCATTGATCAAACGGAGGGCCCACGATCTTATTTCTTTATGCATTTTCTCCATATCTGGTACAAATCTTGTTCATGGATCAGAGTTCCACTGACAGCCGTTATGGTAGCGTATGTCCTGGTGCCTACAATTTCTATAGGACAACAGATATCACCCCGCAGCTGCTCCTGCTTCTCCTGTTAGTGGCAATCCAAAATTGACGAAGGGAGAGATAAAAGATGACGGTAGTATCACACAATATATAATGGTTCCCCTCATAAAGCATCGTTCTGTAGACTACTCATTATCATCTTTTGTGTAGGTTGCAATGTAAAGGCTTCTGACATGTTGCAGTACTCAGCAGAATTCATATGTACAGTGGCAGTACTCACATATCAATACTAGTATAATTCGGACAGAGCAAATCTTTCATAATTGTAGGGTGACAACATGATAAGTATTGGTGATAGACGGATATGCATGAAAAAACATGGAAAGTGTATGCATGACCAGGATAAAAATTGTAATCAGCTGCATAAGCATAACAGAATGACAACTAGACTAGTTTAGAGAATATCCATATGATACCCAATTAAGATGTGTATAGCTTCATCAGTGGATCTGTGTAATAGTGGATTGGGTGTGACAATTTGTATTGGCTTATGTTGGCCTTACTACCTTGTTTCCTGACACCATGTATTCCAACAATAGCAGAGTAGGAACCCACATCCTAGTCTCTGATTGAGATTAGTAGTTCCTTCGTCAGCAGACAGTAATCAAAGTGCTCATATCTCCATGAGGTTGTTGCTTAATCATTTACACAAGACATGATATGGGCAAGATTAATGATGTGGTTATACATGTTTCTGTCATCTAGATCTTGGTGCCTCAAGACGTTGTTTCAATTTCTGCAGCGCTTTAGTGTTTTCTGTACTTCAGATTCCAATTCTTATTTGTAATGAACATGACAATTCCAAGTCAGAGAAACTTGTCTAACAGTGGAACAGATTCCGTCAGTAATCCCAGGTCCATGGTGCACTACCGGAATCCGCCACTTACCCACGGCGAAGGGTTCACCTTGTGCGGCCCACGGCGAAGCGCGCACGGCAACCAGCGCGACGGCAAAGCCGGCTTTGCCGTGAGCCTTTTGTCGAGCACACGGCCTTTTGTCGAGCACATGGCACAAGGCAAAGTTCATTTTTGCCGACCAGAAATAAATCAAAAAAATAGCAAAAAATTTATTCCAATGTGGCAAGTCGCGATATTTCCGGCGGGATTCGAACTCACAACCTCTCCCTCGCGTGTAACCTCTTCTACCACTGCACCACACTCTCACCTCTGCCTAGATTCTGTTTTGACTCCTCCCGTATTATACTAAACCGAGTGTAAATTGCTTGTTTGAGGCCCTAAACGAATTCAAATAAAAAAGTTGTCAATTATAAAGTTTCATAAATTTTTGAAATCTACAAATTTCATTATGGTGGTTTCTCCATCCGAGGTCGTTTACAGAATTTGAATTTCAAATTTGAGAAAACTCAACTTAGTTTTCGTTGACAATATCTCAAATAAAAATATTGTCAACTACAAAGTTTCATAACTCATTATGATCTACAACTCTCATTTTGACTATTTTTCCATCTGAGGTCTTTTGAAAAAACCTCAAATTTCAAATTTGAGAATTACAAACATACTTTTCGTTGGCAAAATTAATTCAATTTCAAAAGAGTTCAACTACAAAGTTGTATAACTTCTAAAGATCTACAACTTTTATGTGTGTCATTTGTTTATCTGACATAGTGGTAGTAACATTGTACACAAATCTTATACATCTCTGTTATAGTTTCAGGAAACTGTACGAGAGATATTGATTTTGTGAACAATTTTACTATCGTTTTATCGAATGAAGAAATGATCAAACTAAAAGTTGTACATCTTGAGAAATTATAAAACTTTGTAGTTTAAAACTTTTTAATTTTGATTTACTGCTTCAAAATATAGTTTGAATTATGGCTTCGCCATGTGCCAAAAAGCCTCTTTGCCGTGTGCCAAAACAAAAAGCACACAGCAAAGTCATGACTTTGCCATGTGCCAAAAAAAGCACACGGCAAACTATGACTTTGTCATGTGCCAGAAAAAAGCACACGACAAAGAGGCTCTTTGCCGTGTGCCAAAAAAAAAGCACGCGGCAAAGTATGGCTTTGCCGTGTGCCCGAAAGATTGCACACGACAAAGTTTTGGGCACACGGCAAACTTTGAGTTTCCGGTAGTGGTGGTAAGGCAGCATGCCTATAATTTTTTTAAAAAAACATCCTTCGATTTTGCATTACTAGGTAGCAGGAGATTTGGAAACATGGAGCATGTGTACATGGCAACATTTTCTTATAGTACCATTACCACACCCCTTTGTTGAGTGTCTCCCTGTCCACGTTACCAGGAACGAAGAACCAGTTTTAGGATACATCCCATTGCCTCCCGTGCCACTAAATAAACTTTTGAATGTTGCTGCAACATACCCCTCTATTTATTCCCCATTTGTCGTTTCTTCTGGTGGAGGAAAAAACTGATAAGGGCACAGTGTAGAACTATAAGATGTTGCAATTCAGCCAACATATATGTTGGAAGTGAAAAGTGGAATGGAATAAATGGAGTGAATGAATTGATTGATGGGTGGTCCTGTTACATATTTATACCCCCTGAAGGGGCATGGGGGTTCCTCTCCCGAAGGGACATGACCTTTGGGGAGAGGCCCTTTCACTGATGGTAGTTGCTAATGTAATTAGTAACTGCTGATTACATCATTAATCCTAGATTAATGATTAATATAATTCTACTAATTGATCCCTAAGTATTGTTTCACAACACTCCTCCTTGATCAATTGGTTCTTGTGATCTTGTAACAGTGTAAGGTAAAAACCCTTCGAAAACCCTGTAGGAAAAAATAGAAGGAGAAACCTGGATATGTCATAGGAAAAACTCCTTAAAAACCTCTTAGGGAAAAATAGGAGAAAATGTCTATGACATATGTGATTGCTTGTATTGTATATTGCCTCATTAAAAACCTTTATGAGAAAAACCTTGATAGGAAAACTCATAAGGAAAAGAGTGCATTATGTATATAATCAGAAGATTATATGAAGGTTATATCAAGGAATTACTCCCCTGACTCTTGCAAATCTTTATGTCGTCTCATACCTATTCCAAAAACGTATTTCTGGAATAATGAAGTTGGTAAGGACTTTGTGAATAAATCTGCAAGATTATCACATGATTTTGTTTGCAAGATTTATATTTTCCCATTCTTTTGTAATTCATGAGGATAGAATAATTTTGGAGCAATGTGTTTTGTTATATTGCTCTTTATATAACCTGCATTCATTTGTGCAATACAAGCTGAATTATCTTCATAGATAATTGTTGGGTTCATGATCGAACCTAAACCACATGACTGTTGTATGTGGTTGATCATTCTGTGAAGCCATACACATTCACGTGATGCTTCATATAATGCAATTATTTCAGAATGATTAGTGGATGTGGCTACTAGGGTTTGTTTTGATGACTTCCATGATATAGCCATTCCACCATGTAAAAATACAAATCCGGTCTGTGATCTGGCATTGTGGGGATCAGATAGATAGCCAGCATCAGTATATCCAACTAAAACTTTATCTTGGCCAAATTTATAGAATAAACCAAGATCCATAGTGCCTTGGAGATATCGGAAGATATTCTTGACCCCTGCCCAATGGCGTTTTGTTGGGGCTGCGCTATGTCTAGCTAGCAAGTTTACCGCAAATGCAATGTCAGGCCTTGTGCAATTTGTGATATACATTAGCGCACCAATGGCACTGAGATACGGGACTTCTGGTCCCAGTAACTCTTCATCTTCACCCTTTGGCCTAAATTGATCTTTGTTCATGTCTAAAGATCGAACGACCATAGGTGTTTTGGATGGATATGCTTTATCCATATTGAATTTCTGCAGAATTTTCTGGATATATGCAGACTGATGGATTAGAATCCCTGTAGGGAGATGCTCAAGCTGAAGGCCTAAGCAAAATTTGGTTTTACCCAAATCTTTTATTTCAAATTATGTCCTAAGATGATTGCGTGCTTCATCTAAATCTTATGTATTCCCAATGATATTGAGGTCATCAACATACACAGATATTATGCAAAATTCAGTTAAGGATTTTTTGATGAACACATATGGGCAATCATCATTATTGGAATAACCCTTCTGTAGAAGGAATTCCTTTAGTCGGTTGTACCACATTCTTCCCGACTGTTTTAAGCCATAGAGTGACTTCTGAAGTTTTACACAATACATGTTGCGAGAATGATTTTTGTTCGGAATATCAAGTCCTTCAGGAACTTTCATATAGATATCCGAATCTAGGGACCCATAAAGGTATGCAGTCACTACATCCATGAGATGCATGGATAGACTTTCTGTACTGCCAATGATATAAGATATCAGAATGTTATACCACTCATAACTGGAGAATATGTTTCATCGAAATCGATGTCGGGTCTCTGCGTGAACCCTTGTGCTATAAGCCTCGCTTTGTATCTCACCACCTCGTTGTTTTCATTCCTTTTACAGACGAAAACCCATTTTGATCCCACTGGAAAAATGTTACGAGGAGTATGTATCAATGCGGAGAATACCTCTCATTTTTTGAGCGAGCGCAATTCTGCCTCGATTGCTACCTTCCATTTGATCCAGTCTGAGCGCTTGATGCACTCTGCCATGGTCTTAGGTTCTGGATCAGGTTGAAGGTCACTTGCAATCTTAGAGGAGAAATTAATGTCGACAATTGTAGTCTTTCTATTGAATGATTCTCCAGAATCAATATAATTGGTGGAAATTTCATTTACCCTTTCTGACTCTTCAATATTTCTCATAATGTAAGAGTCTGGGTCTTCCGATGTCCCAACACTTATATTTGTGTGCACATTTGTGTTCGGCACTTCATGTATCTGTTGAACATCAATATTATTTGGATTTTCAATATCCAACTGGTGTCTATCAACATGATCTTGATTTGCATTTACTTCTTTCGAAGAAGACTTCCTTGGTTTCCGTGGAGGCTTCTTTTGACCCTTATCCTTTGTGACCAGACTTCTTCCCCTCTTATTTTGATTTGGGAGAATAGGAGTAGGAATTGCTACTCTTTCTAGTACATTAACAGTAGGATTATGTGATTTTGTGACACCTTTGTAGTCAGTAAATGCCTCTAGCAGATTATTTGCAATGTTTTGCAAATTTATAATCTTCTGAACTTCATGTTCAGATTCTATAGTACGTGGATCAAAGGACTGAAAATAACTATGGCATTCCAATTTATTTCCTGGCATTTTGTTTGGTACGTTGTGTCTCCCCCTAATGCCGGAAAATTGTCCTCATGAAAGATGCAATCAGCGTGCCGGGCAGTGAATAAGTCCCCTGTAAGGGGCTCGAGGTATTTTATGATTGACGGTGATTCATACCCCACATATATCCCCAATTTTCTATGGGGGCCCATTGATGTACGCTGCGGTGGTGAAATCGGTACGTATACTGTGCAACTGAATTTTCGTAGATGGGAAATACTTGGTTGATTCCCACGTACTAACTGCAACGGGGAAGCAGTATGATATGGCGTAGGTCTTAATTGAATCAAGACAGCGGCATGTAAGACCGCATGACCCCAACATGATGTTGGTAATTTGCAATTCCGTAATAATGGTCTAGCAATCAATTTGACTCTCTTGATGAGAGATTCGGCTAATCCATTTTGTGTATGTACATAGGGAACAAAATGTTCTACATGAATGCCTAAAGCCATACAATAGTCATTGAAGGCTTTTGATGAAAATTCAGCGGCATTATCCATCCTGATGGATTTAATTGCTTTTTTCGGATATTGTGCTCTCAATTTGATAATTTGAGCAATGAACCTTGCGAAAGCAAGCTTTCTGGTGGATAGTAAACATACATGGGACCATCTTGTAGATGCATCAATAAGTACCATGAAGTACCTAAATGGTCCAGTTAATGGATGAATGGGACCACAAATATCACCTTGAATGCGTTCAAGGAATTGAAGTGGTTCAGCCTTAATTTTAAGATAAGAGGGTCTTAAAATTAACTTCCCTGTGGCACATGCGGTGCACACAAAATTTGAATGTTTGGGAAGTTTTGAAGTATTCATGTGATGACCAATTGAATTGCTGATAATTTTTCTCATCATCCCAATTCCTGGGTGACCAAGGCGATCATGCCATGTCTTGAAAAGATCAAGACTTTGAAAAATTATCTTGTATGCAACATATTGTATGGGTTTGATGTATGTGTAATACAATCTAGTTGATAGTGAAGGAATTTTCTCAAGTAATGGCTTATGATATCCATCATTTGTAGTGATGAATAGAAATTCATCCTTGTTGTCATTATGTGTTTCCACATGGAAACCATTATGACAGATATCTTTGTAACTCAATAGGGTACGAATTGAGTCAGGATACAGGAGTGCATCCTCAATGACTAATTGAGTACCCATAGGGAGAATTATTGTGGCTCGTCCTGAACTAACGATAATAGCATCACGACCAGCAATGGTTGTGACATTTCCTTTACTCTTTGTTAGAGTTTGGAAATATTTAATCTCCCTAAGTATAGTGTTAGTTGTACAACTATCCACTAAGCAAAATTCTTCATCCATTTGGAATATCCCGTAGTATAATCTATAATGAGTAAATCAAATGTATTAAGATTAACTCAATTAGATTATACAATATATATTTTATTGATAAATATCATATGTCTTACAATACTTATTGACAACAAATATTTACAACACAATATTGTTCATAAATATGGCTAGATATCTGTATCTTGGAGATAAAGGAGACTAGTTGGTGTCTCCAAATATGTCGTTGGATTGAAATTCAACGAGCATGTCGTCAGTGTTGAACAGGTCATCCGACTGCGGTGGAGTCCTTTCATTGCCATGTTCCGCTGGAACATTCTTGGAGCAACCAGCGACATCAGTAGATTGAGTTGTGAAGTGCTCTTCCAATCTCTCCCCCTGAACTTGCTTACCAGTTGATTTCTGGTATAGTTTATCCAAATGCTTGGCAGTGTGGCAATTCCTTGTGGTGTGATTGTGACAACCACACCTATGACAAACTTGAGATTTGTCATTGTGATTATTCTTCTTGAAATTGCCTTTGCCTTTGTGCACTACTAGAGAACTGACCTTCGGTTCGGGACTTTTAGTCCCGAACCGAAGGGACCCGGGACTAAAGGGGGCTTTAGTCCCGGGTCCAGGCCAGGGGAGAGCGCGCCCCCTTTAGTCCCGGTCCGTGAGGGGACGAGGAGGGGGAGGCGGGGGCCTTTAGTCCCGGCTGGAGCCACCAGCCGGGACTAAAGGGGGTCGCGCCCTTTAGTCCCGGGTGGTGGCTCCAGCCGGGACTAAAGGCCCCCCTTTAGTCCCGGTTGAAGCCACCAACCGGGACTAAAGCCCCCAGTACAAAACAGCATCTTCCTCCCCCAGCCCGGCCGAGCCATGAACACAGAGCTCGTTCATGGCCGGTCGGAGCTAGGGGGAGGTGCTGCCCTTTTTTTCCGTTTTTTGAAGATTTAGCACTTTCAAGCGGTGGGAAACGATCATCTCTTCATCCTCTCATCTTTTACGGTTAGTATTTCTTGTTTGCTTCATTATACATAGAGAAAAATGAGTTTTAGTGGAATGAGAGAGAGAGAAACGTTTTTAGCACTATTAGGATAGTGATGTGTTAGTAGTTTGCACTAGTTACTATGTTTAGTTGTTACATAGAGTAATTTCTTGATAGTATTACGTTTTTTATTTTAGTTTTATCTTTTCATTAATATTAATTTTTTTACCGAACTATTATTAATACTTTAATATTTATCCTAATTAATTAAAGCAAAATGTAATATAAAATTTGGCATGGCCGAGCCATGAACACAGAGCTCGTTCATGGCGCCGGCCGGAGCATAGGGGAGGTCATGCCCATTTTTCTCGGATTTTGAAGATTTAGCTCCTCCAAGTGGTCTAAAAGAAGCATATCTTCATCTCTCATCTTTTACGGTTAGTATTTCTTGTTTCATCCTTTATACATAGAGAAATTTGAGTTTTAGTGGAACGGAGAAATGGGGAAGTTTTATTTTTTAGCACAATTTAGTTTTAATTTATATTTATAGTTTAGTTATTTATCCTAATTCATTTTTTACTTTATTAATTCATATTTGTACTTTAGTTAATTAGTTAATTCATATTTATAATTTAGTTAAGTCATATTGATACTTTAGTTAATTCATATTTATACTTTATTTAATTAAAATTTATAATTTAGTTAATTCATATTTAAACTTTACTTAGTTCATATTTATAAATTAGTTTATTTATAGTTTACTTAGTTCATATTTATATTTGAGTTAATTCATATTTATACTTTAGTTAATTCATATTTATACTTTACTTAGTTCATATTTATACTTTACTTAGTTCATATTTATACTTTAGTTAATTCATATTTATACTTTACTTAGTTCATATTTATACTTTAGTTGATCCATATTTATACTTTAGTAAATTCATATTTATACTTTACATAGTTCATAATTATACTTTAGTAAATTCATATTTATACTTTACTTAGTTCATATTTATGCTTTACTTAGTTCATATTTATACTTTAGTTATTTTACTCACTTTGATTATAATTTATTGCTTAATGAATTAGGATGGTAATTTTCATTTATTTCAAAAATAAACTTACTATTTGTACGAATTAAACATTGTCTAATCTTGCAGATGGACCGGCAATGGATGTATAACGCCGACAGACGTTCAGGTGACTTCTTTCAAGGTGTGCATCATTTTCTAGATGTGGCAGAGCAAAACAAGAAAAACGGATTCATGAGTTGCCCCTGCGGGGTCTGCAAGAACCTGAAGGAGCACAGTTCAACAAAGGTCATTCACAGCCACTTGATTAGACACGGTTTCATGCCTGGCTACAGTTGTTGGACCAGCCACGGAGAAAGAGGTGTTATAATGGAAGACGGAGAAGATGAGATTGATGACAACATTCTCGGATTTACTGAATACCCTGCTTTTGCTGATACTACAATGGGTGATGCTGAGGAAGAGGATGGAGAAGATGCGCCTGCAGATGATCTTGGTCAGATGTTGCAAAATGCAAAGGACACAAGCGAAACTGAGAAGGAGAGGTTGAAGTTCCAGCGCATGTTAGAGGACCATCGCAAACCTTTGTACACGGGTTGCGAAGAGGGACTCAAAAAACTCGGGAGCACATTGGATTTGCTGCAATGGAAGGCCAAAAATGGTGTATCGGACAAGGGCTTTGGTGAGTTACTAAAAATAGTGAAGAAGATGCTTCCTAGGGACAACGAATTGCCCTCGACAACATACGAAGCAAAAAAGCTCATTTGCCCGCTGGGGTTGGAGGTGCAGAAGATACACGCATGTCCGAATGACTGCATCCTGTATCGTGGTCCCGAGTACGAGAAAATGGACGCGTGTCCGGTTTGCGGCGCCTTGCGGTACAAGATCAGAAAAGATGACCCTGGTGATGTAGAGGGAGAGCCTATCAAAAAGAGAATTCCTGCGAAGGTCATGTGGTATTCCCCTATAATACCACGCTTGAGGCGTTTTTTCAGAAATAAAGAGCATGCTCAGATGATACGATGGCACAAAGAAGAGCGCAAGCGAGACTCAAAGTTGAGGCACCCTGCCGATGGGTCCCAGTGGAGAAAAATTGACCGAACATTCAAAGACTTCGCTGAAGATCCAAGAAACATAAGGTTTGCTTTGAGTACGGACGGCATGAATCCTTTTGGTGAAATGAGCAGTAGCCATAGCACTTGGCCCGTGACTTTGTGTATGTACAATCTTCTTCCATGGCTCTGCATGAAGAGGAAATTCATGATGATGCCTATTCTCATACAAGGCCCGAAGCAACCGGGCAACGACATTGACGTGTATCTAAGGCCATTGGTTGATGAACTTTTACAGTTGTGGGGCGAAAACGGTGTACGTATGTGGGATGAGCACAAACAAGAGGAATTTGACCTACGAGCATTGCTATTTGTAACGGTCAATGACTGGCCGGCTCTTAGTAACCTATCAGGACAGACAAACAAGGGATATAGGGCATGCACGCATTGTTTAAATGATACTGAAAGCATTTATTTGAAACATTGTCGCAAGGTTGTGTACATGGGCCATCGTCGATGGCTTCCAATGAATCATCCTTCCATAAAACAGAATACCCTACACCCAAGAATATCATGGTCAATTTGTGATAGCTAACACTTATGTTAGCTTTGGAGTTCCAATATAACCAATACTAGAAGCCTAATGATGAATCCTATGAAAATCAGAAAATTCGTTGACCATGATGACACAGAGCACACTAACATTGTTGAATAATTGCAAAAACAATACATTGTTGGAACCCAGCAAGCATGAAAACTGTGTAAATTGACGGGAATCACATGGAACTACCCCTTTCCATGAGAAGCAACAGACCTTGACAAGCGTGGCCCCTGCGGCGCCAGAGACAATGCGGGAGGGGCGGAGGGCGCCGCATCCTAGCCGCCACCTTTGACATATAGGTGATTATTGGATGATTTACCACTTGGGTCCAGAAATTCTATCATATTAATTCTGGCATGTAGCAGGCAATAGTACCTAAGATAAATGGTACTATGTTTTCCCAACACACCAGGCGCAACAGTTGTCCAAGCGCTTTGTGGTGGTCATCAAGCAAGAATGCTTTGCGCCCCTTCTCTACTGCAGCAAGTTACTATCCTCTGGTTGCAATTGAACTTTTTGATGATGAATTATATTCATGGATCAACCCCGTTTTGACAGACACGGCAGTAGGGTATTTCCTGGGGCCTACCGTTCCTATCGGAGATCACTCTCTTTTTGGGCCATTCTCCTGGTGGTGGCAAACCAAATTGAACGAGAGGTAACAGGTAAGGAAGGAAGAGGTAAGACAGGTGGTAGTATCAGATAATATATGGTTCCCTTGGAAAGTACTCCCTCCGTCCTGAAATATAAGGCATTCTAGTTTTGTCCTAAGTCAAACTAAATAAACTTTGACCAACTTTCTAGAAAAAAATAATAACATTTATGACATCCGAGCATCAATAGACTCATTGTGAAATATATTTTTATATTTTACTTATTTAATTTTCTAAATGTTAATACTTTTCTCTACAAATCCAGGATGCCCTTTATTCCAGGACAGATGGAGTATCGTGGTACTAGTCATTATTGTTTGATGTGTAGCTGGCACTGTAAAGCAAATCTCACATCGTTGTTCGGCATGGCAGTATATATATATATTAAAATTTCTGTTCGAACTTTGTTTTCATAGTCATTGAAAGATATAAATTGATTAATCAAATTTTAAGTTTGTTGCAGAGAAAATATACTTAAATTTATTTTTATAATCATTGATATGAGGATTTAGATATTCTTACATACAAGTGATTATTATAGGCCTTAATTATATATGGCATGGTGCTGACAATGTTAATGTTTTCATAATCAAGTTAAGCATGTGACTAGATGTTTTCTTTCTAAATCAATCATCAATAAATGTGAAGTTATGAGAGTAATTGGTCAAATGTATTGCTTTCTAATACCATTGTGGCAGTATGATTCATCATTAACAAGTGTAGCACCTAGCACAACCATTACATCTATATATCTATATCTGTACTAACCACAGACTCATTAAAAACAAGCTGGGATCAATTCGCAAAAATGTTCTTTTTTCTTCAATGACAAGATCCCTCACCTTTATTTCCATGTATCAGACCAGAAACTACCCTTCACGTGAGAACAAGGAGACCACGATGTTTTTTTTCACGCGGTGGGAAAGGAACAGAAGCTATACGACTACATATCAGCACAAGAGTTTGATGGGAACATTTTTATAGTATAAAAACAATGGAGTTCTTTGTGTTGTACCCTACGGCCGTGTCCATTAAATCAGGCAACAACCAATTAGAAAAACATCCTCAGGCATCTCCATGTATTAGTGGAAAAGAAAATCTGGACCGAATCCTGAACAGGTTAGGCGCCGCCACAAAATATATTCGTGTAGGTAGCCATTTTCGTGGCACTTGATTCACCACGGTTCATTTTCGTGGCGTGATGAGTATTGTCCGTGACGGTTTTTCACTCTCAAGAAATTTCTCGATTGTGGTAGTTGGTGTTGGCGATCAAAATTAGCACAAGGACAGCAAGGCAGGAAGAACCGGTGGAACCGGATTCTCAAACCGGTGGAACCGGTTTGGTTCACTATTGCCTGTCAGGCAGGCAGACCGGTGGAACCGGTTTGGGAACCGGTGGAACCGGTTTTTCCCGAGTCCTAGTAGGATTGGACTCTTTTTGTAGATCCGAGTTGTAATAGGACTTTCCTTGCGGGGTACGACCTCCCCACCCTATAAATATGAAGGGTCACGGCCGATTGAGGATCATCCAGTCGATCAAAACATTTATTACCTTTACTTTTTTGTCATCTCCAAACCCTAGCTTTTCCAACCTTAATTCCGTTCGTTCTTCGTCTCTACGGCGTTTGACAGCTCTCTGAGTGGCCTGCCGATCTCAGAGAAACCCTAGGCGCGCTTGCCCTGACGGGGTCCCTCCCGGGCCGGCGATTTTAGGTCTACGCAGCAGCTCCCGTAGAACCGGTTTCACCGGATCTACAAACCGGTTTCACCGGTTTCGCCTGGGCCTGTTGCAGTTGATCGATCCGTTGCGGATCCGCGCGTTCTAGCGCAATCTCGGTGTGTTGACCAGAAAAAGCGTCAACACATTTTTGGCGACTCCGCTGGGGAATTTGAAAATCTTGGTTTTAATAACCGATTTATCAAACCCTAGCCAGATGGGATCTATCTCAAATTTGGACAAGGAGAACATCGTTGTTCCCTCTATGGAGGATATCAGCGAGGAGGAACGCCAGAAGTTCAATGCAGCCCAAGAATTCTTCAAGAGTCAATTCCTGATGGGGCTGAAGAAGGATCGCCATGGCAAGCTGACAAGAACTCAAGAATTCATGATGCCGGCGTTCATGATGAAGGATCAAAAGGTGGAAGAAATCCCTCCGGTAACTTCACATCCACTTGAACCTTCTACTTCTAATCCTGATGATAAGCTTGGTGCTGCGCTTTTACATACCGACGAAGTAGTAAGCTCCCTTATGGACAGGATAGAGAAAATTGAGAAAGATAGGTTGGTAGAATCGGCTTATTATTCACAAAATATACAACCTATGCAACATGAGAATATGCATGCTAGTGTGTCGGCTACACCAGAAAAAACACCTGAAAATCTTTTATATGGTATGCCGGCTAATTTTTACCCAGGACAGGTACCGCCGCCAACACAGGTACTGCTCAGGCTGCACAGCAGCTAGTACTGCACACTACACCCCCTCTTTCGGTAGTCCCTAGCCGAAATACAGAGGTGGCTAATGGATCTGCTTATATTAAAACACGTGCTTATACATCACCCCCTATACCTAATCAAAACATTAGTTCTAGCAGGATTCCTAATGATGTATATGACCAATACTTGCGGCAAAATTCTACTTGCATGCCTCATGTTGCTCAAGTTCAAAGTACAGCCACAGAGCAATCTGATCTAACTCGTTCAAATTTATATGCTGAATTTTATAAGATGAAGGACGAGTTAGCTAGTATGATGCAGGATAAGCTTGGCATTGATATGGGTAATTCTAGATTATATCAAAAACCATATTCTGCTAATTTTGATGCTGTAGCTTACCCCAATAATTGGCGTGTTTCTGATTTCGTAAAATTTAATGGTGATGATAACAAGACCACTTGGGAACACATTAGCCAATATATTGCTCAACTAGGAGAAGCTAGTTCTAATGATGCTTTAAAAGTTCGCTTGTTTTCATTGTCTTTAACTGGAACTGCTTTTTCTTGGTTTTCTTCACTAACTCCTGGCTCAATTAATTCATGGTATCAATTAGAGCAAAAATTTCATGATCATTTTTATAGTGGGAGTACTCAATTGAAATTGACAGATTTGACATCGGTTAAGCAACAAAGAGATGAATCTGTTGTTGATTATTTTAAATGATTCAAAGAAACTAGAAACCGATATTTTAATTTGCCACTTTCTGAAAGGGATCTTGCTGATGTTGCCTTTAATGATTTAAGATCCTCTATTAAAGAAAAGAAAGAAGGTTTTGAACACTTTTCGGTTAATCAAGTACAAGTAAGAGCTTTAGCTACTGAAAACTGAATTAAAAATAACAAAGATACATATAAGACTCATCGTTCTAATGTTCATGTTGTTGCTTATGATTCTAGTAGTTCAGACGATGATGAAGATGTGTATGTTGCTGAACTTGTATGGCCTTCTAAGAATAAATCGTACACTTATCCATCTCTTAAGCCAATTCAAAAGAATCGGAAAGAAGAAGTGCGATTTACTTTTGATGTTTCCAAGTGTGATCGTATTTTTGATGAATTATTGAAGAATGGAAACATTAAAATGTCACATACTATTCCTCCACTTGAAGAACTCAAAAGGCGGGCATATTGCAAGTTACATAATTCTTTTTCGCATGCTACTAATGATTGCAATGTTTTCCGTCGACAGGTGCAATCGGCCTTAAATGAAGGACGTTTGACACTACATGAGATGCAGGTGGATAAAGAGCCTTTCCCTGTCAACACCCTTGAGATGCAGCCTCCTAAGGTTCTGGTTCGGCCACATCAAGTCGAATCAACCAAAGGAAAAAATGTTGTTGTGGGTGATGAGAAGCCAAAACCTGAAAATTTGAAGGGAAAATCAATTGTCAGGGAAGTGGTGTGTGAGAAGACCCCCAATGGCAGAGAGACATTCAAAATCACTGCAAGAGTCACGGATCTCGGGGGGCAAGGATCATCAAAGAAACCGTTTGAGCCTGTACAGGACAAACCGATTTCACCGGTTCCAGAAACCGGTTTAACCGGTTCTATCCAGGGGCGCCCGAAAATGTTGAAGCCTAAACGTCCGGAGATTGGAACCTGGAAAGTCAATGTGGCCAAGGATCAGGGCAAAGTTGCAAAGCCAAAAGTTACCTATGACCAGTTGTTTTCCAAATATGCAAGTCAAAGGCCAGTTGATGATGATTGGCCGGTAAAAAAGAGAAAGAGGTCACCTCCGCGCCAAGAGAAGCCAATTTCGCCTCCAAGGGTGAATAACAGGTGGAAGGGTGGTGATGCAGGTTTCTATCCCCAACAGAACCAATGTCAAAATATGTCATGGATGCCTCCATACTACAATTATCAATATCCGGCATGGGATCACAATGGGATGAATATGCCTTGTTACCCTATGCAGCATCCTCTTTTTCATCCAGAATGGGGTAATAACAGAGTTCCAGCACGTGAGAGGTTGGTAGGTAACCGTTCGGCTTCTCGTTGATCAGGTTGGGATGTGCCACCTCAAACCGGTGAAACCGGTTCTACAAACCGGTTAAACCGGTTTCCTCAGAAGAGGCAACCTTCTCCTCCCAAGCAAGTTTATCAGCCTAAAAAGATGGAGGAAGTTGTCCAGAAGATGGAGGTCGACCAAGAGAGAACTACTGCTGCTGATATTATTCAGATTGGTGACTTCCAAGTGAATTTGAAGGACGATGACAAGATGCCTATGATAATTGGTGATGAAGTTAAGCCATCAGTCCAAAAGAAAGTTGTTGCAGAGCCTGATGAGGGTAAGAAGGTTGAGATTGATAAAACTAAATACCTTATGCCTAGATGGTGTCCTCCAGGTTTGACACGCACACAAAAGAGGAAGTTGCAGCGGCTTCGCTTTCAGGATCAGAAAGAGAAGGCACTGGAGAAGCAGAGGGAGGAGCACTTCAACAAATATAGGCCTATGATTCCTCCAGGCAAGGAGCGGAAGAAGATTGAAGCTCCAGAGCAAAATCCGGTGGAACCGGATTCCAAACCGGTGGAACCGGTTCTACCTCCTTTGCCGTCCACAGCTGTGTCAGAACCGGTGGAACCGGTTCTAAAACCGATGGAACCGGTTTTTGCTGATCCAGGTTCATCTCGAATTGCTTCTGAAATTTCTGTCACTCCTGCGTTTGATCAGAGGTTGCCATCGGATTCCCAGAATGTGGACGATGAACAGCTAGTTAATTATGGGTTGTCACCTGAACATATGAATGTTGATGCTAATGTGGTGCACCTATCTTCGGATTATTACATTATTCCGGAGGATGAGATCGCTCATTTAGACTTTGGCCTCAAAGAAGCTATATTTAAAAGGCCGAAGGATTTTGAAAATCACTTGAAGGCATTTTATATGAAGGGACATATCAATGGGAAGCCGATTTCGAGGATGCTTGTTGACACCGGGGCGATTGTTAATTTGATGCCTTATTCTGTGTTCAAGAAGCTTGGTGGATTAGATGATGAGCTGATCGAGACCAACATGACTATCAGCAGTATGGGAGGAGGCGAGCCTATGAGTGCTAAGGGCGTTGCTTCTATGGAGCTCACCGTTGGGAGCAAGACGTTGGCTACCGCTTTCTTTGTTGCCGAGACCCAAGGTAATTTTAATTTAATATTGGGTCGTGATTGGATTCATGCAAATAGATGTGTACCTTCTAGTTTGCATCAGTTTCTTATTCATTGGGTAGACGAAGATATTGAGGTTGTGCATGGAGACACATCGGCTTGTGTTGCAGTGGCTGATGGTTCTATTATGTCTATGCATGATCATGTTAAATGCTTAACAGGGTTAGATATTTCTGATTATGAGATGATCAGTTGCACTAGAGATGGCTTTGTGCCTGCTGTTCTAAAGCCGGTTGAGTATCGGCTAAACCATTTGATTTGAATTAATGAATAGTTTAGAATGGTTGCAGCAGAGTCTTGAGCACTATCGGGCACAAAAGAACGATATGTGTGAGGCCATTGAAGATTTTGATGACATGAGTAAATTAAGACAAGGCTTTACGTCGACTGATCCTTTAGAGGAGATTGACATTGGTGATGGCACTGTACCTAGGCCGACGTTTGAAAACAAAAATTTGAAAGCTGATTATAAAGCTGAATTAATCGAGCTGTTGAAAGAGTATGTTGATTATTTTGCATGGAATTATCAAGAGATGCCTGGTTTAAGCCGCGAGTTAGTTGAACATCGGTTGCCTATTAAGCCTGGTTTTAGGCCTTTTAAACAAACTGCTAGGCGTTTCAATCCTAATATGTATGACCGAATTAAAGAAGAAATTAATCGGTTGTTAGATGCAAATTTTATTAGGCCTTGTCGTTATGCTGAATGGTTATCTAATATTGTGCTTGTTGAGAAAAAGGATTCTGGTAAGCTCAGAGTTTGCATTGATTTTAGGAATCTTAATAGAGCTACTCCTAAAGATGAATATCCTATGCCTATAGCCGACATGCTTATTAATGATGCTTCTGGACATAAAGTTATTAGTTTTCTTGATGGTAATGCTGGTTACAATCAAATATTCATGGCCGAAGAGGATATTTCCAAAATGACTTTTATATGTCCAGGTTTTGTTGGTTTATTTGAGTGGGTAGTCATGACCTTTGGTTTAAAAAATGCTGGTGCTACTTACCAAAGGGCAATGAATTTAATTTTTCATGACTTGCTTGGTTTAATTATAGAAGTTTATATCGATGATATTGTTGTTAAATCGGCTGGTTTAAATCCTCATTTGGCTAATTTAAGACTTGCTTTTAAAAGAATGCGTCGATATGGATTAAAGATGAACCCACTTAAATGTGCATTTGGTGTGTCGGCTGGAAAGTTTTTAGGCTTTATTATTCATGAGAATGGCATAGAGATAGATCCTAAAAAGATTGATATTATTAAGAAGATTAAAGCTCCTACATGCAAGAAAGATTTACAGAAATTTCTAGGCAAGGTAAATTACTTGAGGAGGTTTATTTGTAATTTGTCTGGGAAGGTCAATGCTTTTACTCCTATTCTTCGGTTGAAAGATGAAGCCGAATTTACTTGGGGGGCAAAACAGCAAGAAGCCTTTGAGAAGATCAAATATTACTTGTCTTCGCCGCCGGTCATGAAAGCTCCTAAGAGAGGAATTCCATTTGAATTATATGTGGCTGCTGAAGATCAAGTAATTGGAGCTGTTTTGACTCAAGAAACCGAAGGGAAGGAACACATTATTACCTATGCAAGTCGTCGATTATTGGATGCCGAAACGAGGTATATATTTATTGAAAAGTTTTGCTTATCTTTGTATTATGCTTGTACCAAGATGAGGCATTATTTGTTATCCAATACTTGCATAGTGGCTTGTCAAACCGATATTATTAAATACATGTTGCATAGACCAATTTTAAGTGGTAGAATTGGTAAATGGGCTTATGCTCTTATTGAATATGATTTGGCTTGTGAACCTTTAAAATCAATGAAAGGCCAAATTGTTGCTGATTTTATTGTTGAGCATAGCATTAATGATAATGATCTAGATATCGGTTATATTACTTTTACCCCGTGAAAGTTGTATTTTGATGGATCGGTTTGTAAGAGCGGTTGTGGCATTGGTATTATTTTTATATCACCAAGTGGTGCTGAATTTGAAGCTCTTAACCGATTAGAAAATGATTGTACTAATAATCAAGCCGAATATGAAGCTTTATTATTCGGACTAGAAATTTTGCATGACATGGGGGTAAAACATGTAGAAGCATTTGGTGATTCTCTGCTGGTTGTGCAGCAAGTCAATAAAATATACCAATGCTTTGATGGATTTTAAATCCATATCTTGATAAGTGCTTGGACATGATTGCTCAATTTGATGAATTTTCTATATATCATGTTTCAAGAGATGAGAATCCAAGGGCGAATGCTCTGGCTCAGCAAGCGTCTGGCTATGATGTTCAGAAAAGAAATTTTTATGAAAGAAAGCCGACGCTTTGCATAGCCGAGACATCTGCCCAGGAAGAACCGGTTTCACCGGATTCAGAAACCGGTTCCACCGGAAATTCCGGTAAAACTGTTTCCAGAATCGGTGAAACCGGTTCATCCGCTGACAGTAGCACTTCGGTCCATGAGCAATCAAAAATTAATAAGAACGAAGTTGCTGATTGGAGAATACCTATTGTTGAGTATTTGCAGAATCCTAATCATAAAGTTGACAGAAAAGTCCGACGGTGGGCGTTTAAATTTACTTTGGTTGATGGTGAATTGTATCGTCGGACGGCTGAAGATTTATTGTTGAAGTGTTTGGATTCTGATCAAGCTAAGATTGCAATGGGTGAAGTTCGTGAAGGAATTTGTGGTACACATCAATCGGCTCCTAAGACGAAGTGGCTTTTGAGGAGAGCTTGTTTTTATTGGCCTAATATGATAGCTGATTGTTTTCGGTACTACAAAGGATGTGATGAGTGTCAAAGGTTTGGGAATATTCAGATGGTTCCAGCAGCTTTGTTACATCCTATTATCAAACCTTGGCCTTTTCGAGGGTGGGGATTAGACTTTGTTAGGCAAATTCATCCTCCTTCGTCAAAGGGACATCGCTTCGTGTTAGTAGCTACTGATTATTTTACAAAGTGGACCGAAGCTATACCTTTGAAGAATATGACACATCGGGAGGTAATTGAGTTTATTACTGAACATATTATCCATAGATTTGGCATTCCACAAACTTTGACTACTGATCAAGGTACTTCATTTATATCAAAGGAAGTTCGTGAGTTTATTGATATGTATGGTATTAAATTGTTCAATTCATCTCCATACTACGCTCAGGCTAATGGTCAAGCCGAGTCTAGTAATAAGATCTTGATCAAGTTGATTAAAAAGAAAATAGAGGAGAATCCTAGGAGGTGGCATGAGGTTTTATCTGAGGCTTTGTGGGCCCATCGTATATCTAGACATGGTGCTACTAAGGTTACTCCTTTTGAGCTTGTGTATGATCAAGAAGCTGTTTTACCTGTTGAAGTGAATTTGAATGGTTATCGGTTAGCTAAGCAAAATGATCTTAATGCTGTTGATTATCATGATTTGATGATGGAAAATATTGATGAGGTGACCGACAAGCGATTAAAGGCCTTGAAGGAAATTGAGAAGGATAAAATTCGAGTTGCTAAGGCTTATAATAAGAAGATAAAACAAAAGTCTTTTCAGGTTGGTGATCTGGTTTGGAAGACGATTCTGCCTATAGGATCGAAGAGCAACAAGTTTGGTAAATGGTCTCCAAATTGGGAAGGTCCATACAAGGTGATTAGAGTGATCTTGATAATTCTTATATGGTGGAGACTTTGCAAGGTCAGTAGCTGCCAAGAGCTCTTAATGGAAGGTACTTAAAGCGATATTATCCAATTGTTTGGCAAGGAACTTGATTTATATGGCCGATAGTTTTAAATATCGCCTTTAGAATAAAAGAACGATGGATTCTGTTTAACATCGCCCTTAGGAGTGTTTTCTTGTGCTAAAATATTTTCTGGTACGCAAGCTTTACCAAAAAACAGGGGGGCATATGTTAGCGATCAAAATTAGCACAAGGACAGCAAGGCAGGAAGAACCGGTAGAACCAGATTCTCAAACCGGTGGAACCAATGGAACCGGTTTGGTTCACTATTGCCTATCTGACAGGCAGACCGGTGGAACCGATTTGGGAACCGGTGGAACCGGTTTTCCCCGAGTCCTAGTAGGATTGGACTCTTTTTGTAGATCCGAGTTGTAATAGGACTTTCCTTGCGGGGTACGACCTCGCCACCCTATAAATATGAAGGGTCAAGGCCGATTAAGGATCATCCAATCGATCAAAACATTTATTACCTTTACTTTTTTGTCATCTCCAAACCCTAGCTTTTCCAACCTTAATTCCGTTCGTTCTTCGTCTCTACGGCGTTTGACGGCTCTCTGAGTGGCCTGCCGATCTCAGAGAAACCCTAGGCGTGCCTGCCCTGACGGGGTCTCTCCCGGGCCGGCGATCTTAGGTCTACGCAGCAGCTCCCGTAGAACCGGTTTCACCGGATCTACAAACCGGTTTCACCAGTTTCGCCTGGGCCTGTTGCAGTTGATCGATCCGTTGCGGATCCGCGCGTTCTAGCGCAATCTCGGTGTGTTGACCAGAAAAAGCGTCAACAGTTGGTATATGTCTAGTGTAGGCAGAGGAAGAGGCCTCGTTCCTCTCTCTGTTTGTGATTTCTTCTTTTCATTTTTGTATGTACGTACAATGATTGCTACACATAGGCTGTGGGTTCGATCAGGGTACCACAAACAACGGCCCATATTGAGCAGCACACCTTCAGTCCAACGATGTGATAATACTGCTGTTTGGAATTGCAAAGGAACTGCATATAACAGGAAAAAAATGTGGAACAGAGTTTGTACATGGCCTCCCTTTAATATTATTAGTAAAGTTTAAGGGTAAATAATCAAAATTTATAGCACTACAATTACCCTACAACGTTAAAGAGTCATGGGCACTAAACATGTAGTTTAGTAGCAGGAATAGGGCTGCATCGGAGTGTTCAACTAGCTCCCGTATGTCCATCGTCGTGCCTCTGAACATCAGAGTGTTGAACATCTTAGCACCCATTGAAGAGCTGCCTGATCATTAAGATGATGTTGTTTCACTGGAACCGCACATCTCTTTGTTTTGTAGTTGCGATGTGCTTCCTGTTTTGCTAGTCGATCGTTCTTTACATAGATTAGTTGTGGGGACTAATCAGTCAGCAACTCAATAAGTTCATAGTTCATTAAGGATGCTAACTCGGTGAAGAATCGTTTGTCTCTCAGCTCTTCTTTGTATTGTTTTAAGTCACAACACCCCCTAGGTCTCCTTGGCCGCGTCTAGTTTGTACGGAATGGTTGTACCACTTTCTTTCTAAATCCTGGTTGGTACTGCTTAAATTGCCTTCATGGTTAGAATTGCCTATACACATGTAGGGCCCAGGGACATGTACAAGGCAGCCCATATACATGGCACCAAACCGATACTTGGTTTGACAACTTTGTTCCTGAATCCTTCTACCTATATATTAATTAAGCATTTCTAAATTTCTTCTTTGATCTGTTGCATGTTGTTCTTGACATTTTACCCCGCTTTGGGTAGCTGCTCTACGTGGGTTGTGAAGAGAGCTGATACAAGGACAGACAAGTTTGGGTGGAGTGTTTTTTGTTTTCTTTTGCTGGGGGTGAGGTGAGCCATATAGACTGCTGATGGAGCTATGACACACACCAACCTGAGATATTGCACCTAGCAATCTGATAGGAGTACAATCTGTCATCAACCTAGTCTACTGGTAATCTTGATGCCACCTCACTATGGTCATCTCCACCAAGAAGGGGTCTCATCATCCCTAGCACAACACTGTCGCTGCTGCTCCGCACCCAGCTGGGGGGTCGAAAACTTGCTTACGAGTCACCAGAACATGAAGGGGCAAGCACATCAAGGTTATTATGTGGGTGGCTGATTTAAAGAACCATAACTTTTTTTTTGCATTCTATCTCTTTAGGCATATCGGAGCACTACTAAGAGTGTGCTAATTCTCTTTGAATGACAACTTATGCACTTTGGTGGCTTTGATGTCTTATGGTTGTATAGGAACTCATCCTGCACTCACGTCATATTAAAATAGCCGAGTAGGGGTGGTGTAAATAGCACATAGCCTTGAAACAACTGCAAAAAGAGAATCACTTTCGCATTATGACGGATGATCTGCCATTGTCGTGATTCTCTCACCAAAATCATAACATAATGGCTTCTAGGGGCCATTTTCCTTGCACATGTGGTGTTTTGATGACTGGAACTTTTTATATTTTTTCCTATCAATGTATGTAGGTTTAACGTGAAGGATTTGATTTGTATTAGTAAGCTTACTTACAGAGTGCCGCTCATATCATAACGACCAGGTGCAGGCTAATAGTTGTAACGAGAATGACTCTCAAGAACAAATAAATGCTTGCACAGAATGGATGAGAAAAAAACAGTTGCAGAAAGCACTTGTGAGAATTTGGCACTGAATTGGTAGGCATTGGCACATGAGTTAGTGGATAGCCAGCGGCGGAGCTAGCCTGTAAATCGCGAGGGCCATTAATTAAGTGCATTTCTAGGATACCAATATCCAACACAAACCCTGCCTGAGCGCATCAGTAGTATCAGCGACAGCACGTCGGACCGATGAGCATGGGGCCCTACAAGGTTACTTCGCACCTGCTCGCACAATGAAAATATGATAAGTTCCATGTGCATGCATGGGTGCAGCAGACTTGATGGCCAAGAGTGGATTAAACGATGAATGGATGTGCAGATTGTTTCCTGGCACCTTCTATTCCCAAATATGCCGCATGCCATGGATGGGATCTTCTTTGATGGGCAAATTGTTTGCTAGCTTAACTATGTTTTGAAAATGAGGGAGGTAATACCAGGGCTAAGATGGATGGGGGTACTAGTATGTATGGTTTGAGTGATCATTGATTTATTGTTCTTCGTAGTGCTCTCATCCAAGCTAGTCAATTCTTTGGAGACATCTGATTGGGAGTAGTATATATGGTAATTAAGATGTTCGGATCCGTTGCTATTACTCCAGCTGAAAAGCCTGATTGGAACTACTCCCTCAGTCCTGAAACAAAAGGCATTCCAAGTTTATAGAGAAAAATATTAATATGTATCAATTCAAATCAGTAAAATATCAAAATATATTTCATAATGAGTCTATTGATGCTCATTGGATGTCGTAAGTGTTATTATTCGTTTATGTAAATTTGGTCAAAATTTATCTATTTTGTCTTAGAACAAATTTAGAATGTCTCTAATTTTAGGAAGAAGGGTGTAGGATATTAAAAGGAGGTAACTCACATTCAATGTTCACCGTACCCACCTTGAAGGATTCTGGCAAAATCTAGAGTTGCAAGTGAGATTTTCTATTTCCAATTTTTAAAACCATGAACATGACATTAACACACGAATAACTATTGGAGTAACTGTTTGATATGAGGCCGAACATAGGTGTCTGTTGACGCCAAAAAAATCGGGTGCTGACTTTCTGGAAGCAACACTGTGGCCTAGAAGATTTGCTTAAACTTCAGTGCAGATCCAAAATCTTGAGATTTGTGGCATACCAGTCAATTTAACCTGAAATTGACGAGGTAGAATTTAATTAGTAATTTCAAAGAAACTCGTCGGCCAAAACCCCGATTCACTCCCGCAATCGGATCAACACAGAAGGAAGTCCGATGCAAACATGAACCATCGGCCTTAAGTCCGAATCATGATAATATAACTTGTAATAAAACAAACCATCGACTACAAGAGCCGATTTGAGAATAAATCAAGCTTGATGATATTCTTTATTATGTATCTTAAAGGAATTAAATGAACTAAAATCCATGTCACTAACAATCAGATCGGACTTAACCGAGACAGCGTTGCTAGTAGGGCATCGATTTAGCCTATTCACTCCGATATATCTATGTATATTAAAGAACTTGCTTAAACTCAATTTTTTTGTAACTTGATTATTGAATCTAGATCGGCTTTATAAGCAACAGAGGACTAACAGATCTGTTACAAAATAGATGATGAACATAACAAGTATATCTTGAACAAGTATAAGCTGACTGGATAAAACGAACAAGCCATGATAAAGATTGAGCGATCTAAACAAAGAAGAGCGATACGCTTCAACTAAAGCTTAGAACAACTCGATAAATTAGTGAATTAAATAGACGAAGAAGGGCGATACACCTCAATCGAAAGCCTAAAATAATTCGATAAGTGTTGTACTTATAGGCAAACCGGAGGTCAAGATGATACAACCTTGCTTGCTGAAGAACTCGACGAAAAGGGTTTTGTTGGCACGAGGGCCGAGATTTTGATTGTATTGATGGTTGTGTGAACATTGATTACAATGGCACAGGGCTTATATTTATAACCTAGAAATCTAACTAATCCTTGTCGGATACGACAACATCTCTAATTTATTTAAAGTAAATCTAAATCTAAACTACCAAAAGAATTACAATTGCCATAAAACTAGGCCCTATAGAAGCCTCCAAACGCACGCCTTCCTCGTCGTCGTACTCGCCTCAGCCTCTTGTTACATGTCCGATCAGGATTCATCGGATACATCTTCAATCGGAATCGGACTCACCATATCAATCAGAATCGGTTTCGGGTTCTTTCTCGTCACTAGATCGGCATAACGCTTTCTGCCATTGTCAGCCTGATTAATACTCTGTCAGCCGAGTCAAAATCTGATGTCAACAGCGTCATAGCATAGATAGGAAAATTCAAAGGTCCATTTGTTTAAATGGATCTCTAGGAAAATTCATATAGGATTCAGTTCCTGTTCAATTCATCAAGTTTTTATGTGTTCCAAAGTAACCCTTTCGAGTATTCCATATCGAGCACATGCGGGCGATGCTTTTGGTATAGTAGGACA
>CM014275.1:45898952-45918106 GCA_004135705.1 Alloteropsis semialata | reverse complement strand
AGACCCTCTGGCACACCTCGTCTTCCATTTCGTCCAATGCGATGGTTTGCATGCCAATCCCTCTCTCCCTCTCACTCAGGAGTTTAAACATAATCTTAAGATGATCATTAAAATTAAACTCAAGTGAAACTTGTGCTCCTATGGTTCCTATGCTCATCCTTGATTGGCCTGCATATTCTTTATTCCTAGCACATATACCTGTTGCTTGTGATCATATATCTTTAGGAAAACATGCTATCTAATTGGTTGACGAATGAGATATGGTTTGATGAGATAAATCGTGCTCTTTCTGTATAAAGTACTTGGGAAGTTTTTCTTGCAAAAGTTTAAAACCAATAGCCTTACAAGCTCCTCAATGATATTCCGTTCCTACCAAAGCCATATGTTGTTCACATTGAAAACCTTACACATAAGCTGCTTTTTATTGCATTGAGCTTTGTCAAATTGTTGTGACCCTTGTAAGATTCTCTTCATCCTTTCTTGATCAAGATCACGTACACTCCACATACATATGCTAAACTTCTACACTGGAAGTTAGCAATATTCATTCATCCACCAAATAAATGCTCCATGTGTTTTATGAATCTCTCTCCAAATATTCTTTGCAAAAGAGACATGGGCTATAGAAAAACATTTTGGACACATGATGGTCCAAGAAAAAAAGAAGGAAAAAATACATGCTCATAAAAGCATTGAGCATGAAAAAAAAGAAAAAAAGAGAGATAGCCATGTTCTCAAAATAAATCTAAAGGGGAGAGATCATACAAAAAAGGAGTTGTCATACACCTTCCACTTTACCATACACAAGCACATCTTGATCAGATTGTATGACTAGTTTTCTTCTTGGATCCACTCTTTGATTTTGCAATATATGTGATACAAGTATGCTTTACCTTTACTCCTACCTTGAGCTCCACATAAGCCTTTTAGAAGTAGGATGAAGGAAGGCAAGGAAATGCCTTGGTGAGTAATCATACACATTGAGCGATCTGAGTGAATCAATTGAGGAGCTAGGTAAGCTTTTGTTTTTTGAAAATTTATCAAAAACCCAAGTTACTTAACAGAAGAGTGGAGATGAATCGAATCAAGGCCGTTCCATTTCTCAACCATCCAAGATGACATGATAGACATTTTAAAATTCACAAGTACAGGTATGTCTTGGAATATCTTATATGCTTGCATCATATCTAAAGGAGTTGTTGTTCCACCTTAATCTTTGAACTTTACTCGAGGACGAGTAAAGGCTAAGTGTGGGGGAGCTTGTTGACGGTCCTTAAGTGCAACTTTTGACCATCAATTCCTGCAGAAAACATATGAAATATAAACACCAAACATAGTTATAGGGTTTAATACTAATGAATTCCACGAGTGTTGGTGTTTTGAACTGACTATGCAGGAAATGATGCTATGGGCGTGAGAAAGATCTGAATATATCATTGTCACAAATTATCTCAAATGCCCAATTGGAGTACTCCATTGTGCAGAGCTTGTCAAGACGATTTTTATGGATATATTATTCATAACATTTGGAGCTCCAGGGAGAAAGATAGAAACATTACAATTTATTAAGAGATGCTGACGTCAGCACCCCAGTTGATGTCATGGGCCCACAGGCCAGGGCCCACCAAGGCGGACCAGCAGTTGCGCCAAAGCGCTAGTGCGGTCGACGCCGAGGCAGGGACCCCGACCAGGAGCGAGACGGGAGGCACCGGTGCACATGCACTCGGGAGCTGCAGATGTATTGCTGCCCGCTGATTGGCAGAAGGCCCAGCGGGGCCCATTGGTGCCCATGCAAGTCTGAAGCAGGGCACATGCAGCCAGGTCACGCATGTGGCGAGCCTGTGTGGAGCCCAGTTGCAACAGCAGAGTGCACGCACACAAGCAGAGCAGGCCGGATAACAGATGCCGCAGTGAAGCGCACAAGGCCTGGCGCGTGGCACAGGGGCCCCGCAGGCCGAGTCCACGCGGCCGGCTGCCCAGCGGCGTTGTTCGCGTACGCAGGAGCTGGTGCCGCTCGCGTAGAGGCCCACGAGGGCGACGTGCCGGCCTAGGCACGTGCGTACACAGGGGAGACCGACTGGTCCAGTGCATGGCGGGCGGCCATTGGCTCGCGGCCAGATTGCTCAGGCGCCCGCACGAGCAGAAGCACAGGATCAGCCATGCAGCGACTCCTCATTTGCTGGTCAGGGTATCACGCGGATCGAGAAGGCATTGGACATCCGATTGGCCACCAGGAAGCACAGGCGCGGCAGAGTCGTTTGCCCCTGTTCCTCCGTGCGACCGACATAGGGACGTCGATTTGTTGGACAGATGGCACCAAGGGAGAAAGAGAAGGAAGAATATTCTTAGCATCATGGGGAGGATCTCCACATCCCCAAGGCACCTCCTCTACTATAAATAGAGGGTTCCTCTTCCTCATTCAACACACAAGGAAGTGAAGCAAAGCTCAAGATCCAAATCCAATGTAGTGTTAGAATAGGTGAGAGGTGAGGCGAGAGTCCGGGAGAAGCCGAGGATGTCGGCTCCTCCCCTCTTCTTGTACCTCGGCGGGTGCGGCTCAGGTTCGAGTTTCATCCAGGTCTTTCTTAGTATTTCTGGATTAATATTTAATTAAGTTCAAGCTTTACTTTATTTACTTGTGGGCTCCTCGCTGTGACAAGTGTCTTAGTACTTGCAAAGCTAAGATAGTATTCAATTAATTAGATGGATGTCTATGTCTGTTGAATACCTTGGAGTGCGCCTAGTGCCACGGATTTGTAGTGGTAGCCCCAGGTGGTGACAGCCCTGACGGCCTACGTAGTCCACCACGTGAGAAGCACTAGAGAGTAGTAGGACCATTGCTTGGCTTGCCTTGCCCCCTTCTCATCCCTTTCCGGGCTTGGACGGTCGGGTGTCCCGAAGCAAGTAATATAGTAAATGACTTGAGCTATCCTTTGATTATCCAGAATTACATAGAAATAACCCTCTCTACCTTCTACACATTCATCACTTCTTTTGTCCTTGGTCGTTCTTAAATCGTCACTAGTACACACACGTTTCCTGTGGATTCGATACCCTGGAATACTCTCGGGTGAAAGCTACATCGGTATCCGTACGCTTGCTGATTTATCTGTGATCGTTAAAATATACCAACATTGGTGATCTCTGCTTGGATGATGGGATGGATTGTCGCGATGGCTTCCCGCAGGCTGGCGACTGCTACCCTATCGACTTGCGTTTTGGTGATTGATCGAGTAGGGTGCGTCGCGTCGTGCTGAATTGCTACTGTTTCGAGCATTGTCTTCATGCGTTGGATTTTTGGGGTCTGAGCCAGAGTGTCAAGTCCTTGTGCGACAACAATGTGTTAGCTGCAGCATTGGTGTAGACGTTCTGGCTGGCGACTTGCATGAATTTCTCTTCAAGATTCTATGGAGGGATTCTGCGATTGAGTCGGCGACGTCGATCTGCACGAGCAGCGCTACGTTGCCTGAGTCTTTCCCGATCGTCTGCAGCTTCGTTGGCTACAGATGGCTCATCATTGGAGACTTGATCTTCGTTACTGATGATCACCATGGCTTGTCGCCCTGGTGAGAAGCTTCCCATGCTTGAAGTTGCAGGGACGGTGGAGCCGCGTTCGCTTGAGGAGTCCAGCGTCTCTTCGTGCTGAAAATGCAGTGGATCAATGCATGCGATGATGCGAGACATGTCCAGGTCTTCTTGTGGAGTCACGCCAAGCTTTGGTTTGCGTCCCGGCCAATGGATGAATCTCCCTTCTGGGGTTGCGGTGATCATGAGTCCGACTTGTTTCCCGCCCAGGGGGAGTTCGTCGAATTCGACCAAAGATCGGAGTTTCTTCGATGACGCCGCCTGGTAGACGGAGGCGGTTCCCGCGAGTCTAAAGGGAATCAGGCTCGGGGCATTGGCCTCACGCCTAGCAGTGGTTGAACTCCTCTTCCTCTGGATTTTGGGTGGATTGGGTTTCGACAGATCCGATGGTTTGGAAACCGACTCGGACTGCCTAGTCTGCTTTGAAAAATTCCCAGTCCGAGTCGAATTTGAACTGGGATTTGAAGTTCCCCGAGTCCGAGTTGAGATCAGACCTGGGAGCACGATCTCGTCGATCTTGTCGGTGAGTTGCTCCGAGGTCGCCGTCTTGAGAACGCGATCGAAGTGGCCCGCACCGTCCGCCGTGCAGACCCAGGACCCGAAAACGAAGGTGGCGCCCTTCTCGAACGCCATGTCGCCATCGCAGGAGATGATGACTGGTGCCATCGAGCTTTCTTGATGATTCTCGACGAGAGCCTCTACCTGGCGCGCCAGCTGTCGGTTTTTTATACCGGCTAGTCTACTATAGGGGGTCCCTGAGTAGTCGAGTTGTTGAAAGCATCTAGACCCCTGATTTGAGTTTTGGTAATTAATGACAACAATTGTGGACTAACAGTTTCATTTGACATATGAAAATAGAGTTAGTCCCGAAGTTGTGGTATGTGGTGGATGATATCTTGGTGATATTGGAATCATGGTGTGAAGTGGAATCTCAAGGCAAAGGTATAAAATACGGCTTTCTATTTTGCCGGTTAAAGAGGAGATTAGAGAAGAAACATTGACCGGGTTGATAGGCTGGATAGCCGTACTATCAAGAGGGGTCAATGTCATTTGCATGACGATTCCATAGTGCTACCTTGCTCAAATGTTGCATTTCATGCATATGGATTAGTGGCATACATCATGAGATTTAGAACGACGCGGTTTTCTTAAAAATCGGCTAACTGGTTTGTGAGGCGGACGATTTCCCTTTTGTGGGTCGGACCGTGCTTTCACTTAGCCATTTTTAGAGTCATTTGGGAAGTTTTTTTAGAGCAAGGGCGGACGGTCTCCGCAGGGGACACGGACGGTCCGCCCTTCAAGTTAAAACCATGGACAGAAACATGTTGCTTCTGGTGGCCGAGTTCTTTTGACCGGCGGACGGTCCGCCCGCTGTGTGCGGACGGTCCGCCGGCCACTTACAGCGTGCCACCAGAACCGGGGATGGTTCTCGTGGATATTTAATTGTCCAAGGCGGACGGTCCACGCAGGGCATGCAGACGGTCGCCCCCTCTCTCCTGGGTGCCACCAGAACTTAATTGGTTCTGTGTGGGTTTTTCAATTCTACGGCAGACGGTCCGGAACTTGGGTGCGGATGGTCCACCGGCTATTCTTTGCACGCGACCAGGGAGTTAGTGACTCCGACCTGGGTTTCAATTTAAATGGCGGACAGTCTGCGCCTGTTTGGCGGACGGTCCGCCCCCTATGTAACAGTCGAGTCTGACAGCAATCATTGTTGTTTTAGCCATTGGTTTTGAACGGCGGACCGTCCGGGCTTTGTGAGGCGGATGGTCTGTGAAAACTCGTATTTCATGGGTTACAAAGGGTAACAGCTAGTTTTTGAATGGGGCTATATATATACCTCATGCTCGGCCGTGGAGGTCTCTTGGCACTTTAAAAAGCTTTCTTGACATACTTGAGCCCTTCTTCTTCACTCTCTCACTCACTTTGCTTTGAGGTTGCATTCTTGTGATATTGAGAGCATCCTAGTGCATTGCATCAAGAGTTTGAGCATTGTGACACTAGGAAGTCTTCAAGCAAGTGTCATTGACTTCTTATTCTTGGAGGTTGCCGCCTCCTAGATGGCTTGGAGGAGTGGAAACCGTTGATCCCTTCAAGAAGATTGTGAAGGTGCCCCGGTTGTTCTTGTGAGAGGTCCTTGTGGTTACCTTGCCAGAGTGGTGAAGAGCAACTCTAGTGGAATCGATGTGTGGAGCAGTTCTTGGTCCATGTCAGCTCATAAATCAAGTGGTGCTTTGATAGAGGAGCGATTGGAACATAGAATCCACCTCAATGTTGATTAGGGGTGACTGGCAAGTCATCAACACCACGGAAAAAATTCGTCTCTTGTCATCGGTTATTTCTATTGCTCATTTACATTCTTGCAATTTACTTTGAGCAATTTACTTTCATAGAGATTGAATTGTTGCTTATCACCCTAGGTTGCAAACCCTCACATAGGCTAGAAAGAGTAGAAATAGTTTTACCCCCATGTGTTACTAATTAAATTTTAAGTGCTTGTGATTTTAGTTCAAACCGCCAATTCACCCCCTCTAGTCGGTATCCTAGATCCTACAAGTGGTATCAGAGCTAAGGACTCCATTTTATCAAGGATTTAACTATCCCGGAGTAAGGATATGGCTAGTGACAATCATAATCATGTGGGGAAGCCACCATTCTTTGATGGGGAAACTATGACTATTGGAAAACTAGAATGATGGTTCATCTCAAGGCTATGAGTAGGCAATTGTGGAGAATTGTTGATGAGGGGTATGTTATTCTTGATGACAAGGAATTGACCGCCAAAGATGATGGGAACATTGCATTGAATGATCAAGCTATGAATGTTCTTTATAGTGCTCTTACTGTCATCGAGTTCAACCCCATCAAGAACCTTGACACCGCAAATGAGATTTGGATGAAGCTTATTGAGATATATGAGGGGGACATCAACCATAAGAGACTGTCACCGAGTTCAACCGCATCAAGAACCTTGACACCGCAAATGAGATTTGGATGAAGCTTATTGAGATATGATGGCGACATCAACCGTAAGAGAAGCCAAGTTGTATATCTCAAAAGTAAAGTTTAGTGAATTCACAATGAAGAAGGATGAAAGTGTGCCCGACATGTTCAACCATTTGAATAATATTGTGAATGAGCTCAAGGGTCTTGGTTTTGATGTGCCGGATGAGGATTTCTCTCACAAATTTCCTGAATCCCTTCCGGAGAGATATGACACAATTGTTACTTTGCTAGTGTGGTCACATTTGAAGACCATGACTCCTACTCAAATTCTTGGTGAAGTAACAACTCTTGACATTTTCGAGAAGTCACAAGAAGAGGTTCATGGTGCATCTTTTGATGAAAAGAAGAAAAGTGTGGCTTTGAAAGCTCAAGTGACAAAAGAAGATGAAAATGAAGATTGTGGGAATGATGGTGACACCGATGAGGAGATGGCCCTATTCATTAGAGGCTTTAGAAAATTCATGAAGAAGAAGAACTTTGGCAAGAGGGGTTAAACATCAAAGAAGAATCCCTTTGAAGAAAGAAAGTGCTTTGAGTGTGGAGAAATTGGCCAGATTGCCATCAATTGTCCAAGCAAGAAAGAAAAGAAGAAGGACAAGAAGGATGGTGATAAGAAGAAGAAAATGAAGTCCTTCAAAAATAAGGATGGCCAAGCTTACTATATGGAGTGGGATTCCGATGACAGCACTGACTCCGATGATGAAGAAGAATCAAAGGGGGTTACCGGCATCGCCATCAAGAAGGCTCCTTCCGTCTTTTCCACTCCACATTGCCTAATGGCAAGAGTTGACACCAAGGTATCACTTGATGACGATGTTGATAATATTGAATATTCTTCTGATGATCTTGTAAGTATGTGTTGGTATTTCTTACGGTCACAGATAAATCTGCAAGTGCACGGATACCGTTGTAGCTTTCACCCGGAAGTATTCAGGGTATCGAATCCACAGGGAAGAGAGGGCACTGTCTAATCACTAAAGTTGACTGGATCGATCGAGTTTATATGAAGGCTGGGTAGAGAGGATAACATAGCACTAAGCTGGGAATATAGCGAAGGGAGTTCTCCTATACTTGCTTTGGGCACCGGGGTATCCTAGGCCTCTAGGAAATTGCCGGCCAACAGCTCTACGCCATACCCGAACGTGGAGGATTACAAAGGATGGACATGGCTGTCACCACCTGCCGCCTACCTCTTCTAATCCGTGGGGCTACGAGGCAAACGAGGGCAGATACATTCCTAAGCACCATGCTTAAGATAATATCAGCTATCCTAACCTTGGCCAAAGATTAAGATACTTTATGAATAAAGCAACAAACCCACAAGCAAAATAAAGAACTTAGCTTTCTATAACTCAGACTTAAATACTAAGCTGAATATCCCAAATACTTACTAAGGAGCTCGCATCCGTCGAGGTATAGGTGGAGGGTCGCCGACACGCCGGGACTCCTCCAGACTCTCCCTCACTCTCTCCCTATTTCTACTCTCATTTGAGGAGGGCTTCGCCTTGACTTGATGCTCCAGCTCGATGATGATGAGCCCTGCCCTGAGTCCATCTATTTATAGCTTGGAGAGGCAGAGTAGAGGCGGTGCGTCGAACGGCAGCCGGTAAGGAGGTGGGCCCAGGTCAGCCGACCTAGGGGGTCGGCCAACCGTGGGATTCACCGACCTTGGTGATGCACGACATAGATGACTTCGTGGAGGCAGTTAACAGTTGTGGGTCAATGTGGTGGCGTTTTGGACGCGCGGCCAGGTCGGCCGACCTAGCCAAGTCGGCCGACCCGGGGTTGTGGCTCCTCGGCACCACTTTGCCAGGGACACTTTCTTGTGGGCCCTACGGTCGGTTCCTGGTGGGTATTCACGAAGATGTGCACGTTAAGTCAGGAATGTGGGCCCATAGATCCATGTGACCTCCACTTGGACCATTCCCATCTCTTGGATTCAACTGACATGGAATCAGTGGCTAAGATGGTCCTGGAGTGTGCTTCTTTGCTGTGGTCAACGATGGACTCCATTGGGCTTGGACCCAGGTCGGGCGACCTGGCCCTGAGCCCAATTGTCCTCCTCTTTTGCCATTTAGTCCCTACACTCACATATTCACTAAAACTTGTGGAATGGATTAGATATAAGCCCTATAGCTATGGTGAATGCATTTTTGTATACATTTTATGTAGGAACTGACGGTCGAAAGTGGTACTTAAGGACCGTCAACAATATGCTAAATGTGGCCAATGATCTCATGTGCAAAAAGACCGAGGAGATGAAGGACTTGAAGAGAAAACTCAAATCTATTCAAGAATTCTATGAAGAGCTAAAGATTTCTCATGAGAATCTTAAGGAAACTTATGAGAAGCTTGAGGAAGCTCATAACTCACTTTTCTAGCACAAGAGACCACGAAGGCGAAAGTTAGCATTGGTGTTAGTTGTGATATAATTGATGATATACCATGTTGCTCTAGTTCAACTAACCCTTCTTGTAGCTCAAGTGACACCTCTTCTAAGAATGATGGATTTTCTTGTGATGGTTCTCTTGTCATGGAGAACAACATCTTGAGAGAAGAAATTTGTTGTCTCAACAAGGATCTCAACAAATGGCTTGGAAGTCAAAGCCAATTATGTCAATGTTGGGACAAACAAAGGTTTTCAATTAACTATGAAGGTTTTGGATATGTTCATTGGCAAGGGAAGCAAGCCTTTGCTCTTTGCAGAACTACCTTTGTCAAGAATGAAGGGAAGTTTTGTGAAAGGTGCAAGAGAGTTGGTCATTTGGAAGAGGATTGCCAAGAGAAGAGTGTTATATCCTCAAATGCTTATGATTCACATTATGTTCTTACTAGAGATACTAAGGGTAAAATGTGTGCTAAATATGTAGGCATATCTCTTGGTATTGAGAAGAAGAAGGCCGTTTGGGTGCCTAAAGTCTTGGTTACTAACTTGCAAGGACCCAAGAAAATTTGGGTACCTAAAAGATCTTAATTGTCTTTGTAGATAAATTACAAGGCCGGTGGAAGACATTGGGTACTTGATAGTGGGTGCACTCAACATATGATCGGTGATGAAAATATGTTCACCTCAATTGACGAAGAAGCCACCGGTTATGACAATATTACATTTGGTGACAATAGCAAAGGTGAAGTGAAAGGATTGGGTAAAATTGTTATCTCCAATGATCACTCCATCTCTAACGTGTTGTTAGTTGATTCTCTCAATTTCAATCTATTGTCGGTATCTCAATTATGTGATCTTGGTTTCAAGTGCATTTTCACTAGTGATGGTGTAGAAGTAACTAGCTTAAATGGAGATGATTGCATTTTCAAGGGTTTTAGGCATGAGAGCTTATATCTTGTGGATTTCACTTCAAATCAAGCCAACTTGTCAACTCGTTTATTTTCCAAGTCCTCTTTGGGTTGGTTATGGCATAGAAGGCTTGCTCATGTTGGTATGAAGCAACTCAACCGGTTGTTGAAACATCATCAAGTTGTTGGGTTGAAGGATGTAAAATTTGAGAAAGATGAATTATGTAGTGCTTGTTAAGCCGAGAAGCAATTGCCTAGCTCTCATTCATCCAAGAGTAACATGTCAACAAGTAGGCCATTGGAATTGTTGCATATAGATTTATTTGGTCCTACTACCTATAGAAGCATTGGTGGAAATTGTTATTGCCTAGTTATTATGGACGATTATACTAGATATACTTGGGTATTCTTTCTTCATGATAAGGCCAATACATATGTGTCAGGGTTCTCTATCCCCGGCAAGTAATATTTATACGATCGCGTGTCAGGGCGCTGGATGGTGGCTCAAGAGACACAGGAAATTATACTGGTTCGGGCCTCCGGAGAGTAACACCCTACGTCCAGTGTGAGCCGATGTTCTCGAGTCCAAGTCTGTAGTAGGGGATACAAACTAATCGAAAGAGGGAGCACGGTCCCAAGTCCCTGTGTAGAGTGTTACAGAGTGGTGCGTGTTCGAGTGTCCTTCCAATCCCCCTCTCGACCTTCCCCTGGTCCCCTTTTATAGTCGTAAGGGGGGCAAGAAAGGAGGAGGGTAAAAAGGAAGGAATTACAAAGCTAGTTACAGCGCCGAGGTCCTCGCCGTCATTTTGCGTCCCGAGCCGTACGAGACGTACAGGTGCCCACTGTAGTGGTTGGTGTTGACGGAATGGGGCGCTCCGTTTGACCCGGAGCCGGCGGCGTCCGTGTAGTTGGTATTGATGGCTTCTCAGGTACGTCCCCGAGTGGTTCTCGGGTCGTGGTTGACTCGTACTGTTCTTCCTTAGACTCCAGGTGTCTTCCTCGGGCTCCAGGTGTCCCTCTCGGACTCCAGGTGTCTCCGCGTGCGCTTGCGAGCGTCCTTTCCTAGGACTGTAGTGTTCCTGTACCGATGAGACGGGTGTCCCTGTGCTGCCGTGGCGAAGGACAGGCGCCCATCTCATTCTGACATGGCGAGTACCGAGTAGGTACGGCCCTGAATGGGCAAAAGCGGGGGGTGACGTCGAGCGAACCAGTCGGACGAGGCGGAGTCTCGTCGGGCAGGCGGAGACTCGTCGGGCGAGGCGGAGACTCGTCGGGGGACAGTCTCCCTTATGGGGCTTTCCCGAGTGGGCCCAAAACCATTTGGACGAAGTAGGCTTGTTCGATCTGGGGTGTTGTTTCTTGTTTTTGAAGAGAAAATTGGCGATGCGTCGTTGATCAGAGGGTTGGTTGGTCACCCCTAGTCTAGACCCTCGTCAGTAGCCCCCGAGCCTGGGTGGGAGTTAAGGACTCGCGCCCAGGTTCAGCCGTTATGGGGAAGTGTTGAGGTGTGGTTTTTCCGGTGGGTTGCGCGTGAGCGCACCCGCCGGGTGTAGCCCCCGAGCCTTGGAAAGAGTAGATACTCTTGTTAAGGCTTAAAGAGTCGATGGAGCCGAGTAGTTTGCCTTGGAGGCCGTCGGGGTAGTGAAGAGTTCAGGCGTTAGTCGGGAAGGGGAGTTGTTGGGCTGGAGCCCTACACAACCGCTGGTGGGCCGGGAGCGGAGACGTCGGCCCGCCTTACGCCGCATGGAGGAGGGGCGCGCCTTTTGAGGTCGTCAGCCGAAGCGACGGGCACACGTCGCAGCCGTGCCAATGGTGGGCCCGGGCATTTAATGCCGCCGTCCCGCTTCGCCTCCCTTTTTATTGCTCTGCGCCGCGGCCGTCTAGGCTTAAACTCACCCCTGGCCTTTTCGCCTTCTGCTGCGCCTTCGTCTCCTCTGCTGCCGCTGCTGCTCTTGCGCCTCCCTCGCACCTTCTGCCGCCGCGCTCGCAACCCGCCGTCACCCTTGAATCCTCCTTCCCAGTTCGCATTTTCCTCTTCCCGTGAATCCACCATGTCGAACTGGGTGCGTTCCACCGTGACACAAGCGCAGTTGGAGGGGCTCGTGAAGTGAGGAGCGCTTCCGCCGCTGACGGAGGCTAAGGAGTGGATGAAGCCCGGCTTGGAGGACTTTCCCTGACCGCCGTCCGGGTACGTCGTCTCGTTCGTCGCATTCCACGAGCGCGGGTTTTCCGTCCCCGCGGGGAGGTTCATCCGAGCCGTGCTGGACGAGTACGGGCTGGAGCTCCACCAACTCAACCCGAACGGCATCCAGCAGATGGCGATGTTCGTGGCGTTGTGCGAGGGGTACCTAGGAATAGAGGCCCATTGGGACCTGTTCAGGTGCTTCTTCAAGTTCGTGCTGCTGACTGATGAGGGCGGCGTCCCTGCGACGACCGGGTGCGCCTCGCTGAAGATGAAGCAGGGGAGGTCAAAGGACTATATCCCGGGCAAGCTCGTAACCTCGAACAAAGGATGGCATCCCGGGTGGTTCTACCTCAAGAACGACCCCAAGCACCCCTTCCCAGTGTATACCGGAGGGTGGTTCAAGAAGGCGCCCAAAAAGTAGGCGTTCGGGCCCGAGAAGAAGGACTGGGAGAGGCTTCTCAGGAATGCCTGGAAAGCCCTCGGCCGGCTCCGGGACCAAGGGGTGACTATGGTGGAGGTCATCGGCGGCTACCTCCCGAGGGGGATCATGCCGCTGAGGTGGCGCGCCCTCGAGATGTGGCAAATGACCCCGGACAGGGCTCCCTTTGCGAGGACGGTGACGGTGCAGCCGCTGCCCTCGGTGGATGAGGTACGGCGCCGGTTGGCGGCAGCGGTGGGGAAGGCTGGGTTCGAGTACCCGCCGCGTCACCTTCTACCGATGCTTCCGGACGACGACACCAAGGCCATCGTAAGGACCCTGTCTCTAGCCTTTGATTTGACCCAGGGCCCCTTTTCTTCTTTTAACCCCGAGTTCTTTAGGTGAAGAGCGCCGACGTCACCTTCTCCCGGGCGCCGATGTCACCTTCCCGAGGAATAGGGCGAAGAAGAAGCGCCGGGAGCAGTGGAAGCAGCGCGAGGTGGAGAAGAGGGTGAGGAACGCCGACCGGGCCAAGAGGAGGAGGCAGGGCGATGAGGTCTCCGAAGATGAGGACCCCGAGTCGGAACCTGCGGAGGGGGACTCGGAGGAGACGGAGAGTGACGAGGAGGAAATGGGCAGGGGTGCCCCTTCTGTAAAGTTCGTGGCAGTCGTGGTGGCGCCGCCCTCATCCTCGTCTCGGGAGCTGTCGGGGGTAGACCCCCAGGGGTACCCAGAAGGCGGATTGGTCCAACCAGCAAGGGACGGCCCAATCCGAGTGCTATCGGGCCGGGTTGTCAGACTGGGTGGCCCACCACTCGGGAGGCCCACCAGTCGGACGAGCCGGGTGGGCGCGACGGCGCACGCAGCAAGAAACAAGACGGCGTATCCCGCAAGAAGCTCGGAGATCAAGATAAACTAGCCGGAATTATAGGGAAAGATATCTGTAATCGTTATAGGATCGCATCCTTGTATTTCGGGTAGGTTATGATCTCTAGCCGACTTGTAACTCAAGGCAACCGGACTATATAAGGTGCCTTGAGACCCCCCTCCAGAACACGATTACAACCCACGCATTCATTCAACCTAGGACAGAACCCAACTATGAAGATCCTTCAGGAACTTCATACACAGCAATCCATACACCCAACACAGGACGTAGGGTATTACGTCATCTCGACGGCCCGAACCTGTTCAATCCTTGCGTCTTGTGTTACCATCGTCTTGTGATCCTCGATCTGTCCCTCGACAAATCAACCACACGGACTACCCTGTGTGGACTGCCGGGTCCATAAATCCGACAGTTGGCGCGCCAGGTAGGGGTTGATCGACGAGATCAATTGCAAGCTCGATGGCATCCACTTCCGCCGTCATCATGCCGGCATCCGTGAAGATTTCCATCCCTGAGGGGCTATGTTCTTCTTCGGATCCATGGTCTTCACCGCCGGACCCGAGGGAGAGCTCTCCTTCACCCGTGACGCCACCCCGGAGGAGACAGCGCCGCGACTCGACGCTACGCCAGACGGGATCGTCACCATCACCGCTCCGTCGCCAACCATCGCCAACAACTCGGCGACCGCGATGGCCAGCATCGTTCTCCCGCCATCCGAGGGGAACACGCTTCCTCCTGCACCGCCGACTGCTTCATCCACTCCGCCTCCGCCGTGCAGGGTGCAGCAGACACCTGAGGAGCGAAGGCACCGATGGGCCGCACGCCAACGCCAATTTGAGGCGGACATGGACCACGCCATCGCCTCCATTGGCGAATGCATCGACCTCGCCGAATCTGCTCGCCAGGGCATCGCCTCGCCGACACGATTCCCGCTGGGACTCAGGAACAGCGGAGCCGTCTACCAAGAAGCACTCGGCGAACGGCTGAACGCCGAATACTCCCCAGATGCGGTCAGGGCGGTCGATCCCATCACGGCCACCCAGATCGGATCTGCTCCGGACGTTGCGGCAACGCAACACCCCCATCCTCAGGATACGCCGACTCCGCCTGAACCAGAACTAACTCCGGCTTTCCCGCGGGTAACACGTGTCCTCCCTCCCAATAAGAGGATCACGCCTGCCAAGCGGGAGACGTTCGTCTCCGACATATCTGCTGACGAGCCAACGGTCCAAGGAGAGGATCAAGCGCACCGTGACGCCAGGATCGGGCGCAACGGTGAGAAGCAACGACGCCGCGACGCGCGGCGAGAACGCCGAAACCCCAGGACCATGCGTAACCTCCACGACGACTTCGTCCACGAAGTCGGCGGCGTGGGCGTCTACGCCACCCCGTCGGCCAACCTCGCCGCCGCACACCTTGAACTGGAAGGAATCCCGGAAACCCCGGAGCTCAACCGGATCAAGACTAGGCTGACTGCAGCCGCGGGCATGATCAATGCCCAGAAGGCTCTCGCCTCCTCATCTCGCCACTCCAAGTCGGCCAGCCGCCGAGAAGCCGATCACGATGTGGTCAACCAGCCAGACCTCCGGAAACAACTCCACAACCGCGACCTCCGCAGGAACCTCGACGACCGCCACCGGCGAAGGGACGAGGAGGAGCTCCGACGACGCGCCGAGTACAATCGGGAACACGGCGCCCCGGGACTGGACCGCGACACCCGCCTACGCCGAGAGCTCGAGGCCAACGAGGCCGCGCGCCGCCGCGAGTTCGACCGCAAGTACGGCCCTCCACTCGGACAAGACCGGCCGCCACGGGCTCGCACCCCGAAGACTACTCCGCCGACTCGGGACACATGGACATCGAAAACCTCAACGACTGCGACGGCTTCCCGGCGTTCACTACCCGAGTAAGATCTATTCGAATGCCTGCTAATTTCAAACCTACAGGCATAGAAAGATACGATGGGAAGACGGACCCGACGATGTGGCTACGCACGTACAGCATCGCCATCCGCGCGGTGAACGGCGACCACGACTCCATGTGCGCCTACTTCCCCGTCGCCATGACCAAGGTGGGGCTGAGCTGGCTCCACAGCCTCGAGCCCGGCTCCATCGACAACTGGGACACCCTCTGCCGCCAGTTCAAGAGCTACTTCCAAGGCAGCTCCATTCGGCCAGGCACAGCATGGGACCTGGGCAAGGTAAAGCAAAATCGCGGGGAGAGCCTCCGCGACTACACCGACCACTACATGGAGAATCGCAACCTGGTTCCCGGCTGCTCCGAGTCCGAGATCATCAGCTACTTCCTCGACGGCCTTGCCGACTCCGTCGTCTTCGAGCGCCTCTGCGAGGACCTGCCAAAGACCTCCGGCGAGTTCTTTGGTCGGGTGAACAAGATGGCGAACGCCAAGGAAGCCGCTCGTCTCCACTACAGCAAGAAAAGCACTCGGGACAACGACCGGCCACCTCGCCGAGAGGACCGCCCGAAGAAGGAGGACCAACACCGAACCCGACCGGAGCCAAGCCGGACGGGTGACAGAAAGCGCTCGGGAGACTACACCATCGCCGCCATGGATCGCGGAGGCCCTCGCCCGTGGTCCAACTTCAGCGCCGACTTCGAAAAGATGCTACAAGGGCCCTGCCCCATCCACAAGCAATCCAAGCATCGCATGATCGACTGCATGGGACTCGCCGACGCCTACAAGAAGAAGGAAGGGAAGCTGCCGCCACGCGACGACGACAAGGGCGACAAGGGAAAAGGGGCCCCCGCAAACCCCGCTTTCCCGAACGTCGAGAGGCAGGTGAACTTCATCCTCAGAGGACCGCCGCCCGTGGATGACAAGCGCAAGGAAAAGGTGCGCGACCGGGAGATATTCTCCTGCTACACATCGCCGATCCAAGCACTCCGCTGGTCCGAGCAGCCGATCACCTTCTCCAGGGAGGACCAGTGGTTCCAAGTCTCCGACGTGGGCGAGTACCCCCTCGTGCTCAGCCCAATCGTGCACAACACCCGCCTCACCAAAGTACTCGTCGACGGCGGGAGCGGGCTCAACATCATCTTCGCCCAAACGCTGAAAGACATGGGCATCGGCCTTGACGCTCTGACTCCTTCCCTCCACCCGTTCTACGGGCTGATCCCAGGCAAAGGCTCCAAACCACTCGGGCAGATAGCTCTGCCCGTCACCTTCGGCGATCAGGAGAACTTCAGGACCGAGTACCTCAACTTCCAAGTCGCCGACTTCACCACCGCCTACCACGCCATACTCGGGAGGCCAGCACTCGCCAAGTTCATGGCGATCCCCAACTACACATACCTGCTGATGAAGATGCCGGCACCGAACGGCGTCCTCTCCATCCGCAGCGACGTCCACACCGCCAAAGGCTGCGACAAAGAAGGGCTCCACCTCTGCACCGGCATCGAACGCAGCGTGCTCCAGATGGAGGTGGTCCACGAGGCAAGAACCTTCCAAGGAGACCCGGGCTCCATCCCCGAGTCCTCCAAGCGAAGAGCCGCGCCGACCACCATGCAGCCAGCTGAAGAAGTGCGCCCCATCTCGCTTGGGCTCTCCGACTCCTCCAAGACTGCCCTGATTGGATCAGGGCTCGACCCCAAATAGGAAAGCGCGCTCGTCGCCTTCCTCTGGGACAACGCCGACATATTTGCATGGACTCCATCAGATATGCCGGGTGTTCCGAGGGAGGTGGTCGAGCACTCCTTGAAGGTTGACACGAACGCCAAGCCAGTTCGCCAAAAGCTCCGACGCTTCACGCAGGACCGCAAGGAGGCCATTAGGGTAGAGATTACAAGGCTGTTAGCGGCCGGGTTCATTAGAGAAGTCTTTTATCCCGACTGGCTTGCTAACCCAGTCCTTGTAAGAAAAAAGAATAATGAATGGAGAATGTGTGTTGATTACACGGATCTCAAAAGGCACTGCCCTAAGGACCCCTTCGTCCTGCCCCGCATCGACCAAGTCGTTGACTCCACCGCCGGATGCGTACTCCTATGCTTCCTTGATTGTTACTCCGGCTACCACTAGATCGCCCTGAAAGAAGAAGACCAAGAGAAGACATCCTTCATTACTCCGATCGGCGCCTACTGCTACACCAAGATGACCTTTGGACTCCGCAACGCTGGCGCCACCTACCAGAGGGCCATTAACTTGACCCTGGGCACTCAGATCGGTCGCAACGCCGAGGCCTACGTTGACGACATAGTCATCAAGACGAAGATCGAAGCCGAGTTCATCGCCGACCTCTCCGAGACGTTCAATAATCTCGCAGGCTCAACTGGAGGCTAAACCCGACTAAGTGCGTCTTTGGCGTACCAAAAGGGAAACTACTCGGCTTCATCGTCAGCAACAGAGGCATCCAAGCCAATCCAGAGAAGATAGACACCATCCAGAGGATGAAACCGCCGACTGGGAAGAAAGAGATCCAGAAGCTGACTGGTTGCATGGCGGCCTTGAGCAGGTTCATCTCCCGGCTGGGGGATAAGGGCTTGCCGTTCTTCAAGATCCTCAAGAAGACCGACAAAACGACGAAACGCTACTCCTATACATTGCTGCCACGACTAACGTGGTGAGCACTGTCATCGTAGTGGAAAGGGAAGAAGAAGGAAAGGTGCAAAAAGTGCAGCGACCAGTCTACTACGTAAGCGAAGTACTCAGCGAATCCAAGTCTCGCTATCCCCAGGTGCAGAAGCTACTCTACGCACTGCTCATCACGTCAAGAAAACTCCGCCATTACTTCCAAGCACATCGCATCAAGGTGGTCACGCAATTTCCACTCGGGGAAATCCTCCACAACAGAGACGTCACGGGCGAATCATCAAGTGGTCCGTCGAGCTCGCCTCCTTCATCATAGACTTTGTCCCGCGCACCGCCATCAGATCACAGATCCTCGCCGACTTTGTCGACGAGTGGACTGAGAGCCAGGACACGAAAGAAGACACCAGCAGCGAACACTGGAAGATGTATTTCGACGGCTCCCTAATGATCGACGGAGGAGGCGCCGGTGTACTCTTCATCTCGCCGAAAGGGGAACAGCTCCGATACGTCCTCCAAATTCGTTTCCCCGTCACCAATAACGCCGCCGAGTACGAAGCAATTCTCCACGGGCTCCGCATCGCCACCTCACTAGGCATAAAGAGACTCCTGGTTTATGGCGACTCCGCTGTCGTTATAAACCAGGTGAACAAAGAATGGGATCACCACAGCGAGCGAATGAACGCCTACTGCGAGGCAGTGCACAAGCAGGAGGGAAAGTTCTATGGAGTTGAGTACCACCATGTTCAACGGGAAAACAACCTCGCCGTTGATGCACTCGCCAAACTGGGGTCAACCCGTGCGGAAGTACCAGGGGGAGTGTTCGTGCTAGGCCTCCTCAAACCCTCTGTCAAAGAGTTGGAGGATGACCCAGAGCCTGCTCCAGAACTCTGCGAGGTGCTGACCATTAACGCCGAAGAAGAAGACTGGATGGCCGAGTTCATAGACTTCCTTGCCCACAACAAGGTGCCAAAGGACCCCACGGAGCGAAAGATCCTGGAACGCCGAAGCAGGAACTACGTGGTGGTCGGTGGTGCCCTATACAGACGAGCCGCCACAAATCAAGTGTTCATCAAATGCGTCACGAAAGAAGTCGGCCTCCAGATCCTTGACGACATCCACTCGGGAGTCTGTGGAAGCCACGCCGCCGCAGGGACACTAGTCGGGAAAGCATACCGAGCCGGGTTCTTTTGGCCCACCACCGTCTCCGACGCCAAAGCACTCGTCCGCCGAT
>CM014275.1:45859779-45898828 GCA_004135705.1 Alloteropsis semialata | reverse complement strand
AGTACAAGGCCATTGTCGGAACTCCAACGTCAAAGCAAGCCGCCGCCTTCATCGAAGAAATCACACACCGGTTCGGAGTCCCTAACAGGATCATCACCGACTTGGGGACACAGTTCACCGGATCCGCCTTCTGGGACTTTTGCGAAAACAGCTGTATCGATGTGTACTACGCCTCCGTCGCTCATCCCAGGTGTAATGGACAGGTGGAACGAGCCAACGCCATGATACTCCAAGGACTAAAAGCAAGAATCTTCGACCCGTTGAAGAAGTTCGCTGGAAAATGGCACCAAGAGCTACCACAAGTCATCTGGGGACTCAGGACTCAGCCAAGTCGAGCAACAGGTCATACTCCCTTCTTCCTGGTCTACGGCTCCGAGGCGATCCTCCCCACCGACATAGCTTTTAGATCACCGCGCATTGACAACTACGAGGAAGGCGAAGCAGAAGCAGCCCGTGAGGTGGACCTCGACTCCATCGAAGAACATCGAGACAACGCGCTCATACAGCATGCGCGCTACTAGCAACAACTCCAATGCTATCACGACAAGAACGTCCAGCAACGGGACTTCAACATTGGTGACCTCGTCTTGCGCCGAGTGCAATCCACAGCAGGCGTTCACAAACTCTCCGCCCCATGGGAAGGCCCGTTCATCGTGACTCAGGTCATATGTCCGGTACTTTTCGTCTCCAATACGAGGATGGCACTGAAGTCCCACACCCGTGGAACATAGAGCATTTACGCCGATTCTACCCTTGAAAAAAGCTATGTATCACGAAGTTCAATAAAAATATATGCTTTGTCCTTTTATAAATTGCTCTCCTTGCAAAACCACTCGGTATTACTCCGTTCCCGAGTAGTTCCTAACTAAATGCTGTGTAACCGGGCCTGGAACGACGCCTAAGCCTTCTACACGTGCACGGGATCCGCTCTCGACGTTATGAACTTAGGATAAGTGAAGCGAAGGGAAAAGCACATTTCAGCAAAAGAACTACTCGGGCAACATTAGAACATATAACAAAATATCCAACTTTCTTGTTTTACTTGTTTCTGACTGCTTATAAAGGAAATTAAGGAGCTTATGGCAATTGGAAAAGCCCTTGATTTTACTGAAGATGAGCATGGTACTATTTGGTTCAAAAAGAGGATTTGTGTGCCTGATGTGGCACAGCTCAGAGATAAGATATTAAGAGAAGCTCATGATTCTGCTTACTCTATTCATCCTGGAAGTACTAAGATGTATCAGGATTTGAAGGAAAGGTACTGGTGGTATGGGTTGAAGAGAGATGTTGGTACTCATGTTGCTTTGTGTGATGTGTGCCAGAGAGTTAAGGCTGAACATCAGAGGCCAGCAGGATTGCTTCAACCATTGAAGGTACCTGAATGGAAGTGGGAAGAAATCAGCATGGATTTCATAGCGGGTTTACCCCGTACTCGAGATGGTTATGATTCGATATGGGTTATTGTGGATCGTTTGACTAAGGTTGCTCATTTCATTCCAGTCAAGACCACATATACCAGTGCCAAGCTAGCAGAGTTGTATATGTCTCGTATTGTCTGTCAGCATGGTGTGCCCAAAAAGATAGTGTCAGATAGAGGTACTCAGTTCACATCACGATTCTGGCAGAAGTTGCATGACTCTATGGATACTAAGCTGAATTTCAGTTCTGCCTATCACCCTCAGACAGATGGACAGACAGAAAGGACCAATCAGATTTTGGAAGATATGTTGAGAGCTTGTGTTTTGAAACATGGAAGAAGTTGGGATAAGAGTTTACCCTATGTAGAGTTCTCTTATAACAACAGCTATCAGGCAAGCCTTAAGATGTCACCTTTTGAGGCTTTGTATGGAAGAAAGTGTAGAACTCCATTGTATTGGAGTGAAACAGGCGAAAGTCAAGTGTTTGGTCCAGAGATACTACAGGAGGCAGAAAGACAGGTTCAGATTATTAGAGAGAATCTGAGGACAGCACAGTCTAGACAGAAGAGCTATGCAGATGTTAGAAGAAGGGAGTTAACTTTTGCAGTTGGTGATTATGTGTATCTGAAAGTTTCTCCTATCAGAGGTTTGCGTAGATTCAAAGTGAAGGGAAAGTTGTCACCGAGATTCATTGGTCCATTCAAGATTCTGGAAAGAAAAGGTGAAGTGGCCTATCAGTTAGAGTTACCGGCCAGTTTGTCAGATGTACATGATGTCTTCCATATATCACAGCTTAAGAAGTGCCTCAGAGTGCCTGAAGAACAGCTACCAATGGAAGAAGTGAATGTACATGATGATCTGACTTATGTGGAGCATCCAGTAAAAATATCGGAGACAGCTGAAAGAGTTACCAGAAGTAAAGTGATCAAGATGTGCAAGGTGCAATGGAGTCGTCATGGAGAGGATGAAGCAACTTGGGAAAGAGAGGATGAGTTAATGGCTGAATTTCCCGATCTCTTCGCAAGTTCATCCTAATCTCGAGGACGAGATTCTTTTAAGGGGGTAGGTTTGTAACACCCTAATTTTCATCACAAGAAATTGTAGAAATATTTCTGTAATTTTCTAGGATTTATTTAAGGTTTGAATAAATTTTCTAGGATTTAATGGGAATTATTTAGGTTTTTATTTAATTAAACAATTAATTAATAGATTTAATAAGTTTATTATTGCATTCATGCTGGTGCATTAAGTTTTGTACTGTTGCAAGTCAAAGAGAATTTAAACTCGTTTAAGTTTGAATTTGATTTGCATTTGTTTGAACCTTAGTTTAGAGGTTTGAGTTAAGTTTGGTTTTCCTCCCTGAGTTCTCGCAAGGTCCGTTTTTCCTCCCTCTCTCTTTCTCCACCTCAGGCCCGGTCCACTCCCTTCAGGCCCATCCTGCCCACGGCCCAGCGCCCCGCCGCCCTTCTCTCTCTCTCGCTGCCAGGTGGGACCCACTGGTCAGGGTCGTCCCCGACCTCCGGTCGCTCTGCCGAATCGGACCCGGACAGAAGAGAGCCCGACCCCGAGACGAGATCGCGCCGCCCCGAGTCTCCTTGTCCCGCACGCCAAGGCGCAAAACCCCGGCCTATAAAGCCCGCGCCACCGCTCCTCCCTCGGCTGCAGAAACCCTTGCTATAACCAATGTTGCTCAGAAGAAGAGGTTGCTTTGAAGTTGAAGTTCTAGGCGTGCGCAACCCCCAGTCGATTGCCTGCGAGTTTGGAGCCTTCGTTTCCAGGATTAAGTGTATATCTCTGATCAACTCTCTTTATTTACGTGATACTGTTACTGTTATTCCCCGATGATGTCACTATATGTATGAAACTAGATCCTGGCATACATATAGGTAGTACTTGGTTTTGTTTCTAAAACTGGGTGTGACAGTCATCAACGTAGGCCTCAGCGTTGTGACCGATCTATGTACCCAGGGTCAGGTTTATGGCCCTCTGGTAAGTGGCGCCAGCGTTGCGGAGGCCGAACGTCATCTTGGTGTAGCAGTAAGCGCCGATTGGAGTGATGAAGGACGTCTTTTCTTGGTCTTCTTCTTTCAAGGCGATCTGGTGGTAGCCAGAGTAGCAATCAAGGAAGCATAGGAGTACGCATCCGGCGGTGGAGTCGACGACTTGGTCGATGCGGGGCAGGACGAAGGGGTCCTTAGGGCAGTGCCTATTGAGATCCATGTAATCAACACACATTCTCCATTCATTATTCTTTTTTCTTACAAGGACTGAGTTTGCAAGCCAGTCAGGGTAAAAGACTTCTCTACTGAACCCAGCAGCTAACAGCCTTGTAATTTCCACCCTAATGGCCTCCTTGCGGTCCTGCGCGAAGCGTCGGAGCTTTTGGCGAACTGGTTTGGCGTTCGCGTCAACCTTCAAGGAGTGCTCGACCACCTCCCTCGGAACACCCGGCATGTCTGATGGAGTCCATGCAAATATGTCGGCGTTGTTCCAGAGGAAGGCGACGAGCGCGCTTTCCTATTTGGCGTCGAGCCCTGATCCGATCAGGGCAGTCTTGGAGGAGTCGGCGAGCCCAAGCGAGATGGCGCGTACTTCTTCGGCCGACTTCATGGCAGTCGGCGCGGTTCTTTTTTTGGAGGACTCGGGGATGGAGCCGGGATCTCCCTGGAATGTTCTCGCATCGTTGATGACTTCCATCTGGAGTACACTGCGTTCGATGCCGGTGTAGAGGTGGAGCCCTTCCTTGTAGCATCCCTTGGCGGTGTGGATGTCGCTGCGGACGGAGAGGACACCGTTCGGTGTCAGCATCTTCATCAGGAGGTATGTGTAGTTGGGGATCGCCATGAATTTGGCGAGCGCCGGCCTCCCGAGTATGGCGTGATAGGCGGTGGTGAAGTCGGCGACCTGGAAGTTGAGGTACTCGGTTCGGAAGTTGCTCTTATCGCCAAAGGTGGCAGGGAGAGATATCTGCCCGAGTGGTTTGGAACCCTTGCCCGGAATCAACCCGTAAAATGGGTGAAGGGAAGGGGCCAAAGCATCGAGGTTGATGCCCATGTCCCTCAGCGTCTGGGCGAAGATGATGTTGAGCCCACTTCCGCCGTCGACGAGTACCTTGGTGAGACGGGCGTTGTTCACAATCGGGCTGAGTACTAGGGGGTACTCGCCGACGTCGGAGATTTGAAACCACTGGTCTTCCCTGGAGAAGGTGATCGGCTGCTCTGACCAGCGGAGTGGTTGGATCGGCGATGTGTAGCAGGAGAATATCTTCCTATCGCACACCTTCTCCTGGCGCTTGTCGTCCACTTGCGGCGGTCCTCCGAGGAAGAAGTTCACCTGCCTTTCGACGTTTGGGAAACCGGGGTTCGCGGGGGCCCCTTTTCCCTTGTCGCCGCTATCGTTATCACGCGGTGGCAACTTCCCTTCTTGCTTCTTGTAGGCGTCAGCGAGCCTCATGCAGTCGATCATGCGGTGCTTGGACTTCTTATGTATGAGGCAGGGCCCTTGGAGCATCTTTTCGAACTCGGCGCTGAAGTTGGTCCGTGGGCGTGGGCCTCCGCGATCCATGGCGGCGATGGTGCGATCTCCCGAGCGCTTTCGGTCGCCCATTCTGCTTGGTTCTGGCCGAGTTCGGCGCGGGTCCTCCTTCCTTGGGCGATCTTCTCGGTGAGGTGGACGATCGTCGTCCCGAGCGCTTCTCTTGTTGTAGTGGAGGCGAGTGGCTTCTTTGGCGTTGGCCATCTTGTTCACCCACCCGAAGAACTCGCCGGAGGTCTTTGGCAGGTCCTCGCATTGACGCTCAAAGACTACCGAGTCGGCGAGACCTTCGAGGAAGTAGTGGATGATCTCGGACGTGGAGCAGCCAAGAACCAGGTAGCAGTTCTTCATGTATCTGTCGGTGTAGTCGCGGAGGCTTTCCCCGCGATTCTGCTTCACCTTCCCCAGGTCCCACGCTATGCCTGGCCGTATGGAACTGCCTTGGAAATAGCTCTTAAACTCACGGCAGAGCATGTCCCAGCTGTCGATAGAGTCGGGCTTGAGGCTGTGGAGCCAGCTCAGCCCCACCTTGGTCAATGCGACTGGGAAGTAGGTGCACATGGAGTCGTGGTCGCCGTTCACCGCGCGGATGGCGATGCTGTACGTCCGGAGCCACATCGTAGGGTCCGCCTTCCTATCGTACCTTTCTATGCCTGTAGGTTTAAAGTTAGCAGGCATTCGAATGGATCTTACTCGGGCGGTAAACGCTGGGAAGCCGTCGCAGTCGTTGAGGTTTTCGGTGTTCTCGCGCCCTGAATCAGCAGAGAAATCTTCAGGGGTGCGAGCCCATGGCGGCCTCTGCTGTTCGAGCGGAGGACCGTACTTGCGGTCGAACTCGCGGCAACGCGCGGCCTCATTGGCCTCCAGTTCTCGGCGCAGGCGAGTGTCGCGGTCCAACCCCGGGGCGCCGTGTTCGCGGTTGTACTCGGCGCGCCGTCGGAGCTCTTCCTCGTCCCTTCGCCGGTGGCGGTCGTCAAGGTTCCTGCGGAGATCGTGGTTGCGGAGTTGTTCGCGGAGGTCAGGCTGGTCAACCACGTCATGGTCTTCACGACGGCTAGCTGACCTGGAGTGGCGAGACGAAGAGGCGGCGGCCTTTTGGGCGTTGATCATGCCCGTGGCTGCGGTCAGCCTGGCCTTGATCTGGTTGAGCTCCGGGGTTTCCGGGATTCCTTCCAGCTCATGATGGGCGGCGGCGAGGTTAGCTGACGGGGTGGCGTAGACGCCTACACCGCTGACTTCTTGGATGAAATCGTCGTTGAGATTGCGGGTGGCCCTGGGGTTTCTCGTCGTTGCGCCTGATCCTGGCATCGTGGTGCGCTTGATCCTCTCCTTGGATGGTCGGTTCGTCGGCGGATATGTCAGAGACGAACGTTTTTCGCTTGGCTGGCACGATCCTCTTGTTCGGGGGGAGGACGCGCGTGACTTGCGGGAAAGTCGGCGATGGTTCCTCTTCAGGCGGAGTCGGCGCATCCTGATGACGAGGAGGTTGCGTTGTCGCGACGTTCGGGGCAGATCCGATCTGGGCGATCGTGATGGAGTTGGCCGCCTCGCTTGCGTCAGGAGAGTAGTCGGCGCTCGGCCGTCCGCCGAGTGCTTCCTGGTACACGACCCCGCTGTTCCTGAGTCCGAACGGGAATCGCGTCGGTGAGGTGACGTCCTGGCGGGCGGAGTCGGCGAGCTCGATGCACTCGCCGATGGAGGCGATGGCTCGGTCCATGTCTGCTTCAAACTCGTGCTGGCATGCGGCCCATCACCGCCTTCGTTCCGCGGGTGTCTCGTGAGCCCTGCGTGGTGGAGGCGTTGTAGATAAAGCAGTCGGCGGTGTAGGCGGAAGGGGGCTCTCCTCGGAAGCTGGGAAGGCAGCGTCGGCCGTCACGGTCATCGAGTTGTTGGCGAGTGTTGACGGTGGAGTGGTGACGGTGACAATCCCATCTGTCGTAGCGTCGAGTCGTGGCGCGGTCTCCTCCGGGGTGGCGTCGCGGCTGAAGGAGAGCTCTCCCTTGGGCCCGGCGGTGAAGACCATGGATCCGAAGAAGAGCATGGCCCCTTCAGCGATGGAGATCTTGGCAGATGCCGGCGTGATGACGGCGGAAGTAGATGCCATCGAGCTTGCAGATTGATCTCGTCGATCAACCCTTACCTGGCGCGCCAACTGTCGGATTTATGGACCCGGCAGTCCACACAGGGTAGCCTACGTGGTTGATTTGTTGAGGGACAGATCGAGGATCACAAGACGATGGTAACACAAGACGCAAGGATTGAACAGGTTCGAGCCGTCAGAATGACGTAATACCCTACGTCCTGTGTTGGGTGTATGGATTGCTGTGTATGAAGTTCCTGAAGGATCTCCGTAGTTGGGTTCTGTCCTAGGTTGAATGATCTGATGTTGTCGTTGTGTTTTAGAGGGGGGTCTCAAGGCACCTTATATAGTCCGGTTGCCTTGAGTTACAAGTCGGCTAGAGATCATAACCTACCCGAAATACAAGGATTCGATCCTATAACGATTACAGATATCTTTCCCTAGAATTCCGGCTAGTTTATCTTGATCTCTCTTGATCTCCGATCTTCTTGCGTGATACGCCGCCTGCTTCCTTGCCGCGCGCACCGTCGTAGTCATCCCGGTTCGTCCGACTGGTGGGCCTCCCGAGTGGTGGGCCACCCAGTCTGACAAACCGGCCCGATAGCACTCGGATTGGGCCGCCCCCTGCTGGTTGGGCCAATCCGCCTTCTGGGTACCCCCGGGGGGTCTATCCCCGACAGCCGGGGACCTGGACGCTGGAAGAGGTGCTAGTGGATGGCGCGGACGGGGGCGGCGGCGGCACACGAGGACGGAGGGGGAGGAGAGCAGCACGCTGGTGGAAGGAAAGGTTTTATTGGGGGTGAATCGGCGCGCTGGTGGAATCGGGTGGAGGGTGCGAGGTAGTTCCTCTGGGATGTGATGCGTCGTCCCCTCGTTCCACATGAATCTCTTCCTCGTGAAGTAATCCCGCACACCGCAGTATCTACTCGTTTGGGGGAAGTCGCCTCATCGCCTGAGCGTCGCGTCATCGGTGGCGGCCAAAATTTCCACTATTCACTAGTGGTTCCACATGTCGGCGACTCCGGAGAATTCATTTTCATATAGAGAAGACGAAACCGTCTGCCACCACAAAAATACACATTATGGTGCCTCCAGTGGGTCCCACAAGTCGGGGACATAGGAGATTACGCTTTCATAAAGAGAAGACATACATTGCTTATATTATCGATTGAAAACTTAAATCTTCGATGCAATTCAATGTGTTCCAGGGAAATGGTTTGAGTTTTAAACTTTGTGCAATGTGATAATTGTTCATTTCAAAATTGAACATAACAATTTTAAAATTATGAAGTGGTTTTGTCCATGTAAGATGACTGCATGACCTTTGCCATAGGGTCCTCTTCCAAGTCCATATCCAAGTAGAATGGAAGATGTTGTATGTGTTGTTCCATTTAACCATTCCATCATATAATTATATGTGCACATGTGTTTGAGGATGGCATATTCACTAAGTCTCATTAAAAATGCACCTTCATTGGATAGTGTTTAGTGTATGAAATGCTGGCACGAATTCCTAATAAGGTACAGAATCAAACTGGAGACACTCGCCGCGGTATGAAGGTAGCAAAAAAAATCAACTAAATTGGACAACTAATGAGAAATCTATAGTTGTTTAATGTTTTTATTATCAATCAAATTGTGAAATATGAAGATCCATGATGAACTGATGATGAACTAAGGAAGCCCCGACGCCGATAAGTGCGGCCTGTTTGTCAGTCGCACATATGATAGCGCACGCGATGAATACGCCTCTTGCCAGTGCGTGCGGGCTGGGCTCGGTGGGCCCTTGGTGGCGAGCCCTATGCTTCTATGCCACATATGTCAGTGGCTTGGGGATGGAAACAACTGCCGCAACGAAGCGAAACTGCGCCTTGCCGCCTATTGCCTTTTCGCCATCTCCTTCTTCCCCCAAAACGTCCCATCATAGGTTGGGGTTTTCTTTTTCCCTCACTCCACGCCGATCACATCGCCTTCTCCCCTCCCAAAGGCAACCGCATCCTTGTCGCCCCCGCCGCCACCTCCCCCCCACAGTGCGATGATGGTCCACTGCAAGAGCACCGCAAGAGGTGGACTCCCATGACCTCGAGGCCGTCGTCCTTCCCGGGTTCGAGTGGGCGGCGCGTCGTCGAGGCGCGGGCGGCCATGGATGTCGACGAACAGACGTCCAGCGGCCGGCGCATCGTTAGTGTAGCAAGCACCGCCGTCCCCGGCATGGACGGAGGTGAAGGAGTCGCCACCGCCTCATCATCGCACATCCAGGACAAGGTGACCCCAGTCCCTCCCACCATCTCCATAGTCTTAGATTTTAAGATTTCAATACTGGATGAATGTCGCAAGAATTCGGGTGCAGGGAGGGTCGTGATTGCATTGGGGCTTTTTTCGCTATAGCCTTTTGTTTGTGCTACTGTTAAGTGATTTATTTCTACTATGTGATGTCTTGATTTATTTCGCTAGATTCAGTTTGGGTAGATTCAGATTTCATAGATTGACTGTTGCAAGATTTTGTTAAGAGGATTAATTGCATCTCATTTAATTTTCTGTTCGAATCAGATTTTAAATATAGAAGCTCCAGTACTTCAAACATTTAAATTATGGGTACATTTACCTTAGTTAGTTAAGGGATTGATTAATACACCAACTTAGTTAGTTAAGGGATCGATTTGCACCAATTAAAACATAAGGGATGAATGTCACAATTATGCTAAACTTGAGGGATGTGAAACATTGTGATGTCATGATAGGCACAACGAATCCACATCTACACTGAGGCGTTCCCCACTGAGGACTCCCCGGACGTGAAAGCCGACTGGCCAGACTTGTGTGCTGCAAAGCCTGTGGAAGATGTGGTGAGTGGCTGAATATACTACACAAAATTGTGGTTTTTTTGTGCTAGTTTCTTTGGGTTTAGGCTGGTTTCCTGTGATATATACGTAACTGATTATACATGTTTTTGTATATAATTTAACCTTGTTTTGCTTGTAATGAAGGCCACCGGAAAGGTGTATGAGATCTGCTTTAACAAGATCTCATTTATGATGGAGCTGAATCCATCAAGCGATGATGAGGACGACGTGCCTGCAGTCTCCGGACGTGAGGTGATGTTCGTTCCCTTTAAGTTAATCAACAATACTCCTTCCTTGAGTTTTGAAACCCATGATATGTTGGTTCTATTTTTGCCATTGAATGTATGCCAGATTCGGAAGAAGGCGGAGGATCTTCGCCTTCTTGTCAAGAAGAATGCAGCTGGGACATTTCTACACGCGGGATGATGACGCCTTCTGAGGTTGTTGACTAGGAAGATGTGTATAGATCTTGGATGCCTCTGGTTGATTTTGGATGGGAATCTGAGTTAGTTAGCCTATATATATGTAATGGAATCTGTAATTTAGATGCCTCAGACACAAGGGCAAGAAACTTTTGTTTGGTTTATGACAGCACATGCGAGGATATGATGATGATCTATGATGCTGCTGGTTTGCTTGGTTCTTATGATTCTGTCTTTGATGTATTCTCGCTTGGACCTAGCTGATTGTGTGCACGCTCTGTTTTTTCTGATGTATATAGGCATTTCTTGTTTGTTTGCTGTTTGCTGCTTGCAAAAAGTCCACATGTTACTGTTTGCTCCAAGAGACAAAAGAGACAAAAGATGGGAGGGGAAGAGACCCATTTACTGTTTGCTCCAAAGATGGGAGGGGTGAGAGACCAATTTACTGTCACCGGTTTCACGGGTGGATGAGTGTATGACGGATGGGCCCCAATGCCAAGGAGGCCCGGCCGTCAGTGTGTCTGCGATGGAAAGTGTACACTGTGAACCGAAGGTCAAAACTCTCTGACCCCCATGTCCCGTCGTCTCTGCCTCACGCTCGTTGGTTCCCAACGTCCCGTCCCGTCGTCTCCCCAGGCTCGTCCCTGAGTCTGCCAGCATTAGTCCATGATGGATGGGTCCCAATGCCTATAGGGGCCGGCCGTCACTGAGTTTGGGATGGACGAGAGTCTGTTGGTCTTTAGTTCATAGGAGGCTTTAAACAAGAATGTAGTGCGCATTCATCCTTCCACACGCCTTCTCCTCGCTCACCGTGCTCTGCCTTCTCGCGGCGCTCCGCCTTCTCGCCGCGCCTCTCGACATTGATGGCTCCAACCGTCATGACACCATCTTCGATAAGTCCATACATGTTAGGGGCAAGGTGCTGCCGCTGGCAGGGTCGTCGGGTTCATTTGTGTTTTTGTACAATTCATTAGGGTTTTTTGTACTATATTCATCACTTGCAGGGTGTGCTGCTGGCGGGTCATCGGAGGCGCACTGCCGTGGCCGCTCTCCCGCCTCGCGCTCACCGCCGCCGTCTCCCACCTCGCGCTCCCCATCTCCCAAGCGGGCTCAAAGTGCAGCCGACCCGGCGGAGGAGTTGGGCCCAGAGTTGCCGCCATCGCAGGCGGCGCGCTTGGAATTGCCACCGTCGTCGTCTGAGGCTCCGCAGGAAGACAGCGACGATGAGCATCCGTCAGGGCTCGACAACGACACTTTCGTCAAGGCAGAGCCGGCGGCGGTCGACAACGACAACGACGATGGCAATCCTGACCAGATGCGCATCCGCGTCAGGAGCACCCCCTCCGGCAAGGACTGGTCCCGCTGCCCCGTCTGCCCTTTTGAGACTGGCAGCACCCCCAAGGTGAAGCTGCATGTCCTGGGCATCGCCACAAACGGGCTGCTGCCTGGCCTCGACGCCGAGACGGACATGCACCACCAGTTTGCCAGTCAAAAGGACTGGATTAATTAGTTTGTTTACTTTGTTTGTTTAATTTTCTTGTGCTTACTTTCTGTGTCTGTGCACAATTTCATGTGTTGAGTTTCTGTGTTCATCTGTTGTTGTATCTGCTGGAACGATTGCATGGAACGCACCCACGAACGTGCGCACGAATGCGCGCGAACGGTTCCAACGCAAAAAGTGGAACTCATTAGATAGATCAAAATGTTTTGCGAAGTTGCAAAAAAATCAACTGAATCGGACAACAAATGAGAAATCTATACATGTTTAAAGTTTTCATTATCAATCAAATTGCGAAATACGAAGATCCATGAAGAACTGATGAAGCCCAGCGCCGATAGGTGTGGCCCGTTTGTCAGTCACACATATGATAGCGCATGTGAGGAATACACCTTTTGCCAGTGCGTGCGGGCTATGCTCGGTGGGACCTTCCTCGCGGGCCCTATACTTCTATGCCCCATATGTCAGTGGCTTTGGGATGGAATCAACTGCCGTAATGAAGCGAAACCGCGCCTTGCCGCCTATTGCCTTTTCGCCATCTCCTTCTTCCCCCAAAACGTCCCATCAAAGGCTGGGGTTTTCTTTTTACCTCTCCCCATGCCAGTCGCATCGCCTTCTCCCCCTCCCAAAGGCAACCGCATCCTTGTCCGCCCCGCCGCCACCTCCACCCCACAGTGCGACGATGGTTCGCCGCAAGAGCACCGCCATCACCAGGCAGTTGCGGAATAAGCCGGTAACGCGGGTGGCCGCCACCGGGAAGAGGCCTCTTTGGGGCTCCGGCACTGACGAGGACAAGACGCCAGACACGCTCGCCCCCTCAGCGAAGAGGGCCTGCGGCGAATCCGGCTCGTCCAGCAGTGGCGCATCCAAGAGGCCCCGACGCTCCAAGGTGGAGGCGGACGACTCCGGCGACTACTCCGGCTCCGACGATGAGGCAAGTATCTGTGTGTAGAATCATTGAATTTGTACTTTCTGTGTACAATCAATGATTTTGTAGTATCTATGTAGAATCTCTATGTACAATCAATGAATGTGTTCTAATTTTAGTCTGTAGTATCTGTGAAGGTGCACAAGTGATATCTCTGTGTAAAAGAAGTGTACGAATCTCTGTGTACAATCAATGGATTAGTAGTACCTATGTACAATTATTGATTTTAGTCTGTAGTACCTGTGAAGGTGCACAAGTGATATCTCTGTGTAGAAGAAGTGTAGCAATCTCTATATACTAACTCATCAATTTCTGGATGTAGAAGGTGCGGCAGCTGGAAGATGATCTTGTACAGGTGATCTCCAGGAGGGGAGATATTGAAGATATGCTGATAGGCTTTGAGTCAACTGAAGACAACAACAATCAGATGCAGGAGTTGATGATGAAGAAGATGAAGGAGCTGGAAAAAGAACAGTAGATCTTCAGGAAGCAGATCAAGGATCTAGCTGCAGTACAGAAGAACTGCAGACAGCTAGCAGCAAACCTAGAGAAAAAGATGAGGAAGCTTGAAGAAAGGTAGAACAAGCTCTCCAAATTAACTCTGCAGCATGTTGTCTTCTGTTCTGTAATAGCTACGTCATTTTCTTTTGGTACTGTGAAGTTGTGATGGCCATATGTGGTCTGGAAAAAACTTTTGCATATGTGTGTACATATGCAATGTGTGGTATCTTTTGGTGGTCTGCAGTGAACCTTTGAATACTACATATGATACGTATATATTTCTGGTGTCATGAAAGGATTATCACATTTCATCTTACATATTTCACAGGTATTTAAGTAGCCTGAGTCACAAAAGTGTTGCAGTAATCCTAATTGAGAAATTGAACCCTATTTACACAAAAAAACATCGTCGTCTTCAAGTGAATTGACGGGAGCGGCGACTCCATCACCTATGTATGTGTCATCGTCTTCATCGTCGTCTTCTAGTATTTCCACATAATCCGGTTCAGGCATGGGTTCAGCAAGGGCCTTTGCAAGTATAGATGCATCACCACTTACCCCTTCCACGTCTGTCCTACTCTAATTTGTCAATTCCTCGTCTCTATCGTCGACAGTTATATTTTCCACTCCAATGACAACTGAGTCCACATCGGCATCACCAACATTATTATCAGTGTCCTCTCGTTCAGGCATGGCAAACAGGGTCCTAGGTTTCATTTTAAGGACACTGTGCCAATTAGCTTTCTTTCCATGTTTCAAATAACACACTTGTTCCGCTTGAATTGCCAGTATGTATGGTTAATCTGAATAGCAAAACCGAGAGGTATCAATATCGATGATCCCAAATTTATCTTTGCTGTACCCTCTGGATTGGTTCGAAGTTGGCGCCGGAACATCATACCAATCACACTGGAATAATGTTACATCCTATGCGTTAGGAAAATCAAGGATGATGATTTTTTTAACCACTCCGTACCATTCCATGTCATCACCCTGGACAACAACACCACTGTTTTGTGTTGTTAGATTTTTCTCTATATGCGATGTCCGGAAGAAAAATCCATTGATGGAGCACCTGTTAATCACAGTAACTCAATGATCTGGACCACGAGACAGAGCATAGATCATATCGTTTGCAGTTCCCTCAACATGTTCCTTCCTGATCTACACTCATATATGTTCTCGACAAATTACAACAATATTCAACTGTGATGCATTAAACGGAACACAAATATAATGACTCACCTTACGCTCGAACTACTCCACAAATTCTTTCTTGTGCCTTGTTTCAACATTCTACGGGTTCTTTTTCCTCAATTCGTCCATATGCTCACTTCAACGAAATGAAAACGAAACAAAAACTTATCTCAGTTATATAGTGAACACATTATCACTACTACACAAAAGGCATCAGCGCCGGTTCGTAAGGGGCCTTCAGCGCCGGTTTTTGGAAGTGCTGTTGAAAAAGCGCTTGTGAAGACCCTGGGTTTCACCATCGGTTTTAAAACCGCTGGTGATGCCCCTAGTATCACCAGCGGTTTGTATTACAAACCGCTGGTGATGGCCTTAGTATCACCAGCGGTTCGTAATACAAACCGCTGGTGATGACCCAAACATCACCAGCGGTTTGTATTACAAACCGCTGGTGATGTCCGAAGCATCACCAGCGGTTCGTGGAACAAGCCGCTGGTGATGTTGTTGTCATCACCAGCGGTTTATGCCACGAACCGCTGGTGATAAGTGTCTAACAGCCAAAAAAATTTCAGCTGCAATTAATAAATTTCCAGCAGCAGCAATAATATTTCAACAGCACATGAATAATCCAGAAGCTTAACAATTATTACATCAACACAAGTTCATAATTCAACCACAAGTTCATAATTCAACCACATGATTGAACCACAAGTTCAGATTCAAACACAAACATCCGCAGAATTAAAATTATTACAAGTCTAGATAATGCAGTACTCTCCACCAGGTTTTACAACATGGTCCAAAATGAATCCTACGAGTTGCTCTTGGAATCCCCATATCGCTGTAAGTAGCAACGCTGAAGTTTCTAGCTCACATCTCTACATCAAGAAAATAAGAAATAATGGATTAAGTACACAAGTAATGAGAATGAGAATGCAAATAAGAAATAATGGATTAATTCAGTTGCAATCTCATATGCCACAAATAGGTCAATTTCTTTTCCATGATTATGACAAGATCAATAAAATCTGAAGATATTGAGTATCTCCAACAGAACTCCAACAGAACTCCAATACCCACTCCCAATCCTAAAAAACTGTCATATTGGGGTTTGAGGTGCTCCAGCAGAACCCCAATAGCCCTCCTAATCCCAATAATTTTTTGGTGGCAGCAACCTTGAAAATGCCTCCTTATATGGTTCTTCTAAGCAGCCTTAAATTATGGATTTGAGGGCAATGCTATCTGAAAAAAAATCAGATATTTTGTTCTGTACCTGTCTTGAATTGTTAATGTTCTGTACTAATGATACATATTACTTGAGTTCCATATTGTCCCATAGCTCATCATATTTCATTTAGAATACTGTCATCAGTTGCTTACTTAAGCATTTCCTTATAGCATAACTACTTCACTATGTTTTATGTATAATATAGCCTCTTAAGAAGCATTTTTGTTTGATTCCACTTTCTGCTATACACACAGTACACCACAGTAAAATTAAATTCTAGACATGCAAATCTTTATTCTTTCTATATAGGTAGTTCTGACCTTGCTGAAACTGTAATAGGAGCTGCCAACAAAGATATGGAGCTATTAGGGCTCGAGATCTAGCAATGGTCCGTGTATTAGCTTTGTGCCACAATGCTATTGCGCATGCAAAGTAAGTGACGCAGTCAGTGCTAAATCCTGAAATATTTTGTTGATTTGATTATTACTTTTCTTATGCAATTCTTTTTGTGTGGCCACTCGTTACCCCAAAAGTTTTGATTGTTGAAATGGTAGAACAGTTTATGCTAGCATAGAATAGAAGGTATGGTGATCCAACTTAAAATACCCTGATGACCTTGTCAAATAGTCTTCACAAAGTTAAAGATTTATTATTGAAAATGGCAAGTGACATTTTCTTTTTTATTTCATAAAGCTAGCTCCACTTATTTTGTTCGTGACTGAATACAGGCTTAATATTGGTTGAGCTACCATGTTTCATAATTTAATTCTTGTCCTTTTTGTAGCTGATGGCACAGGATCCTACATACTTAAGAATATTGGCAGTTCAGAAAGTGAAACCGAGAAAGCAAGAAAAGCTAAATACTCAGTAGCACTGCAATATCTTGTTCTTGAAGAGATCAGCAATTAACAATTCTCCCCGTTTTGGTACACTTCTGTGCCCAAGAATGTGGAAAAGTTACCTTAGGCAATTAGAATACAAAGATCATAACAACCAACAGCTGGTTTAGTGTTGATATTTCTACCAGTTGCACTTGGTGCATATGAGGTGGTTGTAAATGAAAATTTGCATTCCTAGTTGATATTGGGCGTTTTGCATTTGTGCCAACCCGCGACAGGGTTTGATATATTGTACTGAACTTCAGCAAGTATGTTGTATTAACAGATTTTCCCATAAGATCAGTAATTGTTCGATTCGATTGCTTACATGAGCCTGATAACTCTTTAAGGAAGCAGCAAGTGTTTCCTTATGAACATCCTTGCCACGAGGAAAGTGCCAACTAAGTAATCAACTTCACCAATTTTAATCAGATTAGTTTATGTGAACTATTTGTCTATGATCTTCTAGTATGCGTGTTTGAATATGACAACTGAAGCATCACGGATCAACCTGCATTCCAGGCAGGCCTATGGCGCAGGAACCTGATGAGCTTATCAATCATGAATTTCCGACTATTTGCCAAGTACAACATATCCATGTGGAAGCCACTAACATGGCAATGCATTATTTAAAACACCATCGTGAAACCACTTATATCAGTTAAGTTTCCAAGAAAAGAACAAAGCAATCCATTTAAAGTTTCCAAGAAAGCACATGATTGAGGTACCCAGCCCAATGTTTCAATGGAAATGAGACATGATTATTTAATTACAGAAAAGGGGAGTTTTGACCTGCTGGCCTTGTTTCTGAGGGGAGATATTTTACAGCTAGGTGGAATTAATTAACTGGCCATTCATACTTAGAGGTTCGCTAGTAATCTATATTTATGATTCATTTTATAAGGTTTTTCTTGGCCTTATTTGAGTCTTACACTATAAGGTCTAAAATAATCTAAAGTGTGCACAAAAAAGAAATAACAAGTTTTCAGACAAGTGGACAATCCATTCTGAGATTAATCTAACACAGTGCTAGCTCATTCAAATGTTGTTATGATGAGCTGCTCTAGCAATGTCTGGCAATCTTTTCATATAACTAAAACAAAGGTGGACAGTTTGAGGATGAGATGCTTATGTTTTATGGAACCTCAATGTCTTCTCAAACATATCTTTTTAAGCATAAGGACATGTTGTCTTGAGATTCTGGTAGGTAATGCTAGAACTTGAGATTCTCAAACATATCTTTTCTAGCAATGTCTGGCAATCTCTTGATTACCAAAAGATGTTTCCGTGCAAATGTAATAAATGAATTTGGAATAGCAAACATACAGACAATTCAATTCATTAATGTTTAAAAATATTGCAATATATCAAGGGCAATATGCACTACTCAACCATCAGCATAGATATAGAAATGACCATCTTGGAAGTTACAACGCACTAACCAAATGTACAACTAAGGTAAACAAAACAATACCTAGAATAAAAGCCATAATTGCTGAGGACAAATAGCTGGCTTGTCCATATTGGTACAACAATACTGCAAGCTTTGCAGCGTTATCCCTTCCCTTCAGACCTTTTGGATAATTTGATTTACTTCCAAAGGAAGAAAACAGTAAGCATAGGGTAGATAGAAACATTGTCCTTTGTGTGCTTGGCCCTAATGCATAGGCTAAGAGGCAGTGCCAAAGCCAACTAATAACTTTGTTCAGTAAACAGCTATGGACTGGCTAGATTTTTAAGTCAAGGCAGTAAGTCCATGAACGGCCATATAAAATTCATCTAGCTAAGGGATGCTACAGCCCTCAAGTAGTGCTGAAAGGGATTTGGCATCTTCAGTAATTTAGTAGCAGAAAACACAAAAGCACATCACAATTGTTTAGGTTTACATTACACAGCTTTGCTCTCATCAAATTCCCAGATTTAAATAGTAACAATTTTCTGGAATTTAGAAGCCAGCTCATACAAAGTTCCTATCCGATACACATCAAATTAAGTTTGATCTAATACTTGTTCCTGACAAAAGACAGATAAAATCTACCCCTTCCATCTGATATGATCAGATACAGCTATGTGCAGAAATGGTGCAAATAATTATCAGAAACAGTTAATGTAACATAGAGAAGTTGAGAACTGACTTTTTCTTGTCTATATCAGGAATATCACTCCTCTCAGCCTTCTCAACAATCACCTGGATTACACAAATTGTCATAGATTAGAGAAAACCAATCATGACAAAAGAAGCAGAGTAAACAGGAGCATAGAAACTTACAGGGATTCTGTCAGGGTACTTCTCTCTGATCCGGTTAGCTTCAGATTGCCTCTTCTCTGTAAGACAAGGCATAACATCTTAAGAATTCAGTTTGTAACCAGAATAAAAAGCTAAATTGTCTTGCGAGAAAATGATTCTGAGCTGTGGTAAGTATCCGGCGGACCACATGCAAGATTGGTTGTTGCTTACAGCTTAGTAATACAAATAGACTTCAAATCTTTGAACATAAGTGCCTCTTCAAAAATAGTAAATATTTTTTTTCTAACTAAACTAAAGCGAGGTCCAAAAATAATATAATGCCGTTCATCCTGTAGCTTTATTATATCAAGATATCAAAAGTACACATACACATAAATGTACACATGGTCTAGGAACATTCAGTTAAATTTTTTGAGTTCCTATTGACTTGACATGCATCTAAGTAACAAAACTGGATAAGGGAACATCTCATATTTTCAATTGAACTAAGTGAGAGTTAGTTAACCAAATTGGAATGCAGGTAAATATTTGAACTCTAGTTAACAGAATACATGGGTAAATATTTTCCACTGTCAACAAACAAGATTAAGTAAACATTTATGATAATTTGAGATTTCATAGCATTTTTAAGTCCACATGTACAGTCAGCATCGATGGTAGGAAAAATCATATGAAATAGCCCAACACTAATTTGATAGGGAAAATATACATTACTTTGGGATGGAAACATCTATTCTTGGTCACTAGAATTACTTAAAATTAGTGGATTGAAATCCAACAAAATGAGAACTCACCTTCTGTAATTGCTCTATCATTTATTCGTTCAGGACGGGCCCTGCAGTGGAGCGGCGCAGGAGGGACGGTCGGGGCCGCGGGCTCGGGGCGCGTGCATCGGGGTGGCGGCGCCGAGGCGCAGACTCGGGGCGGCGGGGTCGGGGAAGAGGCGTCGGTGCGGCGGGGTTAGGAGGAGGCGATGGGGGTTCGGGGCGGACGCGGGGAGGCGGTTCGGGGCGCCGGGCTCGAGCGGACGCGGGCCGGCGCAGGAGAAGGCTGAAGGCGTTGGGGAGCGGCGGCGCCGGCTCTCCTGCGCCCGGTCCCGGAACGGCGCGGAGGCAGGACGGCGGCGCGGGGCGGGGATGGCGCGGCGTGGGCAGGACGGCGGCGCGGGGCGGGACGAGACGGCGCGGGTGCAGCGGCGGCGCGGAGGGCCGAACAGAGCCACCGGTGCCTGGCAGGGTTTTCGCTTGGGCCTTAAACCCTGTTAGGGGCTTCACCGCCGGTTTGTGGCCCAAACCGGCGGTGAAGCCCACTTTCACCACCGTTTTGTGGCCCAAACCGCTGGTGAAGCTCATTTCACCAATCCTTTTTCCTGTGTGGCCTCGGTCAGATTTTTTCCCCGAAATAAATTCGAGTATTAACTGAAATAAAATATACAAAAAATATGTCAAGTATTAAGGACAATAATCGTTACGAAATGCTAATTTGAAAAGAGTACATTATTGAAGCATTATTGAAGCATGATTGCCTGATTTATATCCTAATCTGTTACTTCTTTTGGCGGTGATATCCAAATTAAAATGATTTGAAGAAAAATGAGAACACCATCCCGCAGAAAGGTAAAGCGTGCTATTTCTTTTGTTGTCAAAACAATAAATTTCAGGAAACCTGAGTTTTTTTTTCTAGTACCAAAACCAAGTATATTAAACTCTGAATGAACTCTTCTTTTTCCCCAATGACTTTTTACTTCAACTCTACATTCCTCAGTTTGTAGCTGCTTTACTTGACTTGGAAATCTTGATAGCTGGACCTCCACTTAGCAGGTTACTGTTGTGTAGTAGCAGTGGATGACTGGATGGTAGTATGGTACCAACAACAATTATCAGAAGACCACCTTTGGAGTGGTGTAAATTGACATGCTGACATTTACTCATCTTGCAACATCCTGAAGCCCGGCCATTTATTGAAAGGTCATAGTGTTTTCTTTTCCAGTGCAGTAGGGATCTTGATGCCAATTCCGTGCTCCAACTAAAGAAAGAAGCATAGTATGAATGAAAACATATATGATAGTTTGGAATATTACATCAACACGATAATTTTGAATATTACATCAACTTGATAGTTTCGAATATTACATTAATATATGCTCCTAATTGACAATGACTGACTCGTTATGATCGAGCCGCACGTAAGCAGGCTCATCGCCCTCTTCAAACACGGGTAGGTCGACATCTGGACCAAGGGGAGGCATGTCATGGTAACCATTACCGTCTTCCTCGGTTCTACCTTCCACACCGACGATCTTTCTTTTCCCTTGAAGAACTACATGCTTGCCCTCATTAACTAGATCCTTTGCATAGAACACCTGGATGACATCTTTAGCCCACACGAATGGTTCATCTCTATATGCGATTTCATTTAGATCTACCACCGTCATTCCGTACTTGTCCGTCGAGACCCCCTTCGGAACCCTTACCCACTGGCACTTAAAAAGTGGAATCTTTATTTGTGCACCATAGTCTAGCTCCCATATCTCCTCTATGAAACCATAGTATGTCTCCAGGTGACCATGGTTGGCGTAAGCATCGATCCGGACACCACTGTTTTGGTTTGCGCTTTTCTGATCCTGTTTTCTTGTGTAAAATGTATATGCATTTATATCATATCCTTGATACCTCAACACCGTACTAGCTGGTCCATTTGCCAAGTGGTCTAGCTGAGCACAACCGGTGTCGACACCCATCAGCTTCCTCCTTAACCATGTCCCAAAGCAATCTCTGTGTTGTGTCATGATCCATGACTCTGATTTCCCGATGTTACTCTCTCGTAGTTCTCGTTTGTGTATGTCAATATATGGTGATACTACGGAAGCTTGTTGGAGAACAGCAAAATGTGCTTGCCTGTAGGCGTCAAGGTCAGTAACCCGGACCGACTTCTCACCGATTGTCCCCTTGCCATCCAGCCTTCCCTCATGACGAGATGTAGGAACCCCCATTCTTGGCAGGTTCAAATAGTATGTGCAGAACTCAACTGCCTCCTCAGTAATCCATCCATTTACCATGCATCCTTCAGGCCTATACCTATTCCGAACATACTTTCTTAAAACACTCATTAACCTCTCGAATGGGAACATCTGATGCAAGAAAATTGGCCCCAAGGCTTTTATCTGCGCAACAAGGTGAGTAAGGAGATGCACCGACATATCAAAAAATGTTGGTGGGAAGTGCATCTCAAGCCTATTGATAGTATGCACCAGATCTGCTTGAAGTTTGTCTAGTGTGTCCTTGTCTATGACCTTGTGTGAGATCGCGTTGAAGAAGGAGCACAACTTTATGATCGGGTCTCGAACCTTGACTGGGAGAACACCCCTAATTGCAACAGGTAGCAATTGTGTCATGATAACATGGCAGTCATGTGCCTTCATGAGACTCATGTTGAATTTTTTATCCTTCATGTTGACTAGCCTCCGGATGTTTGAGCAGTAGCCAGTAGGAACTTTGAGTTCGTGGAAGAATTTGCAAATCTTTAATTTCTCGACATCATCCAAGGTCCATGATGCCACTGGGAGCTTCTTTTTGCCATCCTCTAGAATAATGGGATGGAGCTCTGCCCTAACATTCATCTCTTGTAGGTCCTGTCTAGTTGCCAATGAGTCTTTCCCCTTCCCCTTCGCAGCCATTAGTGTTCCAAGGCTGCTCTCTGTCACATTCTTAGTTAGGTGCATGCCATCAAGTGCGTGACGAACAATCATGAACTGCCAATATGGGAGTCTCCAGAACAAAGATTTCTTCTTCCACAAAGAATCTTGGGGGGCCGGCACACTTCCTTTACCCTTCCCTAGGACAACTTTCAGTTTGCTCACTATTTTGAATATCTGCCTCCCATCCATATAAGCCGGAGCTTTACGATCCTCCCTTGTCCCATCAAATGATTTCCTGTTACGGCGGTATGGGTGATCCAATGGAAGGAGCCGACGATGACCCATGTAAACCATCTTGTTACTGTTTCTTAGCCATTTGGCGTGTGTTTGGTCCAAGCAAACCACACATCCCTTATACCCCTTCGTAACCTGGCCGGATAAGCTACCTAGGCCAGGTAGGTCCGTGATTGTTACAAATAGCAAACCTTTCAATGTGAAGTGTTCTTTCTTGTACTCATCCCACACCTTCACACCCTTATCCCACAAAGTCAGTAGATCTTCCACCAAAGGTTCCAAATACACATCAATGTCGTTCCCAGGTTGCTTTGGGCCTTGGATCAACAACGGCATCATGATGTATGTGCGCTTCATACACAAACAAGGCGGAAGGTTGTATATGCAAAGTGTCACGGGCCAAGTGCTGTGTTTGCTGCTAACCATGTTAAATGGGCACATCCCATCAGTACTCAATCCGAACCTTACGTTCCTTATCTCATTTGAAAATGATCGCTTGAATTTGTAATTGATAGCCCGCCATTGTGAAGCATCTGCTGGGTGTCTAAGCTTGCCATCTCTCAAACGATCTTCTTCGTGCCAACGCATTAGCTTAGCCATCTTCGCGTTTGCAAACAAACGTTTTAACCTGGGGATTATTGGAAAATACCACACCACCTTTGCTGGGGGTCTCTTGTTCCTGTCACATGTCATTGATTTAGCCAACTCACAACTGTATCGTGAAGCTTCGCACACTGGGCACGTGTCCATGTCTTCGTAGTCGCCACGATATAGGATGCAATCATTGGGGCACGCATGAATTCTTTGTACTTCAAGCCCCATTGGGCATATCATTTGCTTGGCCTCGTATGTGGTCTCCGGCAACTCATTCGGGCTTGGAAGCATTGTCCGCAGTAGCTTCAGCAATTCATTGAAACCTGTATCGGACAAACCATTGCTTGATTTCATCTCCAATAACCTAAGGTTAGCTTCCAACTTTGACATGTTGCAACCTTTGTACAACGGTATTTTGGCATCCTTTCTCATCTGCTCCAATTTTTTCAGATTTCTTTCATCAAGGAATTCCGGCTCGCCATCACGTATCATCTGCTCTAGGCCATCCACCGCATCATCACCAGCCAACGTGTCTCGAAAGGGTTCACTGACGTCCGGGGGCGTTGATTCCTCTACGGTTGCATTCACAGCCTCCTCCATGGCGACGTGGATAGATTCTTGCACATTCACCCTTGCGGCGACATTGCCGTGTTTCGCGGTAACCCTAGCGGCTTCCAAAGGTTCATTTTCACCATCCTCCCCATGCTTATTCCAAATATGATAATTCTGCATGAAACCCCTAATGAGCAAATCACAGCGGATCTCCTCAACATTCTTGTATAGCTTCTTATTTTGGCAATCAAGGCATGGGCAATATATATATCCTCCATCCTTTCTATTGTTGGTGACATACAACTTTGCGGCCTTCACAAAAGAATCAACTCCCATAATGAACATAAGATCTCTTCTCGCCGAACCATATATCCACCCTCGATCCATCTATGAACGATATTAGATAAATCCATCACTAAATGAAATTCACTAATAATGTGGAATTCATGACATCTACATTGATCCATCACAAAACAAAATTCATCAAATTCATGACTTTCCACCAAATTCAAAAAAAAACTTATGACCTTCTAGCAAATTCATCACATTGATCCATCACTAAATTAAATTCACTAATAATATGGAAATCATGAAATCAACATTGAAATCATCACACTGATCCATCACATAACAAAATTCATCAAATTCATGAGTTTCTACCAAATTCAAAAAACTCATGACCTTCTAGCAAATTCATCACATAGATCCATCACTAAATGAAATTCACTAATATTGTGGAATTCATGACATCTACATTGAAATCATCACATTGATCCATCACTAAACAAAATTCATCAAATTCTTGACTTTCTACCAAATTCAAAAAATCTAACCATCCAAACAAGCTATCAATTAGAGAAGGGATGAGATACCAACCTTATAGCATACAAGACACTTGGCAACTTCAAATTTTGGGTTTCACCATGAAAAACTGGGAGAGAAATGGTTCTACCATGAACAAACACCTCTCCTTCAAAATTTGGCCAAATTTTGAAATCAAACAAATGAAACAAGCTACAAAGTAATGAGATGCAAGTTACCAACCACAAAATAAGTGGGTGAGGTCCATACCTTCAAATATGGCAGCTTCCAAGTGAAATTGGGTGAAAAATGGTGAAAAAATGGTGAAACAAATGGTGTCCCGTCGGGTTGGAGAAGAAGGGGAGGGGGTTTTATACTGTGCGGGACCTTCACCAGCGGTTCGTATCACAAACCGCTGGTGAAGGTGGCAGGGACCTTCACCAGCGGTTCGTAATACGAACCGCTGGTGAAGGGTACCCTTCACCAGCGGTTCCAACGGCTAGTGGGGCCCGGTGCTTACAAACCGCTGGTGATGGGCCTTCACCAGCGGTTCGGTCAGAACCGCTGGTGAAGGGGGTGCTGGGGATGCTGGTTTTTGTAGTAGTGTATTAGAGATAAACTCATAACCATGTAGCTTACTTTATCCATGGAATGGCCTCATAACAGTTGGTTAATATGTAGTGCCTCATCCTCTGCAGTTCATCATAAGATGCTATCTCAATATTATGCCTAGAAGATTTCTTTCTATCGTAGTCAATGCTCGCAAATACACTTAGGCCAGCAGGTGGTTCACTAGCAGTGCTCCTTTCTTGACGCTCTGGCCGATTCAGCTTTGTAGCAATGCCTTCAAAGAATCAAGAACAGAACGTAAGGCACTCCTCCGAGATGTATCCCTCAGCTATTGAACCTTCTGGGTAGCTTTGTTCCTCACATAGCACTTGAGGGTACGTAGGTACCTCTCAACTAAATACATCCATCTGTAGTTAACGGGGCCTCCGAGTTTAGCCTTCCGAGAAATATGAACTGGCAAGTGCATCATAATATCAAAAAATGCTGGAGGGAATACCATCTCAAGCCGATAAAGGGTCTCCCCAATCGAATTGTTAAGTTGTTCCATCTCAGTATCGTCAAGCTCGTTTGAACATATGGAGTTAAAAAACCTACTGAGCTGGATCAATGGGATCACAACATCATCAGGCAATATGTGGCGCACCACCAAGGGTAAAGGTTTTTGTAATATATCATGATAGTCATGATTTTTTTAGTCCAGCAACCTTGCAACCACTGACATCAACACATCTTCTTTAATTTGAGGCATAACCATCTGGCATCTTAACAACTTGAAGAAATTCACACAGAATTTTCATCTAAGATTCACCTAACGTGTACAACGCTGGTGGCAAAGTGTACTTTCCTTTCTCAATGAACGGATGCTGATCCTTCCTTATACCCAATTCTTGCATATCAAGTCTAGCCTTTTCACTGTTCTTACATTTACCTGGCAAACCAAGCAAAGTCCCTAACAAGCTCTCACATATATTCTCCTTAATATGCATCACATCTAGGTTATGGCATATAAGCAAGGAATCCTAGTACAGAAGATCAAAGAAAATACTCTTCTTTCTCCAGTTGTGCCATCTATTATCTTCGTCACGCTGCTTCCTCTTCCGAGAAGTAGTCGCTCCAAAAGTGACCTACTTGAAACTCTGGTACTGCTCCAGTACTTGTGCGCCACTGAGCGGCTCTGGAGCATTCCTCATTTCAACCTTGTTATTGAAGCTGACCTTGTTCCTTCGCCACCTGTGGTTTCTAGGAAAAAAATGGCGATGCCCCATGTAGCAATGCTTGGAATCGAAATTTAACCACAAGTAATCAGTATCCTTGTGACAATAAGGACAAGCAAAACTCCCTTTTGTGCTCCAACCAGACAACATCGCATATGCAGGAAAATCATTAATTATCCACAGTAGCATTGCACGTAGAGTAAAATTTTTCTTCAACTTTGCATCCCAAGTCTCAACTCCATTCTCCCATAGCTCTTTAAGCTCATTGATCAGAGGCTGCAAATATACGTCAATGTTAATTCCTGGTGATTTAGGCCTAGGAATTAGAATCGACATCATCCAATACAATGGTTTCAAGCACAACCAAGGAGGCAGGTTATAAGGAATTAGGATCACTGGCCATGTAGTATAAGTCACATTCAACATCCCAAATGGATTGAAGCCATCTGATGCAAGTCCCAGCCTGACATTACGTGGATCCAATGCAAATGTGTTCTTATACTTCTCATCCATGTGCTTCCATGCCTCTAAGTTAGCTGGGTGACGCATTTTCCCATCTTGAACCAATTCCTCCTTGTGCCAACGCATATATGATGATGTGGTCTCATTCATGTATACTCGTTGCAGTCGAGGAATCAGTGGAAAATACCTCAAAATTTTTTGAGGAAAGCGCTTCTTCTTTACTGAACCAGTATCATCAGCATGATCCCCAAGGCCCTCTGAATCAGTATTTTTCCATCTACTCTCCCCACATGTTGGGCATGAGTCCAGGTTCTCGTACTCTTCTCCACGGAATAGCACACAATCATTGACACAAGCATGAATCTTTTGGTAGTCCAATCCATGGTCTCAAATTACCCTTCGAATTTTATCCATGGTATCTGGGATACAATGTCCTTTGGGGAGCACAAGAGAGAATAAGTGAATTATGTGCTCCATTGCATTGTTCAAAATACCGAACATGCACTTAATCTGGAAAAGCCTGACAATGAAAGATACTTTGGAAGCCTCCTTGCAACTTGGGTACAATTCAATCCAGGCTTCTTCTATTAATTTGAAAAATTTCTTTGCTGCCTCATTTGGCTCCTCGATATTACCATGTACGGCACCACTGATTAGTGATGAAAGCAGATTATCGGTGGAGGGCCCATCATCATAATCATCAGCTGCACCATCACCAAAGTCATGATCGTCATCCACAGGGATAGATGTAGAAGCACGAGGTCTGTGTTGCCCTTTCATGAAAGCCTTGTCAAACCCGTTAGCAAGCAAGTGTTCTTGGATTTCTTCTTTTTCTTTAAATGCCATGGCACGACATCTACTACATGGATAGGCCGCAGTCTCTCCTTCAAAGGTGCCTTCAAAGGTTTTTTAATGAATTTGTCATATCCTTGTTGCCACGCATCATCTGTTTGGGGGCAGTAGCATCCAACTACGATCCTCACTTGCCATTGGAAAATCAACCACAAATAGAGCGCAGGTTTAGAACTCTCCTGAGCCACGGGAAAAAAAGGGTTCTCATAAAATCAACATTCAAACATGATTTAATATACTAATTAAAGAATTCAATAGTTTCATGCGCAAGATCGGATCGATGATACATAGAGGATGCAAGATGGATTCTTCCTGTAGGTCGGTGTCATCCAGAGATGTTCAGCGGATCGCGCGAAGGAGCCGAGTCGTTGCGTGATGGGATTGATTAGGGTTAGGTCGTGATAACAAAGGCTTGCCGTGTATATTTCTGTGGCTAATGACTATTCTGACTTGGGCCTGATTTTTAAGTAGGAGTTGGGCCAGTTAAATGCAAATTTCATTATAAACAAAATAAAGGCCCATGGACTAAACCCGGCCTGGTGCACGCACCCACACTTCGCAACGATTCATGCGAGCATTGCAATATCTAAGACCAATTCGTAACATCTTCTATTTTCATTGCTATATCTAGACCTACTTGCAACGCTTTCGTGTTAGCGTTGCAATATCTAAGACACATTTGCAACACCATAGTTTTCCGTTGCTATATCCAACATCTTAGTCGCAACGCACTCGTTTACGTTGCTATATCTATGACTTTACGTTGCTATATCTATGACTCTATTGCAACAGATGATAAAACTAATACCAACGGGATATAATCGTTGCAATATGGCCACCTATTGCAACCGTGGCAAAATATCGTTGCAATAATAGCAGCGAAATTGCAACAAAACATTATGCATTGTGATATATCCTATTTATCGCAATGCAAGATAGTTTAATCGCAACACTACACATTTCATTGCAGTAAGCCCTTCTAACGCAATGAAAAGCTGAAACTGTCGCAATAACCCTATACAATGCAATGAAAATAGAGCGTTGCGTCAAATCGCCCATGGCATTAGCGCCAAAATGTTGTAGCGAGCGGGCGATGGCGAATATGCGCTGCACGCCAACGTATAGCGCATCCATCGCCAAACTCTGTGCTCGGGCGGGGATGCGGTGACCTGGGTCGGCAATGAGCTTGTCCCCTAGTCCACCTTCATGATGAGGTCAACAAGCACCATGTTAACGGCAACACGAAGGGCGTCGTAGTCGTCGCGCTCTTGCTTGAACACAGCTTCAAGTTGGCGATGATCAGCCTCGAGCCGAGTCATCTTGGCCTAGTTCTCCACTGCGGCAGATGCCAGGTCACTACACATGCGCTTGACCTCCTCCCTGGCATTTCGCTCGGCGTCGAGCGCGGCACGCACGGTCTCTAGCTCTCGGGCCCTGTCATCGGCGAGGCGACGGGTGTCCCCATACTCGGCCCGCACCACCGTGAGCTCTTGACGTGCCCGTTGCAGGGCATCGGCAGCACGGTCTAGCTCGTCGTGGAGGCGGTCCTGGTCACTGAGCAACTGATGGCGGTCATCGTCCCACAAAGCCGTTTCTGCCTCCCATGCGGTGAGAATGTCCTGCTTTTGCTTCTTGGCATCCTCGGTGTCGTGACATGCCTCTTGGACCCGCACATGTGCATCGTCTACCTCCCGCTGGGTGGCGGCCAGCTACGTCACAAGCACCTCACGCGCCTGCGTCTCCGCCATGAGCCGATCCCAAACATCCTTTTCCCAGCGAAGGAAAAGTTTTTTGTCCCGGCTTCGTCCCATCAGCAACTGTAGAAATGGCGGCAGAGTCTGGCTTTCCCCCGAGAAATACAACGAGGTGTGAGGGCAAAGAGCGAAGCTTACCTCGCCGGCAGGGGCAACCACATCGCGAAGCATCCCCAAGGCGGCGTTCAATGCCCCGACCACGGACTGGACTCCCGCCTCGATCTGGCGGGTGTCTTCTTGCTCCGCGGCGTCGTCAAGGGCGAACACGTGGTATACGGGTTCTGTCGGTCAGCCCACCGAACGCGGGGACCTCCAAACGTGAACGGATTCCCTCCCCGGTACACCACCTCGCATCCGCCAGTGACCTCCACCGCCGGCGACCGAGCTTGAGCTAGGGAGGACTCCGGAGTCTCGGATGGTGTTGCCAAAGGAACCAGTTCCTTTCCTGACATCGCCGCCACGATGATCGTAGGGCGAGCCTCGTCTTCGATACCACGACTCGGGGGCTCGGCTGAGGGCGCCCAGACCGCCATGACCGCCACTGTAGCCTCTTCCCCCCTCGGCCGTGATGAGATCGGGGATCCCGCACGCCGATCACTGATCCCATCGGCAGGAGGCAGCTGCGGGGTTGGGGTGATCGGGACTTCAACCCCCAGAGCCAACACTCCAAGTCCTGCCACGGGAGCGGGCGGAGGTGGCGGCGTGACCTCTGGAACTGGCGTGCCACCGGCCCGGGCCATCTCTCCGGCGGCGTCGTCCTCCACCACCATCGGATCACCCGAATTCCACCACGAGAACCAGGGAGGACGGTGGCGTAATCCACACGATGAGCGAGGCGCTGGCCTGGCCGCTTCACCCGCGATGCCGAGCGCCTCTCGCATGGATGGTTCGGTGAAGCTCAACCACAAGTCCAGCGCGGCGGCTGCCACTTGGCGTGCGACCGCCTTCTTTGGCGCCAGGATCAACAGCTTGACCTGGCTTCCGACCCTGCACGACACGCGGTCTAAGAACCCGAGCGAGAGTTGCAACGGGCAAATCGAAGGGACGCGGGGAACGCATCTGGATGCCACCTAGTGAGACTTCTTCCGTGGCAACTCCTCCGCCCTAGAGCGCCACTCAGCGCTTCTCGTCTGGTCCCCCTCCTCAAACCATGGGCGCTTGTCCTTGTCAGCCTGCGGGGTCAGCGTCAGACGATGCGACTCCACCCGCGGTAAGATGCTTGGGGGCTCGGCATGCGACCCCGCCCGCGACGAGACACACGGGGGATCGGCACGCGGCCCCACTGGACGGGAGGTACTTAGGGGCTCGGTGCCTAACGCAGGCTCATGAGCGGACCCAGCGCCGGCAGGCGCGGCGGCCGGGTTAGAAGCTACCCGCCCACCAGCCGAGGGATCGTCCTCGCGCTTCACCTCGTCCCAACGGACAGGGGACCCATCGCCGGTTCCACCGGCGTTCTCTCCAAAACCCTCGACGGCGACCACCTCGACATCGGCTGAGGAAGACCACATCGACCCAGAGAAGCCTGGCTCCTCGTCGTCGGCGGTTCCGTCCTCGTCGACGTACGGATCGTCGCTTTCGGCCCACCTTCCCTCCATCTTCGCCAGGCTGTGGCACCGGAGGTACGCCTTCCACTTCTTCTCTGCGGCATTCAGTTTGGCCTTCTTCTTCTTCCTCGCGACGTCCTTCTCCCTCTTCTCGGCCTCCACACACACGCGGTTCCACGCCCTCCGTAACGCATCCTCCGACAGCAGCGGGTGAGACTCCCAATAGCTGAGAAGGCCCTGAAATTCGAAGGGCAATGGACCAACAAATGACAACTGCCCATGGGCAAAAGGGAAGAACAGGTCAGGTCTACTCACTGCAACGATGGTGTGGTTGTCCAGCTGCATCGGTGGGTGCGATTGGACCGGGTACTCGGCCTCGTCATGGACCACGGCGTCCCGAAGTCGCGGACAGATCTTGTCGACCGGCAGTGGATCTGAGGACATCACAGTCCCGGTAAGGTCCACGCCGGGCTTCATGTCATAGATCGCGACCCAGCGTGCCATCAACGGAAGGATTCGCCGTGCGTGATACGCCGCAATGACGCCCGCCCCGTTCCCCCTGCGTCTCTTCGATAGGCTGATCGCCTCCCAAAGATCGGGGAGCATCCTATTCTCCTTCTCCATGCGGCCCCATTTCCACATGTCCGGATGCTCGGTGAAAGGCTGGGTCACTCCTGAGGTAGAACTAGGAAGAATGCCACCCCTTGTTCGACGAAGTGAGGTGCAGCTTGAGGTAGCCCGACGCCCGATCCCCGTGGAGGCAGATGTTGGCACACCCGATCAGGACCTGCTTCTTCTCCATCGTCTCTACAAGTCGATGGTGAAAAACCACTTCCAGAGCTCGAAGTGCGGCGACACCCCGAGGAATCCCTCGCACATGGCGACGAACGCCGCCATGTGCTGGACGCCATTGGGATTGAGATGTTGCATCTCCAGCCCATAGTGCATAGGACACCCCGGAAGAAGTCATAGGGAGGATGCCCCAACCCGCGATCGTGGAACGGGATGAAGGAGACCACGTAGCCAGCGTGGACGATAGGGAAATCCTCGTCGCCAGGAATGATCCACTCCCGTGCGATACCAATCGATCCAGGTGAGCTTCTACCACCGATGACCGCATAAAATGCCCCATTGTAGGTTTCAGTGTCGGGCGGCCTAAGCCTTGCTACGGGGCGAGGCGAGGAAGGGGGGCGGCGTGGAGCACGGGCGGCAGCGAAAATGACCGTTGGAGCAGAGCGTGTGCGCGTTGGATGTGAAACGATGGAGAGAGACAGAGGAAGCAAGGAGCATGGGGAAGAAAGGCCGATGCCCTTGCCTTTAAGAATGCTAGGGGCAAGCGTTCGCGGGAAACGTGCCACGCCCGACGCGCACGTCCCCTCCCCTTCTCCTCGTTTCTCATGCCATGTTTCTCCACCATGACGCCTGCAATGACTCGCCTCCCAATGGACATGAAAGCCCAACTGGTAAGCGACCGAGGGTGGAGGTGCCCCGATTAGGCCGCAACAGCCCAAGAGTTCTAAGGCCAGCCCACGAACGGGTCCGACGGTCGCTCTTAGGCGGAAACAGAGTGAGGGGCGGAGACGGACGGGCCCACAAGCGGCCAATACCTTATTGGACGAACACTAACAGCGTCCCGACCTGCGTTTGAGCCTAGGCGCATGCCGACCCCTAGTTTTTTATCGCAAAAAGGCATAGAGCCCTCGCGATCGGTCGAACGACTGCGGGAACCAAAGGGGTCGGACGCCAGGGATTTTTGAGGTCGGTCACCAGCTGATCCGTCGACCCTCCTCTGATGGGGCGTCGGGGCCTTATTCGAACTAACCCGTTCACAACTCAACGAGAGCCACGCTTCGGCCCACGGGGCAAAGCACGACGTTTCTCTAATCCTCCGTCCTACCACGAGGAAAGCGCGAGGGGAAAACATAACCAAGTCGAAACGTTCACCCGGCTGGGTTCGCGTCCCAGGATGAAATGAGGGGGTCGGAATCGCAGATGGAGACCGACTACGCGGTCGCAGAAAAAACAAAACACACCGCTAGAACAACGGATCAATATATATATGAATATGGGTACAAAGTACATGCAGCTCGTGGCTGTGAGAAAATACAAACGGGATTTGCCATCCCTAAGTGGCAACACGGGGCATCCGAGGAGAGGTGTCCGCCTAAACCAAGCAGGAGGCCTGACGCGCTCTCGTCGCGAGCCTTCTTCTGGTAACGGCCCCCTCAAGGATACCAAGATGGGAGGAGGCAAAGGAGCTCGCCCGTTGGCGTCGAGCCAGGGGTCAGCAGCACACGCCCGCCACCCCCACCACCTCTGAATCCTACTGGAAAAACACCCACTGATGGCAGGTACCAATAGTGATGAGTGGGGGTCTACGACGACGCCGATGACCCATACGGCACACGACAACCCACCACACCACCACTATCTACTGGAAAGACACCAGCAAATGGCAGGTGCCAGTAGAGACGAGTGGTAAGGAAGTCAGCAGCACCAGAGGTCCATGCGACACCGAGCACGGTTCGCATTTCTTTTTCAATTTTGTTGCATATATTGTGTCTAATTTGAATCCCATGATTGATTTTATTAGATTTCCAGTATTATGCTTGAAGCCAGGTTTGGTTTTGGGTAATATCGTGCTAAGCGTTCCAGTCTTTGTTGGGTTAATAAAAGCAATATAATTTGTCTGGAGATTATAGATGAAAAGGTTGTAAACCTCGATGGTAATGTGTTTGTGGGGAATCAGAGCATGGTTGAAAGAGTGGTATGATGATTCCATATTTTTTATTTTGTTTTCTGGCTTGTGCTGGATTCCTGTCCTATATTATGAGGACATGATCATGGATAGGTAACCATGCTTAATAGAAGAACTACGAGACCTAATGGGCTCCAGGACTGGCCAATTAATGAGCTACATACCTTTTTCTGAAGCATCGTGGTGGTTTGTGTGGCATAAGAAGGGCCGTTTCAGTGGTCATTCGACCACTGATGGAACATGAGTAGTAGCATTGTAAAGGCCTTTTAATGTAATCCTTGCTGATCAGTTTGACAATGTAAAGCGTAATGGGGAGCACAACTCATCGTGGAAGTGTACAACCTCTGCCACATGTAAAACTAGTATATCAACCATGTAAAGAGCATACTGTGTTTTCGTGATTAGGGGTGCTCAAGGATGGATGTTTTCGTGGTGGTCTGCTCGGATGAATTTCCAAGTGTTCGGATGGATATCTGAGTGCTAGATTGTATTGTTCTTGGAGGATCTTGAGATCGAGGAAAGTCATAACCTCCACACAGTCAGATGGGAAAAGACGTTGGGAATTCATTTCGATTCAAGGCATCAGGAAGATATGACCTTCTGGCAATGTCTCTTAGCCTTCGAGGAACTTCCCATCACCAGAGAGAACTTTCCACAGCACTTGCCTTCATCCCTTGTTTGATCCCGTTTACTAGCTTCTCGGAATCTGTTTTTGAGCCCAAATGGGTTCAACAGCTGCTAACATCAGACATAAAACCAAGACAAACCAAAAGCAAGGGCGGCTGGTGTCAAGAATAAATAATCACCAAGGGGATAGATCACCCGAATATTAAGGCAAGAGTAAAGGAGGAAAGCTCGAAGCTGAGATAAAAAAGCACGTGAATAAACCATTGGACCCTTGCCCCCTTTCTAGAGTACCAAGAAATGTACTCACCCTCAAAAAATGCATGACAACAACAAAATTGGGAAGTTTGAATGTCCGCATATGTAACATACTCGGACCATTCCAACGTGCGGAGGTGACCTTTTCCCATGAATCGATAAAAATCAAGATTTAAGGATTCGACCAGATGGAGACGACCCTCGTCTATAGGGGATCGAGGCAAATCATATCCTCTGCATGACCGGATTGGATTTTTTTTTTTTGGAAAAACTATCTCCATTCAAAGCATCGAGAAGATATGACCTTTGGGCAATCAAACGCAGGAGTCCATCTTAGGCTCATTCTAACCTTCGGTTATAATTAATAGAGAATTTCTTTTTTTTTGACTTTGTGCGCATGAACCAAAAATGATATGCGTCTCTGCAAGGCTCGGCAAGATGAAGACGATAGAGAAAAATGGGAAGAACAAAAACAAACTCTACTATTTTTGGCCCACCAATGGCCATCCGACCTTCAGAATCAACTAGGGACCTCCGGGAGGTTCAAAAATAGGAAAAAGGGCCTGAAGCTCTAGGGATGTAGGAAAATGGAACGCGTGACCGGCCCTTTCAAGTTTTGCGGTGCAATATATGGAGGAGAAAAGCTGATTGGATTTGCCTACCCTGTAATTTTACCTATGTATCCTTTTAGAAATTTTTGTACATGCGTCAAGAGATACACGCTGGTTTTACAGCGGTAATGCATGAAGAAAACGGGGCTCCGCCTCCTCCATCTAAAGGGATCTATTCTTTCGAACATTACGAGGTCCATTGATTTATTCTTCTCTTGAGTTCATTTATCTTGAGCTGCTTGTGCTGAAGATCCTAACCTCCAGCGCTCTTGTGTAGTAAAATTCATTGTACTCGCCCCTCTTTTGCCCACTACTATGAGTGATATCCAGTCAAATGCCTATGGAGATGGAGTCTCATGCCGCTGTTGACCATGATATATCTATATAATTTTGTTTTGTACCTTGTTTCATTTTGTAATGATGCTTATCGTTTATTTGTAATAACTTTGACTTGAATGACTATTGTAAATGTCACATTGATGAGGAAACAGACCATGCCATTGTACATGTTATTTCTTACCTGAAATATAAATGAAAGGTTTTGCCTCAGGAATTTTAGTGTTTTGCGGCCTAATGGCATGCATGGGGCACTCCCACAACTTTTTGAGTGATGAAGCACTTGTCATAATCATATCTACCATGTAGAAAGCCTCTTACAAAAGAGTGTGGGTCCATTCGTGCTATAGATATACTGGTGCACTTAATCATGCAACAGTTTTGATTTGCGAATCGGTATGTCACGTGGTTCACATCATGGAAGTTTGGAGGCTTGGATAGTTCGTCGTAGTTGCTGTTGGAATATAATGAATATTCAGTTAATGATGTTTTCTTAATGCTCCAATAACAAAAATCCTTCATATATAGGCAGGGACAGCCTTTTGCATCTTCATCATTTGGCCTTCTACTACCACAGTGAGCTCAAAAGTGCAGCTGATACTAGAATGCAAGAATGTGCAAAACATTTGTACACAAGATCTATGCTGAAGTCCGGTATACTCTTGAGGCCGCCTATGTCGTCTTCTCTAGTTTTTCTTCAATTGTTGCCTTTTCTTGCTAAGGCACATTTCATTTGAACATGCAATATGAGCTTGAGGATGATGATGGTGAGCCGGTGAATCAAATTTCAGAAATTTTTTTATATAAGGAGGAACATGCCAAGCTAATTTTTTTATATTTCCATTGACATTTACATCCTTGGTGTGGTTGCAACGGCAGTAACATGGGTAGCATCAATTGCAGATTTCAGATTGGCCAGTTCAAGATCATCTTGTAAGCATGAGTATGTACGGCATGACCAGAGAAAAGGTAATCTTGTAAGCAAAAGGGAAACAGATGAAGATCGATGGATCTGAGAACAACAACTGGATGGACCGTACCAAGTTTAACACAGCACTTGGAGGATACCAGATTAGTTCTTTATCATGGTAGATCAGAGATTGGCTCATTATTATTTCGTCCAAAATCCGTTGCACGTTTTGTTGTTTTCAAAACTTGAGGCCATGACTTAAATGTCCAATGTGGCAGAAAGCAAACATAGGGTTATCAAGCAAGCCCCACGATGTCCGTGTAACAATAATTTTACTTTAGTGCCAGTTTTTTTAGTATGCGGAGAAAAAGGGGTTGATGGGTAACATTCATAGCCCATCACTATAACTTACAGATGATGGGCAAAGGTTAAAGTTTGTCATCTTCTGTTTCCTGATTATAGCTAGCTGGCAATGTTCCTTGGTTGTTACCTCCGACTTGGCACAGGAAAGAGGTGACAACAGATGTGCGATATATTTCTATTGTCACCTGTCACCATTAACCTACTATAGATGACGGGCAATGGTCCATCACCTTTTCAAGTTATTGGTGACGGATCTCTGGTGTCGTACGAGTGCCCGTCACCTAAGGCATACTACATCCATCATGTTCATGGGGGATTTTGATGCAGTGCCTAGTTCTTGATGTCTGAAGCAGTTATCGACCCAAAAGGAGATACTGCCACAGATTCAGTGTCAGGGATGGTTACTAACCCCCTATTAGTGACGGTTTTGTGGGGTGAGTGTGAATGGTCGATGGTATAAATAATCATTTGCAGCGCCAATTTCTCAACCTTAGTGTTTTAGGGTTTGTGGTTTGAACTGTCGGTGAAAATAATTTTAAATCCTGCAAAAAAAAACCATGACAAGAAGAAAATTATACTCAGATGGGAGGTCCTCTAATGGACCGACCCACCCTTAACTCTGACGTCACAATTTTTTGCACTTGTTGCCATTTATGGGATTCGAATGAGTAACCTCTTGGTTTGTGAGAAGCTTCCCTCAAGCCGTACACCACACCATCACTTGAATGTTTGCCTTGATATCATTGAAAGATTGTGGAACATGTGTGTGTTTCTGAATAATGTATAGTTAATTTTTTAAAATGCTTTAAATTGTTTATGAAGTCAATGAAGGCCCACTATTTTTTTCAGAATTTTCGGATACAGTCCTTTTGTATTTGCCTCATTTTCTTTAAATGTGCCGAGCCGACTTGGATTGCTAGAGGCTAGACCGTATGTCCGATTGACCTGAAAGTTTTATGGTCGCCCCTTATGTACTACTGCTTCAAGAAAATATCATAAAAATAAAATAAAAATAAAAAATAGGTGTGCAAATTGGCGGTGAAAATGAGATTACCACCTGCGTTTTGTGTTACAAACCGTAGTAAAAATGATTTTCACCAATGGTTCATGTCAATGATATCAAAAACGGTGTCAATTTTCACCGATGCTTCCAGCAACGAACCATCGGTGAAAATTATTTTCACAATCGGCCTAATGTGGAGCCGGTTGTTTTTACCATAGGTTCATTAAGAACCGGCGGTGAGGGGCCATCATGGAAAACAAATTTGTAGTAGTGAGAGTTCCGTTGTGCCAATGCTACTTATTGTAGAAAGTGTATTGAACCTGGCATTATTTTCCTACTGAAACTAGTGTAGTTGGTGTATGCCTATGAGATGAAAAGCTTACTGGTGTACTGCTCTACCACAGTGAAGTAAATGTGTCGTTAATTTTTGACGTACAGGCGGCTCCATCATCAATGGGTTGTGTTTTCCGTGTATGCGTGGTTGGATGTATGTTGGAAAATTCTCCATGAATTATTTGTTGGTTCATTTGCGGCTACCAATTACTGGCTTTATTTCTGGACGCAACAAGCGATCCATGCGCAGGAGCACTGAAATGGGTCAAGGTAACCATGTGTCCAGCGAAAATATTGTATGACACGAACAGTTATATGGGTCCAGTAATCTAGTTGTCTGTCTTGGGATAGTCATCATGCTCCAGCCTATATAACCCGATCGCATTCTTGATGAGTTCATGTCACTATGTTTGTCCACCGATATGTTAGCCAGTAAAAACTACTGGTACAGACCTAAATTGTATATGGAGGTCAAGAAGAAATTAACCTGAAGAAACATTATATTAGGCTTTGAGAGGTTCCCTGAGAATAGGAACCGTCAGGAAACCGGATTTCACCAGAAGTGACACTGGAACTTGTTGAATAACTTGCCTGTTGCACTGCATGTAGCGTTTAGAGATCAAGTCGTGAGCCAGAGACGCGCTTGTTGGTTCGCGTTGTGGTCAAGTGTGCCAGGTTTAGCGGATCACACTTGTGCACGGGCGCACGTCGCGAGTCTCTCAGGGAACAACGGGAGGATCGCACTGTGAGTTGGGTGGCGTGGTACCCGGTCATGTAGACCATGTAGTAATCCGGGTTATATCAATC
>CM014275.1:45805375-45858779 GCA_004135705.1 Alloteropsis semialata | reverse complement strand
ACAAAACATCACACTCATTACAAAGAACCAAATCAACCATTTGCACACAACAAGCACAAGGCAAACAATCCTATCCAAGAACTAAACATCGACCTCAACGACGACTCTACTAACGGTGACATGATTTAGAGAGGATGATTTCCTAAATCCTTGTGTTGAGATAAAACACGACTGATGGTGTTTCCAAAATATCCATGACTCTCTTGTTTCCAATAATATCCACTTTCTCTTATTTCCAATAACTCAAAAATCATTAATTGTGGTATCCAAAGTAATCCATATTGTTATCTTGGCTTATAGAGAATGTTAACTAAGAGCTGGAGAAAGAATGAAACAAATGTAAAGTTGGAAGATGATTAAGAATCAAGGAGAAGGTAATTCAAGGTTGACGAAAAACAACGAATTTAGACAAAGATTGGTGTAGACATGGTAGGGCAAGTTGAAGAAAGCATTTAGGACCCTAAAAAACGACCATTGCTACTCTAGGCATACGTCCTACAGTTAACCAGGCTCTGATACCACTTCTGTCACACCCGGTTTTAGAAACAAAACCAAGTACTACCTATATGTATGCCAGGATCTAGTTTCATACATATAGTGACATCATCGGTGAATAACAGTAACAGTATCACGTAAATAACAGAGAGTTGATCAGAGATATACGCTTAATCCTGGAAACGAAGGCTCCAAACTCGCAGGCAATCGACTGGGGGTTGCGCACGCCTAGAACTTCAACTTCAAAGCAACATCTTCTTCTGAGCAACATTGGTTATAGCAAGGGTTTCTGCAGCCGAGGGAGGAGCGGTGGCGCGGGCTTTATAGGCCGGGGTTTTGCGCCTTGGCGTGCGGGACAAGGAGACTCGGGGCGGCGCGATCTCGTCTCGGGGTCGGGCTCTCTTCTGTCCAGGTCCGATTCGGCAGAGCGACCGGAGGTCGGGGACGACCCTGACCAGTGGGTCCCACCCGGCAGCGAGAGAGAGAGAAGGACGGCGGGGCGCTGGGCCGCGGGCAGGATGGGCCTGAAGGGAGTGGACCGGGCCTGAGGTGGAGAAAGAGAGAGGGAGGAAAAACGGACCTTGCGAGAACTCAGGGAGGAAAACCAAACTTAACTCAAACCTCTAAACTAAGGTTCAAACAAATGCAAATCAAATTCAAACTTAAACGAGTTTAAATTCTCTTTGACTTGCAACAGTACAAAACTTAATGCACCAGCATGAATGCAATAATAAACTTATTGAATCTATTAATTAATTGTTTAATTGAATAAAAACCTAATTAATTCCCATTAAATCCTAGAAAATTTATTCAAGCCTTAAATAAATCCTAGAAAATTACAGAAATATTTCTACAATTTCTTGTGATGAAAATTAGGGTGTTACAATGACATAGTAATTTAGACGAAGATCGAAGCCGAGTTCATCGCCGACCTCTCTGAGACGTTCAGCAACCTCCGCAGGCTCGACTGGAGGCTAAATCCGACCAAGTGCGTCTTTGGCGTACCGAAAGGGAAACTACTCGGCTTCATCATCAGCAACAGAGGCATCCAAGCCAATCCAGAAAAAATAGACACCATCCAGAGGATAAAACCGCCGACTGGGAAGAAAGAGATCCAAAAGTTGACTGGTTGCATGGCGGCCTTGAGTAGGTTTATCTCCCGGCTGGGGGATAAGGGCTTGCCGTTCTTCAAGATCCTCAAGAAGACCGACAGGTTTGAATGGACCCAGGAGGCGCAGCAGGCTTCCACCGACCTCAAAAACTACCTCTCCAACCCACCGGTACTCGTCGCCCCGCACAACGATGAACCACTACTCCTATACGTTGCAGCCACGACTAATGTGGTGAGCACTGTGATCGTCGTGGAGAGAGAAGAGGAGGGAAAGGTGCAACGCGTGCAATGACCAGTCTACTATGTGAGTGATGTACTAAGCGAATCCAAGGCGCGCTATCCCCAGGTGCAGAAACTACTCTACGCATTGCTGATTACGTCAAGGAAACTCCGCCATTACTTTCAGGCGCATCGCATCAAGGTGGTCACGCAATTTCCACTCGGCGAAATCCTCCATAATAGGGATGTCACCGGACAAATCATCAAATGGTCCGTAGAGCTCGCCTCCTTCATCATAGATTTCGTCCCACGCACCGCGATCAGATCACAGATCCTCGCCGACTTCATCGCCGAATCGACCGAGCGCCAGGATGCGAAGGAAGACACTAGCGGAGAACACTGGAAGATGTACTTCGATGGCTCCTTAATGATCGACGGCGGGGGCGCAGGTGTACTTTCATCTCGCCGAAAGGGGAACTACTCCGATATGTCCTTCAAATACGCTTCCCCGTCACCAACAACGCCGCCGAGTACGAAGCAATCCTCCACGGGCTCCGCATCGCCACCTCACTCGGAATAAAGAGGCTGCTGGTTTATGGCGACTCTGCCGTCGTTATAAACCAAGTCAACAAAGAGTGGGATTGCCACAGCGAGCGGATGAACGCTTACTGTGAGGCAGTACACAAGCAGGAGGGAAAATTCTACGGAATAGAGTACCATCACGTTTCACGAGAGAACAACCTCGCGACTAATGCACTCGCCAAATTGGGGTCAACCCGCGCGGAAGTACCACGGGGTGTGTTCGTGCAAGGCCTCCTTAAACCCTCTGTCAAAGAGTTGGGAGACGAACCAGAGCCAGCCCCTGAACTCTGCGAGGTGATGACCATTGACGCCGAAGAAGATTGGATGGCCGAGTTCATAGATTACCTCGTCCACAACAAGGTACCAAAGGACCCCACGGCACGAAGGGTCCTGGAGCGCCGAAGCAGGAACTATGTGGTAGTCGGTAACGCCCTATACCGACGAGTTGCCACAAGCCAAGTGTTCATCAAATGCGTGACGAAAGAAGTCGGCCTCCAGATCCTCGACGACATCCACTCGGGAGTCTGCGGAAGCCACGCCGCCGCAGGGTCACTAGGCGGAAAAGCATACCGGGCCGGGTTCTTTTAGCCTACTGCCGTCTCTGATGCCAAGGAACTCGTCCGCCGGTGCCAAGGATGCCAGTTTTTTGCCAAGCAGAAGCACCTACCGGCCCAAGCTCTACGCATGATCCCGCCCTCATGGCCTTTCGCCTGTTGGGGATTGGACATGGTGGGACCATTTCGAGCAGCCCCAGGAGGTTACACGCACATACTCGTCACCATCGACAAATTCTCCAAGTGGATAGAGTATAAAGCCATCATCGGAACTCCAACGTCAAAGCAAGCCGCTGCCTTCATCGAAGAAATCACGCACCGCTTCGGGGTCCCAAACAGAATCATAACCGACCTGGGAACGCAGTTCACCGCGTCTGCCTTCTGGGATTTCTGCGAGAGCAGATGCATCGATGTATACTACGCCTCGGTCGCCCACCCCCGGTGCAACGGACAGGTGGAACGAGCAAACGCCATGATATTCCAAGGCCTAAAGGCGAGGATCTTCGACCCGTTGAAGAAGTTCGCCGGACGATGGCACCAAGAGCTACCACAGGTCATTTGGGGACTCAGGACTCAGCCGAGTTGTGCCACGGGCCACACTCCCTTCTTCTTGGTCTACGTCTCCGAGGCAATCCTCCCGACCGACATCGCCTTTGGATCACCGCGCATCGACAATTACGAGGAAGGCGAAGCGGAAGCAGCTCGCGAGGTGGATCTCGACTCCATTGAGGAACATAGAGTTAACGCGCTCATACACATGCGTGTTACCAGCAACAACTCTAACGCTACCATGACAAGAATGTCCAGCAACGGGACTTCAACATCGGTGACCTCGTTTTACGCTGAGTGCAATCGACAGCAGGAGCTCATAAACTCTCCGCCCCATGGGAAGGACCGTTCATAGTGACCCAGGTCATATGTCCGGGTACTTTCCGACTCCAATACGAGGATGGCACCGAAGTCCCACACCCGTGGAATATAGAGCACTTACGCCGATTCTACCCATAACAAACCTATGTATCACCAAGTTCAATAAAGATATCTCTTTTTCTTTACTTGTCCTCTTAACAAAACCACTCGGTGTTACTACTTTCCCGAGTAGTTCATGACTAAATGCTGCGTAACCGGGCCTAGAACGACGCCTAAGCCTTTCTACACGTGCACGGGATCCGCTCTCGACGTTATGAACTTAGGATAAGTGAAGCGAAGGGAAAAGCACATTCAAGCAAAAGAACTACTCGGGCAACTTTAAAACATGAGATAAAATATTCGAAACTCTCGTTTTACTCATTTCTGAATGTTTGTACACACAAAATCTACTCTACTCCACTCCACTCCACTATGCAGGATTCTACTCCAGTTTGAGAGCCTCGCCGACCTTCTCGGCGATCGGCCGAGTTAGCGCCAGCGCCTCCTCCACTTGCTCGCGAGAAGCATCCGCTGCCACCCCATCGCCAACCGGTGCAAGGTCGATCCGCGGGAAGAGTGTCCGAACACGCGCGAGAGCGTCGTTCGCACATACAACCGCCGATTCCTTGAGCAGGTCGGCGATCCGGGCTAGCGCGGCCTGCCGTCGGGCGACGAGGGCTGTCGGCTCACCCTCTTCCGGGGCAACGGCGTCCAGCAGGTCCTTCGCCGCGTCGTGGATCTCCGCCATGGTCAAGTATGACGAAGCCAGCTCTTGCTCCAAGCATGTTATGATTTGAGAGTTATTCTGGATAGTACACATCGCTTGAAGCATCGTCATGTCCGTACCTTTTCGGAACTCCTGCTCCGTCTTCAGCTTGCCCGCCATGACCTCCTCGGACTTCTGCAGATTGGCGTTCGCAAAACGCAAATCCTTCAGCTCCTTGAGGTGACGGGCCCTCTCCATCTCTTTCTCTGAAAAAGCAGGGAAGCACTCGGTCAGGACGAAAAGTATTCGGCAAAACTCGATGGCAAAGAAAAAGCACTCAGAAAATACAAGGACAAGGCCGTACCGTGAAGACTCGAGCGATGCTGCACTATGGCGTCGTTCAAGCTCTTCTGGGCGGCGTCACGCTGACGCTTGACCCGTTTGAGCTCCGCCTTTAGCACCGTCTCGCGCTCTCGTACCGACTGCACGTCACGGAGCTGCTGCAGGCGCGACTGCCGGAGCGTGGCTAACCTCTGCACCGATCAGCGGAAAGCAAAGAAGTCAGGCAAGGTACAACTAAGCACAGCAAATAAACAAAGCAGATGAGGAGACAAACCTCCACACAGCGCCGAGATTGGTCGACTGCGAGCTGCAGCTCGGCAAGCACCGCCTCCTCCTCCGCCGCGTTGGCATCAGTTGCGGGGACCGTCATAGCCCCCGGGTCATCCGTCTGCTTTTGGAGGACCTCTCCTTGAGCAGCGGCATCCCTGTCCGCGTGCAGGGCTGGCACCAAGGGGTCCACTACAGGATTCCCAGCCCCACCGCTCGGGGAAACAGCTGCCTTTCCGGCCCCGCCCCGCACATCCTCCGCCCTGGGTGCCACCGTGTTCTCCGTCCCAGGTGTCATCACGTTCTTCGCCCCGATCCCCACCACGTCTTCCTCCGGTGCAGGCCCGGCCGGCACCTGCTCCGGTCTTGGCGCCATCGACCCCTGGGCCGAGTCCATCACCTCGGGCACCACTCTCGAGGGTGGCATGCCAACGGATGTAACCGGGGGGGAACTCGGCTTTTGCGGGGTAGCAGTCGACGACCCCGTTCCACCGGCCGTCACACCATCAACATCGGAGGATTTGCTTAAAAAAAAAGCAGTCAGAAGTTAAAACAGGAACTCGGAAATGGTGATACATACAAGAAGCATGAGAACCGAAGACTTACTGGGTACTTTTCACCACAACAACCCAGGGCCGCAAGATTGGGAGCTTGGGCCGCCACTGCGCCGTAGCTGTCGTCAGGATCGGCCTGGTCCCCAGATTGGAGACCGGCCTGGCATCCGAAGCAGCCCGGACAACGGCTTCCGCCACCATCCGCCGCTTCTCCTCCACTGACACGCCCATGGCCCGGGCATGCTCCTGCTCTTGGAACAAGGAGTCGGACATTGCTTCATCCTTCTCCTCTTCCTCCCTCTCCACGACGGCCGGGGAAGGTCGTCCCGGTTCGTCAACATCAGCGTCCGAACCAGCAACCGGCTGCTTGGCCGGCTGCGCAGCTGCCTTCTTCGCGGTCATCTTCCTCGAGCGCTTCCGCTTAGGAGGCGGTGCCGCATGCACCACCGCTTCCTGGACGGAGGGCGCCTCGTCGGATAGCGTGGCCGAGTCATCGTCAGCCGCCTCGCCGACCCCAGGCCCCGCCGACTTAGGAACACGGGCACTGCGAGCCCCAACTTTGGCCAAGGCAACCCGCTGCTTCCGTGGACGGGTCTCCTCTACGTCTTCATCCGAAGGGCTCAAGAAGCCCTCCGTGTCACTGGCTGCCCACTCCAGGGGAGCAGGCGGGTCAACTGGATCTCTTGCAGGGGCGTCGCCTTGATCACCCAGGGGTGCTACCCCCAGGTACGCCTTCCTAGGCGAATCTTCTGGAAGCGGAGAATGTGAGAAGTATTCGAAGACCCGATCCTGCGAGAGTCGCAAAATCAGATGGCCAACGGACGATTAGATCAAAATCAAAAAATCAGTATCAAGACCAACACGCTAAAGCACTCAGAACGAAGACTTACTGTTGAGGGTACCGCTGCCCCACGGATTAGAAGAGGTAGGCGGCAGGTGGTGACATCCCTGCCCGTCCTTTGTAATCCTCCACGTTCGGGAGTGGGTATTAGGCCTTTATGATAAGACGTCCTACTGTTCGTCCCTTGATGAGGGAACCACTGGATACCTCGATATGTCCTCTTGCATATGATCATTGAATGAGCTTGTATAGGGTATTGTAGTATATCTAAGTCCCATATGTATGATGCTAATGAACCCTTATTAATCTTCAATAATGTACTATACCAACTGAGACTACCATAATGATGAGCAATAAATCTCTGTGTGTCAACCTACCCATTCACTTCTATATCATTTACCCCTGTTTAGATTATGGTACATTAATATTGTTGTACGTAAAAGCATTGGATGGCATCTCTCTCTTTTAACTAAACGCTTTCCCTGCGGATAAACAAATAACGATACTCTGGAATACTCCCAGATGAAATGCTACAACGTACTTCTATGCGCTTGTAGAATATCTGTAACGTCTAGATTTATGATGAAGTATCTCTAGTACCACTACTACTTTAAGTAGTGATGCTAAGAAATACCAACATACGCTTCTATCGTCTGCCTGATGAGATCGTCGAAGCATTTGAGCATACATCGTTGGTATGTAGCTCTCGCGTTTTTTAGCCCAAATGCCATCGCCACATAGCAGTACGACCCGAATGGGGTGATGAAAGAAGTCGCGAGCTGGTCGGACTCTTTCATCGCGATCTGATGGTACCCGGAATACGCATCGAGGAAACAAAGGGTTCGCACCCCAAGGTCGAATCGACTATCTGATCTATGCGTGGCAAAGGAAACAAATCCTTCAGCCACGCCTTATTGAGACTCGTATAGTCAACACACATTCTTCATTTCCCAGTCTTGTTGCGTACAAGAACAGGATTGGCTAACCACTCGGGATGACACACCTCCTTGATGAATCCGGCCGCCAAAAGCATCACGATCACCTCGCCGATGGCCTTGCAATTTTCATTGCTGAAGTGGCGCAGGCGTTGTTTCACTGGTCTGGAGCCAGGCCTGATGTCCAAGGAGTGCTCGACGACCTCCCTCAGAATGTCGAGCATGTCCGAAGGCTTGCACGCAAAGATGTCAATGTTCACGTGGAGGAAGTCGATGAGCGCACTTTCCTATTTGGGGAACAGCTTGGTCCCGATCCGCGCCACATTCTCCTTGGCATGGTCTGGGTCGAGCTGCACCTTCTTGGTGTCCTCCATGGGCTGGAAGGACGTCTCGCTGCGGTTGGAGTCCGGGGCTCTCTCGACCAGTCACGCCCTGATGGGCGCCAGCTCCTCCGCGGAAGCGATGGTGGCCGAGGCCAACTCGCAGCTCTCCGTCTCGCACTGGTAAACACGTTGGAAGGACGTGCCTACAGTGATCTTGAGCTTCAGGTAGGCGTAGTTGGGAACAACCGTGAACTTCGCGTAGCATGGCCGACCCAAGATTGCGTGATTGGACACGTGGAATCCCACCATGAACTTCGCGTAGCATGGCCGACCCAAGATTGCGTGATTGGACACGTGGAATCCCACCACCTCGAATGTGAGGGTCTCCGTCCTGTAGTAGGATGGAGTTCTGAACGTGTTGGGTAGGTCGATCTACACGAGTGGTATGGCCTGCTTTCTTGGGATGACCCCATGGAAAGGTGCCCCAGTCGGGCGGATGCACGACCGGTCGATACCCATCGCATCGAGCGTGTCGGCGTACAGGATGTTGAGCCCACTTCCGCCGTCCATCAACACCTTGGTGAGCTCCTTTTGACCGATGATCGGATTGATCACGAGTGGGTATTTTCCCGGACTAGGGATGAACTACGGGTGATCGCCTCAATCGAAGGTTATCACCGTCTCCGACCATCAAAGGAAGGTCGGCGTGGCCGGCTCGACAGCGAAGACCTCCCAACGCTCCACCTTTGCCCGACCCTTGCTGATCGAGGCCTCGGTGCTGCAGAAGATCAACAGGCATCCATTGGCTTCAGAGTAAGGGTTAGTCTCCATGTCATCACCCTTCTCAGAGCCTTTCGGGGTCAGATCGGGCTTTCTTCTCCGAGGTTCTCCCTTCCGGGTCTCCCCCGACAGGAACTTCTTCATGAGCAAGCAATCCTTGTAAAGATGCTTTACCGGGTACTCTTGGTTTGGGCAAGGCCCATGCCACTTCTTCTTGAAGTGGTCGGAAACCTCTCCCGCGGGAGCCTTGGCGTCTCCTTTGTGGTCGACCGCCGCCACCAGCGCCGTGTCGATGGATTGTCGTCGCGGCTTGTTCTTCTTCTTTTTCTTGTTCGGCCGTTTGGAGGGGCCCTCGTCGGCCTCCTCGTCACACCGACCCTTTCCCTCGAGGGAGCGGTGGAATACAACGCCAACCAATTCCTCACCCGAGGCATGGCTCGTTGCGATGTCGAGGGGATCTTTTGCTGTTCGGGGACTCTTTCACCCGAGCTTGTGGATGAGGGACTCGCAAGTGGTCCCAGATAGAAATGCACCGATGACATTGGCATCAGTCATGTTGGGGAGCTCATTGCACTGTCAGGAGCAGGGTCGGATGTACTCATGAAAAGTTTAGCCCCGCTTCTGCCAGTAGTTCTTGAGCGTAGGTCGCCTGGAAGTTCCCCATGAATACATCCTTGAGGTCGGCCCAACTTCGGATCTGACCCGTAGGGAGGTGTTCCAGCCAGGCCCTGGCCGAGTCGGCTAGGTACAGCAGTAAGTGTCAGATGATGAAATCGTCATCGTCCGCACCACCGGCCCGATAAGAGAGGCGGTAATCCTCAAGCCATAGCCTGGGTTTCATTTCCCTCATGTACTTGGGTACATTCATAGGGGCCTAGAACCGCTGAGGGAACGGTGCGCTCCTAATCCGGGAGCTGAAGGCCCGTGGCCCCGGTGTGTCCGGATTCGGGCTCCGGTCCTCGTCGTCATCGTAGCGCCCGCCTCATCACGGAGTGCGCCCATGTGGGGCCTCTCGGTCGTCGTCGGTGGGTCGATGCCGACATGCGTCGAGCGTGTTGCGCGCAACCCGAATCAGACCCAGACGCACCTAGATAAGGACTCGGGCCCTCCCATTGGGTTCCCGGCGTGCTTGGTGGACCGAAATATCCCGGGGATCGGGGTTGTCACGGTTGCACGCGAGCTGCCCCGAGGCGGGACGCTGGATAGCATGAGAGCCGTGTCGCCGAGACTGCGAGCTCTCCGCCCGCTGTGCCGCCGCTCGCCCGAGGAGCTCGCCCACTTCGCGCTAGGCTCTCCAGGCTTCTAGGGCCACCACCACCATCACAATGTTCTGACTCACCCTCGCGAAGCATGGCAGTGCTCCACCGTTGTCCATGATCCGCCGCTGCACGTCGCGAAGGTGCTCGCGCGCCGGCCCGCGGCCGTCGCACTGCCGGAATTCGCGCTCGAGACGCACATGCTCCTGCTCCACATGAGCCCATTCCATCTCCACCCGAGCTCTATCCTGCTCTACGTGAGCTCAATCTTGCTCCATGCGGAGCCGCTCTTGCTCCAGCTGGCAGCGAGCTTCTTGGAGCTCCTCCCATCGTGCCCGAGCCTGGTCGGTGCGTGGCTGTGGTGGCGGCGAGGTCTCCGTCCTTTCGCTCCCCGATGTAGCAGCGTGGGCCATGGCGTTTGGGTGTAGCGGAGGTTCGGAGCCGCTTCCACTCGCATCCTCAAGCACCCCGTCAGGAGTGTTCGCCATGAAACACTCACGAGATGTGTGGTAGCTTTCCGCGACAAGCTCCATCTCGGAGGCTTCCGATGAGCCGTCGCTTGGGAGGTCAAAGACAGACTCCAACACGTAGTCGATTGTACCCACGAACTCGTCATCCGTGGGCAGTTGACGCATGTAGCGTGCCAAGAGACATGACACCGTTTTGCCTATATTTCATAGGCCGGAAGGTCCAATGTAAGGCGGGGCGGGGCTCAGCATCTCCGGAGAGAGTGGAGCTCCTCCCGTGAGCTGGGTCATGACGTTCGCTAGCGCGAACATGACGCAGCACGTATCTTCCTGGGACGGCCGTGGCCCCAAGAAAGCATCGAGCTGCCGCCAGAGGTCTCTCCCGTACAGTCCACGGAGGGCTCACGGGTCTCCGGGGTGTCAGACGAAGGTTCGCGAAGGCCTCGGTGACCGCCGTGATGTCGGCATCAACGGACGGGCGAGCGGCGACGACTCGCTCCAGCTCTCCGCCTTCGGTGGTGATGAAGTCCAGACTCTCGAAACACATGAGCACCCCAGGAGCCCAGCTCGAACCTTCATTGGCCATCCAAAGCTTGAAGGAAATCGACGAATGCGCAAAGGCCTCTACCTCGCGCGCCAACTGCCTCGGTTGGTTCGCGAGAGGACACAAGGATTATACTGGTTCAGGCAAGAGTGCCTTACATCCAGTTCGTGGTTTCTCGTGTTACTCGCATTGTCTGTAGCAAGGGTTACAAACGGTTGAGAGAGGGAAGAAGCTCCCAAGTCTCTGTGAGTGAGTACGTATGCGTGGAGGTTTCGAGCCGAACCCTGCTATGGAGGGTTTCCTCCCATTTTATACTCCAAGGGGAGGGACGCTCGTTACAGATGGGGGTAGAGAGAAGAGAAAGAAGAGGCTTGCTGTGGAAGGAAGGTATCCCGGTTCTCCGCCTATGCTCCGGTCTGGGGCCCCTCCCGGGTACTGTAGATGACGCCGGGGGAGCACGCCTCGTAGCGCACTTTCGGGAGCCGCCTGACGTCTCCTATACTGCATGTTAGCATCGTCTATGACGGTAATGCCGTAGGGTTAGGGGCATGGCGCCTGCTCCGTCTGTCCCGGGTAATTAAGACCCGTCGTGTCTGCCTGCACCGTTTGCAGTGCTCGCCTCTCGAGGCTGAGCCTTCTGGGCCCCAGGGCCCAGACGGATCTTTGACTTTTGCGGAAGGGGTCGAGCGAGGCAGAGGGCCTGCCCATGGTGGGTCCTGCTCCCGACCCACGCGTCTGGGGTCGGGTGAGGCGGAGACCCTTATCCGCTACAGGTCCCACTCTTGACCCCTTTGTCCGGGGTCGGGCGAGGCGGAGAAGCCCTTGGGGGACCTTCCCCTCCTCGGCCCTGAGGGTCGGGGGTTGGGCGAGGCGGTACTCGGGAACTAGCTGGGCCGGCCCGCACGTCAGAGCCTTAAGTTGTGCGCCTTGTGTTTCCGTGGCTTATTATATTTAATAGGCTCGAAGGGTCATTATATCTGTTTAACCTTGTTGGTTAAGATACCTCGAAATTTGATATTCGACACAATGGTAGTATCATACTCAAGCGGCTGCAGCATGATCATTCTCACAACATCCAATGCCCACAAATTTTCACCGGAAGTACACAAAGTATGCAATGTGAGAATTCGAAACCATGATCCTCGAGGATCTTAGGGGCACCCCATTAGCACTACACCACATAGTTGTGACTTGTGAATCAATGGTATTTTTATAATTGTTTCTCTTAATATATTAAATATTTGAAGCACATACCATATTAAATATTTAGATGCCAGAACATTCTCATATAAAAAATATCAAATACAAGGTTGTAGATAGTGTTGATCTCTATAATTAAGATATTAAATTTGTCTTCATCAAACTTTAGATGAAGTAGGTGATGCATTTTCATCGCAAGTTCCAGCCAAGCATTGTTGGCTATATATATTATCACTACTGGTTCCGACCAACATTTGGTGGTGGTGATATATAATATTATCACCACCTTTCCCAACGTCATGACCAGTGGTGAATTTCACCTATATTTGATCACAAGTTAGAATACGTCAACACTATTTATGCTTTGACCAGTGGTGAAAATGGTTTCAGTAGCAGTGACTAAACACATTAAAAAATATAGTTCTGATGTGAAGATAAACATAATTGCATTATTATGTACACTATCACAAATTTCATGTATTACACAAGATCCGTGCCTTCTCACTGTCGATCGCACAAACATAATACCTAACCTAACTTAAAATACTCCCATGGTTCCAAATTACAATTCATTTGACTTTTTTGACCCTAAGTTTAACCGTTCGTCTTATTCAAAAAATCTGTGAAAATATAGTCAAATATAAGTCAGTTTTGAAGAACTTTTACTAATAAATAAGCCACAACAAAAGATATGATATTTTGCATAATTTTTTAAATAAGACGAACAGTCAAATTTAAAGTCAAAAAAGTCAATTGAATTATTATTTGAAACGGAAGGAGTAAAACTCACTGCTTGTACCTAATTTGGAGAGGCTCATATAACAAATCTAACATTAAAAGAATTCTTCGAATTACACGAGATCTATGGCTTCGAAAGTGGGGGTAGGAGGTACCAGGGGAAAAGAAGGTTGGGTGGACTATCAACAGCCAAGTAATAATCCAAACTTCAAATCAACGAAATATTGGGCAGTCAGTTATTATTACCGCACCCGAGAAAATTGCCAACAGCTACCGCACAGTAAGGCCCTGTTTAGTGGAGGAAAGTTTGACAATTTTTTACTATTCATCCGTCACATCAAATATTAGGACACTAATTAAGGGTATTAAATATTGATTAATTAGGCTTAATAGATTTGTCTCGTGATTTTTCGTCTATTCGTGTAATTAGTTTTATAATTAGATCATGTTTAGTCCTCCTAATCTTCGATTTAAAATTGCTACAGTAAATTTCGCAAACTTTCTCATCGAACTAAACAGGCCCTAACTTTGTAAACACACAACACAACTGCTGTCCTGCTCTAATAATAGAGCTGAGCTATCAGTGAAAGGGCCATAACAATGCTCGTCAGTGACGACTGACGAGTGAACATCTGTTGCCGGTCAACACAAGCCGTCCTTTGTTAGCATCAATGACGCGTCCTGTTCAGAACCGTACCAATGACCATTCATTTCCTTTAGTGATGGTTTATTGTTGGGTCCCTATCCCACGTCACACAGGTGCCTGGTTGCAGTAGGACACAGCAAGCACTACTGGGGGTGTTTAAATCCGGTGAAAAATATTACGAAGTTTACTGTAGCAATTTTAAACCAAAGATTAGGAGGACTAAACATGATCTAATTATAAAACTAATTACATGGATGGACGGAAAATCGCGAGACGAATCTATTAAGCCTAATTAATCCATCATTAGAGATTGTTTACTGTAGCACGACATTGTCTAATCATGGCCTAATTAGGCTTTATAGATTCGTCTCGCAATTTCACCGGAGGTTATGGAATGGGTTTTGACAGTTATCTACATTTAATCTTTCTAATTAGTATCCAAACATTCGAATTACTATAGCAATCAAAAAGTTGGTGAAATTAAACAGGCTCTTGTTTGTTCATTGTGATCCAGAATTCTCCAATTTTTATAACCTGCAGGGTTCACAAAATGTGCAATATTCACATTACATTATTGTTGTTCATTGTGATACAGAGTTCTCTAATTTTTATAACCAGGGTTCACAGAATGTGTGATTAGGTCTTGTTTAGTTCGGAAAGTGGAAACTCGCCGAATCGTAAAAATGAGATGTCGGAAGGATATTCAGATACTAATAAAAAAACTAATTACACAACTTGTCTGAAAATTAAATTTTGAATCTATTAAGCCTAATTAATCTGTAATTAAAGATTGTATAACCATGACCTAATTAGGCACAATAGATTGGTCTCGCGAATTTACCCAGGGGTTATGGAATGAGTTTTATCATTAATCCATCTTTAATACTCCTAATTAGTGTCCAAACATTTGATGTGATCGGATGAACAGGGGGAACTTGGCAGAAACTTGCCGATCTACAGGGCCTTAATATTCACATTACATTATTAGACCAAAAGGCTAAGAAGAGTTACATTACATTCTCCCTACTGAAAAAACTAAACCTGACCTAGAACCCCATAGCTGATCTGGCTTGCCCCTTCTTGCAACTTGCCACCTTTCTTGTACTCCCCATAGATGTACGACGAGAAGGCCCAGAGACAGAGCACCATGGCGACGCCTTTCTCGGACCCGAACTCGTCCCCGAACACCACCACGCCGCCGGCGACGTTCACCGCCAGCAGCGCCGTCATGCAGATACCGCCGTGCAGCGACGTGGTCAGGTACACCGTGCCGGCCGTGCCGAAGAAGCACAGCTGCCAGCTCAGCACGGCCGCCCCGACCACACCGTAGTAGGCCGCCGGTGACAGGTCCCACGCCGCCTCCACGGCGAGCCACGGCGCCTTCGAGTTCCCAGCTGAGGATGCAGCCATGCCGACTCCCGACACGGCGGTCGCCACCGCCTCCATGATCACCTGCGCCTCGACCACCATCCTGAACCCCGTCACGCCGCCGCGCCGGTACACGAGCTCGGCCGCCGGCAGGTAGAGCGCGAAGAGCAGCGCGGCGCCGAGCGTGGCCGCTACACCGAGCATGTAGTCGGGGCTGGTGGTGGCGTCTCCGGTACCGCCGCCGCCGCCGCCGCCGCCGCCGCCGCCGACCTCGTGCCGCAGCGCGAGCAGAAGGGATGACAGCGTGAGGAGCACGACGGCGTTGATGTTGGCGAAGGAGAGCGGCACGCGGACCAGCGCGGCGGCGAGCACCAGCGTGAAGGCCAGCTGCATGGAGAGGAGCAGCGAGGTGGTGGACACGGGCAGGTACGACGTGCCGCACGAGTAGAGCAGGTTGTTGAGCCCCATCACCAGGCCGAGCAGCACGCAGTAGAGCACGAGCCGCGGCGTGAACGCGCCGAACATCCTCGCCGCCGGCGCCGGCGCCAGGAGGAGAGCGAGGAGCAGGAACGGGAACCCGGCGGACTGGACCAGCGTCGCGAGCCACCGGTCGGCGCCGCCGTGCGCGAAGTAGAACCGTGACAGGAGGCTCGACGACAAGGACCCCACGAACAGCGCCGCGTAGGCGGTGGCGAGCAGCAGCGTGCGGCGCACGGCGCAGCGGCTGATGACGAGCACCGGCGGCGGCGCGTCGTCGGCGAGGCGCGGCGGCGGCCCGCTTGGGAGGCGCTCATGGTCATGGGCCAGCAGGTGGGCACGGAGCTGCTCTGTGGTCGGCGCGGGCTGCGGCTTGACGGCGGCGGCTGTGTTGTTGTTGGTGTTGGCGTCCATGATGATGAGCAGGGGATTTGTTGACAGGTAGCTTGTAGTGCCAACTGCCGAGTATTTAAGGGATATTTTTGGAGGCGATGTTGGTACAAAATGGTGCGCATTAGTTTAGAGACGAGTTGGTGACACACATGAAGTGGACTACATATGTAATTAATGCAATATATGGGTAGTGGAGTGCAATTATTTGCTCCGGAAAGGATGCTCTCGTTCTCAGTGATGTTCATCTTCCGACCTATGTACATCTGGGATCTACGTTACGTTTACGTACGTACAAATCCTCCTATGTCATGTTTCAGTGCCCATCGGAAGTCTAAACAGACCAAAAAAAATATTAGATTTTTATTTTCCTAAGACAAATAAATTCTTATTTTTCTATACACATAAGTTTCAGTGGACATCGGCAGTCTAAAAAAAACCCAAAAAAATATTATATTGTGGTCGAACCTATCTCTACCTGATTCGAGTTTTGGATTCAACATAGATTTTAGTTTTCTAGATTTTTTTTTCACAAGTTAAGGGGCTGGTCTGTGAAGGACTGGTGGTCCCGCCGATAAAGATGCGCATGTGGTAGTTTCGTTAATATCGGTAACTGCTAGCCAAATTTCTCTTAGGTAATTACAGTGGTAGGTTATAAGAAGGTACGTAGATGGGTCAATATATAGACAAACGTATGCACATATTATGTTTTGTCTGGAAAAAAAGTTAGCAGTATATGAACTACTTTACTACTGATCTTACTGCTCGCCTCAGGAACGACTGTACTATTGTGGACGTCCTGAATCCAAGCAAAGATCACTTCCAACACTGAAATCTATCGCACAGCAGATAAGGGTCCTCCCGTTCTAGCAAGATCCATCAATATAAAAAGACGAAAGGGACCTGAGGAAATGCTTCCATCACAACACCAATCATGAGCCTATAAAACCATTCAAACGGCATCCAGGTATACTGTAAGGAAAATGGCCCTATGTGCGATTATATTGTAATTTTGTGATTAAATGATAACATAGTCATTGAGACTAACATATTTGTTAAGTATTTTACATAGAAAATTACGTCACAAGAATGATTCCAAAGTATAGCAAAAAACCAAAGAGTCTTATTTTTGAGTATTCATGACATGGTATTAGCATATGAAACCATGGAAAGGGCTTGAGCTGATTGAAATGGAATAGCCCGCAGTGATTATACACGGCGTATTAAACACTCGGTACAGCGTACAATCCAGAAGTATATGACATGTAGAGGCTGATCAAGCAAAGCAAGAATATTCTACATGGCGTATAATACGGTGATGCACGGCATACAAGTTGGAAGCATACGGCGCTCGAAGAATTCAGATGAAGTGCATCGACGTATGATCCGGTGTTACTGTGCGCATGAAGGGCGGACGATACGGCGTTCAAGGCATGGGCAAGTTCAAGTTAGGGTCAGCAATACTCTACACAGCATATCATACGCCGACCTTCGGTGGACTAACGGCGTACAAATTACACAGGGACGATGTCAAGAGAAGGTCGATGAAAAGGCACGGCGTATGATCCGCCGGCCATCGGCGTACATGTTCAGAAGCATACGGCGTGTGCAACGAGCCGTTAAAAAAGTGGATTCGACCGTTGAAAAAGCACACGGCGTATGATACGCCCATGGGGGTGAAGCGAATGGCGGAATATACGGCGTTCACGATTTCTATGTTGCTTTTGGGCACGGCTAATTCAAGTCCTTGGGCTATATATACCACCCTCATTCGGCCATTTGGAGTTGCTGGAGTCCAGAGAAGTTCATCTACACCCACAAGACATCCAAGCTACATAGATCATCCATAGTGAGTGAGAGAGCTAGGATATGCCTAGTGAGTGAGTTGCAAGGTGCCGGCCCCTTGGAGTCTTGGTGACTCGCCGGCAAGTCTTCGACTCTCCGGCTTGGTGTGAAGCGGCGACGACGACATTGTGCGGGGAAGATGAGACCCCCTTCCTTGTTGGAGAACCTCCGTAGTGGAGGCGGCGTCAAGATCTTTGAGAGAGTAGGTTGATGAGAGCAAAGTCTTGGTGACTTGCTCATCATCCTTTGGGGAGCTTTTGTAGTGAGCTCAAGGCCTTGACCGAGAAGAAGACTTGGCGATCGGAAGCACATCCTTTGTGGAGCTCCAACGTGGAGTAGGCGCAAGCCGAACCACGGGATAAATCTTCATGTCAAGTTTGCATCCCTCTAACCCTTTAAGCTTTCGCATTTCATACTTACAACTTGTGTGCTTTACCTTTATAGAGTAGTATCTTGATAGAATTGGCTCTAGGTTGCAAAACTATTTGGGTGGGGTGTAAACACTAGAAGAAAACTTTAGTTGCACTTTTTGATAGCTTGTCTTAGTTTCATATTGTGCAATTAGAAGGCATGTGGTAGGTTAAGTTTTTTTAAAGCATAATTCACCCCCTCCCCCTCTTAGGCTATCACGAGCATCGATTCCTTTCACGTGGTATCAGAGCCAGGACTCACATCTTTCACAAGAAATGCCCATTCAATTGGCAATTTATGAAACCGGCTCATTTGAATCGGTTAGGCTTCACCGCCTAGTGAGTTAGCTCGTTGGGGAGATGATGGATCTCTTAGGATCACATCCATGTTTCGATGGCACGGGGTTTCAAAGATGAAAAGTTCTCATGGAAGCTTTCCTTCATGCAAAGGGGCTTGATGTTTGGCATGTGACTAGTAAAGGGAGAAAAAATGACTGCAAAGGTGAAATGCAACATGATTATACTTCTAGGAGCATTTTATTGTCATCACTTAGTGATGATATTTTCAATCGTGTATTCGCATGCAAAAATGCTCATGAGTTGTGGGAGACTATTCTTGAGAACCATGAAGGCACAAAGGACGTGGCAAATGAAAAATATTATGTTCTCAATGATAACCTCAACAACTTTAAGCAACTTAAGCATGAGGATGTACAAACAATGTACTCACGCCTAACCATGCTTGTGAATGAGATAAATTCTTTAGGTGTCAATGATATTGACGACATGAGCATCATTCGGTTGATCCTACATAGCCTTCGCAAGATGGACTATGATGTAGTGATAGCCATTCTCTACGAGAAAGATTTCACTAAGTGCACACCAAATCAAGTCCTCAATAAGGTAATGGCTTTTGAGCTAAGAAATAGAATCAAGCCAAAGCCAAGATCTTCTTCACCTACTCCAAGCATTGCTCTTGCGAGCAACCAAGAGAAGAAGAAGAGCAAGAAGAAGGAGGAGAGCTCAAGTAAAGAGGAAGAAGAAGCCTCCTCAAGTGATAGTGATGGTGAAGAGATGTTCCCCGAGCTCCAAAGACAAATCAAGAAGTTGGTCAAATGCATGAAGAAGATCAACTCAATGGGGTACATGGTCCACATCAAGGATGTGAAGCATCATCAACACATGATGATCAATAAGATCAAGTATAAGAAGAAGAGGAAGGAGAAGAAGGACAAGGAGCCCAAGCACAAAGCCCTCACCACATTCGGAGAATGGGTGAGTAATGAAACACTCAATAACAAGAGCTCCTCTCCCTCATCACACTTATGCCTCATGGCCAAAGGTGTGAAAAGCGATGTAAGTGATGACTCCGATTCTAATTCCGATTCCAATAATGAATCCCCCGCTAAGCTTCTCACCTTGATTCATGAGCAACAAAAAGGCTTTAAGAAATTAACCAAAGATAATAAGGCTCTCAATGATCTTAATGCACTCCTTGCTTCCAATTTTGATAAATTGTTATGCAAATTTCAATTGCTTAGTAAGGAGCATGAAGAACTTAAAATTGAGAGCCTTAACAATTAATCTAAGGACCCTTTGTTGAACTTGGAGCAAACTATTCCTTGTGGTATTCCTATCTCTAAGATTGATGCTTCTACTTCTTGCATTGATTTAATTGATGAATCTAGCTCACTCCCTTGCAATGAGAAATGTTTTGAAAAAATTGTTGTAGAAACACTAGATGATCTCATTGCCAAGGAGAATGAAGAGCTCAAGCAAGAAATAGAGAGTCTTAGGCAAAGCTTGGCAAACTTGAAGGGCAAGAGCATTGGGAGCAATGTCCAACCTTCTCAAGATAACCGTGCTGACATGGTGAACAAGCTTGAGAAGGGAGCAACCGTGACTTGCTTCAAGTGCTACAAGGAAGGCCACAAGTTTTATCAATGCCCACTTGTCAAGGGGATACCCAAAAGTGAGAAAAAGAAGGCCAAAACCATCATCAAGAGCTCTCTCATCTACACCAAGCCTAACCGCAAGAACAAGGTAAAATCCAACACCTATGTCCTTAAGAAGAAGGCTAATGGCAAGGTTGTTGCTAGCTCGGTTGGGACCAAGGAAGTCATCACCAACATGAAAGAGCCCCAAAAGGTTTGGGTTCCAAAGGATACTTGAAGCCCAAGGATTGGCTTCGGGGGATTTGGAGGCTTGGCTCACAAGAAGAGGAGAAAGATCACATCAAATAGCCAAGCTTGCAAGATTGGACATCATTTGCCCAAATCCCCCACACAAAGGTAAATGAGGTAATAGTAATCCAATTCAAATTCTTTGCTTGTTTTACCTTGCTAGATTTGCATGTGCTACCTTTAATACTCTTTGCTTTCATGTGGTATCTCTTGCAATATCTAGTGTGTCTATCTTATGGTAATTTGCTTGTGCCATGCACTCTAACCCATGAGCAACTTACATAGTTTACAAAGTTTGTGTAGGTTTTCTACACTTGGTTACTTTCATGGTACATGAGCTTCACAAGGTATTATTTGAGTATCATGACCACAAAATATAGACTTATCTTCCCTTTGTTGTTCAAAATAATGTGCATAATTTTCATAGTGATTCAAACACTAAATACACACATTTAGGAGGAGCTTAGCCTATGGATTGTGATTTCGGAGACTTATTTGTTTATCATGCTTATTCTTGTTGTCTCCTTATGCCGTGCAATATCATACTTAGAGAATGTGCTTCACTCACAATGTGATCTTACAACTCTATGTGTATGATTATAGAAAACTTGTGCTTTCATGCATATTGAGCCTTGGCCTATCGAGTTTATGATCTTCATATCCAAGTTCATAGGCTATGTGCTCATATATTTCCCTTTGGTCAAGTATGACTGATGGTCCTCATTTGGCATATTCTTTCAAGTGATATTTTGACTAAATCCCTAGGCTGCTAATCCCCTCTATGAGCTATTATATTTTTGGTAGGTCCTTTTAGGTGATTTGAATCCAAAAGGGGAGAAGTTTGGATCAAAGCAAGCTTAAATGTACAAGACCTCATGAGATAGGGGGAGAAACCATGAGAAAGGGGGAGGATTCATGTAGGGGGAGAAGTCATGAAGGAGATGTTGGACTTAGGAGGAGGCCACACCCATGGTGCTACTTCAAATTATATGGGGGAGATTGTAAGGAAGTTGGCTCTCTAACCGAATGAGAAGAGTGGTAAGCATTCAAGTTAGTGCAAGTGCTTCAACTTGGTCAATTTTCACATATTTCATACTTGCTTTGATTGTGTTGTCATCAATCACCAAAAAGGGGGAGATTGTAAGAAAAATGGCCCTATGTGCGATTATATTGTGATTTTGGTGAATGAATGACAACATAGTCATTGGGACTACCATGTTTGTTAAGTATTTTACATAGGAAATTATGTCCCAAGAATGATTCCAAAGTATGGCAAAAAACCAGAGATAGTCTTATTTTTGAGTATTCATGACATGGTATTGGCATATGAAACCATGGAAAGGGCTTGAGCTGATTGAAATGGAATAGCCTGCAGTGATTGTACACGGCGTATTAAACGCCGAGGCACGACGTACAATCCAGAAGTATACGACGTGTAGAGGCTGATCAAGCAAAGCAAGAATATTCTACATGGCGTACAATACGACGATACACGACGTACAAGTTGGAAGCATACGATGCTCGAAGAATTCAGACGAAGTGCATCGGCGTATTATCCGGTGTTACTGTGCGCATGAAGGGCGGATGATACGGCGCATGTTCAAGTTAGGGTCAGCAATACCCTATATGGCGTATCATACGCCAACCCTCGGCGGACTAATGGCGTACAAGTTATACAGGGACGATGTCAAGAGAAGGTGGAAGAAAAGGCACGGCGTATGATCCGCCGGCCATCGGCGTACATGTTTAAAAGCATACGGCATGTGCAAAGAGGCGTTGGAAAAGTGGATTCGACCGTTGAAAAAGCAAACGGCTTATGATACGCCGATGGGGGTGAACCGAACGGCGGAATATACGGCGTTCACGATTTCTGTGCAGCTTTTGGGCAACGGCTAGTTTAAGCTCTTGGGCTATATATACCACCTCCATTCGGCCATTTGTAGTTGCTGGAGTCCAGAGAACTTCGTCTACACCCACAAGACATCCAAGCCACCATTTGAGCTACATAGATCATCCATTGTGAGTGAGTGAGCTAGGATAGGTCTAGTGAGTGAGTTGCAAGGTGTTGAGCCTTGTGCTTGGTTCTAGAGTGAATCAACGCTTGTAATCTCGGTGTACTGGCCCCTTAGAGTCTTGGTGACTCGCTGGCAAGACTTTAACCCTCCGGCTTGGTGTGGAGCGACGACGATGACATTGTGCGGGGGAAGAGAAGACCCCTTTCTTTGGTGGAGAAGCTCCGTAGTGGAGACGGCATCAAGATCTTCGGAAGAGTAGATTGATGAGAGCAAGGTCTTGGTGACTTGCTCATCATCCCTCTTAGGGGCCTTTGTGGCGAGATCAAGGCCTTGACCAGAAAGAAGACTTGGCGACCGGGAGCACATCCTTTGTGGAGCTCCAACGTGGAGTAGGCGTAAACCGAACCACGGGATAAATATTCGTGTCAAGTTTGCATCCCTCTAACCCTTTAAGTTTCCATATTTCATACTTGCAACTTGTGTGCCTTTACCTTTCTAGAGTAGTATCTTGATAGGATTGGCTCTAGGTTGCAAAACTCTTTGGGTGGGTGCAAACACTAGAAGAAACCTTAGTTGCACATCTAGATAGGTTGTCTTAGTTTCATATTGTGCAATTAGAAGATATGTGGTAAGTTAAGTTTTTTTTTGAAAGCCTAATTTACCCCTCCTCCTTTTAGACTATCACAAGTATTGATTCCTTTCATACATTACATGTACACAAGAAATAAAATAAAGAAAAGGTGTGGAACTAGAGCTTCCAAAGCTCATTGTCGCACCACAGGGCCGAGATATTCGTTGGCACCTGCCCATTGACAGCTCCGTTGGGAAGTTGATGGATTAGACAGATGGGATCAGATCTTACATGCATCAGGAGGATCCCTGGCTGGCCACGAACCTAAGCAGATCTTGACACGATTGGACACGGTCCCGGCGGCGGCAGCTTTTGGAGGCCTGATTGCCCCCGGACCGTGGGACAGAGCAACCGGCCACTTGATGGCTTCTCGGCATCTCGGAGCTCCAGTGACCAGTGGTGGTGGGCTCCGTGATATGCGTAGGATGAAAGGAACGCTAGTGACTCTGGTGAATGAATGCATGTGAAGCTAGCTCACCAGTCAACACCCGGCAGGGAATCTCTCAGGATTTACACCCCGGCCTGCACGGCGTGCTCGTCACTCTACCGTCTCTTTCCCGATGCTGATGTGTCCCACTGGAGTGTTCCTGATGGGCAGATATATGTGGGCACAAATTTTGGAGTTTGTCCGATATACCACGGGAGGGATTAGTATAGGCTATTTGATACTACGGCTAAACTTCCACATCGGATACTGGCATCTGGCATATCGGATGTTTTGGTATTAATTAGGAGTATAAATGTAAACTAATTACAAAACTACTTTTATAGATGGAGGCTAATTCACGAGACGAATCTATTAAATCTAATTAGTCCATGATTTGGCAAAGTGGTGATACAATAACTATTTGTTAATGATTGATTAATTATTCTTAATAGATTCATCTCGCGAATTACCGATGATTTCTGTCATTAGTTTTATAGTTAGGTCATGTTTAGTCTTTCTAATTGCCATCCGAATATTTGATGTAACAAGGGCTAAACTTTAGCCCAAAGATCAAACGCACCAGTGCAGATAATAACATTTAAAACAACTTTTTTAGAATGGTTGTGGAAAAATTCAAGGGTTCACGTCGCACGATCTGACAGCTAAGAAGGTGTAGGAACCAGGAGGAACCAAAATAAGAGGAACCGGTGCATACCAATGGTGGGCCATATGCACCGGGTGCATACTCAATTGGTGGGACCCGCATCGGGGAAGTTGACGTGGGAAAAATGTCTTTCCGATTTTTTTTATTTGATCAAGGGTACAATAGTAAATTAATAATTGTGGGGATATCGTTTAGAGTACTATAGTTTTGAATTGAATTGCTGATCAAGTATAGTTTGAGCCTTATAGGAGGTAGACCTTCTTAGATTTGGATGAACCTAGGCGGCCGCGGTTCGTGATCCAGTGGAACCCTAGGTGCCGATTTGGATGAACCCTAGGCACCGCGATCCGTGATCCAGGAACCCTAGGTGGCGGCGATGTTGATCTCTAGCGGAGAAGCGGCGGTTCAGGCGCCCAGCGGCGATCCGTGTCTCCGTGATCTAGGTGGCGGCGATGTTGATACGGCGGAGATAGGACGGCCCAGGCGACTCGCGACGGCAGCTTCGACGGAGAAATGGACGACGTCCAGTTCCTCGTTGGCCAGCGCCATGGCCGGCGGTGACGCTTCCAGTGGCGCCGACGCGCACGACGTCCCTGGCAGTGGAAGGGCGGAGCGGCAGCTCCAGTCATCAGGATTCAACAAATGAGACGCCGGTATGTTCTTGCAATGAAATTAATTCGTTGAGTCACTGCTAAATCTGGTATGTTGTTTGCAATCGGCCGTAGTTGATGGTTTCATCTGATGACCCTTTTGATTAGCTCTTTTAAATTGGATAATCATAAGCTACTTCTTAAGACTAAGTTGACTGATTTGTGCACTTATGCTTGTGTACAACTGAGTTCTTTTACAATGGTTGGAACGACATGGTCATTTTCTTTGCAACTACTTTCATACAGGGAACTATAAGTAAAGAACTTTGACTGACCCTTCCTACTGATGCTTCTTTTACTTTGCATCTGCTGCTGTGCTTATAGTTGCATTAACAGAATTGATGGTGTCATGCTAATAGATCAAGACACGTTGCCCACAATTTCTGTTGGAGCTCACGAAAATGGCCTCCAATTTCTATTCCAGGTGTGGACTAAGTGAATGCATCTCTGGAGGTGAAGCCGTCCTTTCGAGTCAGGCCTTTAGTCCGATACCACGGGAGCGACCGGTGAAACGAACGGGATTAAGTCGCCGGCTGGTCCCCAACGTCCGGTGAACGAAAAGACAAGATCTGCAGTTCTAGTAGTTGTAACTGTAGGTGTTGAGTTCGTATTGTTAGTGACAATGATGTGGCAAGAGTCAATTGTAAGTCCGTACTAACGACTGAATGGAATTACCATCTGTCTTTTTGTGCTGCTACTGTGTGACATTGACATTACATCTTCAATGACCGATTGGCAAAAGATGTGGTTGCAGTTCTAATGACTGAATTGCATGAACTTGTAATGGCAAAATGGGTGTGAAATGCCAAGTTGACTCACAATTAGAGACGGAGGAACTCTAAGTGTTTAGATTTTTGGTAGTCCATTCAAGGTACAAAGTCCGGTTCATCCAAATGCAAAAAAGTTGATTCATTCTTTTTCAAATGAACTTTAGTGCAACAAAAGCTGGACCGCATTCACCGGACACCTTTGACGGGAGCATCGGCCCGACCGGTGCTGCATCCCACGATGTGGGGCTCATCCTAAAATACTAACCGGTAATATGGAACAATGAGCACCGGTCCAATTCGTGGGAGCACATGTCCGGTGATAGCAACGGTCTGACGGGTGAGTGCAATAAAAAGAGAAACACGTGAAGCAACCGAAAAAGGCCGCGAGGCAGATCAGATGGGCCGGATGGCAGCGGGCGCTGGGCCAAGCCCACGTAGAGTAGGAGGGGCAATATTTGAATAGGTAGGCTCGCAGTTACCTGAAATACTGACCGGTGATTAAGGACTGTGAGCACCGGTGTTGAGTTCGTATTGTTAGTGACAATGATGTGGCAAGGGTCAGTTGTAATTGTAACTTGTAAGTCCGTACTAACGACTGAATGGAATTATCATCTGTCTTTTTGTGCTGTTACTGTGTGACATTTACATTACCTCTTCAATGACCGATTGGCAAAAGATGTGTTTGCAGTTCTATTGACTGAATGGCATGAACTTGTAATGGCAAAATGGGTGTGAAACGCCAAGTTGACTCACAATTAGAGACGGAGGAACTCTAAGTGTTTTGATTTTTGGTAGTCAATTCAAGGTACAAAGTCCGGTTCATCCAAATGCAAAAAAGTTGATTCATTCTTTTTCAAATGAACTTTAGTGCAACAAAAGCTGGACGGCATTCACCGGATACCTTTGACGGGAGCATCGGCTCGACCGGTGCTGCGTCCCACGATGTGGGGCTCATCCTAAAATACTAACCGGTAATATGGAACAATGAGCACCGGTCCAATTCGTGTGAGGACATGTCCGGTGATAGCAACGGTCTGACGCGTGAGTGCAATAAAAAGAGAAACACGTGAAGCAACCGAAAAAGGCCGCGAGGCAGATCAGATGGGCCGGATGGCAGCGGGCGCTGGGCCAAGCCCACGTAGAGTAGGAGGGGCACTATTTGAATCGGTAGGCTCGCAGCTACCAGAAATACTGACCGGTGATTAAGGACTGTGAGGGGCAGGAGGCCGGTGCACGCGGCACACCGGCGGGGGAGCGGATGACCGCCATTCCGCCAGGTGGCCTGACGCCGACCGGGGAGCCGTCTGATGTGCTAGGTGGCAAGCACCTGACGCACGGACCATCCGGAAGCCCGAGAGCCCGCTCAAACGGCAGAGAAGCCGATGGGACGGACGCACAACGTGGCACGGTGGCAGACGGCGCCTCGGGCCCTCGCCCTCGGGTGCAGTTACCGACGCGTCCTTTGGGATTCCCGAGGGCCGTTCCCGTGTCGCTCGCCATTTATAGGGCTCTCCTCCACCCATGGAATACAACTCCGCCAGCCTTCAAGTACGAAAGCCTCTTTCTCGCAGGCAAAGCCGTAGTGTGACCCGATGGCTCGCTCCCGCTCCCGCTCTCGCTCTCGCTCCCGCTCCCGCAACCGCCTGGAGGACGTCCAAGGAGACTGCGACGACAAGGATTGGATGCCGGCGCTGGAGATCACGCACACGACGGTCTGGGATGAGCCGCAAGCTTCAACGCCCAGTTCGTTGTGGTCCTCGTGGGATGATCTCGCGCGCGTCCGATCTCCGGAGAAGTGCGCCCCGCCGACCGGTCCGACTCCTACTCGGCAGGAATGGGTTTATTTCGGGGGGAGGACCCTCCGCACGACGACAACATGTGACGCGGCGGTGGCGGCGAAATTTCTCGAAGAAATCCGAGGTACGTCACCAAGACGCGGCATGATCGTTGGATTGGACACCGAGTGGAAAAAGATCGATTGCGGCGCCTTCACGACGGCCCTCTTGCAGTTGTGCGTCGAAACTCGTGTCCTCGTCTTCCAGGTCCTCTATGCCGCCGCCGGAGACCTCCCCGAAGTCTTGAAGAGGTTCCTGACAGAGGAGGACCACATCTTCACTGGTGCACACATCGACAACGACGTGAACCGGCTGCGGGAGGATTTCGGCATCACAATAACCAATCCGATTGACCTCCAATTGGTAGTCCCCAAAGCTGCCGCAAAATACAAGGGTCTCGGTGGAACCCCCCATCCCAAGTACGGAGTAACGCGCAGGTCGCTCGAGGATCTCGGAAAAGCGGTACTGCACCTACCTCGTCTTCACAAGCCGGCGGGCGCCGACCACGATAACTGGCACGCGTGGTATTTGTCAACTTCGCATGTGAACTACGCCGCCGTAGACGCGTACCTGTCCTACGAGATCGCGAAGCGTCTGCAAATCGAGGATGGCTGTAACTTTATTTAAGTTTGTTGCTTATTACATCAGGAGATCGAGTGTTAGTTGCTGTAACAGTAGGTGTTGTGTTTGGAATGTCCAGATCTCAAGTGTTAGTTTTGTAACGGTAGGTGTTGAGTTTTGTGACAATGATTGTGGCATGAATCAGTTGTTCGGTTGAGTTGTGTAACTGTAGGTGTTGAGTTTTGTGTAACTCTTAAGTGTTTTGAGGTACTCAAGTCAAGCTACAAAGTTCGGTTCATCCAAATGCAAAAATAGTTGATTCAAATGAGCTTTAGTACGCAGGACAGCATATATAGGCATAGCTGAACACCAAAATCACCGGACAACTTTGGAGGTGGCACCGGTCCGACTGGTGATGCCACGCCACGCAGCAAGATGTGTGGGCTATATACACGTACAGCCCAACTGGCGTGGGCTCATCCTGAAATATTGACCGGTAATATAGAACGGGGATCAGGTCCAAATGGTGAGAGGAAACCATCAGGAAATCTGCAGAGTACATGAAAACATGTCCGGTGATAGCAATGGTCTGACTGTGAGTGCAATAAAAGAGGAACACCTGAAGCAACAGAAGCAGGCCGCGAGGCAGATGGGCCGGATGGGGGCAGGCACCGGGCCCAGCCCACAAAGAGTTGGAGTGGCAATTTTGAATCGGTAGGCTCGTAGATTCCTGAAATTTGAACCGGTGATGAAGAACGATGAACACCGGTCGAAATGGTGTACGAAAAGAACTGTTCCATCAGGATTATCTGCTGAGTTCTTTAGTAAACGTCCCGTGACTCCAGGGTTCCGACCGGTGAGTGCAGTAAAAGAGGCACACGTCCAAATTCAAGTCCTCTGGGTTCAAACTCAAATTCTTTCACAAGTTGGCGCCACACTAAACCTTGCTCATGCTATCTTAAGGAGGTTGAAGCACATTTCACTGGTTGTCACTGACGGTACAAGTTCTTGTGAACTTTACAACAGAAGGGAGAAAGGAGAAGGTGGAGGAGCAAGGGCGGGGGAGTATGGCAGCAGCTTTGAAGCGGTCGATGAACTGGAGCTTAGTTTCTTGGAGGTAGGTAACAGCTGGGGCGGGGTCGGGGAACGCAAGTCGAATGTTGGTGCATTTGTCTTGATCGCCCAGGCCCCGGACATTCCAAGACAGGATGGACAATGGCCTGTTAGCCATGGAAGAACCATTGCACCATCTTGGCAAGAGAAGGACCCAGAACACAGGAACGGAGACAGGCACAGTGCACACAACAATACATACCGAGGAAACAAGCCCCCCCAAGCTTGCATCGACAGCGAGAGGAGTCTGCCATAGCAGAGGCACCTCTGAAGGTTTATACAAGTCTTAAAGGTTCGGCGAGCCCAGACAGCAGCTGGGTAAGGTTTGACGGCACTAGAGCCGATTACATGACAGGTTCGGGATGAGCATCCCAGCAAAAGAGGTTAAAGACCCAAGGTCGAAGAAGCTGCGACATCTAGTCAAGGAAGTCCACGCGGGACGGTGCGAGCCCGCCGATGGTGCGGAGCTGATCTTGTGGCACGTTGCAGGAACGGCCGAGTAGCTGGAGGTCTTCAACGCGCTAAGCAGGAACAGCCGGGTGATCAGTTGGTGGGCATGGTGGCGGGGCACATGTCGCAGTAGCAGGTGCGTCGTCCTCGGTCTCATGTTCGTCGTCGGTGGAGGAGTTCGAGGAGTTGGAAGAGAAGCGCAGGACCGCCTCGACCTTGTGCTTCTTGATCCGAACAGCTGCAGCAGTGACAGTCTCGCGGATTGGGGGCTCCTTGGTTCGGAGACGCTCACTGCGACGGCGGTCATCAGCTGGGAGTAGGTCAGTGGAGATGTTCTCATTGCAGCACAGATCAATCCCATCACCCAGCTCGTCGTCGTCGTTGGGTGGAGCCTGGCGAGGGTGAGGCGGCAGCATCGGCAGCTGCGGTTCTGGGAGGAGCTCGACAGTAGCACCGAGATCGCTGGGCGGCAGGGGGATGGAGATCTCCGTGACGAGGTGAGCCACCTGCCAGCGAGCAGAGGTGGGCCGCTCGGACAGGTTGCAGGGCCCGATGTCGAGGTCGAGGCTGTCGAAGTCGGGCGAGGAGGGCAGTGCCGGGCCGATGAAGGCCGCCGGAACCGGGGCAGGGTCCGGAACAACGACGACGGTGACGACCGGCTGACCCAGGGCGCGCTCCGGAGCCGAGGCCAGCAGAGCCGGCCCGGAGAAGGTCCCAGGAGCCGGGTCTGGGTCCGAAACAACCTCCGCGGCGGCGACCGGCCCACCCAAGGCGCGCTCCGGCGCAGCAGTTGGAGAAGAATTGGCGGTGGGCGAAGCAGCACGGAGAGGGGGCAGAGCACGACCGGAGCAGAGGCGTTCCGCGTCCTTGAGCAAAAGGTTGGACTGCAGCCTAGGACCCGGCCCAATGGAGATGACATCGGAGGAGAAGGCCAGGTTCCGGGTAGCACCAACCTCGTACACTTGGTGGAGGAAGCCCACGGACGCCGTGCACAAGTTGACCACCAGCATGCCTTGGTCGCCACGGGCGTCGGGGCGGTAAGGCTGCAGCGGAATCTTGAAGAAGCCCACGGACCCGTCGGGCGCCTTGGAGCGGATCTCAAAGAAGGAGCGCTGGCAGAGGGAGATCTGGACCACATCAGGCTTAAGCAGAAGGGGCTTGGCGCGAACCTCAGGCAGGATGCGGCGTCCCTGCTTCTTGCCGCACGGCGTGGGCTTGAGGTCGAAGAGTGACCATGAGCGATCGCCGAGGGCCATAGCAAGCGCAGGAGCACCCGGGCCCGGCCCATCATGGAGAGGCGGACGCGGTAGCGTGCCGTGCTCCTGGACGTCCCCGCCCCTCGGGGCAGCATGTCCCGGGGCACCAGGGGCAGGCACAGGGGGCAAGGGGATGGGGTCGAGGGGCGGCGGGCCGTCGTCGTCGGAGTCGGAGTCCGTGTCGTCGAGGTCGATGACATCGACGATGTCAATTTGCGCGAACGTGCCGAGGCCACTGTGATTCTTGATGAACTCCTCGAGCGGGACGTCCTCGAGCCCCTCCGCCTTGACCATCAGGATCACGGCAGAGTAGTCCGTCCCGTGGATGCAGACGGGGTCGATGAGGTGGGGATTGGCGTAGGGGCCGACGGAGTAGAAGATGCGCTCGCGGTTCCAGTGCTCAAGGGGGAAGTTCTTGATGGCGACCGCGACAAAGGCCTCGTGCTCGAAGTTGAAGTGGTGGGGCGTCTCATCATGGCGCTCCAGAGTGACCACATGCTCCTGGCCGAAGAACGGCGCTTGCTGCATGGCAAGCTCGCGCGCCATCGAACATGAGGAGGGCAGCGCCATAAGAGGAGGGGGCGAGGATTACCCTGGGGTTGCCGCCCAGGGCAAGCAGGGCCTCATGGACGGCGCGACCAGGCGCCGCCGCAGCAGGACGATCGACGATGGCGAACGCCAGGTTGGCGAAACGGCTCATGCGCACCGGCGGCATGAACACATCGGCGGAATCCGGCCGCTGTGGAGCAATGTCGTCGGCGTCGGCGATGTCCTCATCCACATCCTCCGCGTCCACCTCCATGACAGGAACGTGCTCAGGGGAAACCGCAGGGGGAATCTCACCTTCCTCCAGGTCCGGCGGAACCAGGGGACCGGAAGGCGGCGGGACGGAGGAGGCAGCCGAGCGGGGGAGGCTGGCAGCGCGGAGCCCCCAGAGGAGGTCGAAGAAGCAGCCGAGGCGGAGGGCATGGGGAGGCCCGGCATCGAGGAGGCAAGCGGATGCGGAGGACGAGGGCAGTTCCTCTCAATGTGGCCGTAGACCCAGCACCGGCGACAGCTACATGCCGCGCGACGATGGTCCAGGGAACGGAGCGGCGGGCGGGCGGGGGGGGGGGGGGGGGGTGGGGGCGGCGAGGGTTTTGGTGGTGGCGATGGGTGAGGGGGCGAGGCGGCGACGGAAGCAAAGGAGCGGTGGCCTGGGGTTTTTTGGGCGGGGTGAGGGGGGCTTGCGGTGGAAGGACTAAGGAGGAGCGGGGGAGAGAGGGGGGAAGAATCCGTCCCCGGGCGGGCGGGAGGGGCAGGAGGCCGGTGCACGCGGCACACCGCGGGGGGAGCGGATGACCGCCAGGTGGCCAGACGCCCGCCGGGGAGCTGTCCGATGTGCTAGGTGGCAAGCACCAGACGCACGGACCATCCGGAAGCCCGAGAGCCCGCGCAAACGGCAGAGAGCCGATGGGACTGGGGCGCAAGGTGCCAGACGGCGCCTCGCCCTCCGCCGTGGATTCTCTGACAGGGTGCAGCAACGTTCCCGCCCTGGGCCTTTGGGATTCCGAGGGCCGTTCCCGTGTCGCTCGCCATTTATAGGGCTCTCCTCCACCCATGGAATACAACTCCGCCAGCCNGAGGGCATGGGGAGGCCCGGCATCGAGGAGGCAAGCGGATGCGGAGGACGAGGGGGGGGTGTGGGGCGGCGAGGGTTTTGGTGGTGGCGATGGGTGAAGGGGCGAGGCGGCGACGGAAGCAAAGGAGCGGTGGCCTGGGGTTTTTTGGGCGGGGTGAGGGGGGCTTGCGGTGGAAGGACTAAGGAGGAGCGGGGGAGAGAGGGGGGGAAGAATCCGTCCCCGGGCGGGCGGGAGGGGCAGGAGGCCGGTGCACGCGGCACACCGCGGGGGGAGCGGATGACCGCCAGGTGGCCAGACGCCCGCCGGGGAGCTGTCCGATGTGCTAGGTGGCAAGCACCAGACGCACGGACCATCCGGAAGCCCGAGAGCCCGCGCAAACGGCAGAGAGCCGATGGGACTTATTATGATTTCCACAACTGCAATGCAGGGAAATTGTCATTCACTTGGTTCGGCCCAGTACCCAGGGTGATGATACCAGACCCGGAGTTAGTCAAAGAGATTTTGTCTAACAAGTTTGGCCACTTTGGTAAATCAAGGATTAGCCGTATTGGCAAGTTGCTAGCCGACGGGGTTGTAAATCATAACGGCGAGAAATGGGCAAAGCACGGCCGTTCCCGTGTCGCTCGCCATTTATAGGGCTCTCCTCCCACCCATGGAATACAACTCCGCCAGCCCTCACGTACGAAAGCCTCTCTCTCGCAGGCAAAGCCGTAGTGTGACCCGATGGCTCGCTCCCGCTCCCGCTCCCGCTCCAGCAATGATTGTGGCATGAATCAGTTGTTCGGTTGAGTTGTGTAACTGTAGGTGTTGAGTTTTGTGTAACTCTTAAGTGTTTTGAGGTACTCAAGTCAAGCTACAAAGTTCGGTTCATCCAAATGCAAAAATAGTTGATTCATTCATGTTTTCAAATGAACTTTAGTACGCAGGACAGCATATATAGGCATAGCTGAACACCAAAATCACCGGACAACTTTGGAGGTGGCACCGGTCCGACTGGTGATGCCACGCCACGCAGCAAGATGTGTGGGCCATATACACGTACAGCCCAACTGGCGTGGGCTCATCCTGAAATATTGACCGGTAATATAGAACGGGGATCAGGTCCAAATGGTGAGAGGAAACCATCAGAAAATCTGCCGAGTACATGAAAACATGTCCGGTGATAGCAATGGTCTGACTGTGAGTGCAATAAAAGAGGAACACCTGAAGCAACGGAAGCAGGCCGCGAGGCAGATGGGCCAGATAGGGGCGGGCGCCGGGCCCAGCCCACAAAGAGTTGGAGTGGCAATTTTGAATCGGTAGGCTCGTAGATTCCTGAAATTTGAACCGGTGATGAAGAACGATGAACACCGATCGAAATGGTGTACGAAAAGAACTGTTCCATCAGGATTATCTGCCGAGTTCTTTAGTAAACGTCCCGTGACTCCAGGGTTCCGATCGGTGAGTGCAGTAAAAGAGGCACACGTCCAAATTCAAGTCCTCTGGGTTCGAACTCAAATTCTTTCACAAGTTGGCGCCACACTAAACCTTGCTCATGCTATGTCTTAAGGAGGTTGAAGCACATTTCACGGGATGTCACTCGGGTACTATTTCCCCCCCAGCCCCCAAGCTTAAAGCAGCTAACAATAAGCTTGAAGACTTTTGAAGAAATAAGTATATTCTTTGTTGTGGAAAAATCACTCCCATTAAGCATCAGCCCCCGAGTATGAAAATACATCGGGAAATACTTAGCTTGTTAGGAAATTGCCGCACAAATGCGCATTTGGTAATAAATCGCGAATACACAAGTGTTGGCGCTTTCAGTGAAAACGGGTTTTAGGAAATACGCTTAGGGTTACCACTTCAATCTTATAAGACAGAGGGTGAACCGTTCGTATTCCTCTCCACGCCGCTGTCGCTTTCACATCTAAAATCCTCAAATTCTTCCGCGCCCGCGCAAGCCCCCAATCCACTCCCGCAGCGACCGAGAATCATTCCCAAGATCTCGTCTGGCAAGATGGGTCGGAAACCAGCCTCCAACAAACCTTCAGAAAGCAAGTCCGCGGCAGGCAAGAAAAAATCAAAGGTCTCAATCACAGACATGCCAGTGTTCAAGAATGCCCCTGCACCCGCTCTCGTCTGGAAGCCGTCCAAGGCGTCAGATGAAATGGTGCAAGGTCTCGTGGATCAAGGCTACCTGCTGGATAAGTCAGTTTCCTGCTGGAGGACCGATGTCGGTAAGCCTTGGCCCTTTGAAGAGATCCAGGAAATCGTGGTTTTTGTTGCCTTTTATGAGCGTGGATTCGCCCTGCCTGCTCATGATTTCCTCCATGGCCTCCTTTCTTTCTATAAGTTAGAGTTGATTCACCTCAACCCTAACTCCATTCTTCAAATTTCTCTCTTCATCCACCTCTGCGAAGCCTTCCTTGGAATAGATCCCCATTTCAATCTGTTCCGCCTTCTCTTCCGTGTCAAGTCCACTCCTGACAAAGTAGTCGGCGGAGCCGGGATCCAGCTTCGTCAAGGGATGAAGACTGTTTATTTTGATTTCAAGATGAATGACTCCATCAAGGATTGGATGGATAAATGGTTCTATGTGGAGAACCAACCCCCAAAGCTCTCCAAGCACTCTGGACACCTGCCTCGTCAGCAAGATTCTTGGAATGAAGCGCTTGACAGGGATAAGGTTGATGGGATCTCCAGCCTGTTGAATATAATTGCTGATCTGAAGGAGAAGGGTCTGACTGCCATTGGGATTGCTAGCTCATTCCTGCGCCGGCGCGTACAACCCTGCCAGAAGCGGGTGCATGCTGGCTATGAATTCACCAGCCCCAAGGACCCAACCAGGATCTCCCCCAACGATCTGTCAGCAGATGAAATCGCTGTTCGCGTCCAGGCTTTGTTCATGGACGCACAAGAGCTCCCAAGCCGAGTACCCAAGTATTCGGCTAGTCGTCCACCGCCAGTGGTAAACTTGAAAACACCTCGAATACCATTTTTGATATTCACCCTCTTGTTTCTTGAAAACTAATTAATTGCCTTGTCACCCAATGTCAGGAACTGCGGACTAGACTTGCTTCCGCACCTCCTGAAGTGGCAGAGAACCTGTCCGGGTTACCTGAGACGCCCCCACCCCCACAAACTGCTGAAAGCTCGGGGAAAGGAAAGAAAAAGGCATCACCGAAAATCGACCAGGTGATTCTGGAAGAAGGATCATCCTCAGATGATGATGCGCCCCGACAACCTCCCGGCAAGATACTTGGGCAAGGAAGATCAGGTCTGAAAAGGCCCAGCTCTGAAGACACGTCGAATCCGCAGGTCCCCAAGAAGAAACGAGTTTTGCGGAAGAAAGTGTCTCCTTCACTTAAGAAGCCTGCGGACGCCGTTCTTGTTGAAGCGCAAGGTCTTGAAGCAGAGACAAATGTGGAGATTCCTGTGGGAATCCCACTGCAATCGTCTCCCCCCAAGGTATGTAAAGCTTGAAATCTTCATCTTGACTTGTGCCGGGTTCCTTTTTCCTGATCTGAACTCTTGTATGCAGCAAACAGAAGAAAAAGAACCCGCTCGGCAAGAAGAAGCGCATGAACCCCAAGATATCCCATCTGGGGGTTTTGACTTTGACGTGGACGAGCCAGAATTTGACATGAATTTCGCCAGGTAAGCATTGTTCTGTTGATCAGCATCATTTGTTTTCGTATTGCTGTCAACAAATTGAGTTCCTGCAATCCTCTTATTTGGTTCAGTCGGCCACCTACTCCTCCCTCCACGCACTCGCCGAAGGTCCCGGAGGGAAACCCATCCTTGGAAATCCACGACAAGGAGACAGAAGTAGAACATGCGCCGAGCCCCCAGGGATCTCCGCAACCCCGCCCACAAGAATCAAGCGCTGCCGGATCGTCGTCCTCCAAAGTACCAGAGCAAGCCGCTCCAGGTACTTCTGCGCCCAAGGTGTGGCCCAAGGCTGCAGAAAGTACTCGGATGGCAAAACTCCGTACTGAGGAGCTTGATGCAGCCGCTGGACTGGTAATTGTGGGAACTATCGAAGAAATTATCCGGGAGAAGAAGAAACCCCAAGAGCCGACGCCAGAGCCGTTTCAGATGTACACCGAAACACCGGGTGTAAATCCAAATGAAGATGACAATGCCTTCCTGTTCAACTCGCAAGTTGATGAAGAAGTTCTGGAGAAGGCCGTGGAGCTGCAAAAGCAATTCACCAAGCTCACAGAGGTTAGTATATAGTAAATCAATACTGTAAGATACTTATCTCCTTTGGTTTTTTCGCTGATCAACTCTGCCGCCTTGTTTTGTGGAGCAGAGCATACTTGTGCGGTCACATCAGAAATCTGAGATGCTCCGCAGGGCTAGCACGTCCATTGCCCGAGCTGAGAAAGCTGCAGATGACTTAGCCAAAGGGCAAAAGTCATGGGAACAGGAGCGCAATCATGTTGACGATCGGGAGAGCGGCGGCTGACAGATCCTTGATCTCCTTCTGCAGCGCTTCAAATTGTGCTGCTTGTTGCGCAGGGTGCTCTGCAGCTCTTCAAATTCCTTCTGCAGCGCTTCAAATTCCTGCTGCTTGTTGCTCAGGGTGCTCCTGGCCTCCACCAATTGCTGATCCCCTTCTTCGCGCTTCTTCTTCTCTGTCTCCAGCTGATGGCTGATTTTCTCTTCACGCTTCAGACAATCAGTCACCTCTGCCTCAAAAGCTCCAAGCTTTTTGTCTCGCTCTGGCAAAGACAGCAGGGATAAGAATTCAAGCGTAGCAATAGGGCAAAATTTGATCGAGACCTCGGAGCATCAATCAAAGGGCTCACCTCTGATATCCGCATGAAGCTCCCCATTCTTGATCACTAGTTCCTCCTTTTCATTTTGGATACAGTCAATCTTCTTATAGCACTCGTCCAGTTCCTTCTTGGTGCGAGCGCGCTCCACGTCCCAGGCTGCTTGCTCCTGTGCTAGCTTTGCTTCAGCTTCTTCGGCCCTGGCGACGCTGGTGGTTGCTCGGCGTAGAATCTCGCTCTTCTGGATCGAGCGCCGGAGGACACTCTGTTTTTGACGATAGAACAATCAAGACGGGATATTTCTTCCTCACAAAGGATAAATCTACAAGAGAAACTTACCTCATTGCACTCCGCAACTAGTGCCTGCATATCATTAAATCGTGCGTACAGCTCCTTCATCTTCTCCAATTCTTCGTCATCAGTCTCGGAGTTGAATACGAACCTCCGATCGTCGTCCCATCCAGCTTCGGCAGGTGCGCACCCAATTTGAAAGGGCCGCGGCAGAGCAGCAACCTTGGGGCGGGGGATTTCCTCGATCACCAACCCGGTGATAGTAGAGTCCTCCGCGCGGGCCGCGGCGCGACGAATGCTTCGGGCCGATTGAGGCCACGCGGCAGCCGGAGTCGTGCTCGGAGCTGGCTCCTCGCGGGCAGGGTTGACGTTCTCGGGGGCTGGAGAACTTGGAAAAGACGGTGCGGGGGCACCTCGAGCCTCCTCGCCAGAAGCCAACGCCCTTGTAGGACATACAACCGGTTCCGTCGAGGGACTTGACGGCACCACAGGGGCCTTGTTTTTCCGTGAACTGTAGATGATGTAGGAAACATTCGGCTTGTTGAGCGGTACAAATACCTTGGCCTCAGGAGACGGCCTTGGCGGAGACACGGTCGCCGATATCGGTACCTCTGGCGGCGGCGCCACAGAGGTATCCGCGGCACCTTCCTCACGCTGTGGTATCTTGTCAGCCACACAGTTAGTCCGTGTGGTGGCAGGAATCTCGAAGTGCGGCAAGTTCCTGGAGGGGATTGTCCAGCACGCGGAACGGGCCTTCTTCGTAAGAGGAGGCCACTCTGGCTCGCCCGGCTCTTCGGATGTAGAGGGTTCGATGCCAGAGCCACCTTGGCCCTTATCTCCAGGATGACGGGCCCTGAAGTTGTCATCCCATTCTTCACCTTGGGGAGAAAACGGGTACGTCACCTTGTTCTTCCTCATCTCCAGTACCGCCTCACGCGCGCCAGGTGGGACCAAGTCCGAGTTCTTGGTACGCTGCTTCAGGTGCTCGGCAGTTAGGTACTCGGGCAACGGAGGTTTGCACGAGTACACATAACAACGATTCTGCATAAATTTTCGTATACAGGATTCAGTCAAGTTCGAACATGAATGCCATAAGATATGAGAAAGTGCTGAATCATCAACGATAATACAAGCAATGCATTGCCGAGTATTTTTTACTTACATCGAACGGAAGACTGTACATATGCCAACCCAAGAACGCCTTTGGCAACGCTTGAAGATTATGGAAAATCCTCTGCAGGCGGGCAAGGCACTCGGTTACCCCGAGTTCAGCCTTGCACATTCTCGTTGGGTCTTCAGTACCCAAGTACTGGTAGCCAGCGTGCACCCTGTCCTGACAGGGTTTCACGCGACGGCGGATGAAGCTCAGCACCACCGACTCTGCCGTCAGGCCTTTCTGCTTGGCTGACGTTATCATCCCGAGGAGGTCAGGGAGCTGGTGGCCTTCGTCGTCGGAAGGGGCGCTGTTCCAGTTGGCGTTATGCTTGGGCAGATGGCCGGTGTGCGGAACGAGCTGAGGCGGCTGATTCTCGACGTAGAACCACTCGGGGTGCCACCCCTTCTTCGAATCCTTCAAGCTGAACTCGAAGTAGTCCACCTCGCGCCCTTGGCGCAGCTGGAAGGTCGCACCTCCGACAACGGTAGTCGGGTCTGGCTTGACATGGAAGAGATGGCGCCACAAGTGGAAATGGGGATCGATCCCCAGAAAAGCTTCGCAAAAATGGATGTAGAGGGAGACCTGAAGAGTGGAATTCGGGTCGAGATGGATCAACTCTAACACGTAGAAGAAGAGAAGGCCGCGGAGGAAATCGTGAGCCGGCGTGGCGAATCCGCGCTCATAGAAGGAAGTGAACACCACGATCTCGTCGATCGCATTGAAGGGCCAGGGCATGCCTGGGTCTGCCCTCCAGCCTGCGATTGCTTGTGGCTGCAGTAAGCCATCCTTCACAAGCTTCTCCAGGTCTTCATTCTTGACGGAAGATGGTTTCCACACTATCCCTTGTGCTGGAGTTGAATCGTAGTGTGGTTTCCACACGGCCTCTTGTGCTGGAATCGTCTTGTACTGCGGGTCTCTGAAGGGAGCAAGCTTCCTTTTCTTAGTCGTCTTCTTCCTCGCACTGGTACCCCAATTCGGTGACATTCTTGGTGGACTAGTGATTCGAGCTTCAATCTCGGGCGCTACGACCACGGATTGAGGATTGGAGGCTCAAGGGATTCAGATTTGTGGAATTGGGGGCAGTAGCGGCGGAGTGGCAGCTGTTGCTCGAATTGGGGATTTATCGACAAGGTAAACCGAACGGTTAACCCTAGGCGAGTAGGCGTACTTGTGAAGTGCGCCACCACCGAAGCGTTACGGAATCTGCACGCGGCAAAGATGGGCGCAGACCCCGGTCGCCGCAGACTCGAGAGGCGCTCGTGACACGTCGGATCGGAGGGAGAGGGGCAGACTTGCGGCGCATCTCAGTCGTCCATTTCGATCCGCCAGCCAGACCATGAACCGTCTGACCTAACCGTTCGCGTGGGGCCCGGTTACCCTGTATCTCCCTCATTTGCCCTCGCACGCCCTTGTCTCTCTCCCGCCGCCGCCGCCGCCGCCTCCTCTTGCCATCACCATCGCGGCCGCGCGCCGCGCCGCCGCCCTCGCGTCGCCTTCGTGGAGCGCCGCGGCCTCATCTGTCCCGCGCAGCACCGCCGCTCCAAACCCTAGAGCGCCGCCGGTGCTCCAAACCCTAGGTCGCCGCCGCCGCCGCCCCAGGTTGCCGCCGCCGCCATTGGTCGCTTCTTGGCGCGTACTCTCGCCGGCTCCGAGACCCGTTCGCTCCCTCGCGTCCCTGTCCTTCTCCTTCGCCTGCATGATTCGCCTCCTGACGGACGGCTTGTGAGTGAGGATTCCCCTTTCTGGCTACATTTTGGTCTCAGAAGCTATCTTTTTTTTTCTATTAATGGTTCTAGAAATTCAACAATGTTTGTTTCGATAAAGCTAGTGCCCGATTTCATGCATAAAAGTTTCTAGTTCCAATTTTTTACTTTTTTTATACCAGTAAGATAATCCTGTTTACAACGTCAGGGGTTCGGCGATCGTCACACCAAATTTCTTGTGTCACTCGGAGTTTCCGGGCTTCACCTTCACTGTTCGAGGTATTTATGCTCCCCTCTGTCTCACCTTTTTGTTGCTGTTCAGATAGGTTACTTAGCTCTAGAATTATGCTTACAAATTATTTCATCTCCCTATATCCTATCTTGCAGTGTGTGGTTTGTTCAGTTAGTTGGTTGCTTGCTGTGTTGGAGTCAGAGGCAGTCATTTGACAGTTGGGGATTGAGTCCAAGCCTCTGAAGGTGATTGCCACTGCTGCATTTGTTGCTTCTGTGGTCAGTGATGGCTAGTGTCAAGCAGACTGCCAGACGTGACGATGAGGGTGAAGGCAGCGAGCCACCTCGCAGACCGGCGAAGGACAATGGCAAGGGTGTTGCAGATGAGCCTAGAAAGAAGAAGAAGCTGTCCAAGGAGGCACTGGAAGTGTTAGCAGCAGCAGCAAGTTCAGGATCTTTGAGGATCAGGGAACCTACTCAGGATGGTGAGTATCCACCTCGTAGGAGATCCACCCGCAGTCGAGCCTCGCATTCTGGGACGGTAGCTCCACCCACCACTCAGTCCGGTACGAAGAGGGCCCGCACCGAGACTGCATCAGAGCCGCTAGTTCCTCTTGATGCTACAGCCAGGACAGTCAAGAAGCTGCGGTTTGTTTCTCTTGAGGAGTGGTTCAGGGAACCCCGAGACGACCGTGCTGGTAGATGTTTCTACACACTCCTTCAGGAAGCCTTCTTCAGGGCATATGAGGCCAGGGGGATTCAGTTGAGCAGGCACAATGTGCTCAACTACCACAAATTAAGCTGTGCTGCAGGGGGAGCACACATTGAGCCGCATTTCACCTACTTGAGAGGGCTTGCTGAGTTGCTTTCCCGGTCAGGCCGATATGTGGCGTGTTGGGTTAGAATTTTTTACGCCACAGTATGGATTGAGCGGAACAGAGATTTCATTCAGTTCATGTTCAGGGGCAAGGCTTGTGGACTTTCTCGGGCAGAAATAGCAGACGCCCTGGGAGTGGATGTCAACGACACTCGCCTTCATGAGTTGGCCTACCCAGGTGCCCATCCTCCCAGACGTGCACGTGTTGGCGGTGTTCTTCCACCTTTTGAGAGGGTATCTATCTGCTACCGCCAGCCATTCCGTCCTGAGTCCTCCCGTGCACCTGACAGACTTACTACCGAGGCTCAGGTCGTGCACAAGGCCCTGCGACGTTCACTTCTTCCTAGGATGGGAAACGGAGAGGCTGTGACCAGTATACAGCAGTGGCTCCTCCTTCACATCCTGTCCCATACACCGTTTGATATTGTAGACTTTCTTCTGTGTGAGATTGAGGACAGTATTGCAGATGGATTGAAGGCAGGAAGACAGCAGCCCTATGCACATATTATCAGTTATCTGTTGGACAGGGCCATTGCTCAGCATTCACGGACCCCGGTTCATCACCCGCTTGCAGACAGCCCTTCTTGTTACAAGGTCTACAACCCGCCGTCTTCCAGGGATCCTCGCCGTGGCCCGAGAGCCCTAGTAGCTGCTCAAAGTGAGCTGACTCAAGAGGAGCGAGAAGCAGCTATACAGGAGGATGATGCTATTGAGGATTTGGATGCCGTTCAGGGGTTCTGGGACGACGACTATGCCTCTGACTCGTCTGACCCAGACTACAGAGTTCCAGCTCCACCTCCTAGAGCTCACGATGCAGAGGCGAGTGGTTCCAGTTCAGCTCAGATAGATCCAACACCAGCTCAAGCTCCATTTCCACCTGCAGCACCGACTCAGACTACCGAACTGATGCAGATGATGCTCACGATGCAGATGCAGTTTAACGAAAAGATGATGAAGATGCAGGAGGAGGCAGCAGCAAGGGTAGAGCGCAACTCAGCCAGGTTTTTTTCTCTCCAGCAGCAGCAGACAGAGATGACAAAGGCAATGGCGAGTGCCAGGGAGTCTACGACACTCATGTTCGAACGCCTGTATGAGCGTACCGGCATTGAGCCACTTCCAGTACAGCCTCCATTGGCTATCTCAGTGCCCTCAGCTCACTTACAAGTTCTGCCTGGACAGTTGCCGCTGCAGCCAGTTACTTCTGCTACACTTCCAGCTGAGCCGGTGACTCTGCCAGTTCCCAGTACTCCAGTTTCACCTCCAGTGTCAGATCATGAGTTACCAGAATTACATGCCGGCAGCTTGATCGATGTTGATTCCTTGTACTTCTCCACGGCTTGTGCTGGTGAAGCCCCTGTGCAGGAGCCATCAGCAACTCCAGAGTGTTTTGCGACCGAGCAAGGTGACAGGATGGAGCCTCCCATCCCACCTTCACAAGGCGCTCCAGCACCCGAACAGGTCAACCCTGCCCAAGAGGGGCCAACTTCTTCTCCTCCTTCCGGTCAGGACACAGCTCAGGAAGGCAGCAGCTCAGCCGAGCAGAGAGACGAGCATCAGCCCTCAGGGCTGGCAGGTCAGGAGACAGCTTAGGCAGGAGACAGCTTAGGCAGGCAACAGCTCAGAGGAGACCGGGGGTGAGGAGATCCCGACAGATCAGACAGCCGAGCAGCAGCCCTTAGAGCTTGCAGGTCAGGCCACAGATCAGACAGGCAGCAGCCCAGACACCGACTCCGGTACCGCGGCCGTCAGAGTTGAGTATCATTCGCCTATCATAGTTGATGACATGACTATATATATCAGCTATATGCAAGGCTTTTTGTAGATACAGTTCCATGATTGGTCTGATGCTGACTTTGCTATTTGGTGTTATATTTGGCAGGAAGAAGTGAAGACCTGACTATGTTGCTAGGAAGAAGTGAAGACCTGATTATGTTGAGTTAGTGACAGTCTTTTGGGGATATCTGGTGCAACATCAAGTTACTAGTTTGACTACGAAGTGAACACCTGACCTACTATATATGTGTGCTGTAAAATATCTGAAGTGCTGACCTTATGTGGCATGTAAGAAATGTGTGCTTTGGGCTCATGACCTGACTATATATGTGTTCAGTTGGTTAGATGCTTGGTGTCTTGGAATGCTTTTTTTTTCTGGAAACAATGTTTTCGCAGCAGCATGAGTATCCAAAATGAAATGACTAATTTGAGAAGGAGGTACTTTAAGTGATTAGTGGTACGAAAAGCAAGGTAGCAATTTCTGTTCACCCAAATGAAAAAAAGCGCTGATGTTGATGCTCTTCATTCATGCTTATCAGTGTTACATGCTCTAGTAACAGGCGTTACAAAGCCCGTTACGAATACTACTTTTTATCTTTGTTTTTTTTAACTCCATTTTGCAAGTCCAAGCGTGTTCTGACCCTAACACCTGCGTCACCCGCTAGCCGCATCCGATGGCTCCCTTGTTGCGACGCTGTGGACTCACCTCCACAATAAGGATGCCATGTACGCATTTTATTGAAGTGGCAAGAGGAGAAGGAAATGGCTCTCAAGCTCGAGGGCTAAGCACCCAATTACTACTCGACGTGGCTCCAGCAGCTTACCTGGGGCATAAGTTCGGGGGCTGATTACAAAAGTAGTCGGCAAAGAGCACATCATGTTCAGTACTGAAGGTTTCCCAACAAAGGCGCAATAGGGTGAGGAAACAACTCGGCTGATGCTAAATTTGTTAGCAAACAACTCGGCGAATGTGAAGACATGAAGACGCTCGGGGGCTGGACGCTGCAAAAACAACTCGGATAAAGAACTCGGATGAAGCTTGAAGGAACTCGGATTAGAAGACTATTTCCTAAAGCAGAAGGTCGTTGGTTCAAAGAAGACAAAGACCCTTGGATTGATTATTCAATCATTCCAACGCTCGGGGGCTGATAAGCTACACCCATCAGTTGCTTTTGTCAAGACGGAAGAAGTCGATTCAAGATTGACCCTCAGCCTGAGTCTATGATTCAACTTAAGGCTCGGGGGCTACTCCATATGGAGTGCGATTTCCATCGCATCTCCATATATCAAGACGATCAAGGCTTGAGCACACCATAGCCTGATGGCAGCTCTGAGGAACTTTGAAGATTTAGCCAGTAAAGTACTCGGAGAGCACCAAAACTACTCGGCGAGGATCGAAACTACTCGACGAGGATCGAAAAAGTACTCGAAGATTGCTACAGTCGGCTATGAAGCTCTACGGCCTAGTAGGAAGCCGAGGAGATTTCCTAAGCTGCTCTGCGGTCTCGGCCGCCGGCGCCGGAGGGGGTGCGGCGGTAAACGAGGTCGGAGGGGATCGATTCTATCCAGGCGCTGGGGACTGCGCGTGGTTCTGTACAGTCCGTCGAACGAGTTCTCACTGGGCACTGAGACGGTTTCAAAAAATTCAAAATGGAAAGACACGGGGAAAAAAATTCGACAAAGGGGCTTTCGTCTTTTTTATTTCACTGGCCGATACGGTATATAGACAATGATCTACGGGGCGTTAGACGCCACGTCGTCGATGTCGACGGCCGCCGCGACAGCGGATGCGGCTTCAGTGAACTTGGCAACAAGCCGCTCCACCTCACGCAGATCAGCGCCCTCCGTGAATCCAGGTTCCAGGCCGCGGAGGTCAAGCCCCCGGAGTTGTGCCGCCGCGAGCGCCACGCCAGCGCCCTGTTCGACGCCGTACCTCACGGCGCTGATATGGCGTGCGGTGACGGCGTTCAGGCGCTCCTCCAAGGACACGCCGCTTGGGTTCACGGCCCGGACCGCCGCGAAAGCTGCCGTCCTAAGCTCCTCGTGGCGGACCTCCAGTGCCATGAGGCGGCGATGGAGATCTGCTGCGTCTCGCTCGGAGGCTGCCAGGCGCTCCTCCATGTCTTACAATAACGACGAAACAAGGGCGTAAGAAACGAGTTGAACCAATAGTAAGCGACTGGGGTTAGGGTGCAGCGCACGTACCTGTTAGCTTCGCAAGGTTCTCGTCCACAGCCTCATCAGAGGCCCGCAGTGCTACCTGGACGGCCTCGAGGCAGTTCTTGAGGCGGGCGGTCTCGATGCATTCGGCGGAGTAACCCTCGCTGGCCTCCTGCGCAACTCGGACGAGGTCGCGTATCTCGAACTCGCGGCTCGGTTGGGACGACGAGGCTGCAGCCGACGCCGATGGGGATGAGTGCTGCCTGGCGGGGGAGAGCTCCACTTGCTCTTCGTGGATGCTTGGCGGCGGAGTGGCAATGGAAGGTCCCCTGAGGAGAAAAAGAAAATGCATTATCGCAGTCAGACGTGCCCCGGCATTGGAGAGCGGCGGCGACGCTGCTACCCTTGGCGGATGAGGGAGGCGCGGAGACGCCGCGACCGGGCGCCGGAGTCAGGCGTTGGTTCCCGCGAGCGCTTGCTCCCCGCCATGGCAAAGATCGATGGAGTGGAAGTTTTGCCCCGCGGCGATGATCAGCGTGTGATGAGGGAGAGGAGAGGGGCGAGCAAATCCGGGGGTCGGCAGTCGATACCTCGATGGGCTTTATCAACTGGACGGATGGGCGGCCAGCGCCCAGCGGACGATTGGTGTTCCCGTAAAGACGCCCGCATTTGTGCCGTCATTTCGAATTCGAGGGCACTGAAACGGCCCTTTACCTTGGGGTGGCCTCGCTGTCAGTCGCACCGCAGCAGTTTGAACGCGTAGCGGTTCGACTCTTCGTGCCTTGGCAGTCGTCTCGCCATGATGGCGGTTCAGGCGTAGTAGTTTCGCCTGGTTTCGAGACAGTTCCACGGGAGGCGAAGGGAGGGAAGGGAAATACGAAAAAAAAGAAAAGGCTTCTCATTTGATTGGGACCGGACCGATGGAGCCAGCATGGTGCAGCCACGTTAGATGTCAAGATCCCACGCCACCGGAAAACTTTTGCAGAGAGCACCGGTCCGACTGGTGCTGCCACGCAAAGGACAAAAAAAAAGAAAAGGCTTGTCGTTTGATTGGCACCGGTCCGACTGGTTCAATAGGCCATGAAGTGGGGCTCACCCTGAAATATTAACCGGTATATTGAATGGTGTTCAGCGGTCCAATTGTGAGCGCAAACCATCAGGAAATCTGTCGAGCACATGAAACATGTCCAGTGATAGCAACGGTCTGAGTGGTGAGAGCAACGGAAGCAGGCCGCGAGGCAGATGGGCCGGATGGGCAAATGCATAGTAGGAAGGGCAAATGCAGATCGCAGTTTTCTGAAATATGGACCGGTGTCAAGAACTGTGAACACCGGTCAATAGATGCACGAAAAAAACAGTTCCATCAAGATATCTGCCGAGTCCATCAGAAAATGTCCTGTAAGTTCACGGGTCCGACGGGTGAGAGCAGTAAAAGAGGAACACGTCCAAATTTCAAGTCCTAGTTCGTTAATTCTTTCGCAAAACGCCCGGTGAGTGGTGAGTTCTCAGTTCAATTCCTCGGTTCAAATTCCTTCACAACAATTGTCCGGTGACTGTAATTACCTTAAAATATTGTCCGGTGAAGGTCAAGACGTTGAAATATTGTCCGGTAAATGTCAAGACGTTGAAATATTGTCCGGTGAATGTCAAGACGTTGAAATATTGTCCGGTGAATGTCAAGACGTTCAAACAGTCAACCTTGAAATATTGTCCGGTGACTACCAAGATCTTGATACACTAACCAGGTCCAAAAGTTTTGAAGAACAGGAAAACGCTGCGGTGATGCTGTACGGTGCTCTCACCGGTCGGACCTGTGAGTGCAGTAAGACATGATGTTGCCGCACATTCCACTGCAACAAATTGCACACAGAGAATTCAAGAAGTTTTGGGGAGAGAAAACTGTATTCACAAACGTATACAGGCGCTTCATATCAGGGTAATACTTAGGGTTACAATTCTACCAAGGAAGGTGTCTCGAGATACACCCATAACTTAGTCTACTGACTGTGCTAACAAAATGGGATAAGAACAAGAGAAAATTCCTTATTTGGCCCTTTGTCTAAGAACAATGAAACACAGCTCCACTGATCTCCATTGTTGTCCCTCTTGATAAGACGACGACCTAGCGCACGAAGAAGATGGATCCTGCTAATAGACCAAGTTCTGTAAAAGAAGGAAAAGAAAGAATAATTTAGTCATCGTAATGAGGAGTTTGCCAGCGAAAGAAGATGTAAATTTGCACCTTACCTATAAACATTCTGTAGCAGCAATCAGATCCTTGGTAAATCATAAATCTAGCACATCTTCAGGGAGCTTTGTTTCCTACAAATGAAGATTAACATTAGTCATAACTACACATGCCTCACACATGGCCAGTTGACAGCTTTGATGAACATTACTGAGAACTACCTCTGGTCTCAAGTGGCATGTTCGCCGATTGTGACCCAGGCCCTTACACAGGGAACATTTCGTCTTAGATCTAGTCTTATCTGAACTTGACCTGAACTTTTTCTTAGGGGCCCCTCTGCCAGGCACATGCATGGGATCCAGGACATCTACGAACTCTTCACAATCAACCTCCGGCGCTTGCGGCAGCACCGGTCCATAAATCTTGCCTTCGTTCGCTCCTGCATTTGGCACGATCACAGCAGCTTCGTGTTCAAGGACACGTTTCAACCGCTCGTATCCTTCAGTTGAACGAGATGCTACGAAGGCTGCAGCGCGACTGAGATTGCGTAGCTCATGGTACCTCAGTAGGGTAGGGGAATAGTCATACATGGTGCTCTTCCTTATCGGCGGAAATGCACGCTTCGCCGCCATTGTCCACCTTTCCAAAACACAGCAGTCTGGAAGCATGCTCTCGTCCCGAAGGCCCAATACAAAGAAGATGTGTGAGCAGGGGGTTCAAAGGGATTGCAGCTTACGACAAGAACAAGAAATTCCCTTCAGATTGGCCTCTTCACTGAATTCACATTTCATATAGTACATGATGTCTCTATCGTTCCTTCCAACAATATACTCAGATGTGTCATCGCCATCTAGAATTTCAATCAGAGAACACTTCTTGGATGCTTCTATGCTGAACTGGACCGCCTTAAAAACCTTTGGTGTGACCCTTTTCTTCGCATTTATCTCAAGAATTGAAGCATCTGGTTCTGTGAATGGCTCAGATTGGAGTGCTTTAGCGTCGTCATCCGCCTCCATTCTGCGCACCTTTGTAAGGCAGCTCTCATAGTGCTGTACCATCTCTAACAGGGTCATTTTACCATCCAGTGTCATCTGAAGCCTAGAGTTCAAGCTCTCACTCCATTGGTTGCTCCTCAATCCTAAATAGCAATTACCGGCATGATACGCAGCACACCAGGTTCCCCTCATCTCATACATCTGATAAAGCCACGAGCCCTCTCTGACCTCATGCTTAGCCAGGAATACCTGCCATTTCCTCTCAATCTCTTGTATGGAGTAATGGTCATACATAAAAATCCTGAAGTCATCCTTCGCTGTACCGTCGTGAACATTGCACACGAGGTTCTGCTCAATATGCCATCCGCAAAGCCTATGCGGTGAATTCGGCCACAACACACTGATTGCTCTCTGCATAGAGAGGTCTCCATCAGTGATGACGGAAACAGGATGCTTCTGAACATTAGCTTCAGTAAATGTTTTCAGTAGCCACACATATGACTCAATATTCTCATGAGCAATAATTCCACATCCGAAAATTACTGTGTGGTAATGGTGATTCACCCCAACAAAAGGCACAAGGGGCACGTTGTACCGATTTGTTTTGTAGGTGCTATCAAACACAACGACGTCACCAAATGCTGCATAATCAAGCAGACATTGAGTATCACACCAGAACAGCCCCTGCAGGTGTCCTTTGTCATCAGTCATGCACTTGAAAAAGAAATCAGAATCTCTATTTTGACATTCCTTCATGTGACTAATGACTGTTTGAGCATCACCACCAGCAATTATGTCCAGCTTATGGAGATGGCAGAAATTATACATGTACCTTGATGTATGGCCAAGCTTGTCATACCCACCGTACTGCATTTCCATAACTTCAAATATCTGGTGTTTGCGGATCCCAGATATCGCCAACTCGAGAATTTCAGCTTTCTGCTCATCGCTGATTTTTCGATGTAAACGCAGCAGACAACCAAGGTCAGCTGGCGCCAGCGGATGGTTGTGTTCATTGATGAAATCCTTCACATACCACTGCCCGGTGTTCTGATCTAGTGTAATCACCAATTTTGCAGGGCATCCAACACGAGTTATATCCGGTGGCCTCCGCTGCTTATTCTCCTTCTTCATGTACCTCTCTTCACGGTAGCCTTGACGACTGCAAACATACCTCCGAAGGGTGATCTCAGTGTGGCCACTGTTCCACTCAACATAGCTTTTCCTCACACAAACCCTTTATCAAGAGCGTATGCGTTATAAAACTGAAATCCTTCATCTTCGTTAGCGAACACCTTGCTAACAATTTCATTATACTCCAGCAAAGACTCTAGATCCGCCATTTCCTCCTGCATCCATCAACAACATTAAACAAATTAAATATCCACATAACAAATTCAAACCATTTCTGTCACTTGAGAACCCAGACTACAAACAAAACATTTCGCTGCAATCATCGAATACTATCTTGAGCAAGTTACCATCTGATCATGAAACAAGGCACACAACAAGAGGAGGCGGCGTCCAAGTACTTGTGGCTAGATGACCAAACACGGTGCAGCTGGCGAGGAACGAAGCAGGCGCAGGCGGCAACGTACGCGGCGTTCAAACCCTACCGAGCGCGCGGAGGTGGGCGACGGCCTTTGGCGGCGGCGGCGGCGGCGGAGTAGGGGTGCGGCGGCGGCGGAGTAGGGGCGCGGCGGGACGACCTCGCGGCGATCCGGAGGGGGCGAGGCAGCGCGCTTCCGCGGGCGGATAGGCCAGGCCGTGCGGTTTGGGGGGGCCTGTGGCCGGGGGCGTGGGGTTTGGGGGGTGGGGGTGGAGGACGAAATTACCTTAGTACCCTTCCGCACCTGAAATTAATTAAATTAATTATTTAGGGGAGGAACTGGGAGGAACCGGGAGGAACCACCAACCATTGTAAAAGTGCTCCATTTAAAATACCAAATTTATTTGATTGAATCCACCATAAAATATATTTTTATCTTGTTATAGTTTTCTATAAACTTAAGACAAATTTAATGCGACATCTAAATAAAAACGGAGGGAGTATGTGTGGGCACAAAATTTTGTGTTTGTGTGATGTTGGAGGAGGAGAAGATTCCAGGTAGCAGAGATCCGATATACCGGGCGAGCGATTAGTATAAGACAAGTGCAGATGAAGGTGTTGATGTTATGGTAACCAATTTATAAACCTGCAAGTGTCCTTTAATTAGTTTTAATTGCTTTCGTGAATGTCGACATGACCTGTAAAAAGAAGTATATAAAATTAGTGTGCTGTTGGCTGTAGTGTTCTAGCTAAAAGCGACCGGGATGGCGTGCGAACATACGTCGGAGAGTGCTTAGTTTATCTACTAAAGAACAGATTATGCTGACCTTCACGAGTACATCATTACCTCGTCGGAAAGCAGGTGAGCTACCAGGTGACTGATGCAGTGAAGGATGGCGCAAGCAATACAACACTATAAAAAAGTTTTTTAAGGTACGGTTGGAAACGGGTTTGCAATTTGCAGTACTGGTCTCAGGGTCCAGCATTTCACAGCTAGAAATAGCGTATTAGCAGAATTAGCAGAAGCTGTTTAGAAATTATTAGAGAAATTATTCTGTGTATTTTTGTTTCTTTTAAAACATACTAGAAGCGCATGGTCTGCAAAGTTGTACTTGCAGCTCTATCATTTGTGCAGGGACTCTCTTGTTGAGCATATATGCTACTTATTTGGTGACTTGCCAGGTATAATATATATTCTAGTTTAGTAGCACTATAAAGAAAGAGTTAACAGTTCTTTCATTGTGTTTACCTACTAGAGTAGCAAATTTTTGTGGCACACATTTGACTGCCATGCAGTGGGCGACGAAGAGTCCGAAACAGCACACGTTAGACTACTGTAAGATCGATGGACCCACTATTTGACAACGACGTCGCAGATTACAAATTTGTTGTTATAAAAAAAACATTACGTTTTCTCTCTGTCTTTTCGTGCAATATAGTGCAAAGCGATCATGTACAAGTTCCTCGGCTAGTTTCCGTAATCCTTTTTAGAAAGTTTCTGTTAACATCTCGTACGGTATTATGAAAATTACTGATATGTATTGCTCCTTCATGAACTTCAAATATACTTGTTTATTTGAAAATGTGATGTGCACGCACATCGTTTTGTTTCAAAACTTCCAACAGACTCAGTATGTTTCGGATCACAGATGTGGCGTGCGTTTTTTTATTGTGTTAAACTACTCCATCCGTTTCAAATTATAATTCATCATGAATTTTCTAGATATACTTTGCGTTTGATATGTATCCAGACATAATGTATGTCTAGATTCGTAACAAAAGCTATGTATTTAAAAAACCTAGAATAACTTATAATTTGGAAGAGAAAAAGTACAAATTAATTAGGTGTATTATTGTATCTCTAGGTTTAGATGACTAATCTTAAAATAGTGATTCATGTGACGTTCCATGTTTTAAATTGCTGAAGTATTAGTGGATTCCACAACTTTTTCTATCCGCTTGATCTTTTGGGCTGAATTAGCAGGCTCATGCCTAACGATTTGGTATCATGGCTGAAAATCTCGTGTTTAAATTGTGGCAATCGTGGCTAAATATAACTAATATATTAAAAATTCATCAAAATTACCCCATGATTCCACTTTGTCCACTTAATCCCTGAACGATATGCAGGCTCGACTTACTCCCAAAATTATTTCAATCGCTTCGATCTACCCCAATTCAATTTATTTATTCTTTCTCTATGACTTACAAGATGAGTTGCATGTTCAAATTTTACAAGATGACTTACAACATGACACCTTCTGTTAGAAAAATATGAAAATAATCATGAAAAGTAGTTTATATTAATTATTCATAATCTATGGAAATAATCATGAAAAATACAACATGTAGAAACAATAAATAAATAAATTACAATAAGGGTATGATTGGAATAACAAAACAGATGGGTGGATTAATCAAGCCTTAATTTTGTTCCGAGGGTTAAGCATATAAACTTGATTAGTGAGGGTAGCAAAATATAATTTTCATTTTTTAACTTAAGGCCTATAATTAATAATGAAAATTATTTACCTTTTTTAGGCACAATACTATTTACCTTGGGCTCTCTGAGTTTACATTTTTTTTTACATTTCGTCACACATCTATAATTTGTTTATATTAGTTGATCCCAAAATTTTAGATATTGGATTAACATACAAATATATATTCTCATTGTTATCTCCATACTTGTACACAAAGTCTATATGGTGACACATACCATACATATGTACCTTATTAAGTTAATATTTTATATATTAACCACAACCGGGTAATTTAGAATTATATATTAGTAAGTACTTAGATGCATGCAAGTTTACGTGTTTAACATGGAAGAATCTATGTTCCCATTGCTTTCTTTGTACGTATATAAATGGTTGAGTTATGTCATTTACAACTAATGGAAGAGTTAGGTCATTTACAACAACTATATAATGGTAGATGTGTGCTACTTTTAGTAATGGTTGGTGTATGTCATTCGGATGCACATATAGGGTTACTTTAAGTTATTTGATAATGGTATAGTTGAGTAATTTAAATGAATATTAGGGGATAACTATAGGTTATTTTTCATAATGGTAGAGGTAGATAACTTAGCTAAAGATTTAGAGGCCACATTAGTCTATTTTCATAATGGAAAAATTGGATAATCTCTTAGAAAAATAATAGATCTAATGGCTCTGATGAGTAGAGTTTATAGATTGATTGCTAGATTTTTCTGATTTTCGTAAGAATTTCTAGGATTGGTTTTTTTTTAACGTATCCAATTAGTAAGTAAGATAATGGCAACCGATTTGGAATTTCCAGTTTGAGGCCTGAGCAAGCCTAAACATGAGAGGTTAGTGTTCAAGTATGTATTGCCCATTTTTCCCTATCGAGTTTTTAGATTGAACTGTCTAGTCATGCAACTCAATAGAAAATAATTTTGATCTGCTATTTTTTTAAATCATTTTTGATATACAGTTTTCCCCACACCAGAGCAATTCTTATATATTCACAGTTCAGAATCACCATATATTCACCAAAGCAATTCCACACCAGTCGTCAAATAATGATCCAAACATTAGGTGTGATAGTTCTTACTCA
>CM014275.1:45756008-45788906 GCA_004135705.1 Alloteropsis semialata | reverse complement strand
TTCTTGTTCTTCGAAGGCATCGTTAGTTGTCCAGAGAATATAATACATAACATAGAAGCCACATAGATTGTTTCCAGGAGGCTGCCTTAGGATCCATTTCTTTTCAATGATATCGAAATCTTTTTTGTAGGGCCTAAAAATAATGCTCCTTTTTTTTTCTTGTACTTGGCAAAAGCACTACATATATTACGATAGGGTGCTTTGTGCCTTTTTACGCTGGAGTTTTAATAGGATAATTTGATGCCTTGATGGAATCAAAGTCTTGCCAGTTAGGGTAATGATAGTCTGATTCTTTTTGACATAATAAGACACCATAGAGCATCGTATGCCTGAATTGTACTATGATAGCGAAGTAAAAAAACTCTACAATGAGATCCTGTCTAAGAAGAAAATTGCAACCAATTCTTTATGCAACCATTATAACAATGGTCATTCTGTATTGTGTGCCATGCACTATCAATGTAAATTGAAGAGAAGTAAATGGAGAGTTGAGAAAGATTTGGATGAATCCAATCGTAAAATGGTTTGGGGTGCAAGGGTTACCCATCTGAATTACACATCCATAGAAACGCCAGAGAACAAAGAATGATGTTGCCATTCTAGATCGTGATGTTTAATGTATTGTTAGAACCATTATGTAAGATATTGAGCATGCAGTCTTCTACTATTAATTTATGCTTATGTTATGGAGTTGTATTCAAATTGTTCTCAACCCACATCTTCATGTTAGCACATCTAGTAAATGAACTAAAAAACTAATTGAAATATATATTCTTTTGGCCAATGAATAATAATAATCATAATATCACAAATATTATTATCAGATATAGTAAATGAAAAAACTAATTGAAATATATTTTTTAGTAAATAAAATAAGAAACAAATTGAAATAAAAATCAAATTGAAAAATAAATAAAGGGGCTTTTAGTCCCGGTTGGAGGCTCCAACCGGGACTAAAAGCCCCCCTCCATTATAAAATGGCCGGCCGCGGCCGACCGTCAGCCAAGCAGAGCATTTCTTTGCATTTCTTGTTCATTCTCCGGCCAAGGGAGCGAGCTGTGCTTGTGATTTTTTTTTAAGATTTCACTTCGCCGCAGTTTTTCATGGTCAATATTTCTTGTTTATTCTCTAGTTTTTCCTGGTTAGTATTTTTTGTTCATTTCTTTGTACATACAGAAATTTTAGTTTTATCATATTGATGATATTGATGAATTTTAGCACAATATTGAGTTATGAATTTGTTTACAGATTGCATTGATAGATGTTGCTGAGCTGAAGATGTTGCTGAGAATTTAGTTATTTAATTTTTAATTTTGTTTTTCTATTCAGCATATAGATTTTAGTTTTTGCGAGTAATATATAGATTTTAGTGATTTATTCAAAATAATTAAAGAAAATGGTTTCAGCTCTTAATTAGTTAGAACAATGCCGAGGAGACAACGTCAGGTACCTCGTCGTGGTGGAGGGTTGGATGGTCCTGTGTGGATGCCACAAATAATCCCGCCACGAGAAGCACACGCTCCTGGCCTCGTGTTCCCTGAAAACAACATCGAAGTGCCTGCGCCTAACGAAGCTCGTTTCAATCGGGTAAATTATCTAGTGCTTCAATAGTTACATGTCAATGTATTGATTATTTCATGGAGTTTATTAATGTGAGTTACCACTATCGCATATTATTTTGCCAATCAAATGGTTTAAAGATGCAGTAATGCACATCGCTCCGCGATGCCCATTGGTTTACAGAGAGGTGAATGAGAACACCTGGAGGGTTCTCATTTCTGTTGAGATTAGGCAAAATGCCTTACGTGACCCAAGCCGGGGCCAAGTTGTGCATATTGACGTCGAATCGGATGCCTGGAAGCAGTATCATGTTGCGGCTTGTGACGCTGTAAGGCAAGCACTCTACCGAATCCAATTAATGGCTGGGCATGTTTTACCAGATTATAGCTACTTCAAGATAAAAGCTCTTGAGGCGGTTGGCCACCCCGTGACACAGATGCCTAAATTAATTACCCCTGAATATGAATCCATTTATGTAAGTTAACTATGATTTTTTTGAATTCCATTATGAATGTTCTGAAATAACGTGGCTTTGTTATTTGTTTATAGGATGACCTGTATTGTGGATACATGCATGTGTTCTTTGAGTTAGAAACAATACTAAAATAGGTACTTGATTACCTACAGTATACATTCACTAAGTCATATTCATATCATGTTAATGGTGGTTTTCAAGCGGACACAACCGTGTCACATTTTGACGTAGCTGGAACGACTAGGCATACAAAAAATTATGGTGAGGTTTTGCATAAACCCTATAAGGCGGTTGATAGTGCATGCATATGGACACTTGATTACATTGATAGATACCTAGGTGTCAAGATTATTGACATAAACTATCATTTTTATCTTATGAAGAAGAATGGCGTGGACAGAGATTAATTTGGTGGTTTGACTTTTATGAATCATGTTGTATTAAGAATTATTATTAAGTGTGTTGGACTAATTCTTATCATGATGTAATAAGACAAATTTTTATTAAGTGCTTTTTCGTTTCCCGTGCAAATCCAGCCTTATTTTCGTTTAGTTTTAGTTCTTTTACAAAATAGACCAATATTAATTCATATATATCATCATTACCAACAAAACTGCAAAAGTTTAATAGATAACATTTGCTTATATTGGTTCTTTTATAATTTATTATGAATATGATAACGTGAGTTGTATTATTTTGTTTATTAAATATTAGCCAAAAATTGATAATTAATATTTGATGGGATGCATAGAATTTTTTGATAGACCACTCTGTACTCACAAGCATTGTCTCCAGGCTTTTTTTACGTATGTACATGATGATCATACAGTGGCAAGGTGTATCTGCAGTTAGGTAGTCACAGTCTGTAGCCATGAGACAAATGTCTTCTGTAACCATGTATAAACAATAGTTGATGGAGTTTTTACTTCTGTAATGGTTTTAATGTGAGCCTTGGGAACATTAAAATCTTTCAGGCTCACACTAAAACTGTCGAGAAGTAAAAACTCCATCAACAATTATTTAACATGGTTATGGAAGACATATGTTTCATGGTTATAGACTGTCATTACCTAGCTGGACGTTAACCTTGCCAATGTTTGAACATCATATACATATGCATAATAGGTATGGAAGAATACTTGTGAGCATTGTGTCGAATATTAAGAAACATATGTATACATCACATCAACTAGTTTAATTATAGATTTGTTTGCTAATATTTGACAAATAAACATTATATAACTCATACTAACATGTTTATTAAATTTTATAAGCTCTAATGTAAGCAATTGTTATTTGTTAACTTATTTGGAAGTTTTTTGGTAATAATGATATATAAGAATGAATATTAGTGTATTAGTAAAAGAAATAGAACTAAAATAAAAGGGGGCTGGATTTGCGCATGAAGTAAAAACACAGCCCCTTTAGTCCTGGGTGGTAACACAAACCGGGACTTAAGGGGGCTGTGTTTCGCGTCCCATGCGAAATTACCCTTTAATCCCTGGTCGTTACACGACCTAGAACAAACACAACCCGGGACTAAGGGGGGGGGGGTTTATATAACCCCCGACCTCTTCTCCTTCTTTCTTCCTGTCTTACAACCGATCTCGTCCCCTGGCCAGCCTCTCCTCGCGCGCGACCCCGTCCCTCGACGTCTTCTCTGACTGCCGGCACCGCCCCGCCACATGGGCTCACGCTACCACCCGGCTCCTGCGCCGACCCTCGGCCCACCGTGGCCCTGTGCCACCGCCCCTGCGGCCCTGTGCCACCGCCCCAGTGGCCCCATCCCGGCCTCCTCNCGCCGGCTACCGCCTCCGCCGGACCCCTGCTCCGAGCCCCGCGGCCCCGAGATCAGGTTATGTGTTGTGTGTGTGTGTTTTATTTTTATATGAGTTATGTGTAAATTGTGTAGAATAAGGCAAATGCATGTTTAGTATATAAAAAACTATAAATTGTAAACTTAGTTTAGTATATATACTATAAATTGTATAGTCTATATATCAATTTTCTAGTATATGTATGATGAAATTACGAGATGAAATTAAACTTAGTTTAGTTATATCATTTTTTATATATCATTTAGGGTCGTAAGATTTTAAATGTCAATTATGTGTCATTTTCTAAATGGGAGATCAAATTAAACTTAGTTTAGTATATACTATAATTGTGAGATCAATTTTTGGATATATCAATTTAGTGTCATAGTGCCCTATGTATGTAGTATATAATTGTGATATCAAGTATCTTTTTTCTAGTGATATTATAATTTTGACATTAGTTTGGTATAATACATCATTTTGTAAATTTCTTTAAAAAAATAGTTTATATCAATTGTTTGATCAATTATCTCAATTTTTTGATAATAGTTGGATATTAGTCTGATATTAGTTTATATCAATTATCTCAATTATAGAGTATTAATAGGTCTTCTTTTTAACTACGTTAGTTACATGGATTCGGGACTTAACAAAGTGGAAACCAGCAACCTCCTACGGGACATGAGTGCCCAAGCCAGTGGTGCGGCTGCTGATCAGGTCCCTGAAGCCGATGCTGGCAACACCGACCAGTACCTCAACATGTCCGGTGAGGGAATTGAGCAATCGGATGGTGACGATGGCCAAGGCACCGATGGTGATGAGGTATATATACATTAGCACATTTAGCACAATGTTTTAAGAGGTACATATATTAATAATTAAGTATCCTCTCTTAACTTTTAGCCTTGTACAACGATGTCGAGTTCAGGGAAAAGAGGACCGACAAAAGGCTAGAGGGTCGATATATTGTCACACAAGTGGACGATACAGGTCAACCAATTGCCCCAGCTGACGTGGCAAGGAAGATGACAAATCAATGCGGGGTTCTTATTAGAGATTACATCCCAATCAGCATTCCAAGATGGAAACCTCAGAAACACAGGGATACAAACATTGTCCCTCAAAGAGAGAAAGATATGCTCTAGCAGCAGCTACAAGAACATTTCACAGTGCTAGCAGGAACTGAGGATAGAGTGAAAGCTTGGGCTCTTTCAAAAATTGGAGAACAGTTTCAGAGTTTTAAGAAGAAACTCTACAAAAAATATGTCGAGAAAAAACTAACGCCAACTTTCACTGGAGCATATGAGAAGCTAAGACCCCACTGGGCTGCATTTGTGCAATATAAGTTATCGGCTCTTGGAAAGAAACTTACGGAGACGAACAAAACTAATGCCGCATAGAAAGAATACCATCACCATCTCGACCAAGATGGCTACGCTGCAGTAATTCCGAAATGTGACAAGATGGAACAAGATCTACGTGATAGAGGTATTACACCACAGATAGAAAATTGGTCCGTGCGGGCACAAAATTGGTATTATGCCCATGGCAGAACATTGGCTGCGGATACTAGGGAATGCATCTTTGGCCAGCAGATACAAGAAGCAGCACAAAGACTTATGCAGGCCATGGATGCAGTTGAGCACGGAGCGTTCTCTGCAGAATCCCGAGCATCGTGGACGGACGTGAGGCAAAGGAGTCTTACAGAAGTCGCAACAGAAGAAAAAACGAAGAGTTAGAGAAGATACGACAACTTGAGGAAAGGATACTGCATAACGAACAAAGAATAGGGGAGGCTCAGTGGCAACTGGAGTTAGCACTTAGTGCTCAGCAGCAAAGCCGTGGATCCACCGGTGCTCCAGTGGACGCGATTGGCCCTACCCAGCAGCATCGGAGCAGTTGCGCGTCCATTGACATAAATGATGCTACCCCGTGGACGATATAAACATGCGGACGACCTGTGAGCTGCACAGTCCATTCAGGAACTTAACGTTCAAGGTGGCGTACGATAGTGCTTTGCCAAGTAATGAAGGGGATCTCTACCATGGAGGGCAAAGACCCGCTGGCAATGCTAGAGTTGGGGTGGAGCAGGTCTTGGCTATGTATGTATCACTCAAGCTTGACATTTCTGGAGGTGACGGGTAGAGGACACTAGAAGAGGCAGTTCATAGTGTTATCGTATGGGAGAAGCGTTACATCATCTTAACTCCTGAGGGGCCTTTGTCGTCACCCCAAAGCTCAAGGCCATCTCCGCCGCCTCCATCTCCGCAGTCCCAGCCGCAGCAATATTCGCTGGTTGCATGCCCATGAACAAAGGTCTCTGTCGCCTCCAACTCAGAAATCTCCGTCACCTCTAGCTAAGCAATCTCCGCCGCCTGCACCTCCACCGGCAAAGAAAGCTAAGAAACAAAAAACCAAGGCACCACCAAAGCCATCCACAAACAAGCCAGCAAAGTAGCAAAAGTAAGGCAAGGCACCTACCAAGCTACCATGGGAAAAATCTGATGAGGAGTGCAAGCAGCAAAGTCTGTCTGAGGTTAAAGAGTTCTTCAAAAAGAAGAAGCCCAAGAAATAAGAAGTAGCTAGTTTTTCTAAGGTTGCTTTTTTTATGGGCATGGCTAAAGAAACTCAGAAGGAAGTGTTGTCAGACTATGATCGCTCTATTAAGAAATCCTATGAGAAGAATAAAAGGGAGGAGAAGGAGCAACGGCAGCAATAGAGCCAAGAGATTGTCAAGAGCCAAAAGAGTGTCAAGAAACAAATGAAGCGAACGGTTGCTCAGCTCGTTGAGCAGGAGGAGCAAACAATTGATCCACTCATAGTGGATGCATGACTTGAACCGGTCACCATGCTTACGTTTTGCAAAGAGACAGGATTGACGCCCACGAAAATTCTGAGTGACAAGGAGCTCCCAAAGGAGACCGCTCTAGCGAAAGAGAACCCTACTCCTCTAAGGTGGCCATTTCAGCTTGTCTTACCTCTAGTTGATCTCAATAAATATGACACGCTATCAACAAAAATGTACAGCTTACATGATTGGTACCTTAAGGCATTGGCCGAAGGTCAGAGCATGGTGGGAATGAAGATTAGAGACGATGATTACTTCTGTGGCGATGAGGTGATATATCTGGAATTCTCAGAAATATACTAGAAATACCATAGGAATGCCCTTGACGTGTCTATCCTCAGCTATTGAGTGATGTAAGTGCTTCGTTTATTTCTATATTTAACGTCTCCTATATATTGTCAGTAGATTTATTAAACATTTCTTTCTTATAAATTGTATCACATAGAATGGAGATTGAAGAATGCAGAAAAAACTCATACTTGCACTTGGGCTTCGTCGACCCAAAAGTTGTACACCAGCATATGTTTTTGTAACATTATCAAGACACAGTGAACAACATTGACATGTTCTTACGTGCACAATATTACAAGACAATGATTCTATTTCCTTACAACTTTGGGTGAGTACTTTTACTGTCTTGTGCATCTTCCATTTTTCTTCCTAACATAATGTCATTTCAATTGACGTGACCCTTCGTACACAATATGCATGTAAATATGTTCCATTGGATATTATTTGTTATAATTCCAGACAGAAGCATGTTGGTCGTCATGGACTCAATGAGGAGACCATGGAAAAAGTACCAACCAATGATTGACCTCCTGCACAAGTAATTTCAGTCCTCGCACTATTATTCCTCTTTAAATCGTCCGAGAATTCCATTTATTTCGTATGGTGCGCAGGTGTTGGAAAAGGTTCCGTGCAGAGCAGAGAGGTACATTCAAGGAGGAACTTTAAGTCAAGGGAGACTTTCCAGTAAATACTACTATACGGAAACACATATCTTGTTTTGTTCGTTTCATTATCGTAAATATGCATGTAATGACTTGACCATTTCTCCTATAAAGTGTTATAGACAGAACCAAGGCACCAATTTATGTGGATATTATGTCTGTGAGTTCATGCATGCTCTTGTTGCTGATAGGACGATCACCACTAGCTGGGAACTAATGGTATGTTTCATTTCCATTGATATCTATATATGTGAGTCATAATAATATTATTTATATTTTTCTATTAACCACATCTTCAGAGGATGCATATGAAAGATGAGATCTTACCGTCCTAAAGAGTCGCGGCAGTTCAAGAGGCACTCTGTGGATTTATATTCGATGAGGTCGTGAGCAAGGATGGGACGTTCTTGTGGGATGGACACGAGGTCAATTCAAGGAGCAAATATTGGGCATTTTGTAAATATACATATAAATGCTCCTTTGTAATCTTGCTGTAGATATTAATATGCGCCTTTCAAAACTTGTTGTAAATATATATTTAAGTTTAATATTATTAGCATATATATAAATGTTAGTATTAATAGTTTAATGCATTTTGTGACGTTTAACTAATACGTATATGAACACATACATATATTATTATACAGGTATAATACGTATCCTTATATAAAAGAGAACATAAAAGAAAAAGAAAATAGAAAAAAGACCCTTTAGTCCCAGTTGGTATCGGGGCTCCACCCTGGCCGCGACATAGAGCCCTTTTAGTCCGGGTTGGTGTTACCAACCGAGACTAAAGGCCGCTTTTAGTCCTGGGTAAATGCCCGGACTAAAGCCCGTTCCGAACCGGGACTAAAGGCGGTTTTTCTACTAGTGCATACTGAAGTGCTAGTTCAATTATCGAATATTATCGTTTGGATCACAAGAACTCGTTCACTCCCTGATAGTCCCATTCCCTGTAGAGTTTTTTTTATACCTGTTTGTTGTAATTTCTCGGTGCGTTCCTGCTTGTTGCATTGGCCTCTCTATGCAGTTTAAGAACAGCCGCAAGCTTGCAAAATGTACATATGATTCCCAACAAGGGCAGGCTAATACAAGGAACACATGGAAAATCTGGATACCAAACATATGTAAATGTAATTGTTTGATGGAGCCTGCTTTAGCTGGAGAGTAGTGAAACCAAGCAGAAAGCACTGGAGGAAACAGAGCAGGCAGTGCGGCGCCCTACACCGACGAAGCTAAATTTCTTACTGCACTGACCTTAATATCGACAACACACCAGTCTGATGTATGTAGCAGGGGATGACAGTGATGGCCAGAAATTTGTGAACTTGTTGTCCTTTTTGATGCCTAGTCTTCATTGGAATCAGCCAAATGCTAACGCCTTTGAGAACAACATATTGTTCTGTCCATATGCTGCGTGCATACCTCTCGCTCCATTATATTCTACCCCCTATACCAAACTGTACACATTGTCCGTCACAATTGATCGACCCATCACTCTTTGCTCACGACGAGTACCATTCCAAGAAGGATGACATCCATGGATCACTCTTTGCTCACGACAAGTACCGTTACAACATGGATCACATCCATGGATCAACCAAGGTTTGCGGTTTTTTGTGGCACTGTATTTCCTGGATCCTTCCATTCTTACATGACCAAATTACTATATCTTACCCCTCTTTCAACTATTTTTTTTCATACACTTCGTCCTGGTGGTGGCAAACTAAGATGAAGGGAGAGGTAAAAAAAAAACTTCGTCCTGGTGGTGGCAAACTAAGATGAAGGGAGAGGTAAAAAAAAAAGCATGTTGGTACCCCATATATAATGGTAACCTCAGCACATTGCCTGGTAGACTGCGCTTTCTTCGAGAACACTAGCAGGTACTGTGCTTTCTTCGAGAACACTAGCATGTACTTCATACATTGACAGCTTTGCACTCTTTATACAATTCCTCGTCCTCACAAAACAGCCTCTTTCAAAATCTCCCTACTCTATATATGTGAAGGGCCATAGCCAAATAAGGGTAGCAAAAATCCATTCAAAAAACACAAATACCTTCACTTCTTATCAATGGAACCTGGCTCTCTCTCGAATCTAAATTTCTTGTTTTTTCTCTTTTTTCTTTTCATTTATATTTTTTTGACTTTTTAAAGTTTTTTGAAATTGATTTCTAGGAGGGGCTCATGGGATCACCCACTCTTAGAAATCGATTTCTAAGAGTGGGTCGAGGCCTGCTCCTGCAAACGCGCTATTTTGAGGCGCGAAAAGCTGGAGCGGGCCTCTACCCGCGCCTAAAAGCCAATTTCGCTCGCACCTAGAAATTGTTTGTGTAGTAGTGAACCTAACACCTGCTGTATACATGTGCCACACATTATAAAATCATCTTTTGATCTGTTGGGTTCAAAAGATTCATGTTTTAGTGCCTTTACTATGGTGTGTTATAAGGAAACCCAACCGTACGTGTACGCAGCAAGGTCCAGGTGTTCCAAGATTCAAGGAGGTCCTGTGTCCACAGATTGCTAAGGGAGCCCTCACTGATCCACTAATCCCCTGCCCTGGGCAACCTCTTACCATAACAAGGAACTCAGCGCTGCTTTTATTTCCTCGCCTCTGACCTTCCACCCATACGACATTAGTAGCCCATCACTACAGTGTACGCGGTGCCTTGTCCTGATATAATATACGCATGGCCTTAGCCATTTCCAGTTTGTTACGCCATAATCATTTCAAGTATGCTGAGCTATACCAACATATTGCACATCAAGGCAGTTCATATGAAATTGAACGGTTGCATCAACTTATCCCTTCTATTTTCTAAGCACCGGTGAACAAACTAATTAGGGAAATGAAGTAACAATAAAATCATTTTATGCATTATTATTGGTCCTTTAATTCACGTGACCAACCCCATGCCATACCCTACCCTATTGCACTGTCTAAGCATTGGTGTCAAACTGTCAATGACACAACTGAACTCTTGTTCCAAAACAGAATGCATCTTTTGCTATAGAAAATTCTGTGCTTATCCCACGTGAGCTATCCTACTTGTTTTTCCTTCATTTTAGCACACACAATAGTTGCATGTTTTGGCGCAGAGTTATACCCTTGATTACAGACAACTTTTGATTTTTGTTTCCGATTAATGTCTGGTATGTTGACTGATTCTTATTTGTAATGCCGACTAATAATGCAACTTATTTCACTACCACAACGGAAGTGGTACTACTAAGAATTAGATAACGGACAATATAATAGCAGCAGCATTTTTAATTGCAGATTAGTCAGCGTTGGCTATCCGGCTAATCAGTACTCGCTGCAGCTTACAATGAATATAATGCCACGTAGCATGCCCTCTCTGAGCATGAACTTAACTTAGTTCGATAAAGAGAGTTCTCGCGGATTCTGCTGTTGCACAATGATCTGTGACATAAAAACATTGTCGTATGCTCATCATAGCAAGAAGAACACAGTCCTGAAGCAAAAATGCATAGAGCATCAAACTTCCAAGGTTTATACAGATGTTCCAAGTGTGTTTCCTACACACAGCAACATTTTGCATTCCCACATCTCCACCTTTCCTCATTATCTATTGGTGTTGGCAAACTAAAATACACAAGGGAAAGATACGACGACATAGTGTACAGGGGTATTATATAAAAGTATAATGTTGTGGTACATCAGTTACCACCATTTGTGGTGGTTTGGTAGATGGCAACGAAAAATGTGTAAATGTGTGCTTTCTTAATCTCACTGAAGCAAAACATGATGAAGTATTCAAAAGATTGTGCAGAGACCAGATTAATCAGGTGACATCTGGTCAGCATTTTCTAAGACATTCATGTTGCCTCTGTCACTACACACACTACTGAAGAATCCTCTCCCGTGTTGGCCCATCTGTTGACAACCAAAATTGGCATGCTTTAGAATAGGCAAAGTCAATGCCAAAATAGAAAATTCAGTGCTAACTCTTATTAATTTGCAAGTTTGATATGTGTATGCATTGTTCAAGATATGGAGATCAGTTTTGGATATTCTGAGCATGATTTCATCAAAGAGACCAAGAAGCACTCAAAATAGCATCAAGATGAAGTCAAATAATCAGTTTGAGCACTCCAAGACGAAGCCCTCATTGAGACAATCAAAATGGACATATGGATCACCTAATTCGGAGTACAGATGCAAGAGTTATGGCCAACAGAAGATCTCCTGCGCGGGGAAATCCGGTGGTACCGGTTTTGGGCAGAATCCTGGTAGATTTAGAGATCTGTATGGATTAGGACTTGTAGAAGGGTTTCTTTGCGGGGCAAGACCTCCCTACCCTATAAATATAAAGGGTTGCGGTCGATTGAGGTAATCCCAATCGAATCAAACAACTATGCATTTACTTTCTATCTTCTAAACCCTAAATCTCTTCCAACCTCTCCATGCTGTTCGTTTACTGATCTCCACGACCATAGATTGCGTCCTAATGCTTGCTGGTCAACCTAGGGCACGTCCGCTGACGTCCACGTCCTGACGGGGACCCTCCCGGGCGAGAACTTTGATGGCCTTTGCTAGTTTGCTCGTAAACTAGTCGTTCTTCGCTACGTAAGTGTGTTGGTTATCTCTTTGCTAGTTTGCTCATAAACCTAGCCGTCCTCCATCACGTAAGCATGGTAGTTATCCTCTTGAATGATCGATTCAGACCAAACCCTAGAAATCCGGTGGCACCAGATTCCCAAAACGTACTGGTTTTGGCAGGCTCACTGCTGGTGATCGATCCATTGCGGATCCATGCGAGCTAGCGCATATCTCGGTGTGTTGGCCAGAAAAAGCGTCAACACATTTTTAGTGACTCCGCTGGGGGAAAATATTCTGGTTATTAAAACAACCGAATTTTTCTGACCTAGCCAATTTCTTAATTGATATATTATCCTTTCTTTTCGCCATAAGAATTGCATCTGGTCTTTTAGACCGATATAATCATTTCCTATATTGCATTAGGCTACTCAAGCCGATTGCATTCTTTTTTGCTTATTGATGCATATTGAAGATCAAAAGAGAAGCAAAGTAGTGGTCAGTGGTTGCTTGGATTATCAAGAATATCTGGATTTATCTATTACAAGATATGAAGCATCAAGACCTATTATGGCGGGCTATCAATACACTTCACATCAGTTCATCTACAACGAACCCAAGGTACAATTTGCAAATACATTACCTATGTCTAATAATTATTTTGCAAGTACCACAAATCCTCATGTCGATGTTGCTAGATATGATACTAGTAGGCATATTGCATCGGCTAGTAATTATTCAGACGATTATACTTATGCAAATTATAATTTTGAATGTTATATACAAAAGCCATTGCCAAATAATATGCATGCTTTAAATTTTGATGCCACTAGCAACATACAGCATTATTCTAACACATCAGCTATACAACCAGTTTAAGAGCCTGTGAGCAATTATCAAGGCCAAACTAACATGGCGAGTTCGGCCAATTTTTATGAAACACTACATGCTATTATTTTAATACTATTCAGTAAGGTGTTTCCTCTTTTTATTCATCAACTGCAAATTCACAGTATATGGTTATACCACAAAATGTGCCGGTGAATGAGACGATTGGCCATGCTAATTCTAGCTATCCGGCTAGTTATTCTCAACCATCATATGATGCACAACATGCTACTAGAGTGGCGGTTGCATCTAATTTTTCAGCACCGTATGCAAATGCTAAAAATCATAATTTGGCTCCAAATGTTATTCATAACTATAGCCAAATTAATGAAAATTCAGCAAGCACGCATTTATTTCCACATGTGCAAAAGCATGCAGTAATTGCAAAATCGGGATGTTCTTTTTTGAAACCAAAGCATCTGATTTTCTAGATGAAGAAGTCAAACACGAGGACCTCTCTGAGAAATATCGCCAGGAACTGGAGATGATTCTTAGACAATTTAGACAGAATTACCTTTCTCAAAGGGCAATCAATAAGGAAAAGAAAAACGATTCAGATTTGAGCAACAGCTTGGTTATTATAACAACTGAACCAAATATTTCAAATTCTAGATCTGTTACAAAGAGAACAAGCTTGGTCATAGAAAATCATGTTAATCATAAGAAGACTGCTATGCTTGAATTTTCAGAAGTTGTGCATTTATCTAGCGATTATTATGTAATTAATGAGCAATAACTTATGATTGAATGAAGTTCGGTCAATGAAGAATATCAGAAGATTGAAGATCACAATTCCAGGAGGAATGACTTGGCGCATCAGAATTCGGTGGTTTCCAGCAGCCCTGGAAAAACAGGTGGTACCGGTTTTGTAAACTGGTGTAACCGGTTTATGCAGACTGGTGATGCAGGCTGCCGTCAAGAGAGGAAACACGACATCATCGCCTCTCCAACATATTTGATAAGGTATGCTTTACAAGTAATTTACCTTATTCCCAATCAGATCACATGCTCTTAATTAATTCATCTACTAGTGATATTACTATGTTTAATCCTAAGAGATTGATTGGGGACGATAACTTATTTGTTAGCAACAAAATGAATTCAGATAGTGTCAGCAAATGCATTGTGAAAATCAGAAAGGCTGATAATAGTAATGTTTTGGCATTTAAATTTTCTACTTCATCATTGCCAAAGTTTTTGTATTCATGGTTTACTTGTGGTTATTCTGGATTTAAAAGAAAGAAACCAAAGTTGATAAACATTATGGAGCCCGATGCTAATTTAGTAATCAATTCCGAAACATCGGGTAATATAAGCACAACTAAAGGTATAGCCGAATGGATCGATGTGAAATCAGAATCGTTCGTTTGCTTAGCCCTGAAACGTTGTCCACAAAAGAATCAACTAAAGAAGACAAAGTACACTTTTGATTTGACTTTGTGTGATGATTTATTTGATATCTTGCTCGAGCATAATTTTATTAAACTATTTGCTCACAAAGTCGCACCATCACTTCTGAAATTAAAAGAGCAAGCATATTGTAAGTGGCATAATTCATTTGGTCATAACACTAGCCATTGCAATATTTTTCGCCAAATCATCCAATCGGCCATTAATATAGGACGATTGAGATTTTCTGAAATTTCAAAAGATGACCAGTTGGATCCAATTGGTCTTGGTGGCAGTGGATCATTAAATCGGTTAGCATCAGCCGGTTCATGCAAAGATCCAAAAGAAATTTCCAAAGAGGAAGATTTAACGCCCTCAAGTGATAACAAGGACATCGTTCATGAGTTGCATACTCTTAAGAATGATGAGCCAATGAAAATTCCAGAAGGCGCTGGGGGGCATGAGAATTCTTCTGAACCAAAAGAAGAGCCTATTACTACTACTGTTATGGAAAAGGCGGTAAGACCGGTTTGCAAAACCGGTGAGACCGGTTTGAGTCTGAAGCATCCTAAAATGTTAAGACCTGATCATTTTGAGACACATGGAGCAAAAGGCTGTAATGAGCACAAGGAAAGCTGAAGCTTATTTTCAATGAACTTCTGGCTAAATATCAACAACAAAATAAAACCAAGCATGCTAATCAGTCAAAATGGTGTTAAATCAACTAGAGTGTCTCCAAAACACAAATCTAAAGATTGGAATCAGCGAAGAGAAGACTTTTATGCAGCAGAGCCATATCCTCCTTTTAGGCCGCCGATGCCAATTCCATATGACTCTTGCCTTGCTGGTTTGCATCCTTATCCATTATGGGGGTGGCATGATTCATGTAGACATATTCCTTCATATTCTAGTCAATATCATGCCCAATATTTAGCTCCAAGAAAACTAGTGCGTGCAAGACAACCACATATTGAAAATGACCGTTTTGAGAAAAATAATTGGTCTAGAATTCAAGAGAAGAAAAAGGTTGTCAAGCAGGTTTATCAAGTGAAAAGGGATGTACGTAAAGATAAAAGTTCAGATCTGAATTCAACTAATGAAAAGCCGATTAATCTGTTGAAAACTTTGGCTATTCATGGGAGAGAAAAGGAAAAATCAGTTATTGATATTTCAAGTGCCAAATCTGAATAAAATGAGTTGAAAATGCCAGAGATCAAGGAGAAAGTGTTGCTGTCCAAAACTAAAACAAACCCAAGCCATCCACTTGGTTTATCAAATTAACAGAAGAAGAAGCTGCAAAAGTTTAGTGCTCAAGAGCTGAGAAAGAAAGGCATGGCATGGGTTCCTAAAGGAGACATTCAAACTCAAGATAAGAATGGTGTTCAAGCAAAAGGAGCAGCAGAAGCAAAGAAGAATACAAAAGATAGGAGACGACATTCAAGTCTACGGTTTGCACCAAATCATCAAAATTGCTGGTTATTACATTGTCCATATTCTTTACAAATCCCACATATGTCTATGTCATGGAATCCATCATATAATATGTTCGGCTATCCCTCGTGCTCTTATTTTGATTCTTATATGCCATAAGGATCTCTTTATTATTGACGGTTGTTGCCAAATTATCACTTATATTAATATTGCTATTTATTCTAAACCGGAGTATTTAGTTCTAAGAGATGATTAATTCTTGCATTTACATCATTACCAATACTTTACTTCGGTTATACATATTCTATGGATGGATCAAACATGGCTGATATTTTGTTATCGACTTTAGCAACATATAGCCGATGAATGTTTTTATCATCGTGCTGAAATTGTGATTCTCCGAGAAAAGATTGCTATTGTCATGTTGATGTCTTTAATGCTCGGGGGGCAAGATGCTAGTACAAGGAGTAATTTTTTCTGTGTGGAATTGTTACTTCAGTGAATCGGCTTGCAAAAGTTCTTAATGCATTGGAACTGTTCTTGTTTCATTATATGATGCTATAATGGGAACCATAGTCGATTGGATTACTTCACACTAATAATCAAGACGAATGTGAATTTTAGTATTCGAGCTAGAAGTTTGGCAATTCATAGGCGTGAAGTATGCAGAAGTGTTTGGTGGTTTGATGCTGATATGCCAATGTTTATTTGAATCATCAGATACTTATCTTACAAAATGTTTAGATGTGATACCTTACTTTGATGAATTAATTGTCATGTATCTAGACATGGCAGTAACACGGACAATACTTTGGCACATCAAGCATCAGACAATATGAGTAGAAGGAAATGCTTTCATATCAAAAGGCCGATGTTTGCTAATGCCCAAGTACATATCTGGACAAACTGGTCTGACCGTTTGCAGAACCGGCCTGACTGCTTTTCTTGCAGAAAAAATTCAAACTCGGCTATAGAAGATGGCCAAAATCTTATTACAACCGAGTTATACAATGGAATCACCAAAGGTTGGCTTTTGCAGGCTATGATTGTCATGGGGATGCTTAATGTGATGATTGCATTGTCATCAAAATATGGCTATTCTTAACTTGTGACATAAAGGGAGGTAACTGAGATCATTGTCAAGTATGTTTCATAAGTTCTTCTCCCATGTTATAACCAAGACAACGCAATTTATTCATGGCCCTTTGCACACTAATTGTGTTATATTTCTTTGTGAGGCCGGTTATATTATTTGTATGTCGCCTCCTTTGTGATCATAATGACTTATAGATGTTACATTGGATTACTTGATTTCACAATTCATGACTAAATTGAGAATCTTTGCAAAGACCAATTATTGTCATAATGATTTGGTCGCTATATGCATCTATCGTCATTGTAGAGTGCGAGAATCATTTAAGCATTGCATCAAATGTTTATAGCCGAGGTGTTGTGTACTCAGGCTTGTTTCTCACCCATAATGTATAACCATAGTGTTATGTCGATGCACTATTCTTAGTCATCGTTCTAGTGCAATTTTGGTTCATGAATTTTTTTTGGCACGCAAGCTTTACGAAGAAATAGGGGGGCATATATTGAAAACCAAAATTGGCATACTTTAGAATAGGCGAAGTCAATGACAAAATAGAAAATTCAGTGCTAACTCTTATTATTTTGCAAGTTTGATATGTGTACGCATTGTTCAAGATATGGAGATCAGTTTTGAAAATTCTGAGCATGATTTCATCAAAGAGACCAAGAAGGAATCGAAATAGCATCAAGATGAAGTCAAATAATGAGTTTGAGCACTCCAAGATGAAGCCCTCGTCGAGACAATCGAAATGGACATATGGATCACCTAATTCGGAGTACAGATGCAATAGTTATGGCCAACAGAAGATCTCCTGCCCGGGGAAATCCAGTGGTACCGGTTTTAGAAATCGGTGGTACCGGTTTTGGGCAGAATCCTAGTAGATTTGGAGATCTATATGGATTAGGACTAGTAGAAGGGTTTCTTTATGGGGCAAGACCTCCCTACCCTATAAATATAAAGGGTTGTGGCCGATTGAGGTAATCCCAATCGAATCAGACAACTATGCATTTACTTTCTATCTTCTAAACCCTAAATCTCTTCCAATTTCTCCATGATGTTCGTCTATTGATCTCCATGACCATAGATAGCGTCCTAAGGCTTGCTGGTCAACCTAGGGCACGTCTGTTGACGTTCACGCCCTGACGGGGTCCCTGCCGGGCGAGAACTTCGACGGCCTTTGCTAGTTTGCTTGTAAACTAGTCGTTCTTCGCTACGTAAGTGCGTTGGTTATCCCTTTTCTGGTTTGCTCGTAAACCTAGCCGTCCTCTATCACGTAAGCATAGTAGTTATCCTCTAGAATGATCGATTGAGACCAAACCCTAGAAATCCGGTGGCACCGGATTCCCAAAACGTACCGATTTTGGCAGGCTCACTGCTGGTGATCATTGCGGATCCGCGCGAGCTAGCGCATATCTCGGTGTGTTGGCCAGAAAAAACGTCAACACCATCCCTACCCGCTCATTGCATGAGTGCTGGAACCCAAGGGCCCACAGGGTTACGCAGGGTCCACAAAACGCACGCACGCATCTGATTGCACCAGCTGGTCAAACTGTCGCAGATCGTTGGACCCTATGAAAATGGCTTGCTTCACTTGGGCTCACCTGCTCTCTGATTGCACCAACAGGCAGAGTTCATAGTTGACTCACTGACGGAAGCATGTTCAGGGAACAACTGAGCTTCTAGACACCATTAGGATATTTCATGGTGCCTACAGTCCCTATTGGATGGGACATATGTTTTTCCCCACTGCTACAGCTTATTGGCTCTACTTGTATGTTTCATGAACCTTTTCTCCTGAACAATTGAAATGTACGTAAGGCGGCTCTAATATCAGCTGTATAATGGTGCTCATTAATTAGTATAATACAGAGTACAAGCTTTTATTGCGTTTGGTGAGTTGATTCTAAACCCTAGCAAATCAGTGTTAGGTGGCGGCATTGTTTTTCAATACCACCCACTAGTGACGAACAGGCCTTTAGTACTGGACGGCAAACCTTCTTTAGTATCGGATCCCTGTCTGGTACTTGGATTCCGGTACTAAATGGAGCCCCCTTTAGTACTGGGTGCAGCACCCGGTACTAAATGCTCCCCTTTTAATACCAGACAGTATTGCCACGTGGTAGCAAAAGAATTTTCGTAAAAAAGAATTTTCGTAAAAAAAAAAATATGCCCAGTCATCACCTCTCTCTCTCCTCTGGTCCTCACCCCTCTCTCATTTTCCCCCAAATTTTCCCCGCTTACTCAAGTTCGAGCTCTTCTCCCTCCTCCAACAATGAAGAAAACAAAACATAGTATGAAAATTGAACAGAACAAGATCAAGATTTCACATAACATACCATAATACCAAAATTGAACATACGTCTAGTACAAATCGGCCCAATAATCGCCACAATGATTCAAATCACACAGACTACAGAATCAGACAGAGTCAATCGAAAAAAAATCAACCAGCCGCAGTCGGACCGCGCCCACACCACCTGCCCCGGGAGCATGCACTACCAGAGAAGCCTCTATCGGTACCGGTTCCAAAACCTCATAGGTACCGGTTTTGGAACCGGTACCGTGCATCCGTGACCGATGACTCTTGTCATCAGTACCGACTCTTTTCCACCCGGTACCAATGAGTAAAATCGAAAACAAAAAAAAAAGGCGCCAAATCCAAATCCTCACCTCCAGTACATTTTGATTTTGGTAATTTTCTCTTAGAATTACAGGAATCACAGGAATACAGGAATCACAGGAATACAATCACAATCACAATCACAATCACAACTGCTTCTCCAAAAATCTCTATCCCATATTTCACACGTATCACAGGAAGAATCACAATCACAATCACAAGAATCACAGGAAGAATCACAATCAAAAGAATCACAGGAGGTACACAGGAGGCTCGCGCTCGAACGGCAAGCAGGAAGAATCACCGGACAGGGACGGCGACAGGAGGTACACAGGAGGCTCCCTGGCTCGCTCGCGCCCGCGACGGCGGCGGCGACAGCAGCCCTCGCGCCGGCCGGGGAGGCTTGCGCCCACGTCCGATGGTGGCCCCCGGCCGCGCCTGCGCCGTCCAGAGAGGCCGGCGCCCTCCCACGACGGCGGCGGCCTCCACCCGGTACCAATGAGCGCGCAGAATTATTGGGGATTGGACCCGGTACCAATGCTTCCATTGGTACCGGGTCCAATCCAACCGTGACCGATTAGGGAGGATGGATAGAGAGTTCTCTGGTAGTGCGCGGCGGCCAGGGCCCGAGCGGCCGCTGCCCGCACCAGCTCCCTCTGCTGCTGAGCGGCCGTTGCCCGCCCCGGCTCCCTCTGCTACTGGAGATCGAGAAGATAAGGGATAGAGAAGAGGAGAAGGCAAGAAATGTGTGGCTCTTGGAGAGAAGATGAGGGAGAGAGGAAGATAAAGGACGGAGCAGCTTCATTGGCGCGAGATAAAGAGCTGGACGGACGTTTTGGTACCGGGCCGTAACACGACCCGGTACCAAAGGCCGTCCTTCGGTACCGGGTGATGTTACCACCCGGTACCAAAAGGTCCAGGACCTTTTGGTACCGGGTGGTAACATCACCCGGTACCGAAGGACGGCCTTTGGTACCGGGTCGTGTTACGGCCCGGTACCAAAGGGTTCTCGGGGGGCAACACATTTAGACCCGGTACCAATGCAAGCATTGGTACCGGGTCTTTTACAACCGTGACCTATTAGGGAGGATGGATGAAGGGTTCTCCGGTAGTGATGCCAATGCCGGCTGCAGGGGGCAGCGAGCTCCTCCCCGCGTCGGCCGCAACCGCGGCCGGGAGCTCCACTCCGTGCGGACCCACTCGCCCGGGTGCGGCGTGGCGGCGGCGCCCTGGCCATGGCGTGCTGGCTCGCTCCCACTCCTGCGCCCCTCTGCATGCAAAGAGAGAAGAGAGGAAGTGAGGAAGAAGATAAGAGAGAGAGAGAAAGAGATGCACTGTGTGGAGCGCATGAAGGAGAGAATATAAGAGAGGAGAAGATAGAGGGGAGGAGAGAGTTGGTATGTATCTGAACATGCAAAAGGATGTAAACTAGTACCTGTTGGGTGCACCCGATACCAAATATGGACAATTAGTACAGGGCCGAGCCACTGTGCAGTATTAAAGGCCTCTCCCAGGCTCTAGTAGTGACCAGTAGTAGATGATGCTCAAGTCAAATTGGACTCTGGACGAAGCCTCTTTCTTCAGTTGTGACCAGTCGTAGATGATACTTGTGACCAGTAGTAAATGATACTCGATAGGTACAAGGATTTATATGTGATACCTGATAGACTATTTTTGGACCAGCTAAGGAGAGGAACAGCGTTTGGTGCAATAGCGGTTTCTAATGCTAGCTCGTTTTTCACTGTGACACGACTCATTAATACTGGTAACACAACTCATCCACCTAGAGTAAAGAGTTTACCAAGTTGATTAGTATATATCTGTTGCACGGATCCACACTGACCCAAGCTAGTTCTTGGACTATTGAAACGCTACTACAGAAATGCTTGTACCGCCGGTTTGTAACCCACTTCACAGCTAGTTTGGGGGCTCTGGTGAAACATTGGAGGTGAAAATGACTTTCACCGCTGTGTGTCTTGAACCGCTGGTGAAAATAGTTTTAAAAACCGCATAAAAACTGCATCAAAATACCAAATGGTAGAAAAAATATACTCCAATGGGAGCCCCACAATGAACCAGCACACCCTTTCCCGAACCTAGAATTTTTTGCACTTGGTGCACTCTACGGGATTCGAAGTTACTCACCTAACCACTGCACCACATTGTTAGAGATTGAATGTAGGATGCAATACTTTTATACTAACCTCTCTGAATCTTTATAAGTTTCTAGAGGCCACAACTAAAGTTCGACCGGGCTGAATTTTTTTGTGGTTGTCCCTTATGTGTTCCTAACTGAAGAACAAATATCAGAAAAATATAAAATCATGTACAAGAAATTAGTTTATAAGTACTAAAAATTTATTTAATCTTTAAAAATATAAAATCATTTCAAAAATTCAGATATCCTCCACGGCAACTTTGTATGCAGTATAACAAGAGTAAATAAATCTATCCACGTAATATGAATAAAAATAAGGTTTTAGGGTGTGTAAAAACTTTAGTTTGTCCTGAAAGGTATGAAAGAGTGTGAGAGATGTATGTGTTTGTGCACAATGTTTAGTATTTTTAAAAATATCTTGAATTTTTATGAAGGGTTTATACACCTATAAAAGGACTCCATACCAATTTTTCATTTTTTTCAGAGGCAGTCCTCTATATTTTGCCTTTTTAAAAAATGTGTTCAACCTTGTTGAATTTCTAGATTCCAAACCGTAATTCCGATCATATTGAAATTTTTTATGGTCGCTCCATACGTGATACTAGTTCAATAAAAAATATTTGACAAATAAAAAAATTATTGTGCAAACTGCGCAGTGATGAGCCGCTACGAAAAATTGTTTCTATAGTAGTGAAAGTTCTAGATAAACCCAATTGTAAAATGATTTGGATACTTCAAGAGTCACTCATCCCAAAGAACAGATCAACAGACATGCTTGAGAACCATCGGATCGGCCGCGCTCCAAGCCCAATAATCCTGAATGTTCGCCATCAATGATGTACCATCTAAATTTTCCTGCTCTTATCTAGATTTGCCATTTTTTTTCCAATTTGATATGTGATTATTGTGAGGATTCTGTCTTTTTGAGGACAAGACGCGTATTAGCAGCGTCGATGTAGTTGTTTTTCAGAAGAACTGTGTGTGTATGTACGTAGCAAATCTTTGAGTTCTCTACTAAATGTTTACACAAGACTTGTCAGCTCAATGTTCCCACGATTGTTACATCCTCACGATCATTCAAACTGGTTTTTGTGGGTGCCTCACAGAAATTCACATGGACTTGTCACTTGTCGTCTCTCCTTTATAATAATGGCCGGATATTTTGAACTGAATGTAGAAGCTGAGATATGAAATATTCGTTTATCTAGAATAAATTCTATATGAGACCTAGTCGCTTGTGTGCAAATTTACCATACTGAAGTGCTAGTTCAATTATGGGATATGGATAGCTCACAGGAATTTTTTTTTTCGAAAACGCAGGAGAGCTGCGCTTCTTTGTATTATAGAGAGAAAGATAGTCCCCTTACATCCACCTCATCTCATACGGGGACCAAATATGAGACTCGGTACCCATACAGCAACCTAGAAACCTTATCAAAACAAAGTCTGCAGAACAAGACCAAGGAAAAGAAATCAAGACTCTAGCTCAGTGCCTCTAAGCCGAGACCCTCCAGCTTTTTAGCACCAGCCATACACCATAAGTCGTACTCATTCTTGATTTCCCTCAGAACAGCAGAGACCGAGGGGGCAGCTCCATCAAAAACACAAGAATTCCGATGCTTCCAAATACTCCAGGCTGCCAAGATGATCAAAGAATTAATCCCTTTCTTCTTCTCCTTTGGGACCTTCTTCATTGCTCTTCTCCACCACTCAGCAAAGCTTTTCTGCCTCGGTCTAGGCACCGTCTCGACAAGATTCAAGGAATCAAAAATGTGAAACCACACCTGTCTAGCCACCACACAGGTAGATAGCAGATGCTGCACATTCTCATCTTCTTGATCACAAAGGGGGCACTTCTCCGGGTGCTCCAGTCCTCTACGAGCCAGACGATCAGCTGTCCAACAAGAATTTCACTCCCCGATTGTCCCATTCCTGGAAATTTCTTTAAAACTGTTTGTTGTATTTTCTCCATGCGTTCCTGCTTGTTCGCCTCTCACTACCAGAAAACGCTCCATCCGTCCACCCTCATAGGTCACGGTTCACTAAGGCCCGGTACCAATGCAAGCATTGGTACCGGGTCCAACGGCTACATTTTTTGCGCGCTCATAGGTACCGGTTGGTGGCACCAACCAGTACCTATGAGTCCACATTGGTACCGGTTGGTGCCACCAACCGGTACCTATGTGCCTCGGGGCCTTTGGTACCGGTTGGTGGCACCAACCGGTACCAATGTGAGCACCTTTGGTACGGGTTGGTGCCACCAACCGGTACCAAAGGGGCTCTGCGTATAAAGTCCCTTCTTCCTCCCCCAACCAGAGCCATGGCTCATTTCTTCATCCTCCATTGAGCTCGGGTTGGGAGAGGTCATGCCCAAATGTTTCATAACTTTTGGAGATTTTGCAAACCAAGTTTGCTAGAAGGTTAGCAACTTCATCCTCCCTCTTTTGACAGTTAGTGTGGTCTATTTCATGCTCTATGTTTTGAGTAATTTAGTGTTTTGTGGAATGGATTGAAATAGAAGATTTTAGATTTAATCTTCATTTGTATTGTGAATTTGCAATAGAGAATCACCATATAGTTAGTTGTTGCATGTGTAGTGATGATGCACAAATTTTTAGACATTGTTTAGATTATTTGTAGAAACTTTAAATGATTTTTATATTTATGCTTATTATGATTTTTAGAGATTATAAATGATATTCATATTTAGGCTTATCATGAACTTTAGAATTACATCTTTTTAGAGGCTTCAAATGATGTCGATATTTAGGGTTATTTGGATTTTTAGAGATTATAAATGATATTCTTATTTAGGCTTATTACGAACTTTAGCACCAAGACAATTGGTAGGTGGTAATGTGATGTAATTGTGTGCACATCTTGCATTTAGTCAAGCTGCTACGTATAAGGAAAATTTAAAATAACTTTATGTTTTATGGTGGTTGAAAAGGTACCAGGAGGTATCACGAGGTACTGGGAGGTACCTTTTCTATTTTGGTAAGGAACCAAGAGGTACTAAGAGATACTTTTTCTATTTTAGCATCGGTCCCACCTATTTTGGTACCGTTTGGTACCTTTTTCTAGGTACCTTTTGATACCTCCGGGTACCTTTTATGTTTCAACCGTTTAATTTAGCCTGATGGACGATCCTAATTTGTTTCAGCCATTGTAAAATTTCTTAAAAATAGATCTTTTCAATATTGGAACAAAACTATGTCCACATACAGATTTGACACATCACAGTAGGACTAATTGTTTATTTAGAATCTTAGAATTGATATTTATTCACTGAATTATCTCCTATGGTAATTGACACTATGATACCTCTCCCAAATCACCACTAATACAGGTTACTATGGTTAACACTAATACAGCATCATTTGGCTATAAATTACCGGACCAAGCACACTACTTAGCTTACATTTTTTTCAACAGCATATTTTTGCAACAGTGTACTAGTATCCTCCCTAAAACACAGTTGCATTCAAAACATGCCGGTGGCTAGTTCTGCGAACAAATACGTGTACAATCTGCAACCACCTAGATGTTTGCATCCTTTGTGTTCCCTGCAACACTAACATGAGAACTTACATCTGTCACAACTTGCACTCTCTGTAACTATGAGCATGTGTTTCCCAAATTAGAACCCAAGGTTATATAATCCACATAGTTTTAGATTTATAGTCCAGCTCAGATACACTAATGTCATCAATACTAAGCCATTGTCTGCAATGCAGCCCCCATGCTTATATAACCCTTTAAGCTCCCCTAGACCATCTTATTTGTACTATTCTAACACTTTTCTTCCACGCCTGTAACTATAAATCAAACAGACCCTGAACTAATATATTTAGATTTGTTATTATGGTTTTCATTTTCATATTNGGGGGGCGGGCCGGGTCCTTGGCGCGCGAGGGGGCGGGGCGTCTGGGCGACTGGCGTGGAAAAAACGAGCCGAGTCGCGAGTGTGGTGATAACGGTTTTGTCCCTTTGCCGAGTGCCCGCGATCTGGCACTCGGCAAAGCCCCTCTTTGCCGAGTGCCTGTGATCTGGCACTCGGCAAAGATTTTTTTTAAATTTTTAAAACGTATTGCGTGTCTGGTGGGCCCTGGGCCTTTGCCGAGTGCCAGCTTGCAGACACTCGGCAAATAGGCTCTTTGCCGAGTGCTGCTACCCGGGCACTCGGCAAACAGGATTCCAAAATTTAAAAATATTGGAAATTTCGATTTTTGGTGCAACGAATATTGAAAAAAAACATGTCAACTCCACTGTACAATGCATATCTCATCATTGTAGAACAAAAGAACCATTATTTTATGTCATTATTCAACAAAATCCATGTATATCATTTTAGTTTCAATATACGTAATAAAAAAATTATAAAATCTGAAATGGATCCGAAAATTTACCAAAACTTGACACGATACATTTTAGGTAGTATATTGCCATTACAAAAAGTTTGGAAGTGAAACTCGAATTGTCATGTCAATCTGTGTCCAAATCATGAACGATCTATTAGAACTCAACGAAACTTCTTCGGAGATGTTCCGGTTGCAAGCATCGTATGTCAAAACTTTTGCAGAAGCTTCTATATTTTTTACCACCACATCCACATAAGTTATCATGAGCTCTCGACAAATCTCAGGATTTTCGGAGTTCATTAGAATTTTTTATAATTAAAAAACAATCCTACCACACGTACATCGTCGTGTTTCAAAAATATCATTTGCCAAATTGACTTATTTCTCATTGATATTGCCTAAATAAGGAGTTAGTAACATGAATATCATTTTTGCAATCACTCTGTTCCAAGATTTCAAACACCTGTAGTTCAAATTTTGAATTAAACAAAAAATTCAATTTAATGAAACAAAATCATTGAATATAGTAAACGAGCCGAAAAAATCCTAAATTGCAACATAGGGTACACTGTATCATACTTGAATCAACAAAAAAGGATTGGAAGCATTTACATGAAATATGGAGCCACGATTTGCCGAGTGCCATAAAATACACTCGGCAAAAGGGATCTTTGCCGAGTGCTAACCCTAGGGCACTCGGCAAAGCCCCCGACCGTTAGCCGCCGTCCAGACAGCGTGACGGCGGCTGCCTGACAAGTGGGGCCGGGCAGACGTTTGCCGAGTGCTCTTGGTCTGGCACTCGGCAAACAGGTCGACCGTTAGCCGCCGTCCGGACCGCGCGACGGCGGCGGCCTGGCAGGTGGGCCATGTTGCGCTTTGCCGAGTGCCGGTTTGCGGACACTCGGCAAAGCCGTCTTTGCCGTGTGTTCCGAGTTTGACACTCGGCAAAGCTTGGGTTTGCCGAGTGTAAACCTTTCGCCGAGTGTTTTGTTTCCTACACCCGGCATATCCCGTATTTGCCGAGTGCCCGAAATTTTGCACTCGGCGAAGGGTTGGGCACTCGGCAAATACGGGGTTTCCCGTAGTGGAGGGGGCGGGTCAGCGGGTGGGGCGGCGGCGGCGGCCGCTGGCCGAGGAGGAGGAAGAAGGAGGCAGAGACAGATAGGCAACCAGATGTTTAAGATGAACAATATATAGATTTAATGGACCTTCTTATCCAACTTTAGATACCTACGTAAGATCCCCCAACCTACCCAGCCTGCTTTCCCTCCCCACACCCGCAGTTGCAGTTGAACAACTAACGAATGCGACGGCGGCAGCGACGGCGACTTCCTCGGCTCGCACCAGCCATGAACAAGGAGGAGGCCGCGGCGGCGGCGTCCCGTGCCAAGGGGAGATCGGAGACAAACGAAGGCCGAGACCCGAAACCAAGAACCAGGTACTCCGAAGTATCCTGCAGTCAAGAACCGCCGCCGCCTGATTCCGGCGAAGAACATGGCGGCAACGCCGGTGCCGACCTCATCAGCGACCTCCCAGAGCCCATCCTCGGCGACATCATCTCCCTCCTCCCTACTAAGGACGGCGCCCGCACCCAAGCCCTCTCCTCCCAGTGGCGCGACCTCTGGCGCTCCGCTCCCCTCAATCTCGTCACTGACGACTTCCTCCCCGCCAACGACGAGGCCCACGCCGGCCTCGTCTCCCGCATCCTCTCCTTCCACCGGGGCCCCGGCCGCCGCTTCCGCGTCGCCGCGCACCTCATGCACCACCGCCCCGACACCGTGGACGCCTGGCTCCGGTCCCCTGCCCTCGACAACCTGCAAGAGATTGACTTCTGTGACACAGCATTGGGCTGGGAGGTGCAGGACCCGTCGCCGCCACCGGCGTCCATCTTCCGCTTCTCCGGCAGCCTCCGCGTTGCCACCATCGGCAAGTGCCACATCACCGACGGCATTGCTGAAACGCTTCGCTTCCCGGCGCTCAAGCACCTAGCAGTAGAAAAGGTCCGCATCTCCGAGGCCTCGCTGCACAGCCTGATATCCAGCTGCCCTGCCCTTGAGTGCTTGTTTGTTAAGGAGAGCTTTGGCTTTGCTTGCCTCCGCATCAATTCCAATAGCCTCAAGAGCATTGGGGCGAGTGTTCAGCGTTACATTATTGGTCCATGGCCATGGTTACAGGAACTCATCATCGAGGATGTCCCTTTTCTTGAGAAGTTGCTCTATGCAGAAGGTTTTGGCCTCCGTATATCTGTAACTGCAGCGCCTAAATTGAAAATACTTGGCTGTCCTTCAGATTGGAACAAGCGCTCGACGCTCATGTTTGGCACCACTGTATTTCAGGTTTGCCTCTGACATCTTCGCTTCTTGCTTTCACTGATTGCTAAGCTGCATTTCCGTTGCAGGGGAATTTTATATCTGCATTTGCTAATGGCCTGCTATTTTGTTCTATGTTTGATCAAGGGATTGAATGCTGCTAGCTTGACGACAGTCGTGTGCAGTGTCAAGATTTTAGCTGTCAGTTTGCGGGTTTTTGATCTGGACAAAGTTATTGACTTGATGCAATGCTTTCCTTGTTTGGAGAAGCTCTACGTGAAGGTACAAATTCTTTTTGATAATTTGTAATGTTCCATTGCCCTTTGATCAACGAACTGTTATGTCAATCCCTGTACTGACTTATTTGATTTTCTCTTTTCTCCGTGTACTTTTCCAGCCATGTCGTTCGGATTTTTCCTCGAAGGCTATACATAATTTCTGGCGTCGTAAACACAGGCTCCTTCTGAAAGACCTTGACATCGGTCTCAAGACAGTTGTGTTGGAGAATTATAAGGGCATGACTGCACAAGTTCGCTTTGCCTCATTTTTTGTAATGAATGCGAGAGAGTTAGAGGTTCTGAGGCTTGAGGTTGAAAGAAAGAATTACAATGACCTGTTTTTTGCACAACAGCATATGGTGCTTGAAATGGAGAAAAGGGCTTCAAGGGGTGCTCGGTTAGATTTTACGACACACAGATGTCATCTTCTACCCATCAAACATGTCTGTGATTTGTCTATAACAGATCCCTTTCAATGTAGATGTTGAAACCATTTCTTGCTTTTGTGTATGCCACTACTGGAGAACGGTCGATCGGTCACGGTTCGTAACCCTCATAGGTACCGGTTCTGGAACCGGTACCGCGACACCGTGACTAAAGGGGGGCGGCCTTTGGTACCGGGTCCAGACCCGGTACCAAAGGGAGCCTTTGGTACCGGTTGGTAACACCAACCGGTACCAAAGGACCCCCCCGCGTAGGCGTTCGGCGGAGGGCCTTTGGTACCGGTTGGTGTTACCAACCGGTACCAAAGGCTCTTTTGGTTATTTTTTTTAAATGTTTGATATTTGGGTTAGTTATATACAAATCTACGCGTCTACGTGTCTGCTCGTCATATGTCATATGTCGTACACGATCTTTCACGCAATAAGATTGAAGTCGTCGCAATTGTCAATTGATTTTGACCCGACTTTGATTGCATTTTTTCGAACATTTACATATAAACATTTGAGATCGGCCAATACAAAAGTTAGAGCATTTAAAAGTTATTTACAATTGACGAGCTGAACTGGAAGAAGGAGCAGAAAGGGAGTCCAATTGAGCGATTTCGGTTCCGTCATGGTGGTACTCTCCCAGTGGACTTATAACTTGGTCCATAATGAATCCCAAAAATTGGTCCACAATACCTTTTGCTTTTTCTCTCATTGGGAGCTCTTGATGGTAAAACATCCTCTGCATTAATCACAAATGACAACATTCATTCATATAATAAATAAATTTTGCATGTAATCATTTCTAAACAAGTAACTAATAATCATTCATTCATATAATAAATAAATTTTGCATATAATTATAAAATTTCCTAACACATTCATTTCTAAACAATAACTAATAATTATTTTCAAAACAATAACTAATAATCATTTCTAACCAAGTAATAATCATTTCTAACCAAGTAATAATCATAATAAATATACACTAATAATCATATTTCCATATACACTAATAATCTAATGTCCATATACACTAATAATCTAATTTCCATATACACTAATAATCTTATTTCCATATACACTAATAATCTAATTCCCATATACACTAATAACCTAATTTCCATATACACTAATAATCTTATTTCAATATACACTAATAATCTAATTTTCATATACACTAATAATCTAATTTTCATATACACTAATAATCTAATTTCCATATACACTAATATTTCCATACTAATAATCTATTTTCCATATACACTAATAATCTAATTTCTATATACACTAATAATCTAATTCATACCATGAGTTCTTCTTGAGTCGCTTTTTTGGGAGAAACAAAGGTATGGATCCACTGGCAGACGTAGTATCCGCATAGATTCGTCCCTGCTCCTGTCTGGCACACTGATAGTGGAGAAGAATAAAGTTAGACGTAACAACTATATATTAGTGTGATTTTACGAGATATGCGGGTACACCAGCCACGTACCGGAAAGTCCGTCCTCACATGCAGTCTTTCTTTGAAATTTCCTTTTTGGTTCGCACGGAAACGTGTCCATGCCATGTCAATCAAGTCTAAAACTGCTTGGTAATCCTCTTGTGGTTTCCGCAGTGAGTCCATGACAACAATTTGACTGGTGTTTATGATTATCACAAGCAGTATCCAGTGGAAGCTGTATATATATATAAATATAAATACATGCACAAGTATTGAGAACAAAGTCTTAAAGTTATACATACATAGAGAGAAGTACTCACTGGAAATTGTATGGCAAAAGAATGTAATACTTGCTTCTTTGTTTCTCCAGGTACAGGTATATGTTGTCCACCGTCTCCAGCGGCTGTGTCTGTACATTTCTCTCATTTACCATCAATGGATCCATGAAACCGACATCATCATACGATTTTTCACGGCATGTATGGATCTCCATCCTACATGACAAGAATAGATTGTTATTGTTGAAAATTATAATTAAGAAAGCAAGTATTGCGAGAATAGATCATTGAAAGAAACTTACACAACCCAGCAGCTCATCAATGAGAGGTCTATGGCATCTTGACGGTACAAATCATAGACATCCTTGAAATCCAAAATCAAGAGCTCATGCCCACGAAAGTAATCACGGTCTTTTATCAAAACATTGAGCATCTGTCTACCCTTTTTGGACTCCTTCATGTACCACTCATGAAATCGGAATGCTTGAGTGGTTAGGGACTTCAAAGAATCTGGGGGCACCATTGGTTTGCCATATTCAAATTCCTCCACAGCTAACTTTCTGAAATCCTCCCATTTTGACTTCTGCTCAGAGCTCAAGCCCTCTGTCTCTTTGGGAATAATCTGCTCTGTACTAGCTTCAGGTGAGTGTAGTTTGGTGTCCAGTTGGTTAAACTCCGGGATCTTGTCTTGGAGCCTCATTTCAGAGATCAGTAAGTTGGTCTGTTCTTCTTCCCAGTTGCTTAGTTGCAGCACAGGTACAGTCTTTGCTTTCCTTTTCTCATTGAAGGTTTTTGAATTGCCGCTGCCACCATCTTTGCTTAGGTCTTGGACTTGAGGAGTCCTTTCCGTATCCATCTTTGTGTTCTGATTCAGATCCTCACCCAGGTCATCAACTTCATCATCATCTACATCATCATCATTGTCTGGTTTATCATCTTCCGGTTTTTGATCAAACTATGCTGGTTCACCTTCTACCACAAAAGAAATAACATAGAGCTTTTTCTTCATCTCAAGGAGTCTTTCCATTGGTATCTTTGAAGGATCTCTACAGGCCACCTTAACTCTCACAATCTCATAGAAAGATTTGAAAATTGTTTGCCAATCCACTGCTAGCATCAAACCAAGCCCAGAAGCAATCTGTGTAAAGGTTTTCCAGTCACACCACTTAGGTGGTATTCCCCTGATTTGCACCCAAATCTCTTGCAATTCTTCGAAGGGCTCTGTCTCACCAACCCATTCTAGGACTTTCACTTGCACACCAGGTTTCCTTAAGCTGAATGATGGGTAGTTTTTGATATCTGCAACCTTCTTATGAGATGGAAACCGGACCAGGAAACTTCCAGGTTCTAGCTCTCTGATTCTCCATGGCCATTCTTTACAGAATATGTCAGCAAGTTCCTTTTCCAACTCAACAACAGAGATATTTCCAGAAATCACCCTAACCACTCCACAATTAGTCAAATTCAACCACTGACTTGGGCTATTTTCAGAAACTTCTACATGATAAAAACCTAATCCTTGATTAGCACTCTCAAAGTATGTAACAATTGGATGTGTTTGAGACCATTTCGGGCAAGCATCCATGTGATGTCCAGGGATTGCACATATGAAGCAAATCTTTGGCTTGTTGCAATTTCCCACAAAATGCCCCGGTTCACCACAATTGAAACAGATCAGATTCCTGTACCTTGGGTCAATGATTGGTGGCTCGTCCCTCAGCTCTTGTCCTCTTGGTTGTTGCCGTTGCGGTCCTTGCTGCTGAGGCTGCTGAAGGTGACGACCTTGAGGTGCGCCTGGTGGTGGGCGCTCTCCATGCTGCGCTTGAGGAGGACGCCCTCCATTAGGCGGTCCTTGGGGAGGCCGAGCGCCGGGAGGGGGGCCCTGTGGTGGCCGTCCTCCCTGAACTGGCGGCGGCGGTGGGGGACGCCGCGGCTGGTTGTACATTGGCGGATCCCGTCTCAACGGAGGCCTCGGAGGTTGGGGGCGTGGCTGGGGCGGAGCCTCCTT
>CM014275.1:45679553-45748768 GCA_004135705.1 Alloteropsis semialata | reverse complement strand
TGTGAGAGACAAGCGCCAGACCACTCCACCACTCCATCCAATAATCCCATGAAGACCACTACCTCAGAAGTGCTCTGAGCATATCCCACCATTAGTAGTAACACACACCCCACTACTGTTGTATTACTCCACCACTTTTGAAAATTAGTGAATAAAGAAGGCCGCAGTGTCCTTCCTGTGCTTGTAAGGTAATCAAGGTTTGTGCTAAGTGCTTGGGTTTCCCGAAAGGGAAAGCCGTGTGTAAGCTTTTTCTGTTGTTATGGATTAAGCTTTTCCCGTAAGAATCCCTGCTGTCGTTGAGCTCGTTCATACGGCGCGACGTCTCTATGCTAGGGACCCTAGAGGAGAAACCTCTGCGTGTGATGTTCTCGTGTTAGCCCTGGTAGCGGCGTGTTCAGAGAACCTTGTGTCCGTAGAGAAGTGTTCCCTTCGGGTGGAACTGCCTGGGGAGACGATAGAGCCTGAGTCCTATGTGCGCGTGGCTGGGGATAGCGAGTGATATGATCGGGTATGCCTGGTTCTACAGCGAGCTAGTGATGCACGCGGTGAGTACCGAGTAGGATCACACAACCATCTGCACGCACGACCGGCTGAATTGTTTGGCCTCGCCAGCCTTGCGAAGATCCTGAGAATCAATTACGCATAAATCCGCATACTCGCGCACATATTAGTTAATCGCTCATCCACCGCAAATCGGGTTAGTGCCTAGAATAGTGCCGAATAGTTGCAAATAGTGCCTAAATAGTTGCAAATAGTGCTCGTGAAAGCGATGAATATTTCACGACCTGCAGAACCACTAATTAATCACCCACCATTCGCTAATTTTTCACAAGTGCCTGAGCCACTCCCTGAGTGCTCGTGCACTATTCAAATTAGTATTTTTAATAGTGCTTCATATTTTGAATAGTAGCCCAAATTTGAATAGTAAGCGCGGAATTTGAATAGTGCTGTGAATAGTGCCCATGAATAGTAGCTCGAATTAAAAAAAATCATTTTTTGAGTTTAGTTTTTTGAATCCTGCTCCGAATACCGAATCCCGTCCCCTTGCATAAATCCGCATACTCGCGCACATATTAGTTAATCGCTCATTCACCACAAATCGGGTTAGTGCCTAGAATAGTGCCGAATAGTTGCAAATAGTGCCTAAATAGTTGCAAATAGTGCTCGCGAAAGCGACGAATATTTCTCGACCTGCAGAGTCACTAATTAATCACCCACCATTCGCTAATTTTTCACAAGTGCCTGAGCCACTCCCTGAGTGCTCGTGCACTATTCAAATTAGTATTTTGAATAGTGCTTCATATTTTGAATAGTAGACCGAATTTGAATAGTAAGCGCGAAATTTGAATAGTGCTGTGAATAGTGCCTATGAATAGTAACTCAAATTTTAAAAAATTCGTTTTTTTGAGTTTAGTTTTTCGAATCCTGCTCCGAGTACCGGATCCCGTCCCCTTACTGGTATCAGAGCCGTGGTTAATAAAAAATTGTTTGAATATTTGGAATAGCTATATTTTGTCAACATAGAAAGATTACATTATCTGAATTTAGAAGTAAATACAGGAAAGACTGTTAGTACTAAAGAAAATATAAATATTAGGTGCAGAGTAAATAGTTTTGAAGAACATACTTGGCATACCTCACATGGTCAAATAAATAGTTGACCTGACACATAATTTTTACATAGCTTGGGGAAAAAGTCAAGACGATCTAGAATTAAAATTTAAAAAATTACAAAAAGAACATAAGCATCTAGAAGAACAATATTCTATCACAAATAAAAAATTGGAGTTAGCTCTACAATTGCTAGAAGAAAGTAAAAATTTATTAGGAAGAATTAGCCAAAATAGTGATTATATCAAAAAGGATATACCAAGTTTATATAAAAAGTTTGATAATATTAATATTTCTAAGCATAGTAAAGATATTGTGTTATCATCATCTAGAATATTTGAGCTTACCAGATCATTAAATTCAGAAAAATGGAAGTATCTCAAAGCTTGTCTAGAAGAGACAAGTCACTCCAGCTAGTAAATAAAGACACAAGACCTTTAAGTATTATGGACAAATTAAAAGGAGGATGTGATGATATTGAAACATTAGAAGAAATGATAGACGTAGAAAGAGATCTGGAAAGATATCAGAAAAATACTTTAAGAAAGATTAGACCACAACAAATATATCAAATGGGATGGTTTGAAAATAAAAGTGGTTTATATAGAATATCTAGAGAAGTAGAATTAAGTGTTTTAACAGAACCTGTTCAGTTAAGAAATGTTAGCAAACAATTTGAGAATGGTTTAAAATATTCAGGATATAGATATATACATCAAGGAATGTATATCATAGGAATTAAAGGAATGACAAGGAAGAAATTAGGAACTAAGGTTTTAATTACTCTATTAGATAAAAGATGGGATACAATAAATAAAGCAGAATTAGGTTTTTAGAAGGAGATATGAATGAAAATATGTTAATAACATATATAGCTCCAGATTTAATAATGTTAGTAAAAGAATTTATAGAAAAAATGGCATTTGGTTTTCAAACTAAAGGCTATGAAGACTTCAAAGGAACAAATTTATTAGTAAGTATAGAATTCATAGGTAGGTTAACCAATAGAAGTGGAACCAAATATAAAATAAATGTCAACAATGTGATAGAAAGTATGCAATCTAAAGGGATAAAATTTATGAATCCTCTTAATATAAATTCTGAAGAAAGAGCAGGAGAAGAATGGAATATAGGTGCTTTAATAGAACCTAAGATTTTAAAACAACCTAAAGATTATATAAGTTATGAAAATAGTAAAGGGTTAACAAGTATAAGGTTTGTAGATTATAAAGAAAGAAGTTTAGATGACCTAGAAGCATCTAGTTCAGAATCAAATATAGAAGAAAATAGAAGGCATAGTGTATGTGAATTTATGGAAAAATTAAGTGTAGAAAATGAAATAAAGCATTATGAATACAAGTTGAGCAAAATTCATGATGAATATAATACTTCAATGTTATGTGAATGGCCTGCTATAAGAGAAAAAGAACTTTACTTCAGGCGAGAAATATATAGGCTTAGTAAGATTAAGAAAAATAAAGATATAATTGATAAAAAGGACACATATCAGTGGAAAAGCATAAAATTGCTTTAAAATTAATTGACAATGAAAATAGTACAGATCTGAAAGAGTTAGTTCAAGAAGAGGAAAATAATAGTATAAGTGAAGATGAACAATGGGAAATTAATAATAAAATTTTATTAGAAAGCTATGAAGAAGAGGATGAAGAAATAAATATGGTTTGTAGATTAGAATCTAATGAATATCCTTTCAGAAATAAGGATGCTATAGAAGCAATGGATTTAGATCCAAGTCCTTCAAAAAGAAGACGAGAATATGAAGGAAATGCAGGTATAAATATTGAAGGAGAAAATGAAAGACCATCTAGAATGTCTGGGACTTGGCCTCCAGAAAAAGAAGAACCCGCATATAGCTATATACCTGGTCAATATAAGCATATGGGTTCAAAAAGAAGAGAATTTGAAAAGACAATACAATTTCAAACCCATAGAAGTGATGGTGCTATATTAAATCTAGCAGCACATGACCCTATAGATTGGCCAAATATAATTAGCATATGGAAAGGGCCAATAGTCCAAAAATATATACAGAACCAACATAACATTGGAGATAGAGTAGAAGATATGATCACATATTTAGAAACCTTTTTAGGAGAATCAGCTAAAGTTTTATGGGAACAATGGGTAGAAACTTATCCTCATTATTATGCAGAATTAAAAAGAGCTGGTAGTAATCCACATAATTTTGCAAATGTTATATCAAATATTATTTTAGATGAAGATCCTGAATTAGGATATACCACATTACAAAATGAGAGACTAGAGAAATTAACATTAACAAGCTGGAAAGGAATAAAAGAGTTCTCTCAACATTATTTGTATAATGCTACAACTGCCAAGCAAGGTTATAATAAAGGAATAGTAGAGAGATATTTTAACAAATTACCAGATCCTTTAGGTTCTATGATATTTGAAGAATACAATAAGGAAACTAATGGTAAAGAATATAATATTTCTCAGGCTATAACATTTTTCTTTAAGCAACTAAGAAAGGTGTGCATGAATATACAAGCACAAAGATCAATGAAGCAATCAGATTATAATTTTTGCAATAGAATAGTTCAAATACCAATGACATATGGAGAAGAGAAAACTAGAAGTAAGAAATATCCTAAACATTATAAAAAGGGAAATATGAGGACTAAGAAACGATACTTTTTAAGGAGATCAGATAATAGAGCTCCTTTCCTTCACAAAAGAAATGTAAGAAGGTATAATCCTAGAAAGAATTATGATAGTACATGCAGATGTTTTATTTGTAATTCACCAGATCACTTAAGTAAAACTTGCCCTAACAAAGATAAGAAAAGGTATTCTAATAAACAAGAAGAACAAGAGAAGGTGTTAATAATAGATAGTGTAAATGAAAATATTTTAGTATGTGATGATGATATAATGGATGATGAATCAATATATTCGATCATAGAGACAGATGAAATAGAATATGATGAAGAACATGAATCTAGTGATGAAGAATTAAATTTAGTTGACGAATTAGCTGGATTAAAGATAGAAATGATGGAGCAAATAGATTATAAACATAATAGGGATCATAAAAGAGGTGATTTTAATATAAAATGTGTATATTGCATATATTATCCAAGACAAAGAGCAATGTGTAGTTTATGTTTAAAACAAGCATGTATTTTATGTTTGGAGCAGCAAAATAAAAATAGTTCAAAAGATAATTCAATATATGAACAACTAGGAGTAACTGATTTAGAGGAAAGAAAAAAGGAGAATGAATATCTATCTAATACTCCTCAAGAGTTTCTTCTTCCTAGAATAAGTTTTAAGACTGAACAAGTCTTGTCATATTTTACTCAAGATATTATAAATATAATTTGGAGTAAATATGCTGAAAGGCAATATAAAACCTTTCAAGATTTACAAAATTATTTCATGAAGTTATACCAAGGAAAAGAAAAGAATTTAGGAATAATTGTTAATACAAATAGTTTTCCCCTGATACATTTTGATGACAAGTTAATTGTGAAGCCTCATCAACAGTTTTTAATACTTAAGGCTGATATAAACTTAAAATATTTCAGAAGCATACAAAGAAATATTGGAGATGATATCTCTTTACAAACCATTATTGATCATGGGTTAATCCATGATATCTATGGTACACTTGAAGAAATATTACACTCAGACCTTGGAAAAGCTATTAGAGAAGCATGCAAGAAATTAGCTTGTGTCCAAGGAAAATATAAAATCAAATTCTATTCTAATCCGCCCAAATTTACATAGCCAATAAGGCCAGCAAACCATGATATTTATATCACAAAAGGGATATATAAATTTCCTGCTATATGGTCATCAGATTCATGGCAAAATTATGAGGAATTGTTTGCCAAAACTACAAATCATGATAACTGGAGAATATTCAGTGAAGCAAAAGAAATAGAAGGAAATACAAAGTTTGATCCTGAATATTATATGATGTATCAAAATAAGATATCAAAAATATTCTTACGAGAATATTATGGCAAACATAGTATTATACAGAGAGAAGTAGGAAGATTAATTAAGCCTAGCTATGGCAAAGAATGTCAACTCAGAAAAGAATACCGTGAATTATTGAATTGGTATGAATTATGGCAACCTAAAGAAGCAGACAATGAAGACAATGAAGACAATGAATAAATAAGAGTCAATACAATGCCAAAAATAAATATATTATGCCATGTGTTGATAAGGTATTATCAACAATTCGGCCATGGGATAAAACAGCATAAAACAATATGCCAGAATATTTTAATTGATGTTTGCAACATCAATTATTCAGGCGGGGAAACCCTACCCAATAAAAGAATAAAGATCACAAGAAGACGCTGCAAGACAAAGGACAGCGCAAAAGGAATAAACAGTGTTGTTACTGTAAGCCAGGACAATTATTGAAGGCCGCAGCACCGTCCAGCTGTCAAGACAACAGTAAAAGGCAACAGTGAAGCTGAATAATTGAAGACTTCGACACGAAGGCTCTGCTCCAGAAGGCTCCGCTTGCTCTATAAAAGGAGTAGCCGGGCGCATGCATTCGACACCGGGGGGAAAAACTGCAAGATCGAGATTGGGAGCAGGTGTGAGAGACAGAAGCGCCAGACCACTCCATCCAATAATCCCATGAAGACCACTACCTCAGAAGTGCTCTGAGCATATTCCACCATTAGTAGTAACACACACACCCCACTACCGTTGTATTACTCCACCACCTTTGTAAATTAGAGAATAAAGGAAGCCGCAGTGTCCTTCCTGTGCTTGTAAGGTAATCAAGGTTTGTGCTAAGTGCTTGGGTTTCCCGAAAGGGAAAGCAGTGTGTAAGCTTTTTCTGCTGTCATGGATTAAGCTTTTCCCGTAAGAATCCCTGCTGTCTTTGAGCTCGTTCATATGGGGCGACGTCTCTATGCTAGGGACCCTAGAGGAGAAACCTCTGCGTGTGATGTTCTCGTGTTAGCCCTGGTAGCGGCGTGTTCAGAGAACCTTGTGTCCGCAGAGAAGTGTTCCCTTCGGGTAGAACTGCCTGGGGAGACAATAGAGCCTGAGTCCTGTGTGCGCGTGGCTGGGGATAGCGAGGGATATGATCGGGTAGGTCTGGTTCTGCAGCGAGCCAGTGATGCACGCGGTGAGTACCGAGTAGGATCACACAACCATCTGCACGCATGACCGGCTGAATTGTTTGGCCTCGCCAGCCTTGCGAAGATCCTGAGAATCAATTACGCATAAATCCGCATACTCGCGCACATATTAGTTAATCGCTCATCCACCGCAAATCGGGTTAGTGCCTAGAATAGTGCCGAATAGTTGCAAATAGTGCCTGAATAGTTGCAAATATTGCTCGCGAAAGCGACGAATATTTTTCACAAGTGCCTGAGCCACTCCCTAAGTGCTCGTACACTATTCAAATTAGTATTTTGAATAGTGATTCATATTTTGAATAGTAGCCCGAATTTGAATAGTAAGCGCGGAATTTGAATAGTGCTATGAATAGTGCCCATGAATAGTTACTCGTTTTAAAATTTTTCTTTTTTTTGAGTTTAGTTTTTGGAATCCTGCTCCGAGTACCGGATCCCGTCCCCTTATTGGTAACGTTGGTTACTAGCTAGCAGAATGCCCATGCAGCAATGCAGTGTTTAAAATACTTGAGGATACTCGATCGGTACCAACGTTTATATTTGGGACCAGCTAAGCTCCGAGCTCTAGCAAATCAATGACACTTGACCAGCACACAACCCAGCTAGCGTACGAATACACCCACCCAGCTAGACTCATGATTTTAATTTCATGCTAAAACTATGCTCATGAAAGAAGTTGCCTCTCCAAACAACTCCAATACATGAATTTTTTATGTAGTTTTCAGTCTATTTTTTCTCGAACACGCAGGAGAGCTGTGTATCTTTGTATCAAGAGGAAAAGAGTAGTCCAAATTACAAAAAAAATATAACCCTCACTTTGGACCGAGATGAGGGTTATAGATGAAACTTAGAAGAACTATTACAGAGTTTCACATGGGTAAGACCAGACCACCCACAACAACCAAGAGCTACCCTGCAGCCCTCTCCAAGCACAAGGTGGTCAGCCCCTTAGCACCAATAAGACGCCAAAGTTGGGCTTCCTCCTTGAAATCATGTATTGATCTTTGCAAGTTAGGCGACCTCCCGTCAAAGACACAAGAATTTCTATGTTTCCAAAGAATCCAGTAGGCTAAAATGCAGATGGTGTTGAATCCCTTCCTGTGTCTTTTCTGCACTCTCTTCTCTGCCCTTCTCCACCATCCTGACACAGTATTGTTCCTGTTGAGTGATATCAGGTGTTCTAGTTGATAGGGCTGCAAGACTGAGTACCAAAATTGCTGTGCAAAAACACAAGAGATGAGAATGTGCTGCACAGTTTCTTCCTCTTGATCACAAAGAGGGCAATGCTCAGGGTGCGGTAGCCCTCTCTTTCGTAATCGGTCCGCAGTCCAACAGCGATTCCGAATGGCCAACCAAATAAATGTTTTGCACTTGCCAGGCGTCCAGGTTTTCCAAATTTGTTTCCATGGTTCAAATGTTATTGATCCCACAAAGAATTGACGATAGGCTGACCTGGTAGAGAACAAACCTGAGGCTTCAAATCTCCACTGGTGGGTGTCATCCTCATTGTTCAGGGCAAAGTTAGCTAGAGATGTAAACAAACGTAAGCAATAAAACAATTCATGGAAGCTTAACAAGATCGAGTTAGCACAACTTGATTCAACCAAATAATATAAACTTTCATATGTGCATCGCACGGCTAATCCGCTCATATGCAAGTGCACAAAACCCACCTTGTGGCATGTTAGTTCCTTGCATCTTGAAGATGTTTCTCCCCTCTCTTCCTTCTTACTTTACTTGTTCTCTTGATGATGAGAGAACTAATTCACTTTCATTTTGTGTATAGTCTGTGTTCGAAAAGAGGCTCCTCCATCATGCATAGGCTCCTACTATTTATACACCAAGTTAGTGCTCCCAAGAGTCATATGCCAAGTAAAACCTCCCTCATGGTTTATGAGACATTACTTTAATTAGCACACAAATGCATGGCTGTTAGTGCATGACTCTTAATGCATAGTGCTCTTGTTAATGCATTAAGCATCAACACACACCACAACATGCACATATAACTATTATATTCATGCACCTACATACATAGCTATATTGTAACCCACCTTTATTTAGAATATGCCTTGATAGATGACATTGAGGTCTCTATTCTTAATGCACATACAAATCTGATTTGAAGGGAGAGGAGAGGGTATTTCAACCCATAAATCTTATTCATTAAGTCTAGCAACAATCACACTTAGACCTTCTGAATTGGAACCATTCCAGTGGAGCAATTTTCCATTCTGAATCTCTCCAATACTTTGTTAATGTAGGCCTTCTGAGACAATCCTAGCAATCATTGTTTTCTATCACAAAATATTTCTATTCCAATAATATAGGATGCCTCACCCATATCTTTCATTTCAAAATTATTGGAGAGAAACTTCTTTACATCATGTAACAAAGCCTTATCATTAGCAGCAAGCAAAATGTCATCAACATAAAGGGCTAAAATAATAAACTGGCTTCGAGTAACCTTCATGTAAATGCACCAATCAACAGTATTCTCCACGAAACCATATGTCGTAATAGTGTCGTCGAACTTAATATACCATTGTTGGGAAGCTTGTTCAGTCCATATATTGACTTCTTCAATTTACACACCAAATCTTCTTTACATGTAGCCAAAAATCCTTCGGGTTGGTTCATATGCACTTCTTCGTCCAAATCACCATTTAGAAAAGCGGTCTTTACATCCATTTGGTGTTGGTTCATATGCACTTCTTCGTCCAAATCACCATTTAGAAAAGCGGTCTTTACATCCATTTGGTGAAGCTCCAAATCATAATGTGCCACCAAAGCCAAAATAATTCTCAAAGAGTCCTTCTTGGAAACTGGAGAGAAGATCTCCGTATAGTCAACACCTTCTTTCTGAGTAAAACCTTTGGCAACAAGTCTAGCTTTATATCTTTCAATATTGCCTTTGGAGTCACGTTTGGTCTTGAAGATACACTTACAACCAACTCGTTTCGAACCTTGAGGCAGTTGCAATAATTCCTAGACTTTGTTGTCATCCATTGATTTTAATTCTTCTTTCATGGCGTTAAACCACCTTTCAGAATTATCACATTCCATGGCTTGCTTAAATGAGAGAGGATCATTTTCCAAACTCAAGTCACATTCATGCTCAAGTGAGTTAACCACGTAGTCATCCGAAATTGCGGGTCTTTTCTACCTTACAGATCGTCGCACTACACTTTCTTTCGTCACTTCACTCTTACTTGTGACTTGCAGATCCTTAGCCGGTGCAGTAATTATCTTTCCAGCAGTGCTGTTAGGCTGTGATACAACAATCCTAGTAGGAGTATTGGGTTGAACTTCATTATTATCCACAGTGCTTGGATCCTCACTCCCACTAATTTCTCCATTCTCAATGAACCGAGCATTTTCTGTCTCAACAATTCGTGTACTTTGGTTAGGACAATAAAATTGATATCCCTTTGACTTTTCTAGATAGCCAATGAAGAATCCACTTATGGTCCTTGCATCAAGCTTCTTTTCATGTGGATTATATGATCTTACTTCTGTTGGGCCTCCCCAAACATGCAGGTGTCTTAAACTAGGTTACCTTCCAGTCTACAGTTCATAAGGAGTCTTAGAAACTGCCTTACTAGGAACCCTATTCAGCAAATACACAGCTGTCCTTAATGCGTGCATCCACAAAGACAAAGGTACATCACAATAACTTAACATACTCCTAACCATTTCCATAAGAGTACGATTTCGACTTTCAGTCACCCTGTTTTGATGAGGTGTTCCGGGCATTGTATACTGTGCACAAATGCCACGGCTTTCCAAAAGCTTTGCAAATGGGCCTGAACATTGCCCACTTTCATCTTATTTTCCAAAATATTCACCTCCTCTATCAGATTTCACCATCTTTACTTTTCTATCATCTTGCCTTTCAACCTCATTCACAAACACCTCTAAAACATTCACAGCTTGAGACTTTTCATGCAACAAGTATAGATAACAATAACGTGAGAAATCGTCAATAAAGAGAATGAAATACTTTTCACCACCCCAAGAAGGAACATCAAATGGACCACAAATGTCAGTATGTATAAGCTGTAATAGTTCACTACTCCTTGTAGCAGGATGCTTTGATATGTGTTAGGTTTGGTTTCCCTTTATTCAATCCACACATACACTCCAATCAACAAAATCCAATTGAGGTAGTATTTCATTTTTCACTAACCTCATAACCCTTTCTTTGGATATGTGACCCAATCTTTTATGCCACAAAAAAGCAGATCGCTCGTTATGTGCACTACATTTATTTTCAACAATATGCTCAACATGAAACAGGGATTTGGAAAATCCATCATCAAGATTAAAGCGGTATAAACCATCAGTTGAACTACCAGAACCATAATAGTACTTATTTTTTATAACAAAAACACAATATCTCCAATCATAAACTTAAAACTTATTACATCCAACTTGCTTATAGGCACAAGATTTCTAGCACACTCGGGAACATAAAGACACTCTTTCAAATCTAAGCACAGACCGGTCCCGAGGATTATTCTATAAGTCCCAATCCTTTCAATTCGTGCCTTCATCCTGTTCCCCATGTACAAGAACTTTTCAGGCCCGCTTATGGGTTGGATCAAAAAGAATCGCTGCATTACGTGCGAAACATGAGTAGTAGCTCCAGAATCTAACCATCAGGTATTGTTAGGAACTTCAATAAGATTAGATTCTAAGTATACAGAAACATAATGTATAGCTTTCTTTTCAATCCATTTTTTCCTCTTCGGGCAATCCTTCTTGAAATGGCCAGGTTTCTTGCAGAAATGGCATCTCAATTTCTACTGGATTTGCCCATCTTTTACATGAAGTGGATCCTTTCCCATCTTCTTTTCTTTCTTCCCTGATTTTACTTTGCTGCTACTAGCACCATTGTCCACCATAAGATGAACTGAATTAACCCTGATTTTCTTTAATCTCCCTTCCTCCTGAATCAACATGGCTTTAACTTCTTGAATGTTCCACTTATCTTTAATGGTGTTGTAATTCACCTCAAACTGGCCAAATTTAGGAGGGAGAGAGTTCATAATAAACTGCACCAAAAAGGGTTCTTCCACATTCATGCCCATAGAGTTAATCTTTGCGGCAAGGTTCATCATAGTCATCACATGATCATGAATGGGAAGCGACCAATCAAATTTCATAGTCGACAGCTCACACATGATTCTCCCAACAACAGACTTGTCAGTAATGTCTGAGTGAGACTTTTCTTTAAGCTCCTCAATGAATACTTTTGCATCCTCGGTTGTGGGCATCTATGGCTTAACATTTTCAGCTGTATTCTCATCAAGCTCAAACACAGCCTGTTAGACCGCTCCCAATTTTCATGGAAAGTACCATCATCATCAGTACTTTGATCTGTAATGAGCGCAGAACTAGTGCTAAATCCAAGTCGATAGCACCTAGATGGAACTGAATTTGTTTAGACCAATCATTGTAGTTCAATCCATTAAACTTGGTAAGCCCATAACTTTGACACATTAAGTTAATTGATGCTGTAAATATTTAAACATGCTCACATATTAATACTTTGAGTAAACGATAATGGATTCAAATAATAAAACTGTAAGTGTGTGTCGAAAACATCTTTGGATGAAATTTAGAAACACATCTAGCACAAAAAATGATGCTAGGTAAATACATTTATCAGATGATCAAACACGCATACATAAATCGCATGCTATCTTTGGATAGACTAACAAAATTCGTCAAGCATGTCGATTGTCCCGTTCATGTTACCAGTTATAAGAAATGGTCCACCTTTGGGCGACTTTCTATCTCACAACTAGTAAACTCAATTGTTCATCGCATCTCTAAATAATTAGCATCAAAATTATATGAAGAATTTAAAATGCGCAACTAAATATTTAGGTTCCCTTCGTGCAAGGACACTTTGGTGACTAACATGCCTTTGATGATATAAATATTTAGTTGACATATCATTTAACATTTACACCCATAAGAACAATGCACAAGCCTTGACTCATCCAAAATCGTACAGATGAACACATAATTTTGCTTGATAAAACTTAGCCAATCTTCATGCCAAATAAACAATATTAAATTAAACACATCATAAGAAGAAAAATATACTTGCAAGAGAAAAAAACTTGTTAGTACAAAATAATCTAACATATAGGTAAGCACCATTCGGCATACCATTTATACAACGGAATAAATCGTCATATTGTATGTCTTTAATTGGCAAGATCAACATATGAGAGACAACGGTAATAATCATGGTAAATCAAATGTGCTAAAACATCACTCTGATACCAAATGTAAGCAAATGTAAGCAATAAAACAATTCCCGGAAGTTTAACAAGATCGACTTAGCACAAATTGATTCAACCAAATAATATAAACTTTCATGTGTGCATCGCACGGCTCATCCGGTAATTTGCAAGTGCACAAAACCCACCTTGTGGCGTGTTAGTTCCTTGCATCTTGAAGATGTTTCTCCCCTCTCTTCCTTCTTACTTTACTTGTTCTCTTGATGATGAGAGAACTAATTCACTTTCATTTTGTGTGTAGTCTATGTTCAAAAAGAGGCTCCTCCATCATGCATAGGCTCCTGCTATTTATACACCAAGTTAGTGTTCCCAAGAGTCATATGCCAAGTGAAACCTCCCTCATGGTTTATGAGCCATTACTTTAATTAGCACACAAATGCATGACTTTTAGTGCATGGCTGTTAATGCATAGTGCTCTTGTTAATGCATTAAGCATCAACACACGCCACAGCATGCACATGCAACTGTTATATTCATGCACATACATACATAGCTATATTGTAGCCCACATTTATTTAGCATATGCCTTGATAGATGACATTTAGGTCTCTATTCTTAATGCATGTACAAATCTGATTTGAATGGAGAGGAGAGGGTATTTCAACCCATAAATTTTATTCATTATGTCTAGCAACCATCACACTTAGACTTTTATATATAAGAATTATTTCTATAATTTACATGGGCCATATTTGAAATATATAATTCAACAAGAGATGCCCACAACTCAAGGTACTCAGCTAGTCACAACCATCCAAGAGCTCCTTTGATATCAGACTCCCATGACTTGGATTGCCTCTCACTGTTCTTCTCTTTTTAAATCTCGCAGGAACACACTTGAAGATATTTGGGGCCAGTTCTTGTAAGCAGCATCCATGAAGTCATCTATCAGTCCAAAACAAGGTGTTTCTTCCATTACCCACTGTAGTTATGATTGCTAGTTTAAACATAGTCATTGAATTTGAGTAGACAGGGACCTGTAGACCGCCCAATGGTCATGACGTGTGGAAAAATGAAAAAATGCACATAGTGGACCTTGCAACTATACCATCACATAGTTTAAAGAAAAAATAAAATGGGTTTTGGTGTGGTGGGTGGGGATCAATGCAACCTCTTCTGCTTGGATCGTCAATTCATTCTACAGTTTGCCAACTGAATGGTAAGGTGACAACGTGATAATTATTAACGATAGACAGATATATGACGTGAAAAAAATGGAAGCAGCCATGTAACTGAATAACGAGCATAGTGATTAAACTAAGGTCTCAAGAATATCTGATTATGAGTAATATATGCTTAATCAGTTGATTTGAACAAAATTGCTTCTTCAGACTGTTGCTTGATTACAATCTTGAAATTTCAAAGCAAATAGCGGTGGTTGCAAAAGATATCCTTGACGGAGTCCTGACTCCTGATACACCATGATTGCTAGATATGTTGTACTCTGTTTTGCCACCAACCTCTCTTCTTCAGCACACAGACGCCAGCCCTCTAAGCAGCTTTATCTGATTTTCTGTGAATGAAGCAAAGGTAAAGCTCTGGCGAGCTAGCACGGACGATTCGCCAGGCTCTGCTTGTATACCTTGTTTCAAACTTTTCCCCTGCTTTACACACGTCCACTCGTCTCTGTGAATAGCTTTCCAGGACCAAGCATGTCCACGTAACGATAGAGCTCAACGACAAAGCGCTGTAATGTAGCTCCTGGTCCCTACCATTCCCATAGAGAAAATGCGTATGCTTCCCCCACTGGATGAAATTTTACGGCAATTCCAATTACAGATTTAGACTTAAATTTTGTGTCTGTGCTAGTGCACCATAAACGGCTGTATTTAATCAGACTGCACATGTTACAAAAAATTGAGTCTAGTGGGCACTCAGAAATCATACATCTAGGGAAATAATTCATCACCTAAAAGTCCTTAAATAGAATGGTGGAGGTTGTCAGCCCAAAACTAGGAGAGTTGGCCCAACCGGTCCACACCGGGAGGAAGCCTTGCTCCACTCCAAAAGCTAGCTCAAGAGGTGAGGGACTCCCCCCACTTTTAAGTTGGTTCAACTCTCCCCCCACAACCAATGTGGGACTATTCCCAACAATCTCCCCCGTCACACATTGGTGCCCCTTAGCCCTGACCGGCTCCACACACGAGCACAGGCCTCACACCCGCGGTCCTTAGCACTGACCGGCCCCACACATGGGCACACACAGGCCTCACACCCGCGGTCCACTGGGCTTCAGGCCTACACCACCCCGAGTATGCACGGGCACAAGAGAATGCCGACCCTGGCTCTGATACCAATTGTCAGCCCAAAACTAGGAGAGTTGGCCCAACCGGTCCACACCGGGAGGAAGCCTTGCTCCACCCCAAAAGCTAGCCCAAGAGGTGAGGGACTCCCCCCATTTTTAAGTTGGTTCAACTCTCCCCCACAACCAATGTGGGACTATTCCCAACAGAGGTCGCAATATACAATGTAGCAGTTTGATGAAGTCCTTAAACGGTGAGCATACGAATAAAGAGGTCACTTGGTAAATAGTATGCTGTCTTCCAACTGTTGCACAAATACAGTCCATGCCAGTCCAAGCTAGTTGTTGCACTATCTAAAGGACCACATGTAATCGAGGGGATTGGGTAGGTGAAGAGATCACTCCAATCTCCCACTTGCTAGTTATTCATATGCATTCTTCCAAAAGTTTCAAAACGAGCCCTTAATGATAAGTTGCAGCATAATACCTATTAAGAATGAGCATATATATTTCGTGCACGAAAGTCCAGTACTTGCATTAAATCATGGTGTTAGTGTATCATCACAAGACCACCAAATCATGGTTAATATATTGGTCTTTCGCAAAAAAAATATGGTTAATATATGATTCCTCAGCATACAGAAATGCAAGTGCTTCATCAAACTGTTGTTCAAGTTATAAAGTGTCAGCAAATGGTGGCAGATCCTCGATGAACCTTTCCAGCCACACCAACAATTGCAATACCAGATTAACAAACCCTCTCTCTCTGGATCCAAGAAGATTGAGAAGATCCACAATCTGCAAGATGGTGAAGAAAGGCGCCTCGAGCAAGAAAGAGCCCAAGATCCCCATCACTGGAATGCCAGTGTTCAAGACTGTGCCCACCTCTGCTCTGGTGTGGAAACCATCCAAAGCAACTGGGGGAATGGTGTAAGAATTGATCAACCAGGGCTACCTCTTGGATAAATCCATCACATGCTGGAGGACCGATGCTGGTAAGCCCTGGCCCTTTGATGAATTCGACGAAATCGTTGTTTTCGTGCCCTTTTATGAGCGCGGATTCGCCGTTCCCATTCATGATTTCCTTCATAGACTGCTCTCTTTCTATGGGCTAGAGCTAGTATTCTTTATTCATTCCTTGGTGCAATTGAATCCTCGCGCCATTAATCACCTTTCCTTGGTTCGGTTTTACCCGGTATAGGAAGCGAAAGAGAATGAAATGGGGGTCAATGCCAAGGAAGGCTTTGCAGAGGTGGATGCGTACCCCTACCTAGCATGCCAGTTGTCGGTTTTTTATATCGGCTAGCCTACTATAGGGGTTCCCTGAGTAGTCGAGTTGTTCGCAAGGGCCTCGCCGGAACAAGAAGCACGATGGTGAACACAAGACAATTTAGACAGGTTCAAGCCGCCTCGAGAGAGAGCGTAATACCCTACGTCCTGTATGGTGGATCGCTTCATATTGATGGTTATGATTTTACAAGGGGTTCCTGCCTCACCTTATATACTCGGGAGAAAGGGTCTACAAGGGAAATAATTCAGATTCCTAGTTGAATACTAAACATAGAGTCCTAACATGAGTAGGCCGGGTTGTTTCTTAGCAGCCAACTAGTTTCCTTAACCTGTACGTCTCTTTCTTGTATCTGTCAGAGTTGGCAGACCAATCTCCTCACAGGCCTACAGCCCATAAGAACTCTCATGGATCTTGGTCCGTCAACTGTGTTGACACTAGAAAACTTTGTGAGAAATTGCAGAGACAGCGGCCGTGCAGCAAAAATCACATGATGGCTGAGGCATCTGGCCTATGACAGGACGACTGCCTTGGAATTTCGGGAAGGTGAGTAGAGGAAGTGGATCCACAGTAGCAGTGTCTAGGGCATGTGAAACGACCCAGATTCTCATTTCAAAGAATCAACGGCTAACACGTACAAAACTCGCTCCAACATAATATCACATCCATTCTTTTGTAAATAACACATGAAGTCTTACAATAGTGGATAACTTAGGAGAGTACATTTATTACAAGCCTCTTGGGCTAAATCGACAATAAGAAAACTAGCCAAAGCGATAGCTCTCAATCTTGATGTCCTTTATCCATAGGCAGCTCTTGAGCATAGCCACAACCTTTACTCATACCAACCATCCATGTTGTTGTCGTACCGAACACGTAACCTGCATCATCGTATGCTGTTCGCAAGGAATGGAACAGTTTCACGTCACCATCCATAATGCAAGCTTTAAAGTGGCCTAATACTAGTATAAGAATTATCAAGGATAGGCTCAAGGTTCATTCTATGCAAGCAGCATCTTCATCCCAAAACCAATCTCACAACAACACCACAAATATCCCTGGCACACCAGGTTCCCGTCTCCAAGTGATCTTCTGCTCAACACTCTCTAGCCGATGCGAAAGCTCTGACCCTTCACATCTAAATTGCCTGAGCCAGGTTTAGAACTAGAGGGAAGGTAGAAATCCCCAAAACAATGGCGGATCATGTGAAATTCACATATTCATCCTTTGACCGCGGACGATGGCTATATATAGATTAGACTCTACAGAGTTTGTATACCTGGAACCACTCATGCTCCAAGCCGACCATCGCCGACTTGAGACACAGCCCACAGCACAGACCCTAGCTAGTGAATGGTACCCTTCTACTTTCCTTAGCTCAGGATACACCAAAGACACAACTCGGCATCCGAGAACCATGATGACCTCTCCCACGGTGGCCAAGTCCTGGGGTATGCGCGTCTTTCGGGGGACAAAGGCCATCATCAGTTCCGTCACACACTTTCGCTATCTTCTTACAGTTCGGGTACCGCACTTAACTAGGCTAGCTGGAACACCCCCTATAGATGTAAGTAGTGTGCACGGAAGTTCTGTGAACCAGGCAAATCCAACTCAGTTTTTGGTGCCGAGGTGAGCGTCACCATCAAATAGCGTATCCACCACCAGTGGTCCGCTCGCGCACCCATTTACCCGCCACAGGTACACTTCCCTCAATACAAGATCGACTTAATCTGCTCACCCCTGCAAAGTTACTCAAAACTCCTTCTCCTTTCCCGGTTTTATACCACACACACGCCAAGAGTCTTAGCACACCCATCCATCACACATGCAAGCATAGCAAGCATATAATATTGAGTGTAGGAGGTTTATCAAGGATAACGATATTAGAATAAGGCCATGCAATATGTCATCATCATCATCATGCCATAAAGTAAAGCACTAGCATACTAGTTGCAATGTCTAAATAGGATTCAAGTCGAAATGGGTGTAAACCTTGCAGTGAGTGGTAGTCTTCCATAGTGGGCTTCTCGTAGTTGTTGTAGACGGGGCCTCCAAACTCCTCCTCAACTGGTCCTATTTAAGAGAAATAAAGAAACACATCAGTGCCTATATTCAAATGAAATCCAAATGGAAGCAATAAGAGCCAAAAGCACTCAACTCTTATTCTAACGTGTAGATCATAATTTTAGAAAATTATAGAAACTAGTTTCATATTTTTCTGAGCTAGAATTGATTTATGGTTAATTTTCCTAGAATAAACCTAATTCTGAAATTTACCTAAATTCAGAAAATGCAAATAAATCACAGGTTGGCACATGGCAGCATTAGAGCATGCCATGTGTCATGCTGACGTCAGCATGATATCATTAGTGTGGTCAGCCACTCCTGGCCGCTGCGTTGACCGGTCAACGATCAATGTTGACCAAGTCAACGATCAGCGGGGTCTGCCAGTCAGAGAGATACAGAGAGTGACAGGTGGGACAGGGCGGTCAGGCAGTGGAAAAGGAAAAAGAGAAGTCGGGCTGGTTTAATGGGCCGATTCCTCGCATGGGCTTCAACCAAAGGAAGGGGGCTTTGCGGACTTAAGGTAAAAACCGGCCCATGGCCATTTTGTAGTGAAGGAGGGAGAGAGAGCGAGGTTGGTCCCACTGGTCAGCGATGGGAGTGGCCGGGCCCGTGGTCCAGTGGCACGAGTCAAGAGCGAAGATGGGGCCCACGCGTCAGAGACTTGCGCGAGGCGACGGGATCTGCTGCTATTTCTGTGGCATCGAGTGGGTGTGGTCTTCCGCATGGCCTCGGCGGCATGCGCTGCAGAGCGTGGCTTGTCGACGATTGCTTCTCGGCAGGGTCGTGCAGCACGAGAGCACGGGCCTCCTGCCCGTGGCCGAGTGGTTCAAGGTCACGACAACGATGAAAACAAGGGGGAGGCAAAGGACAAGAGTGGCGGCGAGAAGGCGACGAGCGGTGGAGATGCGGTGATGCAGAGCAAGGCGGCGAAGGCGTCGGTGGGCGGCGGTGATGCGACAATGAGTAATGGAGGGCGCGGAGCAGAGGGCTCATGGACGGATAGGGGAGAAGAGAACTGGAGATAGAGAGAGCGCACACAAGGTCTCAGCAATGAGGGTCGTGGCCGCGTCGAGTAGAGGGGCGGCAAGTGGTGGATGTCGACGGGGTTCCACGGCACGGGCCGCACCACCTATCGGCGGCGTGGAACGAGAGCAGAATGCAGATGCAAGCAAGAAGGAGAGGGTAGAGAGGAATAGACATGGTATTATAGGATGATTGACGACGAGTGGCGGATCCACGGTGGCGAGCTCAACAGAGAGAGAGAGATCGATTGGTTCCTTGCAGAGAAGAAGCGACGTGAAGGTCAGCCTAGCATAGTAGAGTAACAGCGGCGCGATGGCCGTGCAACAACAGGGAGCAGAGCAGACATGGCACGGGGGCATGCAGATCAGAGCAAGGCATGGCGATTACACAGGCGGAAGGGGAAGAGAGGGAAGGGGACGATGCTCATGATGGGTCGACGGTGTAGCACGTGGCGGGGCGTGAGGGAGAGCTGGTGTAGGCTCGTGGTTTGGCTCTGGGGTGGCTTCTCGGCATCTCCTTGTCGTGGCGGTGTGGCAGCGGCGGCGCTGTTTGGCATGACGACGTTGTGGCAGGGGCGCTCCTCCAGGTGTCCTCCTCCACCAGTGGCGGCTCCACCTTCTCCATTTCCAGCTCCTTCCTCCACTTTCGAGCTTGGCAGGGCATCGCCCTTGGTGGATTTAGTGTAGCGGCGGTGGAGAGGAAGGTGGAGGGGGAGTTATAGGCAAGGAAACTTGGGTGAGGAGAAAGGATCGGGATGGGTTGTGTGGCGAGGAAGCTTCCTTAGCGGCCAAGGGCGCGGGGAACACACACACATGGGCGTGGGGTCAGGCGGTTGCGTGGCTGGCGGATTTTGCGAAAGGCAGAGCTGGCGCGCGTGACGGGGAGCGGGACAGGGAAAAGGCGAAGGCGGGCACGGCGCTGGGGAGGAAGATGACACTATTCTCCCCCAGGCCCGCACGTCAGCAAGGGGAGGGGAACGCGGCTTTGGGCCACGTGGTAATGTGCTGAGGCAGGCCGTGCGCGAGGGAAGTCAGTGGACAGAATTGGGCTAGGTGGGATCGGTAGATTGAGTCTGGTTAGGTTTTGTTGGTTTAGTTAGGATTTGAATTTTGGTATTCAAATATAAATTCCAAACAATTCACAAATGAAACCAAAAAGATCCAAATCATACTATCAACAATTTCCTTAATGAAAATATTAAGTGCACCAATTTTACTTAGTAGGATTTTGAGAGGGAGCAAAGAAGAGTATCTTAAGTGTCCAAACAATTCCCATAACAATTTTTAACTCACCAATTTGAATTCCTAGGGATGTTATCCAATGTGTAGACGACAGGAGGATGATACATATACGATACAAGCCATCAATTTCCATGTAATGAATATATGTTATAAGGCCAGTTTCAATGGGATTTTGATGTGCATTAAATTCAATGGCACCTCAGTAATTTTGGTGATGTGGCATGACATTTATAGGGAGAGAGAGAGAGAGAGATAGTTTTATCATAGTATGTGAGAGAAGTTTCATCCCTATGAAACCCAACAGGCACAGTTAACTAGTTTCCAGTCTTGGTAAGAGTGCAATGGAACTGTGCACTAAGGCCAGTTCCAGTGGGGATTTTATCAGTGTCATGCACATTAAATATCCTGACACAGCAGCGCGGGAGGAGAGAGATGTACTCGTTTCATCCAGACGAAACGAGGTCGGCACAGGTACCCATGTCTAGGAAACCGGACGACACACCACTGGGAGCCCTCGAGTTTCTTCCCTAGATCCGGTGCGGCGCATCCCCCCGCTGCTCCAAGCTCCCGTGCGCGGCCCCTCCTCCCGTGCAGCCTTTCTTCCCACGCGCCCCCTCCTCCCGCGCGCGCCTGTTGACAACCAAAATTGGCACAGGCCATGGCGAACCGGTCAGACCGGTTAGCCTGACCGGTCAGACCGGTCTGGCACAAGAAGTTGCGGTGTTGGCGCTTGAATGACCGCAACAATCGATCCTAGTGCGATGAAGATGACATACTCTCTGGAATGACCGGATGTTGCGGTGCTTGAAGCTTTGGAGGACCGCAAGAGTCGGTGGAGAAGCAAGACGTGCAAGACGAGGGAGTCCGACCCAGACCGGTCTGACCGGTGTGGGGGACTGGTCAGACCGGTTACCTCTTTTGTAATCTGACTAGGACTCTTAATTTAGGATTCCAAGGTTGTAATGAGTTGTAACTTGGTTTTCCTTATGGGACAAGACCTACCCTCCCTATAAATATAAGGGGATTCGGCCGATTGAACACACACAATCGAATCTAAACAAAACATGTCTTTACTTTTTATCTCCAAACCCTAGATCCCTTTTCCAACCTCTCCATGCTGTTCGTCTACTGATCTCCATGATCGTGATGGCGTCCTAAGGCTTGCTGATTAACCTAGGGCACGTCCGGCGACGTCCTCACCCTGACGGGGTCCCTCCCGGGTGAGAACTTCAATGGCCTTTGCTAGTTTGCTCGTAAACTAGTCGTTCTTCGCTACGTAAGTGCATTGGTTATCTCTTTGCTGGTTTGCTCGTAAACCTCACCGTTCTTCACCACGTAAGCATGATAGTTATCCTCGAGACGACCGTTTCTAGCGAAACCGTAGCCTAACCGGTCTGACCGGTCTGTGCAGCATCGCTGCCGATCGGTCCGTTTGCGACCCGCGCGATCTAGCGCTCTCGTGTGTTGACCGTATTTTGCGTCAACATACTTTTGGCGACTCCACTGGGGAAGAATATTCTGGTTATTTCAACAACCGAATTTTTTTGACCTAGCCATATACTTAATTGATCTATTACCTGGATTCGCTACTATAGTTGGATCTGGTCTTTTTAGACCGATTGCATTGTGCTTTGCTTGCTCTATTGAAGATCAAAAGAGAAGCGAAGAGTTGGTCATTGATATTATTGATCACAAGACTTGAAGCATCAAGACGTACATGGCGGGCTATCCATATACTCCACAGCAGTACTACTACAATGGGCCCGAGGTACAAGTTGCAAATATGTTAGATTTTTCTAATAATTATTTTGCAAGTACCACAAAACCTCATGTTGATGTTGCTAGATATGATACTAGTAGGCATATTGCATCGGCTAGTCATTGTTCAGATAATGATTTCAATTATGTAAATTATAATTCTGAATGTTACATGCAAAAGCCAGTGTCAAATAATATACATACTTTAGATTTTAATGTTACTAGCAACATGCAACATTACTCTCATACACCGGCAGTGGAACAAGTTCAAATGCCGGTTAACGATTATCAAGGCCAAACTAACATTGTGAGTTCGGCCAATTTTTATGAAGCACCATGTCTTAATAATTCTAGTAATATTCAGCAAGGTGTTTCATCTTTTAATTCATCGGCAGCAAATTCACAATATTTGGTTTCACCACGATACATGCCGGTGAATGAGGAAATTGGCCATGCTAATTTTAGTTATCCAGCCAGTTATTCACAATTACCATGTGCTGCACAACAAGTTACTAGAGTGGATTGTGCATCTACTTTTTCAGCACCATATGCAAATGCTAATAATCATAATTTGGCACCGAGTGTTATTCATAACCATAGCCAAATTAATGGGAATCAGCAGGCATGCATTTATCTCCACATGTGCAGAAACATGCAGTAATTGCAAAATCAGGATGTGCTGTCTTTGAAACCAAAGCATCCGATTTTCTAGATGAAGAAGTCAAATATGAGGACCTCTCTGATGAGTATCGCCAGGAATTGGATATGCTTCTTAGACAATCCAGACAGAAGTACTTTTCTCAATGGGCGATCAATAAGGGAAAGAAGAACGATTTAGATTTGAGCAATAGTTCGGTTATTACAACAGCTGAACGATCTGAATCTGTTCAAATAAAAGAAACAAGCTTTGCTGTACAAAATCAAGTCAAACATAAGAAAATAGCTACGCTTGATTTCTCTAAAGCCGAAAGTGTCGTGCAGCTTTCTAGTGATTATCATATCATTGAACGACAAGTTCTGGCTGAGAAAAGTCTAATACATCAAACTGTTGAAAATTATGACAACAGAAGTGAGGAGAAGGCATTGGCATGTCATGACTTGGTGATTTCCAGCAACTCTGGAAGAACCAGTCTAACCGGTTCTGGAAACCAGTCTGACCGGTCTCAACGAGGAACATCTATTGAGGGCTGCCATCAAGAGAAGAAATACGACACCATCTACATCAAGATTCCATGCCTCTCCGATATGTTTGATAAGGTATGCTTTGCAAGTAATTCCCAATCAGATCATATATTTTCAGTTAATTCATCCATTAGTGATTCTATTATACATAATTCTAAAAGATCGATTGAGGATGATAATTTACTTGCTAGCAATAGTATGCCTTTAGATTCTATCAGCCAATGCATTGTGCAGATTAGAAAGGCTGATCATAAAAATACTTTGGCATTTAAATTTTCTACATCATCATTGCCAAAGTTTTTGTCTTCATGGTTTGCTTGTGGTCATTCTGGATTTAAAAGCAAGAAACCAAAGTTGATAAATATTGTGAAGCCCAATGATAATATAGTGATTAATTCTAAAACATCGGGTAAGAGAAGCTCAAGTAAAGGAATAGCCGAATGGATCGATGATAAATCTGAACCATTCGTTTGCTTAGCTTTGAAACCTTCTCCACAAAGGAATCAACTAAAGAAGATAAAGTACACTTTTGATTTGACTTTGTGTGATGACTTATTTGATATCTTGCTTGAGCATAATTTTATTAAGTTATTTGATCACAAAGTCATGCCATCATTTCTGGAACTGAAAGAGCAAGAATATTGTAAGTGGCATAATTCATTTGGTCATAGCACTAGCCATTGCAATATTTTTCGCCAAATCATCCAATCGGCCATTAATGCAGAACGATTGAGATTTGCTGAAATTTCAGAAGATGACCAGTTGACCTCAATTGGTTTTGATGGCAAGGGATCATCAGATCGGGTAGCATCAGCCGATTCATGCGAAGATCCAATAGAAGTTGATAAAGTGGAAAGTTCAATGCCCTCAAGTGATAACGAGGATATCGTTCATGATTTGCATATTCCTAAGAACAATGAGCTTACAAAAATCCCAGAAGTCGCTGGGGGGCAAACGAATATTTCTGAATTGGAACAAGAGCCGATTGCTCCTGCTGAGCTGACCAAACCGGTCAGACCGGTCCTGGTCAGAGGGATCCAAAAACTCTGGAACCTGAGTGTTCTTTAGCTACTAGAGGTAAAGGCCGTGTCAAGCATAATGGTAAAAAGCCGAAGCTCACTTTTGATGAACTTCTGGTTAAATATCAAAAAGAAAATGAGGCCAAACATGCTAATCGGACAAATAATGCTAAATCATCAAGATCACCTCCTAAACATAGTTCTGGGAATTGGAATTGGCAAAGGAAAAACTTTCATTCAGCAGCATCATATTCTCCTTTTGAATCATCAATGCCAGTTCCATATACTCCATATCCCATTTGTTTTAATCCTTACTCATTATGGGAGTGAAATAATCCTTGGGCACATACTCCTTCATATTTTAAACCATATCATGTAGAGTATGCAGCTCCAAGAGAACCTTCATATGCGAGACAACCATATGTTGAAAATGACCATTTTGAGCGAAAAGATCGGTTTAGAGTTCAAGACAAGAAAAAGGTTGTCAAGCAAGTGTATCGAGTGAAAAGGGATGGTCGCAAAGATAAAAGTTCAGATCTGAATTCAGTTGATCAAAAGCCGATTAATGTGTTTAAAACTTCGGCTGGTGATGGCAAAGAAAGGGAGACATCAGCTATTGACGTTCCAATTGCCAAATCTGAACAAAAGGAATTGAAAAGGTCAAAAACCAAAAAGGAGGTGCTGCTGTCCAGAACTGAAGCTCAATCGACGCGTTCATTTAGTTTGCCACTTTGGCGGAGGAAAAAGCTACAAAGGTTGAGTGAGCAAGAGCTGCAAGACAAGAATATGGCATGGGTTCCAAAGAAAAGTATTCATACTCAGGACAAGGATGATGTTCAAGAAAAGGGTGCAACGCAATTGAAGGACAAAAATCAAAATGCCGGCTCTGACACAACCGGTTTAACCGGTTTGCTTAACCGGTCTGACAGGATTTCATCTGGAAATTCTGATGGTTCAAAGAAAAAGAGGAAGTCTGAGAAACGACCTTCAAATATGAGGTTTGCACCAAATCATCAAAAATATTGGGACTTACATCATCCATTTGCTTTACAAATGTCACACATACCTGTGTCATGGAATCCATCTTATAACATGTTTGGTTATCCTTTATACTATAATTTTGATCCTTGGATGCTGCATGGATCATTTTATCATGAAGGGTTACCACCAGAGTGCTATGCATGTTAATTGCAATTATGTTGCTATTAATTCGAAAGCCAAAGTACCTATGAGCTTATCATGATACTTTACATTCATAATACCTCTCTATTTGCTTCGGTTGTTTATACTCTTACGGATGGATTCAACATGGCCGGTATTGTTATTATTGACTTTAGCAGCATGTATAGCTGATGAATGTTCTTGATCATCGTGTTAAGATGATGGTTCCCCAGCAAAATTTCAATTATAGTCATATTGATGGTTTTGATGCTTGGGGGGCAAAATGTCTAGATATGATATTGAAATTCATGAATTCATCATTTATCATATATTTAGACATGCCAATAATGAAGCCAGTACTTTGATACATCAAACATTAGGCTATGTGATCACAGAAAATCACTCCCATATCAGAAAGGCCGATGTTTGTTGCTATCAAAGGTGCACTCTCTGGACAGACCGGTTTAACTGGTTATGAGACCGGTCTGATCGGATTTCAAGGCTGGTTTGGCCCTGGTCATTCATGCGAGAAATACTCTATCGGCTATAATAACTTTAAATCTTGATTTGGCCGAGGTTAGTGTTTGGAGCAAATCTTTGATTGATTATCAATAGGGTCCCAGCTGTATAGACATCGGTATTGCGTTCAATTATATTTCGATGATGAGCTATGCCATTGAAATGCCTAAAGTCTATTCTTGACAATAATTTGATCTTGGCCATCTGCATCTTGATTGTGGCATGTTTGTGAGGCCGATTATATTATTGGTAAAGAGCATGTTCTATATGTCATTCTTGCTTAGCTTATGATCACAATAGTCTACATGAGTTATATCGGGTTATGTGATCTCTTTCTTCATGCTGAATTGAGGAACATTGCAAAGACCAGTTGTTTTAACAATGATTTGGTTGATTTATGCATCTATGGTCATCTGAGGGTGCAAAGATGGTTTTAACCACTGCATTAAATAAATTGTAGCCTTGGTGGTGTGTACTCAGGCTTGTTATCCACCCATGATATACGAAGGAAGACAGCAAGGATGAGATCATCGCGCTGATTAATATCGAGTGACATGGCTGATGAAGTTTTATTGCCCTTAATATAAAAACATGGACAATGGGCTAGAGGCAGTCGTTCTGTGGTTTTGGTTGAAAGAGATGTTTCTTGGTACGCAAGCTTTACCAAGAAATAGGGGGGCATATGTTGACAACCAAAATTAGCATAGGCCAGGGCGAACCGGTCAGACCGGTTAGCCTGACCGGTCATACCGGTCTGGCACAAGAAGTTGCGGTGCTGGCGCTTGAATGACCGCAACAATCGATCCTAGTGTGATGAAGATGACATACTCTCTGGAATGACAGGATGTTGCGGTGCTTGAAGCTTTGGAGGACCGCAAGAGTCGGTGGAGAAGCAAGACGTGCAAGACGAGGGAGTCCGACCCAGACCGGTCTGACCGGTGTGGGGGACCGGTCAGACCGGTTACCTCTTTTGTAATCTGACTAGGACTCTTAATTTAGGATTCCGAGGTTGTAATGAGTTGTAACTTGGTTTCCTTACGGGACAAGACCTACCCTCCCTATAAATATAAGGGGATTCGACCGATTGAACACACACAATCGAATCTAAACAAAACATGTCTTTACTTTTTATCTCCAAACCCTAGATCCCTTTTCCAACCTCTCCATGCTGTTCGTCTACTGATCTCCATGATCGTGATGGCGTCATAAGGCTTGCTGATCAACCTAGGGCACGTCCGGCGACGTCCTCACCCTGACGGGGTCCCTCCCGGGTGAGAACTTCGACGGCCTTTGCTAGTTTGCTCGTAAACTAGTCGTTCTTCGCTACGTAAGTGCATTGGTTATCTCTTTGCTGGTTTGCTCGTAAACCTCGCCGTTCTTCACCACGTAAGCATGATAGTTATCCTCGAGACGACCGTTTCCAGCAAAACCCTAGCCTAACCGGTCTGACCGGTCTGTGCAGCATCGCTGCCGATCGGTCCGTTTGCGACCCGCGCGATCTAGCGCTCTCGTGTGTTGACCGTATTTTGCGTCAACAGCGCCCTTCTTCCCACGCGCGCTCATCCCGCGCCGCACCTTCCTCCCGCGCGCGCGCCGCTTTTCCCACACACGCTGCTCCTCCGGCGCCGCCCCTCCCTCCCGCGCGCGCCCCTCTTCCTGCGCCGCCCCTCTTCCAATCTCGATCTATAACAACGCAACTCGTTTCGCAAGGCCCTGGTCACAACAGACAGGTAGAGGAAGATGGCGTCTGGAGAGAAGTAAGGACGGGCGAGCAAGCGCAAGGCACGGTGGCCTGAGGCGCCATCGGCACCTGCACCACCACAGCCTGTTCCAGCACTGGCACCACCTCCGCCACCGCCGGGGTTTGTTGCGCCACCGCCGCCTGGTGCAGCATGGTGGACTGGATCTGGTGGGAGTGGTGCAAATCATTCCCCTCAAGCAAACCACTCCCCAAATCCCGGAGATTATGTCACATTTAATAGAGTATTGGAAAAGGATGCTAATATTCGAGATAAAACGGCTCATAAACAACTTAAGAAGGATTTGGTTGAGCATATTTGGCAAAAGTCGGCTCATAAACAACTTAAGAAGGATTTGGTTGAGCATATTTGGCAAAAGTTCAGGTCCCGTAGAAACATATCTTAGAGTTTGAGAGACTATATACTAATATATTATATATGATCCTTTTTATATCACATCATTATTACTTTATATCTTGAGTTCGAGAGACTATATATGTAATATATTTATATATGTGACTCTTTATATTATTATTGTTATTGTTATTGTTGTTGTTATTATTATTTGTTGAACATTTTTACCGTGACATGGTACATCATCTATGCATGATTGACAAATACAAGTGGCCACACAATCACATGGAACATTTGATCACACCACCATGCAAGTAGTAAATGCCATGAATAGCCTATGAAACTGTGCAATGAAACTCTCTACTAGGAGACCCTGTTTCATTCATCCGATCAAACCTCCTGGAATAATGTGGCACCCTAGGAAACTGTACCACGAAACTCACCACTGGGAATGGCCTGAGACAGGCCTTAGGTAGCATAATCTAAACCATTCAAACTTGATCAGAGGACTAATAGTTTTATTTCTCTGATTAAAGTGAGCACTGCTGTAAAGTTTGTGATTTGTATAGGTGTAGATACACTATTCGAACTTGATCAGAGGACTAATCGTGTACATGCAGCTTTATATGCTAACTCGTGTACCAACTCTCGTGTGATGATGTGGAACAAGCATAGCTTAGTTGGTTAGGTTCCTTGTGGTGGAACCTGCCCACCCGGGTTCGGTACCATACGTAGGGTCTTCGTTGGTTCATCGATGTTGTTTGCGCACGGGCAGCGTCGGTTGGGGAAAAGGGACTGCACAGTGGCGCTGGCGGACATCTCGTCGTTGGCAGCCCACCCTCTCGATCGGTCTAGGGTTTGGAGGTGGGGAGTGGTGGCTGCAGTCGAACCTCGTCCCTTGTGCCACTGGCCCCCACCTCCTCTTTATAGCACTGCGCGACAGGGGCCCACCAGCCTTATTGAGCTGGACGTCCCCGATCAGGACGCGAGTCAAGGGCCCAGCTGGCCGTTGGGCCAACTAGTGGAGATCAACCTAACATTCTCCCCCTTGATCTCATCTTATTCTTTTAACTTTATACCTTTTACTTCTTTTCATATTCCATCACAGATTAGCGTATAGAGCATGCCCCGTCGTCACGGTCAATCGCCGATAGACTTGACAGCTACAATACACGTCTCTGTTCTGAATCAGATTCTTTAATCTCTGGGCCCTTTTAATGTCCAGAAACCATAGGCTATACCATAAATCCCTTGTCGACTGTGTGTTATCTGAACGCACTGGGCGGTAAGCCTTTAATAAGCGGATCCGCAAGCACTTGCTATTACTTTTATGCTCAATACATTTCAACATGATTCCGGACTTTCTCCTTTACAACGTATAACTTTAATGTCAATGTGTTTGGCAGCACACTTGACTCGTTGTCATAGGAGTAAAATCTTTAAATGGTTATTGCTGTTGTCAACCATTATCAATTCCAGGTACAGGTTTTCTTAACCATTTTGCCTGTCCTTCAGCCTCATATCATGCTATACCATGTCTTTGCATTACATTGATGATAATTATCTCATTTTGGAGATTTTCCACACAAAACCTCCAAGTGCGAATGTTAGCAACAATTGTGGATTCTGCTACACATTTCACAACATTTTATCTTTGTACTCACAAACTTTTGAGAGCACTTGTTTTCCTCTTGCTTAGCATGAGGCCGACATTCTTAACTCCATTCTAGTGATCTATATCTGGACTGGACTTTTGCCAAANACAGTAGTAGGGAGGGGTTCTGAATTTCCTGATGCCTACCAATCCTGTATGATCAGACAGGCTTTTTGCCACAATTGCAGCTTACACGCTCTTTGTCCACCTATTTTTCATCGCTCTTTTCTCCTGGTGGTTTCATGCTGAAATGCACAAAGGGAGTGATATATATGATGGTGTCAGTAACAGATTTATAATATAATAGAGAGAACGACGGCGGGGTACTAGTTATTACTGCAATTGTTGATTGGTTTTTAGTACTAGTTGGTACTCGATCATTACATGGACTTTCTTCTGGTGGGGCATCCTTCAACACACTAAATAAGAGATAAACACATTTCAGGGAACCAGTAGATCTCTGGCCCACCTATGTATGAACACATACTGATCAAGAGTAAACTGTTAGCTTTTTTCCTAAACCAGACAAACACCACGTGAGAACAACAGATAGGTAACGGGCATAGATCGTCATTGGTAACAGGGAATGCACCCGTTACCCTTTTTGGGTTACTAATAATCGAACAAAGGTAACGGGCAAATCCCCGTTACTAATAAAACATATTTGTAACGGGCCTATAACAACAACCGTTACCAATAGCAGTCACCAGCAACCAAAAATGGCTGCTTTTGTGGGCCCACTGTCAGACATTGTAACGGGCAAGTATGATGGACCGTTACAAATGCCTAAAGAAGTAACGGGCATTATAGGATGCCCGTTACAAAAAGGCGACCCAAAAGTCTCTTTCTGGGCCCACTGGTCATAGTTTGTAACGGTCTTGGTTGGGAGCCCGTTACAAATATCTAATAGTGGTAACGGGCGTATAGTAGTGCCCGTTACATGAGGGCGTTACCCATCACCCAACAGTCTATTCCTGGGCCTACATGGTCAGATATTGTAACGGGCTTATGTGGTGGCCCGTTACAAGGGTCTGTTTTAGCAACGGGTACTTGGTAGTGCCCGTTACCTTTATTGATGTAGGTAATGGTCTATTGTGGTTGCCCATTACAAGTAGGCGTTACCCATCACCCATCTGTTCCTAATTTGTAATCGGCGTTGTTTAATGCCCGTTACCTTTACTGTGCCACCCCCACAAGCTCCAGCCAGTTTTCTGGCTGCATCCTGGAACCAGCCAGGATTTGGTAGCCACCAGTCAATCACATCACAAACACAGATTGATATACATATCACATATATACACTATTACACATAAAGATTGTGAATCAAGTTTCCAACATATATACACTACTACACATCAAGATTGTGAATCTAATTTCCAAGTATCTCATCATACAGATGGAAGCTGAATCAAGTTTCCAAGTTTCTCATCATTCATCATACACATGCAACAAGTATCAAGTTTATGAACACACACGGCAGTTGCTGGACCATTATGGAAGCGGCCCCTTGGGTCCACGATCTCCTCAAGAATGAACTCGCACAGCATCCCCTGGAGCATCCTTAGTGCTCTTTGATCTACCACTACGATGGGAACTTTGTAATCCTGCATAATACAATTATTATGAGAATACAAGTAAAAATCAGTTTCTAAAATCAAATGGAGACTATGAGCAGAGACAAGGCTGAGTAGGTATACTAACAGAAGCCTTTTTCATGATGCTTATGTCAGAGAGTAGGTCCAACATGTTCATTGCAACATAGAATCCACACAGTAAGCTCCCTGATGGCTGCTGAGCGCACTGCATGAAGGGCACCATAATGACATAAGTTGAGGCAGTACAAAATACGTATGAAGGGATCCAAAAAAAAGTCTCGTTCTTACGAGCAAATCTATCTTGTGCACCAGTTTAGGTTTGCTTTTTGACTTTGTTTTCACATTCTTAATGTTCTCTGAAAATGCCCTGCATGATCAGCAATATTGATTAGAAACATTAAGAGATGGAATTTTTGTAATAAAACCTTCTTACCAGTTCACAACTTGTACGATGTCCTTGAACTTTCGCTTTGGCCAAGTTTTAGCAGAATCTAAGTACCAAACAACATTCCACCTCATTGCAATGACCAGTAGTACCCAGTGGCCACCGGTGTTATAGGCACCCAACACGAAGTCGTGCTTCATAGCCTTTCTAATGGTGTTTGCTATATGTTTGGTTTGGAATTGAATCATTGTGGCCGAGAATATCTGTGGGTCCAAAAACCCAACACTGCACTTCATATCCTCTGCCTGCTTCATCATTATCCTACAAATAAACTAATTGTTAGCATGAACTTTGTGGTAAAAATTATAGAATATATGTTTTAGTATGAAAGAACTTACAATGTCCAGCACCTCAACAAACTAACATCCAGGCCATCCAGGTTGAAAAGGTCATACAAGTCATTGAATCCAATTGTGAAGTCTAATTCACTATCATTGTCAAAATATGATGCAGCCAATTTTGCCAGAATGCCATCAGCACCTTTCGCACTTTGAGCCATGACATACTTATGCAAAGCTTCACAACTTGGCCCAACAGCCTTTAAAGCCTCTTCTGACAACATAGGCTCACCAGGCTTGTATTTTATGTTCTGTGTAGTCCAAACATTGGCAACCTTCTGCTGTGGCTACTGCTGCTGTGGCTCCTGCTGCTGAGGCGGAGTTTTGCTTATTAGCTCCTGCTACTGTTGCTGCTGCTGAGGCAGAGTTTTGCTGATGAGTTTCTGCTGCTGCTGCTGTGGCTGCTGCTGCTGTGGAGTCTGGCTCTGCTGCTTCTGCTGAGGCTGATGTGCTATCAAGGCATTTTCAGGCAGCTGGCTCTGTTGGTCATTGTCTGCCTGCAGTAGCTGATCCTGTTGTTGCTGCAGTAGTCGAGCTGCTGCTGCTGCTCCATCTGAAACTGTACCAGCTGATGTGGCTGCAGATGTGGGAGCTCTCGACCTAGGTGGTATAAGGATTCTCATCTTTGGCCACTGTATGCGTTGCATGAGAGAATCACCTAGGATTGTGAGCTCATCCCCTACTAGGATTGGCAGATTGATGTGCCTCGCATTGGCCCACACATAAGTAGGTTGCACCACAGCATACCCATACTCTACCAGTACTGTATGGCAAGTCTTTTGATCTGGATAGACAGTGGCTAATGCGAGCTCCATGTTATACCCGTTGCCATCCAAAAGACTGCACTTTGTGGCCTCTGTCAGCAGATCAATTGTGTCCGGCTCAAGTGATGGAGGCACACTGCTGTCATCCTCATTTTCATTTGCTTCTTCTTCCTCGCAGCTACTCTTGTGTACTGCTGGGGGTTACACAGACCATCCGGTATGTGCACACCTGCAACTCTTAGCAACTCCACAACTCTAGTGATTGCTTCACCAACTATCTCTTCCTTGTCCGCATCAGACCTCCTCTTCATCTTCTTCCTGTACATTCCAGCATACTCTTCGCCAAATCCTATACCCTAGCCTTGTGAACTGGACACGCCTCAGACTCGACCTCGATGCTCTGGATTCTCAAGAGCCGCAGTCAGAACATCATGCTCCCTAACCCCAGTGAAAGAACCATCGCTAGCTTCAGCTGCATATCTTTTCACCTTATCTGCTACCTCCGCCACCAGAGGGAAACTAAATGTTATGTCCCCGCTGGTATCAGTGGTCTTCTGTGACCTTACCCGCAGATATGGCCTCGAACGGCCAGGAAATTGATTCCAAGGGTTCTCTTTTCCTTCTGCAGCTAGCTTTGCATCCTCCTCCTCCCAATCTTTCCTTTTACGAGCATAACCTTTTCTGCCCATCTTGTGCGGCTTAGTGTACTTTGCTCTCTTATCTTTCATCTCCTGGCTCGTCTGCTCAAAAAATTCAGAATTGGTAGTCTCCACAAACCTCTCCCAGTCTTATGGCTTCAAAAAGGGATGCTTCTCAAAGGGAAGCATGTCTTGCCTCACATAATCTGCTCTTAAATGAGACTTGAATCGTCTGTGCAAACTCCCAATCTCTTTCAAACCTGCCTTAATTGCCTTCTCTTGCTCAGCTGTAGACAGATTGGCTGGGTACTCTAGCTTTTCCTCTAAAACAGTGAACAGGCCAATCTTGTCCACCATTGGGAGTTCCTCAAGCTTGATGTTGATTGACACCCTCTCTCCCGAGCAATTAGGCCACAGACCAATACAAATCTATCCCTCGTAGCATCTGGGACAGGCCAACCTTGGTCATCAAGTCCAGTTGCAGTCACCCTATCGTCTGGCCATCTGGTTTGTGTCCTTGACCTGCAGGCTCGAGTACTACTCCCAGCAGTTCGTGATGAGTGAGCCTGTGTAGCAGGTTCACTGTTGGCATGAGCCTGTGTAGCAGGTTCACTATTGGCATGTGCATCAGGTGCACTGTTGTCACTAGAGGAGCTCCTTGATGAGTGAGACATGTAGCTCCTTGTAGGCTGCATAAATTCAGAGAGATCCTAAATTAAAACATCCTAGACAGTGATGCTACTGCACAGCTAGCACTAAATTGATATGCAAACAAAATTAAGTTTATCCAGCCTGATGATAGAGTGAACCATGTAGTGCCACCACGCTGGGAGTTACAGGGCACAAGCGATACGGAATAAAGCCGCCCATGCCACATGCCACTCTGGTGGATTTTAGTTGGCAATGCTTACACAGTTCAAGCGATCATTAGGCTGGTAAACTAGAACAGATTGAAGCATATTCCTAATTTAAAACTTCCTAGACAATAAATTGATAAGCACCAGATAGAGGCTTAATAGCTAAAACTAATGGAAACTGAAACTACTAGCTACTTGCGAACAAGATACTATAAAGATTTCTAAACTTAACCACTAAAGTTCACTAAAACAAGTCATAAAACTGAACTTAACCTCTTGTAGAAGGTAAACAAATTTAAGATCAACATATTTCTAAAGTTGTCATTGGGCATAGCTACTCTGCAGATCAATACCAATCAAACCCTAGGAACTGAGCAAATCCTAGGATCTAGGAAAAATCAAACCCTAGGAACAAGCAAATCCTAGGACCTAGGAACAATCAAACCCCAGGAACAAGCAAATCCTAGCAATGCTTACACGGGAGCAGGGAGAAATAGATCCAAACTATCAGCAGAGCCAACCCTAGGAGGAAAAGGATGGTCGCGGCGATGGAGAGGAGATCCTTAGAGCAGAGCCATACCTCTTGGAATCGGCGATGGGGAGACCGGCAGCGGTGTAGAGGATGGTGGCCTCCCTCTTCTGCGTCTTCCCCCTCTTCTCCTCCCTCTTCTCCCCCTTCCCCCTTCCACCAAGCGCGCGGAGGAATAGATCTGGCGAGTTAGGGGTGACGACGGCAGTGGTGCAGCGGGGAGATGTCGCAGGTGGGGAGGGGCAGCAGTGGTGCGGTGGGGAGGGGCAGCAGTGGTGTGGCTACGGCGGCGGCGGCGGCTACGGTTTGGTGGGAGAGAGCGGAGGCGGCTAGAGGAGAATGACGACGCGGCTCGGGTTGTGGTGAGGTATACTGAGATAAAAAAAAAGGGGGGAATGAAGTGCTATAGGTAACGGGCGTTTCCAAAAGCCCGTTACCTATATGAGTTAAAAAAATAAAACAAAAATGCAAAAATGGGGTGGAGGGCGGCCTTCGAACCGCGGCATCCTAGCCCAACACACAACAGACATACCACTACACTACTCAAGTAAGTTCGGTATGACTCATCATAAAAATTTACTTCTTTTTTATGTGCTATAGGTAACGGGCATTCCAAAAGACCGTTACCTATATGAGTTAAAAAAAAGCAAAAATACAATAAAACAAAAATGCAAAAATGGGGTGGAGGGCGGCCTTCGAACCGCGGCCGCCTAGCCCAACACACAACAGACATACCACTACACTACTCAAGTAAGTTCGGTATGACTCATCATGAAAATTTACTTATACTGTCTACTTTTTTATGTTTTCACGGCTATAAGTTTCAAGCCGGCCCCCTCGTCTTCCAACTTCCCTCTCACTCAGCAACTGCTCCATCGTCTTCCCACCCTCGACTGCTCCGGCGGCGCCCTCCTCTCTTCATCGACAGCTCCGGCAACTGCGGCGGCGATGAGGCCATCCAGGCAATCTCTCCGAGCATGGCTGCAAGCCCGGGATCCGGCGATCAGACGTTTCGCCACCGGTCCCCCCAGGCGGCGGCGGCGGTGGCGGCGACCGGACGTTTCACCTCCTCCTCGTCAAGCAGCGGCGGCGGCGACCGCTCTCCACCTCCTCCTCGTCACTCGTCAATCGGCATCCGCATTGCCGATGACGAGGGGCCCTCGAGTTCACTCGTCAACAAGAAGGGAAAGGGAAAGGGAAAGGCGGTGCCGGCGGCCAAGGGGAAGGAGAAGGACATGGCGGCCAAGGGGAAGGAGAAGGTGGTGGCGGCCAAGGTGAAGGAGGAGGAGGAGGAGATGCCTCCGGTGAAGGAGAAGAAGAAGATGAAGTCTCTAGTGAAGGTTTTTTCATTGCATTTTCAGTTTACTGCTCATGAGGGTTTTTTCAGTTATGAATTTGTGTTATGAATTTATGAATTTGTGTTATGAATTGGAGATGAATTAGTGTTCATTTGTATGCATTAGTGTTTAAATTGCATTTTCAGTTTACTGCTCATGAGGGTTTTTTCAGTTATGAATTTGTGTTATGAATTTATGAATTTGTGTTATGAATTGGAGATGAATTAGTGTTCATTTGTATGCATTAGTGTTTAAATTGCATTTTCAGTTTACTGCTGATGAGGGTTTTTTCATTGCATTTTTAGTTTACTGCTGATGAGGGTTTTTTCAGTTTGTTTAAATCCAGTTTGTTCCAATTTGTGTTATGAATTTATGACTTTGAGTTATGAATTGCAGATGCATTAGTTATATTCTGTGACATTGTGAATTTGTTTAAATCCAGTTTGATTAAATTGCAATTTGACTGAAACTTGAGTTGATCAACAATGTGTTGTTATATTCTGTGACATCATTTAAATTCAGTTTCATTGAAATTCAGTTTAAGTTCATTTAAATCCAGTTTGTTTTGACTGAAATTGTGTTGATCAGTTCCATTTAAATTCAGTTTTTGTACTGATCAATGTTTCAATTCATTTTTTGTACTGATCAAGGTTTTCAACTCCACTCTTGCAGCGTCGCCTGAGTTTCTGGGATTTGCACAACGAGATGGCAGCATCCCAGATGAAGATCAGCGAGCTTACTGCTGAGCTTGCTGAGGAAAAGGAAAGGAAGAAGCAGATTGCGCTCACGCTGATACAGGCGGCCAGCAATGCTACTACAAGGAAATTGTTGTAGGTCAAAACTAATTTAGTGAAAATAGTATTAGGATCAGACCAGCATCAGCAAGGAAATTGTTTTGTCCAAGAATGTTCTTGTGTTGTTATGTCCAAGAATGTTCTGTGTTGCTGGTGTTGTAGTCAGTAATCAAGTATAATGCCATATATATATGTCATGTGTTTTATATATGTCTATATTTATGTTCTGTGTATATTTCAGTGTTTTGTGTATAAATGTCATGTGTCATATATTTATGTTCTTGTGTTGTTTTGTCCAAGAATGTTCTGTTTTGTTCATGTGTTGTGTTGCTGATGGCATGCCACGTTCTGTTCTGGCTGTCATTTCTGTGCTTATTCGTAACGGGCGCTTTATAAACGCCCGTTACTGATATGTCATTAGTAACGGGCGTTGTCTAAACGCCCGTTACTATTAGCCAGTTTTCTGGCTGCATCCTGGAACCAGCCAGGATTCAACAATGAGGATCAAATTTCAGCACACGTTTCAAATTCAACAATAAGGCTCAGATTTGATAAAACACATACAAATGAGGCTCAAATTTGATCACACCTTTGAAATTCAACAATAAGGCTCAGATTTCATCAATACACCTACAAATTCAACAATGAGGCTCAAATTTCATCAATCCTTTCAAATTCAACAATAAGGCTCAGATTTCATCAATACACATACAAATTCAACAATGAGTCTCAAATTTCATCACACCTTTGAAATTCAACAATAAGGCTCAGATTTGATCAATACATATACAAATTCAACAATAAGGCTCAAATTTGATCAATACATATACAAATTCAACAATAAGGCCCAAATTTGATCAATATATATACAAGTTCAACACTAAGGCTCAAATTTCATCAATACACATATCAAAGTTGCTTTTTCCTTGCTTTTTGGACATGGATTGTTTCTCGATGGTCGGTTCTCAAGTATGGTGTTTTATCATTCGCCGAGAGTCGGGGCATGTATGAAGTGTCAAAGGATGGAATTTCATCAAACTGATTGTACTCTTCCTCCTCAACAACATTTGGAACCCCAACAATCCTTTTTTTTTCCATGCATAACCACATACCAGTTCTTCTTTGCAAGGTCGGGTACATAGAACACTTGTTGAACATCTTTGGCGAAGACAAACGGTTCATCTTTGTAACCAAAGACCCGTAGATCAACACTAACAAATCCATATTTGTCCTTGGTCACGCCTTTCTTCCCATTGACCCATCGACACCGAAACAAGGCTACCTTGAATCTTACATAGTCAAGCTCCCAAATCTCCTCTATTTGCCCAAAATATGTGTCGGACACTTCTTCGTTGTCGACGGCCTCTACACGCACATCACTGTTTTGATAGATGCTCTTGGCATCTTGGGCCATGGTGTAGAACGTGCATCCATTGATATCATATGCTTGGTATTAGACTTGAGCAAATGGCGGGCCGGGCCGGGCTCGGGCCGGGCCTTAAAAAAGCCCGGTCTTTTCGGGCCTTTAAAATCCCGCCCATGCCCGTCCCATGGGCAGCAACGGGCCCCTTTTTCGGGCCGGGCTCAGGCCGGGCCCGGGTCGGGCTCGGGCTTCCCATTCTTTTTCAATAGGAAAATAATTTATTTAAATAGTTCGGGCCGGGCTCGGGCAAATTTTTTTTTGGGCTTCATTTCCTTTGCCCAAGCCCGTCCCATTGAGTGTCGTGGGCGGGCCAAAGCCCGCCGGGCCCGGCCCGGGCCGTCGGGTCGGGCCGGAAATGCTCAGGTCTACTTGGTATGTTGTAATAGTGAACAATGGCCCTGCTGCTAGTTTTCTTATCAGATTATCGGTTATAGCAGTGCTGGCGTTCTGGACATAATCTCGGAGCCAAGTGTTAAAGCCTTGCATGTGCTTCTTTGAAACCCAAGGCTCATTACGGTTAGTGTTGGGATATAGCCGAAGCCAATAAACCCAGACAACAGCCAAGACAGAGAACAGAGACAAGCAACAGTAAATTACTTATCAACAGTGTTCTCGGGAATCAGCCCTTTACACGTTGGTGGGAGGCCCCCTTTTATAGGGAGGTCAAGAGGCACTTTTTACATTCCCCTTATACCCCTGGAAATCAGGCATCATCCTCTAGACTTAACAACTCAGACTTCCCAGGGGCATAAGAGTACATTCATGTGTTACAATGTGAATGCGTAGACCAGCAACTCCGTCTTTGACTCGGTTTGGAATTGGTCCACGCTGCCTTCACCGCACCTCTAGTGACCCTTCGCTCGCCTTCACCAGCTGATGCCCGTCTGTCCGAGCGACGCCTTCTCCTGGTCAGAGGAGAGTAGAACGCCATGCCATCGCCCGGACTCGCCTTCGGCCTGTATAACAAGACGAACCAAGTATACACTATATCTGAACATTACCTTCGCATCTTCATAAAAGGTAGTTGGGGTGTAGCGAAGACGATGAGAAGCCACAGAGTGCCTTCGCCTTAACCGCAAATCGTTCGCAAGCGCCGGGGGCAACGTATTGTCTCTCGGCGTCTGATGACTCGACGAAGGCAAATGCCCTGCAGTCATAGGTTGCGAAGGCAAATGCCTTGGGCTTACAATCAAACCAACGGGTGAAGGTGTTTCCTGGATAAGCCAATCCCCCAACAGTAGCCCCTCGCGGACGAGGGCTTTGTCCAACAGGCCGATGTCCTCGAATACTCAGGATTGCCTTCGCCTGTGCCAGAGAAATGCCTCCTCCCGTTGGAGTAAGTCCCGAGTCGATGCCTTCGCTCTCGAATTTGGCTTCGCATTTGTCACTTTTGATTTTCCATGATTTATTTTTATTTTTATTTTTTCGGGCCTTTTCGAATTCCGAGGCACGGTAACGGTCGATTTTTTACTGCCCTATAAATAGGACCGAAGGGGTCCCCCCTTTTTACCTTTCTTCGCTCTCGCTGTCAATCGCTTTCAGCTGTGAATACTTCTTCGCTCGCTCGGGTCGTGAGCTGTCGTTTGCTTTCGCGTTCGCGTCATCTTCTCTTCCGAGGCAGTTTTTGCAAGTAAGATTCTCTTCATATTTTGACACATTCTTTCGAATTTTCTTCGCTTAGGCAATGACATTTGTTATCATTCCTGCAGCGGCGCGCACCAAGCAAACTGCTATTCTCATTGATATAGCTGGCGAAGGCAGCCCCGATGCCCAACAAGCGGGAGCCTCTCCTCGTCGTGGATTGGACGATACCGAAGCTGAGCAACTTGCTCATCAGATTGAGGATGAGACTCTCGTTGTCGGAGGCACTGACAATGAACATGCCAATGATGAGGATGATGGCGAGGAGGAAGATCTCAATGACGTGGAAGCTGACGTTGAAGATCTAGTAGATCCTTCCAAAAGGGCGAAGACACTTGTCTTCGGCAAGTCTAAGGTCGGCAAACGTGATATCAAGTTCTATGAGGAAAAAGGATACTTTCCTAAGGGTTGGGGCCATGCTCCCGGTAATGATACCACCCTTTACCCTCGCGAAGATGAAGCCGTGGTGTTTACGGATTTTTTCATTGCGGGTTTGAAGATGCCCATTGACAATGTCATCGCAAAAATGGTGGCGCCTTATGGTTTACAGCTGCATCATCTAACGCCGAATGCCATCAGCCATCTCCTTCGATTCTTTTGGGCTGTGAAGACGCATGACGCAGCTGTTACAGTTGACGGTTTCCTTCGGCTGTATGAAGGACACAATCAGAGTAAATCATCTGAAGTCGACGGCGAGTTATTCACCCCGGACTTTGGTTGTGTCACTTTCACAGGACGCCGCCGGGGATCTCATTTTGCGAAGGTGGAGACTTCCTTTGCTAACAGAAACAAATGGACCAAAGACTGGCAGAAATATTGGTTTTATGTTCGGGTGCCTTCGAGGAAAAAACTGAGGACAATGGGACGAAGTCTGTCTCTTATCCTCTGCACAGCCATATTGAGTGGCTTAAGTTTGTTTCTTGCCCGCCTTTCAATGCGGAAAGTCCTGGGTTTACTGAGTGCTGGAAAGCGTTTCAGGCGGCTTCGCAAACGATCTGCAGCCGCGACTTGATTGAAGAAGGTATTGCCACTTACCTTGCTTGTGGACACTATTTCCTGGCTGCCGACTGGGCGCCTTACAAGGTTGAATGGAAAGCTTTTCGTGAGCATACACGAGTTTGCTTCCCTCACTTTGGGGCCAGGCTTCCCGAAGGTATGACTGCAGCTGAATTTGTTGCTACAGTGGAGCGGCAAGCCACTGATATTCTTGGACCGTATAACTCGAAGGAGCATCGTATGTCCGAAGGAAAATTTGTGCATGTTAGAATCAATAGAGTCTTTGAAGAATTGCAAATTTCTTATGGTGAACGCGAGGTTCCTACTTCTGCTAAGGGTAAGAAGAAAGATAAGAAGGAGAAGGATAAGAAAGGAAAATCGAAGGCGAAAGAGCAAGATGAGGATGACTCTGCTCCCTCGCGTGTCGCTCGCGGAGGAGGACGACCTGGGCGCGGAGGCGGCCGTGTGAAAAGGGGAGTTGCGAAGGCAACTTCTTCCGTGACGCCGGCTAAGCGAGGCAGCAGCTCTCATGAGGCTGCGGAGAAGAGGCGCCGCCAAGAGCCACCAATTGCTGCCTTACCCTTATCGGTTGCGGCTCCGGCTATCAGGGTCACCTCTTCGTCTTCGCGAGGTGGTCTTCCACCTCGTCCTCCTCGGCCAGCCCCAGCGGCTTCGGCTCCCATGCAGCGGCCAGCTTCGCCAGTCACCGGGTTTATGAGCTCAGCTCCCCGGAGCGGAGATGATATTTTCTTAGGTGAGGTTGCTCTCTTTGGGAATTATTTTCAAGGCACCAGTCTTCCTTTGCTAGGAGACTACTTGGCTCGGAATCCCGTGTTTGATGTCAATATTACTTGTGAAGGCGTTGATGAAGCGGCCGAAGATGTACGGGTTCCGAATCCGTTTGATGATGGCATTGATATTAGCATGTTTGAGGAGACTCCTGCTCGGGATGCTCCCATTATGGAGAATGTGCCAAAGGAGGTTCATGTTGAGGTTGGCTTTGAAGAGCCCAGAGCCGAAGCTGCAGTTGACATTTTGACGGTTAGCCCTCCGTCGACGACTTTGGCTTCCTCCCCTCCTATTCAGGATTCTTTGGAGGTTCTGGCCCATGCTGCCGGGACAATTGATGTTGATGCCGAAGCTAAGGGAAAGGAGGTTGCCGAAGCTGAGACTTCCGAAGCTGTTGAGAGGGCTGCCGCTTCTCCATCTTATATGGATGTTGATATGGGTGGTAGTATTCCTTTTTCCGAAGGTACTCATGTTGTTTCTTCGCTTTTTCCTTTAGCAGCGTTACTTGCTCTTCTGTTTTATGCTAATGCGATTGAAACCCGTTTACTAGGTGGTGAGGGAGATGTGCCATCTCGCGTGCGTGAAGGTGGGCCTCTTCGAGACTTTGATTTGGAAGGTGTTTTTTGTTTGGGATTATAGCTGGTTTTTTCCTTTGGTTATATGGCGAAGATAACAGTGTTATCATCGTTTTTTCCTTGCAGAATATCAACGACTTATCCAGACACTTGATCCTGAAAGCACATGTTCCACTATTTTGGCTTCGGGAATGAAGGTATGTCCTCATTGCCTTTGCCTTGTGATCTTGTTTTTGATTTTAGCTTCGTTTCGTTTATTTTGTAATATTGAACTGTATTCTACCATAGGTTGTTGTAGCTATCAATGAGTTAGCTGCTTAGGTTCCCAACCTTAACTTAGTTGCTGCTGAACGCAAAGAGCTGGAGAAATTGCGAAGGGAAAAAGCAGAGCTTCTCCAGATCCAGGCAACTGTTGATAGAATTAAGCAGGATATTGAAAATGAAAAGGCTCTGTTTTGCCAAGACCGAGAATCTATTATCGCTGAGAATGATTCTTTGAAGGACAAGGTCGCAGCTTTGGAGGCTAAAGCTGGCGAAGCCGATTCCCTTAAGGAAAAGGTTGCTGCCTTGGAGGCTAATATTGTTGATAAAGATGACACCTTGGAGGGCCTTCGCAAGAAAATTGTTGAGGACACTGATTTGATTTCTGTGCTGAAAGGTGAGGTGAACACCCTCAATGTTGCGAAGGAAAAACTTTCGAGCGATGTTGACACGTATCGGTCTCGCAGCGAAAACCTTGAGCGTGAGGTTGTGCAGCTACGCGCATCAAACCTTAACCTTCGCAAGGAGAATAAGAATGTGGTTGATGTTGCTTGGGAGCGAGGCTTGAAATTGTATCGCTTATACAAGGAAGCCTTGCGACAGTTTGGTGCGGAGCCGGCTGCCTTTCCCAATAAGGAGTATAGCTTGGAGAAGCTCTTTAATTGGATTGACAACGAATTTGCTTCGCTTCCGACAGTTGTGGAGACTCTAAGTGACTTCGCTGTCAATCTCTGCTCCTGCAACCTGTTGAAGGTTCTCTCGGACAACGGCTGCGATCATTACAATGCTTTGCTTCGGAAAGGTTATCCTTACCTGGCACCCAGGGATCCTGCCGATACTGGGTATTTTCCGTTGAAAATTTTGCAAGCCAAGGCACTCTTTCTCAAGCAGTTTTGGATTGCCAGTGGTCGTTCGCAGCTCAGAATTTGATTCGAGAACGTCTCGCGAAGGTATTTTGTTATTTGCCCTCGCTTTCGACTCTGATTCTTTTTTGTCCTTAATTTTTCATTGTTTTATTTGATAGCTTTTGTATTCTCAGTCCAAGGAGTTGAAGAAGCAAAAGGCTGAGGCCGAAGCCGCCGCGAGAGAAGCTGCTGCTAAGGAAGCTGCTGAAGCCGGAGCTGGGTCAAGTTCTGCTGCAGCTGTGCCCGCTACCGGCGAAGCCGACACTTCTTCTTCGCGGAGACAGAGTACTCAAGGAGCCTCAAATGTCGATCCACAGGTCTAAGGACCTTTTGAATTGTAACTAATGCTAGGACTTATTGGATGAGCTGCTCTTTTGAACTTGTACATTTGTGTATATCCAGGGTGATGAAATGCTTTCGCTTACCCCGCTGGCCATGCGTGATGGGCAGCTTTGTATTTCTGACTTCGCATGGAGGGAATTTCAACGGCTTTATCCAAACTCTAGTTATCATAATTTTTTGGAGTATTGCCAAGAGTTTTATCGTGACACCGAGTTCAGTGTTTTTGATTTTTTCACAGCGTTTATTGCTCATGGCTCTGATCGAGTTGAGCTTGCTGCGAAGAGGAATGCCGAAGCTATTTCCCTGGGAATTCCAAAGACGGAGCCATTGGAAGTTAGTCCTGATGTTGACTTTGCGTGCGTCTATAATGCTCCTCGTTTTAGGAGATCTGGCGAACAATTTTATGGTTATGTGAAATGTTCTGAAAGTGCTGTGTAAATGAATGGGACTTATGATGTAATTCCATCTTCGTATGTATGAAGATGAACTCGCTTTGTCTTTGCTTTCGAGAGAAACGCCTCCTCCCCCGAAGCGAGTTTGTGATTATTCATGCGAAGATGAATGTATTTATTATGTGAAAAAATCGCTCGCGTGGTTGTGCGCTTTGAACGAAAGGATGAAACTCGATTTGTCTTCGCTTTCGAGAGAAACGCCTCCTCCCCCCAAATCGAGTTTGTATTTCTCGTTCGACGCGCTCGCATGGCGGTCTCTGTAGTTTTTTGTTTTGAGTTACATGTGTCGAAGCCCATTTGCTCTTTCTAGAAGAGAGGTTATCATGCAGGGTTTGATCTGGGGCGAAACCTTTTTTGTTTGCTAAAGTAGGGTTTTTTTTTTGCGTATGAGGATCAATCGTAGACGAAGCCGTTTATATTCCTCAGAGAGAGCTCTGTGTATGAAAGAATAATCTGAGCCAGAACTTCTTTTACTCAGAGCATTTTTTCGTATGGAAACCATTTTGAGCCGAAGCCCCTTTTGCTCCTTAGAGCGTTTTTTTGTATGAACTAGTAATCTGAGCCGAAGCTCCTTTTACTCCTCAGAGTAAGCATTTTTGCGTATGAAAAGGTAATCTGAGCTGAAGCCCCTTTTACTCCTCAGAGTAAGCATTTTAGATCTGAATTGGCCTTACCTTTGGTAGGGTCATTTCAGTTCTATTTGGTTTATCGAATACTAGCGACTTGGCCGAAGCCAATCGCTTTCGATGCAACTTTTTTGGGGAATGACTCGTTCATATATTTCTCACGAGTTACAGTTAGCACCGCCTCGTTAAAAACCTCACCCCTTGGTAAGGGTTCCCCTGTGAGGAAAAGAGTACGGGCCTTTTTGAAGGAAAAAATGAAAATCTAATCTATCAATTGACTTCGTTTATAGACCACGAAGCCAATTGTTACATGATGCTTACAGGTAGTACCTTCGCAGGCTGTCCGCATTCCATGAATGCGGCAGCTCATTGCCTTCTTCGTCCCCCAAACGGAATGATCCAGGTCTGTTGCTCTTGATGACTAGGAATGGGCCTTCCCATTTGTTCTGTAACTTTCCCGAAGGCATACTTGGGTTCTTCCTTAGCACCCAGTCGCCTATCTTTATGTCTTTCCTTACCACTTTCTTGTCACGCCATTTCCTGGTTTCTTCTTGATACTTGCAAATGTTTTTAGCTGCTTGCAGCCTGTAGATTTCTGTAAGATCTTTATCTATAGCTTCGCTGTCTTTTGGTGCTTCCTGCTGAGTGCGAAGCCCCTTGTGAAGAATCTCTTCGGGACACATTGCTTCTTCGCCATATAATAGCTTGAATGGTGTGAACTGAGTTGCTCTTGATGTGGTGGTGTTGTGAGCCCAGATTACCTTCGGCATTTCTTCTACCCATTTGCCTTTTTTCTTGCAATTTGCAAGGCATTTCCTGATGGCGGTGAAGATGATGCCATTTGCTCTCTCAACTGCGCCATTGGACTGTGGGTGATATACTGATGCGAATCTTGCCTTCGTCCCTATGGACATGCAGTATTGCCTGAATTCATCACAGTCAAACTGCTTCCCATTATCTACTGTAATTTCCCATGGGACTCCAAATCTGCAAATGATTTGCTGCCAGAAGAATTTGATAACTGTCTTCGCCGCGATATTTGCTAGTGGCCTTGCCTCAATCCACTTGGTGAAATATTCCACTGCAACTATTGCATATTTAAGGTTTCCTTGAGCCGTGGGAAGAGGACCCACCAGATCGATGCCCCATCTCTGCAATGGCCAGGTTAGAGTTATCAGCTGTGATGACTCCGAAGGTGATTTTCTGGTTGCCGCACATTTTTGACATTCATCGCAAGTCTTAACTGTATTTGTTGCGTCATTGATGATTGAAGGCCAATAAAACCCTTGTCTCATTGCCTTCCCCACAATTGCCCTCGCTCCAAAGTGAGCTCCGCATAAGCCACTGTGTATCTCTTGAATTAACTCTCTGCCTTCGCTGATGGAAACGCAGCGAAGCCAAGGAGCCACAACTCCTTTCTTGTATAGGACGTTGTCAATAATTTGATATGATCTTGCCCTCTGTTGCATGGTTTTGAGATCTTCTTCATCAATTGGTTCATAGTATCCTTTGAGGTATGCCATTATAGATGACCTCCAATCTTCTGAGTTTATTACGTTGATCAGACTTGGCTGCTCATCAAGTTCCTTGATCGAAGGCGTTGTTAGTGTCTGGAAAAAGACGTCGGGTGGCAACTTGTCCCCCTTTGCTGCTGCTTTAGCCAGTGCATCGGCTTCTTCATTCTTTGCCCTCAGGATGTATTCGATCGTGAAACCTTTGAATTTTTTCTCCATTGCTCGGACTGTGTTGAGGTATTTGATCAGCTCAGGCTGCTTTGCAATACTCTCTTTTTCGATGTGGTCTGCCACCACCTTCGAGTCTGTTTTCACAATGAAGCGCTGCGCCCCAGCGCCTTCGCTTTCCTGAGCCCCAATAGCACGGCTTCATACTCAGCAACGTTGTTCGTACTTCTGTCGCTGTTTTTGCAGAACTCTAGGTTCGCTGCATATCTCATTTTCACGCCCGAAGGCGATTGTACAATAGCTGCGATGCCAGCTCCTTTATCCCCCCATGCGCCATCACTGTGTACTAGCCAGTTTTCTTCTCTAGTCATATTCTGTGCCGAAGGCGATGTCCACTCGGCTATGAAGTCAGCTAGGACTTGTGATTTGACTGCGGTTCTTCGCTCGAAATCGACCACATATTCTGACAGCTCTGCAGCCCATTTGCGTATTCTTACTGAAGCTTCCTTGTTGCTCAGTAGCTCTTTAAGTGGTTGATCTGTCAGCACCTTAATATTGTGCCCCTCAAAATAATGCCTTAGCTTTCTGGATGCCATTACCACTGCATAAATCATTTTCTCAATCTCGGTGTAGAATAGCTTCGATCCGGCCAAAGCTTCAGAGACATAATACACTGGCTGCTGTATTTTTCTGCCCTCAATCAGTTTCTCCGCAATGAGTGCAGCGCTGACGGCTGACTGTGAGGCTGCGATGTATAGCAGTAGCGGTACCTTCGGGTCTGGAATTGTCAGTTTCGTGAGCTGCATCAGATATTGCCTTAGCTCATGGAATGCCTTCGACTGCTCTTCTCCCCATTCGAACTTTGATGCATTTCTGAGAGTTGCAAAGAAGGGTAAACTGCGCTCAGCTGCCTTAGCAATAAATCTGTTGAGTGCTGCAATTCTGCCAGAGAGTTTTTGCACATCTCTGATGCATTTTGGCTCTTCCATGTTGAGGATTGCATTGATTCTTATCTGGGTTGGCTTCGATTTCATTAGCTGACACTAGACAGCCGAGTATCTTCCCTCTGGTCACTCCAAAGACACATTTCTCCGGGTTGAGCTTGAGACCCGCCTGTCTCATTCGAGCGAAGGCAACTGCTAAGTCTGAGACATGATCTTGTCTCTTGACGCTTTTGACCAAGATGTCATCAACATAAGCAAGTATGGATTTGAATAGTTCTTCTTTGAATACGGTGCTGGACATGCGGCAGAAAGTGGTACCAGCGTTGCGAAGCCCCTCTGGCATTCTGATGAAGCAAAATGTACCAAGAGGAGTGATGAAGCTGGTTTTTTCTTCGTCTTCTTTTTTCATCCACATCTGATGATAACCAGAGAAACAATCGAGGAGAGACATCAACTCACTTGCAGCAGCCTGATCAATAATCTTGTCAATTCTTGGGAGTGGGAAATCATCTTTGGGACATGCTTTGTTGAGATCGGTGAAGTCAATGCACATTCTCTACTTGCCATTTTTCTTTTTCACGGGCACAGTGTTTGCTAGCCACTTGGGATATTCGACTTCGTGTATAACGTTCGCATCGAGCAGCCTTTGCACTTCGGCCTTGACTGCGCTCACTTTTTCTTCGAACATTTTCCTCAGTTTCTGCTTCTTCGGCCTCATGTCAGGGCTGATTGATAGTTTGTGCTCAACTATGCTTCTGTCAACGCCTGGCAAATCTTTGCTTGACCATGCGAAGACATCTTTGTTATTTTTTAAGAACTCGATGAGTCTTTCTTCTTCGTCTGGCTCAAGATCTGAGCCGATGATGACTTTTCTATCGAAGACGTCTGGCTGCAATTGCACCTCTTTGGTTTCTGTTGCCCCTTGCATAGTTTTGCTGTCTCTCTCAGCTTTTGGCTTCTCCTCTGGGTAAATGGGAACACTTTCTTCGAGGACATGGACCTTTCGCTGGCCTGGGGTGTTGGCATATTCAATTCTTCTTGCCTCTGTTTGGTCACCATAGATTGTGATAACCCCTTTGAGAGCTGGCATTTTCATGCACAAAAAAGCTTGCCTTATGATGATGTCGAAGGCATTTATGACTCCTCTGCCGAAGATAACATTGTAGTCGAAGAACATGTCAACGACGTCGAAGGTAATGAACTCTTTTCTTGCATTTGATGTGTCGCCAAAGGATACTGGTAATGTGATTTTCCCCAATGTTGCGGTGCGCTTCCCCCCGAAGCCGACCAAAGGTGTGTCAGATGGCTCTAAGTTATCTGGGTTGATGTTTGTCATCGATCTGAGAGTCTTCGCCAAGATGATATCAGCAGAGCTGCCTGTGTCCACTAGCACTTTTCCAATTCTCCAGCCAGCAATGTTGGCTTCAATCGACATTGCGTCATTGTGTCGAAAGTTGTGGAGTTTGAGATCTTCATTCGGTGAATGTAATTGGCATGTGAGACCATTCCGACTTCTTGTAGGGACCGTCAACCGAGATGTTGTTGACCTGACGAAAGTAGCTTTTTCTCTGCTTCTTCGTTTCGAAGGCGAATGATGATCCTCCAGTTATAGGCATGATAAGGCCGTAACTGGGCAAGGGATTTGCAGTGTTTGGGTCTTGCTGTTTTTGGGGAGGTGGAGGTGGAGGTGGTAATTCCTCTACCTTGATGTCTTTGTTTTGGGTAGGCTGGGTGTTTTGAGGGTAGAAATGTGGGTACATGGTCTGCGGGTAGTAATGTTGGAAAGTTTGAGGTGAAGGCGAAAATTGAGTCGCCATCGCGGTTGTTGGGTGAACAAAGCTTGAGCTTAAGGAGGGATAAACTGGGCAGTATGGCTGGATAGCTTGAGTTTGTGGCTGGGTTTGGGTGTTTGGTGGCGAAGCCGAAAATGGCTTCGTTTGGGTAGCTTGGATTTTTTCTGCTTTCAGTTTGTCGATAGTTCTTTTGATATCTCGGCACTGCTCTGTGCCATGGGTGTGATTTTTGCCATGATATTGACAAAAAAGCTCTTGTCCCGAAGGTGGACCTCTTCCTCTTCCTCGGCCTCGGCCGGTTCTTCCACCTCTTTGGGTAGGCTCATCTCTTTGATTCTGGAACTGGTTTTCTGGGAAGATGGGTTTACTTTGTGGGGGCGAAGGCGGATTTTCCACGCTCATGATGGTTTGGGATGGATAGTTTTGGTAGTGGTTTTAGTTGTAGTGGTGCTGCTTGTTTTGGGAATCATATTGATTTTTCAGGACGGCTTCTCTGGCAATCCTCATTCGATTGTCATTGTCAAATCGACAATACTTTTTGAACTCCTCATAAAGATCTCCAAGAGTTGCTGGTGTCTCCCTTGCAATGTGCTGAGCAAAAGGACCTGGCCGAAGCCCCTGAATAGCAGCAAATTTGGTGGCTTCATCAGGAATATGAGGAGCCTGAGAGCGGAGTCCGACAAACCTGCGAAAGTAGTCCTCCAGAGACTCCTTCGGTTGTTGGTGTAGAGTTAGCTCTGCATATGAGAGTGCCTGGTCTCCCATTATGCTGAAATTCTTGATCAATTCTCTTTTCAGATCATACCAGTTGGTGATGGATAGCCCCGGAAGCTTGGTGTACCAGTTCATTGCCGTGCCATCGCAGACGATGATGAATGATTTTGCCAACACCACATCATCTCCCCCTGCCGAAGCTATTGCAGCTTCATAGCTCATGAGAAATTGCTTGGGGTCGGTGAGGCCATTATATCTTGGTAGAGAGATTGGCTTGTATGAAGGCAGCCATCTTGCCAATTGCAGACTTTCTGAGAGAGGACAAGTGCGATCAATGGGACGTGTATGCAGCACTTGGAAACCAGTTTCCGATGTGGAAATGTGGTTTGCCCCTGCGCTGGCGAAGGCAATTGGGTCATTGAGTTCGGCTTGGAGTTGAGCAACTTGTTTCTTAGCCTTCTCGAGTTCTTCTCGGAGCTTCGCAGCTCTAGAACCAGTGGAGTTCAATCTTCTTTGCTTCGCTTGTCTTAGCTCCTCCAACTGCTTCTTGACTTGTGGCAGCTGGTGTTGCTGTTCTTCCTTTTCGTCCTGCATTTGCTGCTGCAGTTCGAGCTGAGCGGCTTCGAGCTCTCTTTGCTGCTCCAGACGGCGAAGACGGAGCCTGTCCTCCACCCTGCGCAGCTTTTCTTCGGTGGTGAGAGTGTCTTCATCTACTTCCGTGTCTTCATTGACGGCTTCGGTTATGGGTGTTAAGATGGCTGGTGGAACTGTGGCTTGGACGTCGGCTTCGCCAGATGATGCCGTGTTTTGGGTGGTGGTGGATTTTGTTGTTGATCTTTTGGGTGGCATAGTGGTGTTCGTGGGTTTCCTTCGTGCACAGCACAAGCGGTGGGCGCCAGTTGTTGGGATATAGCCGAAGCCAATAAACCCAGACAACAGCCAAGATAGAGAACAGAGACAAGCAACAGTAAATTACTTATCAACAGTGTTCTCGGGAATCAGCCCTTTACACGTTGGTGGGAGGCCCCCTTTTATAGGGAGGTCAAGAGGAACTTTTTACATTCCCCTTATACCCCTGGAAATCAGGCATCATCCTCTAGACTTAACAACTCAGACTTCCCAGGGGCATAAGAGTACATTCATGTGTTACAATGTGAATGCGTAGACCAGCAACTCCGTCTTTGACTCGGTTTGGAATTGGTCCACGCTGCCTTCACTGCGCCTCTAGTGACCCTTCGCTCGCCTTCACCAGCTGATGCCCGTCTGTCCGAGCGACGCCTTCTCCTGGTCAGAGGAGAGTAGAACGCCATGCCATCACCCGGACTCGCCTTCGGCCTGTATAACAAGACGAACCAAGTATACACTATATCTGAACATTACCTTCACATCTTCATAAAAGGTAGTTGGGGTGTAGCGAAAACGATGAGAAGCCACAGAGTGCCTTCGCCTTAACCGTAAATCGTTCACAAGCACCGGGGGCAACGTATTATCTCTCGGCGTCTGATGACTCGGCGAAGGCAAATGCCCTGCAGTCATAGGTCGCGAAGGCAAATGCCTTGGGCTTACAATCAAACCAACGGGTGAAGGTGTTTCCTGGATAAGCCAATCCCCCAACAGTTAGGATTCCCTTCACGTAGCTGTCGCATGTGCTCGTTGACATACGGTGTAACTACATTGGTCTGTTGTAGCACGGTGAAATGAGCCTTGTTGAAGGAATCTTGATCTGGAGTGATTGACTTTTTGCCCAAGGTCCCAACACCTGCAAGCCTACCTTCATGCCTTGAATGAGGAACACCAATGGGGTTTTCGGGGTCCATATAACCCATGGCCCACTCCACTGCTTCGATGGTACCATAGCCACGAACCATGGCTCCCTCCGGAAATGACCGATTATGTACCAATGATTTGAGGAAGCCATAGAACCCCTCATATGTAAACATTTGATGAAGGTAAGATGGGCCAAGGTAGAAGATCTCCTTCGCAAGATGTGCTGTTAGATGGACCATGAGATCAAAGAATGAGGGTGGGAAAGTAGCTTCAAGCATGCATAGGGTCTCGAAATGCCTTCTCTCTAACTTCAACAGTGCATCCTCATCAATCACCTTCTGTTCTATTGCATTGAAGAAAAAGCACAAGCTCATCACAGCCTCGCGAACCTGTACTGTCTTGATACCTCTAAGTGCAACAGGAAGAAGAGCTGTCATCAACACATGGCAATCATAAGATTTCATCAATTGGAAATTCATTTTCATGTCCTTCACTGACACTAGCCTTTTGAAGTTTGATGAGTAGCCTGAAGGTACTTTCAAACCATGCAAAAACTCACAGAATTCATGTCTCTCCATCTTTGACAAAGTGGTTGCTGCTACGGGGAGGTCCGTTCCCGTGTCTGTTTCCTGTGCATAGAGCTCCAGCCTGATGCCCATATCTTTAAGATCCTCTCTTGCATTTTCATGATCTTTTCCTTTCCCCCTCTGTTGTAACAAAGTTCCACACAAGCTCTCACACACATTCTTCTTGACATGCATGTTGTCAATCGAATGACGCACATCCAACACCTCCCAATACTCTAGCTCCCATAGTATTGATTTCTTGTTCCATATCCCTTGCCCATCTTCTTCATCACCATCTCTCTTCTTTCTTTTGCCAAGAATGGTCTTTTTTGGTAACTCCTCGATAGTTTTGATGCCTTGGACTTGCAAGTAGACTTCCATTCCGGACACATGCGGAGGCGCCATTCGTTTTTCCTTTTGCCCATCAAACTGACAATCCATGTCCCGGTATGGATGTTTCTTGGGAGCAAACGACGGTGCCCCATAATTACGAATTTCTTTGAGTTTCTTAGCCACAATGAGCATGTTTCATCTAAGTAGTGGGGGCAAGCTGCACCTTTTCTTTTACTCTGCCCAGAGAGGTTGCGATGAGCCGGGTTGTCGTTGATGGTGGTGAACAACATGGCGTGCAATGTAAACTCCTCACGCTGGAACTCATCCCAAACCTCCTTGACAATAGGCTTCCAAAGTGTCTTCAAGTCATCAACCAATGGCCTCAAGTAGACATCAATACAGTCACCGAGTTGCTTTGGCCCAGAAACCAAGATTGACAGCATCAGGTATTTTCGTTTCTTTCATAGCCATGGTGGAAGGTTCAACACTAACAGTACGACAGGCCACGTGCTATGCGTTGAACTCTGGTTACCGAATGGGTTGACGCCGTCTGTGCTCATAGCGATCCGAATGTTCCTGCAATCTTCAGCAAACTAATCATAGTGGGAATACATGTTACCCCATTGTGCTGCATCTGCTGGGTGTCTAAGCTTGCCATCAGCCTTCTTTCGCCCTTCCCTATGCCAACGCAAGAGTTGGGCATCCTTTCGTGTTGCAAACATGCGTTTCAAGCGGGAAATGACAGGGAAATACCATGCCACCCTCACAGGACCCCCTCTGTTACTACCCTTCTTCTTGCCTCTGATCTTCACGGCTCATTCCCGTCATCAGCATTATCTCTGCCATCTTTTTTCCTCTTGTACCAACTGAACCCACACTTTGGGCAATTGTCAAGGTCCTCATATTCTCCACGGAACAACACACAGCTGTTGATACATGCATGGATTTTTTCAAACTCTAAACCAAGAGGACAGATTATCTTCTTTGCCTCGTAGACAGACTTGGCCACTTGGTTTTCGTCTGGTAGCATGTCGTTTAGCAGATCCAATAAATGTTTGAAACTTTTGTCGGTCCAACCATGAGCTGCCTTAAGCTGCAGAAGTTTGATATCACCAGAAAGGCGAGAGTACTTCCGACAACCAGGATAGAGGGGTATCTTTGAATCTTCCACGAACTGTTTCAGCTTTGCTAATTCAGAAGTTGTGTACACACCTTGAAACTTAACATCCCTCACCATCTGATCAACATTGTTCACACGAGGCAACAACTCATCATCATTGAAACCCGTAACTTCTTGGTCAGTCATATCCTCAGGTCGCATCACAACAGGTGGGGATGCTTCATCTTCCTCAAAGTTATTTCCGCATTCTTCTTCCCCTGTAATAATGATAAATCAAGGAGTTAAGACATTCTGCTGCTTTACCCTATAACAATGAGAAATCAAGGAGTTAAGACATTCTGCACTTGTTTCACCTTCGTTAAGGACTTCAGCATGGCGTCGCGCTTGACCTTCATTAAGGCATCCTGCTTCGCCTTCATTAAGGCCTTCCTCACCATGCCTGTTCCAACACATGTAATTCTTTGTGAATCCACGTGTGATTAGATGATGGAAAATGTTGTCCCGTTGTCCGAACTTCTTCTGGTTGAGACAATCAAAACAGGGGCAATACATCGTAGGCACCCCCCGGTTTCTCATGTCCACCTCTGCTTGATCAAGAAAACCATTGACCCCGCTTAGGAATGACTCCCAAACTCTGGGCTGTCTGTACATCCAAGCCCGATCAGCCGCCATCTACAAGTTCAATAAATAAATGTGTGTTACGAAATATATCATCAAAATCTAAAGACACTAAGCTAGACATATAAATTCAACAAAAGGGCTCAAATTTCATCAATACACATACAAATTCGACATAAAGGCTCAATTTCATCACTACACATATAAATTCAACAAAAGGGCTCAAATTCCATCAATACACATATATAAGTTAAACAAAAAAGGCTCAAATTTCATCAATACACATATATAAATTCAACAAAAAGGCTCAAATTTCATCAATACACATACAAATTCAACAAAAAGGGCTCAAATTTCATCACTACACATACAAATTCAACAAAAGGGCTCAAATTTCATCAATACACATATATAATTTCAACAAAAAAAGCTCAAAAAAGGCTCCCCTGTACAGGGGAAGGGGATGAGCTAGGTGGAGGTACGTGTAGGGACAAAATCCATACCACGCGCGGGAGGAGGAGAGGAGGGCGGTGAAGGCAGAGGTGCTGCCGGCCGGCGATCACCTGCGCCGACGACGACCGCCGCGCACGCTATACTAGCTAGCTCGTGCTTCGGTCGATCGCGCGCGCGCGGCACCCAAGAAGCAGGGCGCTCGTGTGCTCGATCTCGGGGAGGAAAGACGGCGGCCGCAGCGACGACGGGGAGGAAAGACGGCGGCCGGCAGAGGAGTGGACGCCCGCCGACTGCTGCTCTCCGCTGACAGCAGCCAGCCGTGGGAGGCGACAGTGCCATGCAGCTGGCAGAGCTGCAATTATTGAGCTCCAAGATTAGTAACGGGCGTTACATGGCCACATCACGGCCCGTTACCAGTAGCAACACATGTAACGGGCATTCAGAGCCCGTTACTTATATGCTCTTATCAGTAACGGGCCTTAACAGCCCGTTACTTATGTGTGACTTATCAGTAACGGGCTTTAAGAGCCCGTTACTTATATGTGCATTATTCGTAACGGGCGCATTTAATGACCGTTACTAAAACTAGTAGTAACGGTTATAAATGTAGCCCATTACTATAGATCCCTCATCGGTAACGGGCTTCGTGGTGGCGAGGCTGGGCTCGGGCCAGCCAAGCTTATTGGTAACGGACATTGTTTAGTGCGCGTTACTGATGACAAGCCTTGTAACGGGCCTCATGGGTCCGTTACTAATGCCGCGTTACCTATTTGAGGTTTTCACGTAGTGAAAAACAGTTACAACTCCAAACATCTTTGACACAACCATTTTCTGAAATATCTATGAGTTTTTCGTGCTACTTTTGTGAAAATGCACATATAGTGGACCATGCTACATACTAAACTACCGTACCTAATTTGTGCTCATTTTCCAATCTGACTCGTATATCTGTTGCCCAAATGCAATCCATGCTAATGAACAACCTAGTTCTTGCACTATCAGAATAAACCTATCTTACTTTGGACAAGGTAGTCCGAGGGGATCAATTCTATCTCCCTTTGGATTGTGGTTCCGATAGACTGGTACACATTGTGCTAAACAATTTGCCAAGGAAACAATGTGATAGATTTTAATCATACAAAGATATATGACACACAAATATCTTACCCAAACTTTAAATCATAGTGTTGTTGTATAATTCAAACAAGATTCCAAGAGAAACTTATTCATCAGTGTGTAAGATATAAGTGCTTCTCCAAACTGTTGTTTAAGTTACAAAGAGAGGACTCATCATATCTGATGCTAAAAGACATATATATCATGATAACCGGTACTCCGTTTTGCAGACCTCCGTATCTTGAAGAAGATTCAAACAAAGCAAGGACACATTCCTCTGCTCGTCTATTGCATGTGATGCGTGGTTTCATGTTCTTCTAGACCAAACAAGTACACATTGATGCATCAACCGTCCTCTTATCGCTGCGAAAATTTTCCAGTACCAATCATGTCCACAGCAAAACGTAGGTGAGAAACACTCTGCAGTAGGATATATCCTGATGCCTACAACTGCTATACTTTTTAGTTTTGTGTTTCCCCACAACTACCCTTACATCTCTCTCTCTCTCTCTCTCTCTCTCTCTCTTTAATTTCTGTCTGGAAAATAAAATGATGTATCAAATATATAATGGTCTCCTTGAAGCACATAGTGGTACGTACATTAGCCATCAATTGTTTGGTGTGTATCAGTCTGATGATTCAGAAAGTTCGTAATATAAGTTGGGTCTTGCAGAGTTAGCATACAATGCATTCATTGCATTGTTGGGTGGCAGTACTTCTTTTTCAATGCTACTAAATGGATATCAGAAAATACCTCGCTGAAAGATTATGAAGCAGTGTATTTTTATATGCCTAGATCAGAAAAACAATTGTGTTTTTGATCTTCATGCCACACAAAAACGTGTTTTTGATCTAGTTCAACTTCTTCATCATGGTGCACTCGGATTTATTAGTGGTCACCATCATAAGTCCTATGTTCAGAGCGTAACATCAGATTTATCTGTTTGCTTGTGTCATTGGCTTTTTGAGAACAATGATTCGTCAGAGAATGTGTTGAAAGGTTATGGACCAGAGTTTGTTGTCCGGTATAAAACAACTGTTATTAGGAATGACAGCCACATGCCCACTACAACATTTCAGAATGAGATCAACCAAAATACCAAACTTATGGCTTCTGCCTTAATTGGTTGATGGCGCACACAACATGTGATGTGATCTCTAATGTAAGCAGGAAAACAAACTCAAGCTGAAGAACAAGACCATTGAAGGTAACTTCAGTGCAGATAGTCCTTTGTTTTGCATGTATTCAATCTTCGCATATACTGACATGTTTGCTCAGCCTCTGTTATGTAGAACGGCAGCATGTAAGAGTGTATGAGTAACACATAAGGTCTTCAAACATCATGAAGGTCAAGAAGAGGTGCAACAAGCTTGAAAACCATGTACCTGATATATATCCATCATGGTTCATGTCCATGAAACATCAAAAGCTTAGAGATTTGTTGTAGTACTGGATTTCCTCTGGTTCCTTCCATTCTTTTAGGATAAAGTTAATATATTATTTTGATGAATATTAGGACATTTTATCCTTCTTCCTCTGTTTTTTTGTTATATTGTCCGAGTGATGGCAAACTGAACTGAAGGAAGGGAGAGGGAATATGATGCTAGTGTCCAGTATATAATGGTACTCACACTACTACAGATACCATCATCCCCAGTACCCCCTTCACCAGCGGTTCTGGCCGAACCGCTGGTGATTAGTCTTCACCAGCGGTTCGTAAGCGCCGGGCCCCGCTAGCCGTTGAAACTACTGGTGATGGGTACCCTTCACCACTGGTGAAGGTCCCGCACAGTATAAAGCCCCCCTCCCCTTCTTCTCCAATCCGACGGGGCATCATTTCTTTCACCATTTTTTCACTATTTTTCACCCAATTTCACTTGGAAGCTGCCATATTTCAAGGTATGTACCTCACCACTTATTTTGAGGTTGGTAACTTGCATCTCATTACTTTGTAGCTTGTTTCTTTGGTTTGATTTCGAAGTTTGGCCAAATTTTGAAGGAGAGGTGCTTGTTCATGGTAGAGCCATTTCTCTCCCAATTTTTCATGGTGGAACCCAAAATTTGAAGTTGCCAAGCCTCTTGTATGCTACAAGGTTGGTATCTCATCCCTTCTCTAATTGATAGCTTCTTTGGATGGTTATATTTTTTGAATTTGGTAGAAAGTCATGAATTTGATGAATTTTGTTTAGTGATGGATCAATGTGATGATTTCAATGTAGATGTCATGAATTCCACAATATTAGTGAATTTCATTTAGTGATGGATCAATGTGATGAATTTGCTAGAAAGTCATGAGTTTTTTGAATTTGGTAGAAACTCATGAATTTGATGAATTTTGTTATGTGATGGATCAGTGTGATGATTTCAATGTTGATGTCATGATTTCCACATTATTAGTGAATTTCATCATTTAGTGATGGATCAATGTGATGAATTTGCTAGAAGGTCATGAGTTTTTTTTTTTGAATTTGGTAGAAAGTAATGAATTTGATGAATTTTGTTTTGTGATGGATAAATGTGATGATTTCAATGTAGATGTCATGAATTCCATATTATTAGTGAATTTCATTTAGTGATGGATTTATCTAATATCGTTCATAGATGGATCGAGGATGGATGTATGGTTCAGCGAGAAGAGATCCTACGTTCATTATGGGAGTTGATTCTTTTGTGAAGGCCGCAAAGTTGTATGTCACCAACAATAGAAAGGATGGAGGATATATATAATGCCCATGCCTTGATTGCCAAAATAAGAAGCCATACAAGAATGTTGAGGAGATCCGCTATGATTTGCTGGTTAGGGGTTTCATGCAGAATTATCATATTTGTAATAAGCATGGGGAGGATGGTGAGAATGAACCTTTGGAAGCCGCTAGGGTTACCGCGAAACGCAGCAATGTCGCCGCAAGGCTGAATGTGCAAGAATCTATCCACGAAGCCATGGAGGAGGCTGTGAATGCAACCATAGAGGAATCAACGCCCTCGGACGTCAGTGAACCCTTTTGAAACACGTTGGCTGTTGACGATGCAGTGGATGGCCTAGAGAAGATGATACATGATGGCGAGTCGGAATTCCTTGATGAAAGAAATCTGAAAAAGTTGGAGCAGATGAGAAAGGATGCCAAAATACCGTTGTACAAAGGTTGCTTTTATAAACGATGGCAACAGTAGGGGGTGCTGTGCTGTGCTGTGATGATGGCATCCTCTTCGTCCTCACGGTCAAGTGACGGTGACGGTGAGCCAGCACCAGCACATTGTTTCCCTGTAATATTTATGATAAAAATAAGTATCATTAGATTGATCATGGAATATATTTTTATATTATATGTTTGAAAACATAAATGTTAGTGATTTTTTTATAAACTTGATCAAACTTAAAATTGTTTGACTTCTCGAGAATTAAAAATTGTATTTTTTTTGAACGGAAGGAGTACTATTTTCACAGCGTTACCGCGAAACACAGCAATGTCGCCTCAAGGCTGAATGTGCAAGAATCTATCCACGAAGCCATGGAGGAGGCTGTGAATGCAACCATAGAGGAATCAACGCCCCCGGACGTCAGTGAACCCTTTTGAGACACGTTGGCTGGTGATGATGCAGTGGATGGCCTAGAGAAGATGATACATGATGGCGAGCCGGAATTCCTTGATGAAAGAAATCTGAAAAAGTTGGAGCAGATGAGAAAGGATGCCAAAATACTATTGTACAAAGGTTGCAACATGTCAAAGTTGGAAGCTAACCTTAGGTTATTGGAGATGAAATCAAGCAATGGTTTGTCTGACAAAGGTTTCAATGAATTGCTGAAGCTACTGCGGACAATGCTTCCAAGCCCGAATGAGTTGCCGGAGACCACATATGAGGCCAAGCAAATGATATGCCCAATGGGGCTTGAAGTACAAAGAATTCATGCGTGCCCCAATGATTGCATCCTATATCGTGGCGACTACAAAGACATGGACACGTGCCCAGTGTGCGAAGCTTCACAATACAGTTGTGAGTTGGCTAAATCAATGACATGTGACAGGAACAAGAGACACCCAGCAAAGGTGGTGTGGTATTTTCCAATAATCCCCAGGTTGAAACGTTTGTTTGCAAACGCGAAAATGCGAAGACGACTAAGCTAATGCATTGGCACAAAGAAGATCGTTTGAAAGATGGCAAGCTTAGACATCCAGCAGATGCTTCACAATAGCAGGCTATCAATTACAAATTCAAGCGATCATTTTCAAATGAGATAAGGAACGTAAGGTTCGGATTGAGTACTGATGGGATGTGTCCATTTAACATGGTTAGCAGCAATCACAGCACTTGGCCCGTGACACTTTGCATATACAACCTTCCGCCTTGGCTGTGTATGAAGCGCACATACATCATGATGCCGTTGTTGATCCAAGGCCCAAAGCAACCTGGGAACAACATTGATGTGTATTTGGAACCTTTGGTGGAAGACCTACTGACTTTGTGGGATAAGGGTGTGAATGTGTGGGATGAGTACAAGAAAGAACACTTCACATTGATGAATATTAGGACATTTTATCCCTCTTCCTCTGTTTTTTTTTTGTTATACTATCCGGGTGATGGCAAACTGAACTGAAGGAAGGGAGAGGGAATATGATGCTAGTGTCCAGTATATAATGGTGCTCACAACACACTTCATAGCACAGTAGCCATTCTTTATTTCTATTGTATAGTACACAAGGGTCCTCACAATTCTTATTTACTATTCAAAGAATTGTGTTAGGTGTTCAAAACATTTAAATGTCATAGTAGACAAGGGGCATCACCCCCATGTAGACAACTGAAGTCGAATGCAGTGCATATATTGTCGTTCGTTTTGAACCTGTTCTGTTATGTGGGATGGCAGCTTGCTAAAGAGCATGTATTTATGATGTTCTTTGCTCTTGTTTAACTGATCACGTTGGCTTCACACATCATGGAATTCAACAAGAGCTACAAGCATGCAAAACCTGTGCAGGCAATCATGGCCAGGCAAATGCAAAAAGTATATGCGTAATCTAGATATCAATCTTTAAGAACATGGCATCGCATGATGGATCCTGTGCTTTTGTCAAAAACAGGTGAAACAGTGATTAAGGCAGATAAAACAGAGCTGGCAGCTGTAATCACTACACTGATGAAGCAAGATATGTTACTGTGCCAACCTTAATATCAACAACATACCAAGTCCAATACATCCAGTTCGGGACAATTGTGATGGCCAGGACGTGGCCCCGGAGCAGCAACATGTTGTCTATTCAAGAATGCCGAGTCTGAAATGCATTTAAAAGAATTAGTGGTAACTCCAGGGAGCAATGAAGGCTATGCCATTCGTCCAATATACTTCAGCCATTAAAAATTGGAAGGGATATATTTAACCAAGCAAAAAAAAAATATTTTTGTTTATTGTACCCATTGGTACGTTAGGATGTGTTGGTTGTGTGATCCTGTATAAGCTGGTTCAACCAATTTCTTTGAAGCATATAGTTCGTCACTCTTAGTAGAAAATTAACTCAAGTGGTATGGCTTAATCTTGGATGAGTTGGTACAGTTCACCCAACCAGAACCAAGTATCACCTTCAAACTTGAACCACTCCATATTTGAACCAAATGGTACAAACAACTAAGCACAGCCTAAATTAATGAAAGGTGCTAGACTACCCATGACTAGATGTTTCCCTTGACTAAATGTTGTCTAGATGGTAGTTAAGGCTCTCATTTTTAACTTATAAATATTGTCTTGACTATCTAGATGCATGCCTACTGTGGCAATGGTGTATGAACTACTGCAGCCCTGGCTCTGGGTGCCATAGCGGTCCATCCTACTAGCAGCTCATCAGCCCGTTGTCCACAATACATGAAAGAAGTATAACTAGGGCGTGTGTATGAAGCACTGTACTCAGAGATGGTGTTGTCCAGCCATGTCATAGACTGTTATGTTGATCCCAAGTATTTGTATCCAGATGATATACGCGTTGGAATAAAATTTTAAATATTTGTGCCATACATTTCCATGATGGATAGGATACCCACAACTGGTCGACCAACAATTTGTACATTTCCATGATGGATCTATTCCATGGAATAAAAAAACATAGTGACTTCCTGTGGCACTGTTTTTCCTGGTTCCTGCCATTTTTATAGAATAAGATAACCATATTCCCATGAATACTACTACATTTTGCCCCTATTTCTCCTTTTTGTGACATTTTGTTCCCGTGGTAAAATAGAAATAAAGGGAGAGCTAAAAAGATTCTAGCATATCCAACATATAATGGCACCATGAATACATTACGTAACACAGTAGTTATTTTTGTGTTTACTGTTGAGTGAAGTAGAGTGGTTCCCATATAATCTAAATTTTCTACATAAATAATCACGCCGTGGCAGCGTTTTCCCTGCTGAAACCTCCCTATTCTATATATTTTGGACAACGCAAAAAATCGAGGTGGATCGTGGATATCCAATCATTACTTTCTTGGACAATGCACATAGAACAAACATTCGTAGTCACTACAACTGATAATCGTAACTACTAAAATTCTCTGCATAAGTAGTTAAAACAACAGCCACACCTTTCACTATCCAAAACCAGAAATTTCTTGAAGGTCAAAAACCATCAAGGAAAGTACCAAAAACACCAAGGAAAAGATTCTTGGCGGCCAACCATCAAGCAAATTCCGCCAAGGGTAGAGGCATAGAGCGTAAGGAAAATTCGATTACCTTGGAGGTTGGCACCCAAAGTATGTTTTCTTGGTGGTTTGGCCACCAAGGAAACTGGGCATCATCACAACTGTCACTACCCATCGGTATCAGCTACTCCTCTCGGTTCACGGGCTCCGTCAGAGGTGCGCTAGCTTTCCCTCGCGGCCGCGTGGTACCAAGCGGGAAAGTCTTTCCTGCCGGTGGATACCATCATGGGATGGAAAAACACGGTATCTCCGACCCTTCCCGCGCAACGGATTGGACTCCCGCGCTGCCAGCACACACAACATAGACACTGAGAGCTGGGTCCACTGAAAACAGCGCGCGTGACGACCGGGAAAAATCCCCTCCCATCCCCGTGACTCCCTCCCCCAGATCCAATCCTCTTCCACCTCGGTGCTCCATTCTTGCGTCGCTGCCTCGTGCTCAGCCGACCAAATCCTCCACCACAGCTAGCCGCCGCCGATATCTCCTTTGCCTCGCAACCCTATTCCACCGCCGTCCTCGCCGACCACCTGCGCCGCTGCCTCCCCGAGCACCTGCACCTCCTCTGTGTGGCTGTGCCGCCGCCTCCCCGACCACCTGCGCCATCGCCACTAATCCCTTCGATCTTACCACTGTTGCAGTGCTAGCAGGCCCCAGTCTCCTATCCAAACGGACTCATTCCCATATTTCCCAAACCAGAACCCAAGAAAGCAAGTCTTTAGATCTATACCATGGTGGGTAGGTTAGTGGTGCCTGACGTTTTCTGGTGACCCGCCAAGAATTGGTTGTTGTCGTGAGGCACTTCAAGAATCTGCAACGATTTTCATGGTAAGATGTTGCATTCACCTGTGTTCTTGCTTGTATGGGGATTTTTTTGTTTTCTTTTCTGAAGAAATTGTGCTGCCTGCTTTTCATGGTCAGAGATATAATTTCTTCAACATCCACCGTCGACTTGTGCTTTACCCCCAGTGGTTGTGCAGGCTTCCCTGCACTACGACAGAAACTCTTATCAGTGCCGGCTGTGTGGCACGTTAGTGCCGGTCAGCACAGCCGGCACTGATTGTCCGGCACTAACGTGCCACACGTTAGTGCCGGTCACGGGTGACCGGCACTAATGTGCGCACATCGCCAAAAAAATAAAAAAAAAATATCGCGCGCACAGGGGAGGCCCGCACACGCGCGTGCGCACGGCACGGTGATTTTTCACGCGTAAATGCGCGTACGCGGCCGCGAGGATTCGAACCCACGACCTCAGCCTCGCGCGTTTGCTTCCTTACCATCCCACCTATGCATCACATGTGATTAGGGTGGAAGATATTTTCCTTTTGAAGTGACCCGCGGGAGACACGTTAGTGCCGGTCGGGGGCTGCAGCCGGCACTAAACGACGTCATTTAGTGCCGGCTGGTGTTATTGGCCGGCACTAAATGGGCGCGCCACTTTGGTGCCGGTCAATAACACCAGCCGGCACTAAATGACGTCGTTTAGTGCCGGCTGCAGCCCCCGACCGGCACTAACGTGTCTCCGCAGGCACGTTTCTTCCCAGCCGGCACTAAATGTTGCCCCCGAACATGTTAGTGCCGGCTCCAGGGGGACCAGCACTAATGTGCTCCCACCAATGTGAGTTTCTGTCGTAGTGCTGCTAGTTGCCTCAAATCCTAGATATTGTGAGGTATAGCTGGTTAGTTCTCCATGTCTGATTTTTTTTTTGCTGTACTGTGGTTATCATTGCATCTGGTTCAGACTGCACGTTGTATGAGATATAATGTAGATAGGTTTTAGACATTTAGTAGGACTGTTCTTTTTTTTAGACTTAGTAGGACTGTTCTTCTTTTTAGACTTAGTAGGACTGTTCTTGTGGGTAACTTATTATGAAGGAATGAAACATCCAGTTATTCTGATTTTTAATTTAGTACTGGCTGTATAGGGAATTTCGTTTGTTTGACTGAAGCTTTTTTTTTGGCGTTGTGTACACCCAGTTGCAGGAAGTTCACATGGTCAGAGATATATGTTTTTCAACATCCATGCTGGACTGAGCTTTGTCCCTGTGATTGCGCCACATTCCCTCCTGTTGGCCTCAAAATACAGGACATTGTTGCTGGTTAGTTCTTTCTTTGAGTTACCTTGCTGTACTCAAATTTGACACTCCACCAGTATGGCTTGTGCCTCTGCTGCACACATCTTCTGGAACACGAAGTTAAGGGGTAGCAGTTTTGTGCACATGGTACATATAACATGTCCATGGAAAAGCTAAATTTAGGAAACCTCATATCATGCACCAAAATATTAATTTGCACTTTAATATTGCTACTGTTACAGCATAAACTAGTTTTTGTGCTTTTAAAAAACAAGACCTGAATTCATTGGACATTGATTGTGTATACTAAGATAGGTCTTGTTTTTATGCATGCAGATTTTTGAGAGTTTACAATTAGCATGGCAGCTGATATTTTTTATTTGTGTTTCTGTTTCCTCTGTGGTTATGTTGTGACATCAATTATGAATTTTTATAGGTTTCTCACTGCTGGTCTTCTTGATTGTCACTGCTGTTTGGAGAATTGTGAGCTGACCTGAAAAGTCTTGGATAACAAAGGGTGACTTCTAGTAGCAGCTGGTTAGTTGTCTATAACTTCTCATACAATTTTTGAGGCGGAAGTATTTTGGTCTGTACCCAGCAGCTGCCTACAAATGGTCAACATGTTGGGTAGCAGCTGCATGTTGTATCTTTCGAACTTATGCACTGGTTATGTAGCAGCTTGCCATCTAAGAACCTTTTAGGTCTATTGACATTAGTTGCATGCTCGCCTATGCAGTGCAACTTAGTAGGCTGATGCTAATTTGCATGACATCTAGAATGTAGCACATGTATGCTGACTATATGTAACAACAGTTGTAGTGTAGCAACTTGTGTGCTACGTAAACCAGCATTTCACTAGCTTGTTGAACACTTTTAATGATGGTTTCGGTTAAATTTATGTTCTGTATATGTGGATGAATGATTGGTTGAGCTGCTATGTTAAATGAGGTTATATGTAGTGGTGGCTGACAGGGAAAGATTTGAGAATCCCTGACGTGCGCAACTGACTGACAGGGAAAGCTTTGAGAATCCTTGACGTGCGCAACTGACTGACAGGGAATGTTCTGAGAATCCCTGACGTGCAGTTTACCGACAGGGAAAGGTACATCACCTGACGTTGAAGCCGACGGGAGACGTTCGACCTTTCCTGACGGGTTCGAGCCGACACGAGAGATTTGAACTCTCACTGATGGGGCGAAACCGACAGGGAAAGTTCTCTTGACGGTCTGCATGATCACCGACGTGAAAAATCATCTCTGTCGGTTTCAGCCGTCACGGACTACTCCCTGACGGTTCTCCGACAGGGAAAGCATACCTTCCCTGACACTCTGTCCCCGATGGTGCATCCGTGACGGTTACCGTCAGGGAAACCTATCCGTGACGGTAAATGAGTCTATCTGTGATGGCGGAGACCGTCAGGGAAAAACTGGGCTGGTGTAGTGCGTAAACATGCCAAGAAAATGTTGTAACCTCCTAGGAAATAACTTTCTTTGGCATCAAGTGAGGGCCTCACCCCTCCTTCCTCATTTATTGAGAATGGAAAAATACAGTGTTCATTGCTTCCTCAAAAGAAGAGTTCCACAGGCGGCTTTTCATAGACCTTTTTAAGCAAGCAAGGCGATTCATGAAGGATTCTTCTCCTCACACACAGACATAAGAAGATTAGGACTCCCGCAACAATTAATTGAGAGATCAAAAGGTTACATATATAAACTAGACCTCGCAACATTTCTTATGCTGGCTTATAGAAACAATAACCGAGAGATTCAGGGAGGGGAGTCCAGCATGTGTACCTGAACCATTGGAGGTATGCCATGCATATGCATAAAGCTGCCAAACATGTTCCCATTCATTTACATTGTAACATATTAAGATTCATGTGTTCCATGTATCAAAGAGGTCCGATCTTGACCGATTGCTAATGAAACGATCACTGATCTCCTAATCCCTGCCTTGTCCATCTGACATTGCTAGTTCATCACTATAGCAACATTACACGAACTGTCATTTCAAGTATGCTGAGGCACTAAGCTATAGCAATATTACATGAATTGTATGTGCAGATGCAGTTGCAGTCCATATCAAATCGAACAATTGCATGAACTTATTATTTCTATAACTGTTAGCATATTTAACTGTCTCAACATAACTATGTGGTGAACAGGTGACAAAGAGAGTTATGTCAGATGCTGCTTTCGCACATCAATGTGTGGTGAAGTATTTAAATTATTTTTGCATTGAGCAGATTAAACAGGTTACATGTGGTGAAAAGATTGTTTACTAAAACATGCTCTGACTCCAACACTACACGCACAATTGCAAAAATCCTCGTCCTTGTTAGCTCGTCCGTGGCGATGCAACGAACATGCCATCACCGAAGGGCCGATATGGCCATGTGGGACCCACAAGACACACCAACGCATCTGTCACACTGTAACGCTGAACTAATGGAGAAAGCCGTTGTTCACATGGGCTCCCCTGCTCACTGATGTGCTGGACGCCCCATAAGCCATAGCCATAGAGCTCGTAGGTGACTCATTGACAGAAGCATGTTCTGGGAACAACATAGGTCTAGGACTCCTGCAGTACATTGTTTTCCGGTGCCTAAAATTCCTATAGGATGAGACATATTCATTAACCTTTTGTCGTGGTGGTAGCAAACTGAAATGCAGGAATGGAGAGGCATATAAGGCTGTTCTAACATGAGTTATATAATGGTGCCCTGGAAATAATATAATGCAAGGTACTGCTGAGTTGTTTTGTAGAGGCTAGTGAAAATATTGTCATATTTAACGTATCAGAATTGGCATGTAAACCGTAGGAAAGCAGTGTTAGGTAGCATCAATATTTTTCATACCAAGCTAGCTGATACCCTGTAGGTACAAGGATTTATATTTGGGATCTTGGGGACAACTTGTGAACCAGCTAAATAGTAGAGAAACAGTGCTTGGTGCACTAGCAGTTCTCAGAGGTTACCTCTCTTTTCACTGAGACATGACTAATCAAGCTTACTAATACATACTGCTGACACGACCCATCAAGTTATAGTAAAAATTTTACTTGCTAATACTATGTTCGTGAAAAGTAGTGACATCTCCAAGCTACTTCTCAATATTACCATTTTCATACTTCAACGTAGTTTTCACATGCCATTTTTTGTAATGACAAAGTATGTGTGAAAATATGCCTATGTTGGTCCATGCTACAAAAAAATTCTACATATATAATATGTGCTTGTTTTTCAATTTGATTGGTATGTATCTGTTTCATGGATGCAATCCGTAGCGATCCAAGCTGCTAGTTCTTGCAATATCTACATGGCTCTGTGGATTGTTTAGTCAGAGAGAATTGATCCAATCTCCATTTGGATGGTCATTCCAATGGATTGATTCCACAACTTGCCCAAAGATCCCATATTGGCAACGTGACAGAATGATAATTTTCAATGATAGACAGATTATATGAACGGCACAAAAATCACATGCTTAGTTTGAATCATGATGATGTTTGAAGCAGCTGTGTGATTGAATCACGAGCGGAGTTATTCAAAGAGGATTCAAATACAACCTTATAATCAATAAACGCTTCATCAGCAGAGTGAAAAAAAGATAACCATTGCTTGAGTGTTCTAACTTCTAAGCGAGGGTTTTTGACCATCGGATCTTGTTGACGAAAAGCGCTTGGATCGTCTGGAGGTCTGGTCTCTCT